>OY796884.1:40897306-41525576 GCA_963680785.1 Diplosoma virens | reverse complement strand
AAGCAAGTTTATGAAGCAATCCGACCCACTGGCTCTCAGCGACCGCGCATGTATGGTCTTCCGAAAATACACAAAAAGGACATACCCTTACGTCCGATTTTGTCTATGACCGGATCGGCCCAACATCAGCTAGCTAAATGGCTTACTTCTCTTCTTCAACCTGTTCTCCAAAACCTTTCCTCTAATTGTTTGTCTGATTCTTTCACTTTTGTAAAAGAAGTCAGAAAATTTATCTTTTCTCCTTCCTCTGTCTTTCTTTGTTCTTTTGATATTTCCAGTCTCTTCACTAATGTTCCGCTTGCTGAAACCATAGAAATCTGCGCTGATGCTCTTTACAATGACGACTCAATGGCGCCATCCTTTCCACGCAACATCTTTGTCGAATTAATGCAGCTAGCCACTTCCTCTGTGGAATTTAGCTTCAATAACAACATGCATCGACAAATCGACGGCGTCGCTATGGGCTCACCGCTTGGTCCAGCTTTAGCAAACATTTTTGTTGGCTACCAAGAAGCGAAACTTTTCAACATCGCCAAAAGACCGTTGGTGTACTTCCGGTACGTTGATGATACTTTCGCCGTATTCAACAATGAAGAAGACTGCAACAATTTCTTCATCCAGCTCAACTCTCTTCATCCCTCACTTCGCTTCACCTATGAAAAGGAATCTAATCACTCTCTCCCTTTCCTTGACGTGTTGGTAGAAAGGCATAATTCAGAATTTCTAACTTCAGTATACAGGAAACCTACCTTCACTGGCCAATATCTACGTTGGAACTCTTTTAGTCTCCAGAAACGGAAAATCAATCTAATTGGTACTCTCGTTCACAGAGCTTTTATGATTTGTTCTAAAAGCAAACTGGACCAAGAGCTTGGCAAAATTCGTTCAATTCTTTTGAAAAATGGCTACCCGGAACGTATAATCAATTCGGCTTTCAAGCGAAAACTTCAACAAATAAATTCTAACCCGGTCCACACAGTAAAAAAAATGCCCTGTCTACCTACACATCCCATGGATTGGAAACGTCTCGATGAAGTTCGAAAAGCAGATTACGTCTGCTGTGAAACGCTGCTTTTTCTCCGTCGAACCACGTGTTATTTTCAACACCCGACAGCTCCTTCCAGCGATTAAGAAAGACGTGTTACCTTCCCATCATCACAGCAATGTTATTTACCAGTTTTTGTGCCACTGCGATAGTCGGTACGTTGGTCGCACGTCTCAACGGCTAGAAGAGCGAATTAAACAACACGTTCCTAGATCCATCACCAATCCTCGTACCTTGGCCAACCGCCAAAGTCTTTCCCGCTCTTGCAAGAACAACACACGCCCACAACAATTTCACGAATCCGCCATTGGTCAACATCTTCTTGACAACGCCCAATGTGCCCTTCATTACAGCAACGAAAAATTTTCTATTCTCGCTCGAGGTCGCTCTTCCTTTCACCTTTCTGCTCTTGAAGCGACTTTCATTAAATCTCTCAATCCCCTTCTGTGTAAGCAAAAAGAATTCGTCTACTCTTTGAAAATTTCTTAGTCTTTTCTCTCATTGGTTGACTTTTTCAGCCAATGAGAACTCTACTTTCTTCCTTTATAAATTAGTTCGGTTTCAATTCTGCTTCATTCTGACGATTTCCCCTGAAGAGTGTCAGTTGAAAAGCTGTGGGAAGAAAAATCTTTTACTTCAAGCAATCTTCAAATTCTGTACCACCAAATGTTTATTCATGCAACTTTCCAGATCATTAGTTGGCACAAATGTTAGGTTATATTTTGACAATTTTTTACAACACCTTCTTTAATATTTAAGTTGAAAAATATCAAATATACTCTTGTGGCACAGTTCGTCAAAACAGGAGAGGCATGCCCAAAAATCTTAAGAAAGATAAAGAGATGAAAAGAGGAGTGATCGATCGATGTCAATCAGAAGGAATAAATTTAGTAAAATGGATGGAATCAAAAAGTGTCATTGTTCTGTCTACGATAGATTCTTCTATGCCAGTTTCACCAGTGCAACGAAGAGTAAAGGGACAAAAAGAAAAGGTAACTATACAGTACAGTGCGCTCTCATGGTAAAAACACACAACAATGGCATGAAAGGCACAGACTTAATGGATCAACTACAAGCATCTTATGAGTCAGATTGCAGATACCCAAAAAAATTTTATCTTAGGGTATTTTTTGATCTTATGGATACCAGCTATGTACACGCATCCATTGTTTACACAAAATATATGCAAGATAAATTTCCTCACAGTGCTCGCTTGAAAACGTTAAAGAACTTCAAGCACGACGTTATTATAGATTTGATCGGTAAATTTTCAAGCAGAAAACGAGCAAGAAGTTCTTCAACTGTGGTTTCAAGATTTCCCTCAGACGGTTCCGATATTCATCAATTTACACGAGTTCCTTATCAAGACCGTGTTAAATGCACATTGTGTACCAAGCAAAAAATAGACTCTCGTACTTGCACATGTTGTAATGATCGTAATTTATTTCTTTGTCAAACAAGTAAAAAAAATTGTTTCAGGAAATGGCATTTCGATGTTGAGAGCAATATTTTAGTGTAAAATATGTGTGTGCATTACTTCAATTGTTATGCTGTTTAGTAAAGCAGGTAAAAAGTTTGCTGATTTTTGAAACGATGAAAGACCACTATGGCAGAAAATCGCCAATAGACGCAAATGCTATTTGAACAATTATTGCTTAAATTCAAATGTTAAAAAAAAACAGAAAGTTTTGATGATGTAATAAATATATCTATTTTTCTAAAACTCCAGATTCCTTAAAGTTACTTAAATTTATTGAATATGACAAGAAAAATTAAAGCTGATATTTTGAAAAAAAAGTACGCTTTGAACCGATTGGGACTAAATAATCCCAAATATTCAAAGCCCCTATACTAATTTATAGATGCGCCCCGACAAATTTTTTTTGTGCAACGTCATTTTGGCCGTACATCCTTCAATGAAAAATAAAAAATTTACTGTTTTATACAATTTACTAAAAATTTAGGTCTGAAGGGGTTAACGAAATTTAATTTAGGGAGAGAGTATACTTTTTAACCATATGTTACATTTGCATACAGCAATACAAATATATTCATGTTAAAATAAAATAAAAAGAAACCATTAACGTTTTCGGCTTACAGTAACCCTCTTCTGATGAAAACAAAATGTTTTGTAGTTTTGTTATGTAATTTAAATATAATACTTAAATTACGTGACAAAACTACAAAACATTTTATTTTCATCTGAAGAGGGCTAATGTAAGCCGAAAACGTTTATGATTTCTTTTTATTTTATTTCAACAAAATTCTTGTTGAAAGTTATTTATAAAAACTTTTGTTTAAAAATTACAGGCCAAAGGATCAATTATTGTGCGAGTCGAAGCAAAAAAAAAAACAATAGAAAAAGCAATTCAAAAGCACCATATACCATTCAAGAATGTACAGTATGTGTGTGTGATGCTGTCACAACAAAGTGTAAAGTTGTTAAAAGTTTAATAAACTTATCCAAACCAATTTAATTGCAAGTGTTAAAAGATTGAAAGCGTTTTATTAGCTTCTAAACTTTTTGTATAAACATGGTTAAACGATCATTCAGCCGAAATTATTTTAATAAGCAAATTACATTTGCCTTCTTTCGCTTCTCGTTACTTTTTTCTTGCTTGTATAAAATAGTCAAAAAATTAGTGACTAGATGTTAAAAAAACAATTCATAACTTTTAAATTATTTAAGTGATTTCTTTAAAAATTGTACCAACTTTTAGATAAATGAAAATCCAGAAAAGTTATTATATCTAAAAGTAATTGTGCGAGTAGTTTTTGAACAGCGTACAGTTTTTTAACGGGGAGGGCACTTACCGCCGCCTCCTCTTCTTTAGTCGAAATAGGGTTAAGCAATTATTTTTGTTGTAGAACAAAACAAAGCTTTTTATTTACAATTTTTTTTGGTCTTATTCAACTCTCAAACTGTGATCTAAGATTTCAAAATTTTTCGTTTTCTTGCGAATTAATTGATAAAAATTTTACTTCTACATTATCAGAGGGTTACTTCTACATTTTACTTCTACATGCGTGATGCACAATGCCGCTTCATCAGTGCAGCAATGCATCTGGTAAAACCCAACCAGTTTTAGATTTTTCTTTATATCACCAGCTTTGGAACAAAATCTGGGTAAGCTGACTGTTCCTGATCAGAGTTTAAACTTAAAATAATGGTCTCGGTTTGGCTTGCGTTGTGTACAATGTTACAAATACTACTCTTTGGTGCCATTTGTTCTATAACTCGATACGTACGTATATTTTTAATTTTTATTTTGTAATATCATTGAATTTTAAAGCAAAAGCAATGCCGTAAAGTATCTTTTCACAAAGACACAATAGAACCAAGCAAGTAGGCTTTGAACTGCAATCGCGTCAATTGCTTAACGTTCACACATGCAACCTATTATAATGTCGTAGAACAGTATTGAATACAATTAAAAACATTGTGATATAGGCTGCCGGTAGTAGCATTTTGAGATATCAAATTTGTTTTAAAAAATATGAAATGCAAAACGTTTAAATGTTGATAAAAACAGGTCTATAATTTCTCGAGCCCATATGCGGTGTCCAAGTTTTTTGATTGCCATGCATAAAGATTGCCATGGTTTAATTCCACTGTGACTAATAGCAAATTTAAAGAGAGCCATGACCCCGAATGATAAAAAAACGTACAAAGAACCAATTTTTACCAAAAATTATGAAATATTTACAACACCTGTAAGGTTTGCTCACATCGCCGCAATGTCTCGACCTGGAGTCGAGACGCAGTACTCCGAGATCGAGACTGAGATGAGACTTTGGGGTCACGAGACCGAGACGAGACCGAGACTTTGAAAAACGTGTCTCGAGATATCCATCTCTGTTGGCAACTTCCAAAATTTACTGTTCTTTATGCTGATAATTAGCTATCTAACTCCAATCCATAATTTTTTTACCGGTTTTGATTTGGGAATAAACATTTAACCAGATTTTAATTTTCAGATTTGGTGCTTGCCAGTTTACGTGAATACTACTTTATTGCGCTGCGTAACATTTTTGCAATTCCATTGTTATTTTTTGCTCTGTAAATCTTTATTATTGTTTCACGCCATAACGTTAATAATAGATAGATGCGAGCATAAAAAATACTCGCATCTATCAACACGTTATAAATTTAACTTTTCTTTTAATAAACATAGTCAGGGTGCGAACGTGAATTTGTTACTTGCTTTAGAAGATTGAATTTTTGTTTTCATTAAAAAAAAGATGAAAAGAGAAGACTATTATTATGCTTTGTCAAATTTAAAAAACTTTCAAAAACAGGAATAACGGCCAAAAAAGATTTTAAGATTTTTTATAAGATGAAAACATGGAGAAAATATCAACAAAATACAATAGAAATAACAAAACTATGTAGGCCTACTAACTACATATCAATTAATTTAAGTTAACTAAATAAATATGAACCAAAAAAAACATATGAATAATCAAAAAAAAGTTTTAATTAAAGATTGATTTTAACTACAATAAATTATCTAAAAATAAACTCATAAAAAATGTTAGCGAATTTAAAAAAGCCACTTCAAAAAAAAAATTCAAAAAGAGGGTGTTAAAACTTAAACGATTTAAACAGTAATTACTTTTTTTATTAATTAATTAAGTTTACTGTATGCATTAACCAGGGATTAAACTGTAAAAAAAATGTGTAAAATTTAGAAGCACATGGTTTAAAAAATTTACAAAGTCAATTTGTAAGTTTTTACAATCATATAGTAACTTTTCAAAATCTCGTTTTTTTCCGATTTTGAAAATTGTAATTCAGAAATCGTAAATAAAATTTGTCAAGTTATTTCAATAAATGCAAAGCAGTCAAGCGGATTTGTTATAGCGAATAGAGATGAAGTTTATGAGTATGGCTGGAGGCTTGGCGTGACCTAGGAAGAGATATCAGGGTAAGAGAGGGGTTGGACGTGCAGTTAGAATTATTTGGAAAAAATTGAGCGAATACAAATGAAATCAGAATTAAAGTTAGGCCGATTTTTCCAAATATTTGTTATTTTTATAGTTCTGGCAATACTATCTTGTTTATAGGCCTACCTATTAAAGATCTTGGGTTAGGACCAGCGCTGACCAGGGTCGTGGACTAGGAGTCGGAGTCACCAGAGTTGGATGATTTGGGAGTAGTCGGAGTTGTTTTTTGATTTGGTAGAGCCGGAGTTGGTTTTTAAGACTTGATGGAGTCGGATTCGTTTTTTAGGTGTGCTGGAGTCGGAGTCGAAGTCGAAATTATTTTTGTTTTTGAAGGCTCTGTTTTATGTTAAAATTGGGTTTCCACGGTTTCGGAGTTGGCGTTGTTTTTTTAGATGTTTGGAGTTGGAGTTGGAATCGGAAAGTTTCACATAGCTGGAGTTGGAGTTGGATTTGAAAAACTTTAAATAGCTTTATTCGGAATCGGAGTTGGAAAAAATTCGTGCAACTCTACAACCTTGGTTAGGACGACTACGATATTACAGTTCAGATTTAGAAAAAAATTGGAGTTGACAATTTTTTTATAATTTTTAGCCTAACCTTTAATTTATAATTTAACGGACCAATGTTGCGGAAAACATTTTTCTCGTCGCTCGTGGTTCTAGTCCTTGGGCTCGAGTCTCGGGGTGATAAACTTTGGCACAGTTGACAGCTCAACAATTGAATTAGTAAAGCATCCGACTTCAAAACGGTTCGCTCCGGTTTAAGCCTCTCCCTATGCAGGGCAATGAAGAGCCATTTTTCCAAAATTTTTGTGTCTTTTTCGTTTTGTTTTCTGGAAAAGTTAATTTTTCAATAATACGCCTATATTTGATTCGGGCGAGGCGAGAGGCCCCCGACAAAACAGGAATGTTATAAGTAGAAGGTTTGTCTCCAGAACGAAGTCTTTCTACATATTAAGCTAGAAAGTATTCACATATCTTCTTGCTTGACAGAAAGCGTGAACAAATATTGGAACCAATTGATCCGAAGGTTTCTTGGTCTACTTAATGCTGCCCAATCGTTGGCTTAATTTTAACTTGCAAAGCATTTTGGAATTTTGAATATAAGTAAAGCAAAGAAACTAAACTTTTTCTTAATTTAAAAATATCACGTAAATCCGCCTTCTTCTAGCCAATCTTGGTGCAATATTTTGGTGCGCGGTTTTAAACGATTATGTGAAAATGCTCTACGTCACAATAAAAACCAAAAGTGTTTTGTAGCCTAACTTCTTAAAGTGAAGCTTAGAACTTTGGTTTAAATTATATAGCATGATCAGCACGTGGCCACTAGCTTTCTAAAAAGCTAAAACGCTACAAGCTTATAAACGAAAGTTTTAATTAAAGTAAATAGCAAGAAAAAAAGTATTAAATATGGCTGAAAACTTGTGCTGTAAAACATTAATTTTTTTGCTTGGTTAAATAAATTCAATTAAATTTAGCTCACTTTAAATTGTAAGATAATATAAAAAAACTTTGTTAGATGAATCCCAAACCCTGTGTAAAACAGTGTTGTTAACTTAGATGTTTAGGGAGCTTGAATTTTTTGGGTCTTTTCATAAAGGCACCTTATGAAATTTTTTGGTGAAATTAACCCGGAATCTCGCTTACAACACTAAGATGAAATAAAAAGAAACAAAGAGAAAAGGATATTTGAAAAGTGTAGTAACCACATAGGAATCCGGGTTAGTTTCACCAACAAGTGTCGCTTACGGTGACTTTTAAAGAGACCTAATTTTAATTCTCAGTGACTTACACTACGACGACTTTAAAGTACTTTATTTAAAAAACTATCATTTTTACTTTTTCAATTTTTGATTTAAAAAATAAACTGTGTATTTTTAAAATATTCTTTATTTAAATCTGCAGGTGATTCCCTTCTATCGCCAAAAAGAATCTCTATTGTTATCAAAAAGATTATACAGTTTGTGAATTCGATGATGCAATCAGGGGATTTATCTACTTTTTTGCTTGTTTTTATGTATTAAACATGGAATATAATGAAAAAGCATTAGCTTTGCTGGAGTATATTCAAAGGTAATTATCATTTTGTATCTGCAAAATTATTTTTCAGAATGCTGTTTATTTTGTTTTTTCGTATGGATAAGTCTTGGTATTTCAATTTTTGTATGTCAAGGTTTATGTTCTTTTTTGTAAAGCCAACTTTGAGCCGATTCACAATTAGCAACTCTACCAGATTATATAGTATATTCTTTAGTCGGTTATATCTGGTCTTTCGCTTATTATCAAATTAATTATATAGTATATTCTTTAGTCGGTTATATCTAGTCTTTCGCTTATTATTAAAAATTAACTAAAACAAACACTATTAAACAAAGCTGTAAACTATTCAAAATCAAATCACTCCGTACATCAAGAAACCAGACAATTAGAATTTTTAAAGTTGATGCTTAACTACAAAACTAGCTAGCTCTAGCTTTCGAATGAAATTGTGTTGATAAATTTCAAAGTGAACGTTGTAAAGTTAAAAGTAAACTGTAACTCTTATCTTACTTTTTTGCATCTACAGTATTCACAAAAAACCGTAGGAATTGATAGAGGTTGGTTTTCTCTAAAAACTCAATCGCCATCACTCTGTTTTACCAATGCTGCATTTATAAATAATTTTCACCCAGACTTCTGCTGCTCCCTAAAGAGCAGGCTGGGTTCCGACGCGGGAAGTCAACCGTAGATCAAGTTGTTCTGCTAACCCAGAACATTGAGGATTCTTTTGAGGCTAAGGAGAAGGCTGGTGTCGTATTTGTCGATCTGACAGCTGCCTATGACACTGTCTGGCACCGTGGCCTTACCTCCAAGCTGCTGAGACTACTTCCAGATAAGCACATGGTCAAAATGATTATGGAGCTTGTCCGAAATTGAAGTTTCACCCTTACCACCAGTGACAGCAAGCAAAGCAGGCTACGCCGTCTTAAAAACGGCGTTCCTCAGGGATCGGTCTTGGCTCCCCTCCTATTTAACATCTATACGTACGATCTTCCTTCCATGATTTTCAGAAAGTTTGCATATGCTAATGATCTAGCATTGTTGCACTCTTCTGGAAACTGGAAGGACTTGGAGGGGACTTTAAGCCAAGAGATGTCTACACTCTCAGCGTATCTCCAGACTTGGAGGTTGAAGCTCAGTCACACTAAGACGGTGACGGCAGCCTTTCACTTAAATAACCGAGAGGCCAAACGTGAGCTAAGGGTCTACAACAACGGTAGACTTTTACCGTTCTGTCCAACCCCTACTTACCTTGGGGTAAAACTGGACAGATCGCTCACGTTTCGTCACCATCTAATGGCATTGCGAAAAAAACTATCTTCGCGCGTCACACTTCTGAGGCGACTCTGGGCTCGGGATGGGGTGCTGGTGCTAAAACACTACGCATAGCCACCTTGTCTCTGGTCTATTCAACAGCTGAGTACTGTGCGCCAGTCTGGTCTCGCAGTGCTCACACTCGCCTCATGCATCGACAGTGTCTTGAACGACGTCTTGCGCATAGTCACTGGATGCCTGCGTCCCACTCCAACGGACCACCTACCTGTACTCTCAGGCATCCAGCCAGCTGAGCTTCATTGAATGGGAGCGACACTCTCCTTGGCTTATCGTGGATCTCTGGACCCTGATCATATTTTTTATGGTCTTATAAGTGGGTCCTCAGATATTCGCCAAGTGAGACTAAGATCCAGATGCCTGTTTGTGCCAGCTGCGCGGAGTCTTTTAGACAATCTTGCCAGACTTGGCATCCGCGCTTCTGAATGGACAAACCACAAATGGAAAACGGAGTGAAGGTGCTTCCAGGCTCCGTGCTTTTGTGCCCGGGACTGGTGCCAGGCCTGTTGGGATGGGCTTACCCCGAGCAGCTTGGGTTAAGTTTAACCGCCTGCGGACTGGTGTTGAGCGATTCCATTCGTCTGACAGCTCTGCGACAATACCTAAGTTTTAGTTGGTAAAGAACTTTTAGTTAGCAAAGTTTAGCTGGCTTGATGCCTAAAAGATTGGTAAGTGGTCTGTTGGAATAGGCGCAGGCATGCAAATGTTTAAGGCGTTATTCAAGACACTATTTTTAAGGCGAACATGTGCGCTGTGAAGTACTCAGCTGTCGCATAGACAAAATAGAGGACAACAGCGTGACGCGGGAAGATATTTTTGCGCAATGCCACATGGTTGTGCCCAACCGCGAGCGATTTTTTCAGCTTTACCCCAAGATATGTAGGGATCATGGTAAAAGTTCATTTTGTTGTAAATCTTTAGCTCAGGTTTCGGTTCTCGCTTATTAAAATAAAAAGCTATCGTTGCTGTCTTTGAGTGACTAAGTTTCATTCTTCAAGTTTGGAGAAAGGGTAAAAGAATAAATATGTATTGATTTAAAACCTTCCAGTTTCAAAAAAAATGCAACAATACCAGATAGTCCGCATAGGAAAGCTTTTTGAAGATTGTGGAAGCCAAATAGTTTGTATAGAAGTTAAAAGAGAAATGAGCCAAGACCGATCTCTAAGGAACGCCTTTTCTCAGACATCTAAGCTTTCTTGCTTGTTACCAGTAGCAACGATAAAACTTGGTTTTGGGCACGTTTCATCATTTTAGCCATGTTACTTATCTTGAAGAAATCTCAGCAGTTTAAAGGTAAGGCCACAATGCCAGGCAGTGATAAGCATCTGTCAAAGCGAGGATTACAACATCATCCTTCTTTTTAGCTTTAAAAGGATCCTCGATGTCTGCGGTATTAAACAATAGAACGAATTGATCTACGATTGACTTTTCGCGTCGAAATCCAGTTTGCTCCCTAGAAAGCAAGGGATAAATTATTGGTTTTGCTCGACGCCGCCCTAGTTAGACCTTTAGAAAATCATTTAGTGAAAAGAGAGGAGAGATAGAGGGTGATAGCTCTTGGAGTTCTCTACAGGTTTTATCGGTTTTGAAATCACGACTACAAGCGCTCATCTTTAAATTTGGAAATTTTGGATGGCGCGAGCAAAAAAAAGGAAGTCACCTGACTAGGAATTAAAAATAACTCCACCATTATTAATATGCACATACAATCAGGACTCGGAGCTTTAGGTTTATCTGGTCTTAACCCTTATCGACATATGTGTTGACATTTTGTCAAATTTAAGCTATTTTTGCGAGGTGTTGACAACCACTGCACACTAGATCAACCAAACTTCCTAGCCAAGGAAGATTCTTCTGTAGCATACCTCAGCAGAGGTAGAAAAGCATAGTGATGATTCAGATATTTGCATATTATCTTAATTGGCAGAACTGTTGACAAAATGTCAACAGATGCAAAAATGAAAAAAATGAAAAAAGTTTGCGTTTCGCGTTATTCGTGTGATACGTGGCATGTAAAACTGGCTTCAATTTCAAAAACTAAAATTTAATCCTTTTTTGTAGGATTGTTTACTAGTGAGATAATTTTGCAAGGTTTCTATTCAAATTTGGAATTTGCTGGCTAAATGAAAAAACAAAGACGCCTTACTTTTCCAGAAGCTCTGAAAAAATTGCAGACAACTTCTGAAAACGATAATGATTCAGATGAGGAGATTACAAATGGAAGCATCGAATTGTGTCTGCATTGAATTGCCTGCTTGAATCTGCATCAAATTGCGCACCAGAGTCTGCATCGGATTGACCACTTGAGTCTGACTTTGCATTAGATGGCGATGAACTTCCTCCAGAAGAAGTGCTTTCTGACATAGATGTATTTGAAGAAGAGAGTGATGAGGACTATGAAATTTCTAGTGATGATGGATAAGAATCTCATGATGAAAGCTTGGAAAATAAAGATCAGGAAGAAATAACTCTTGGGAGTGCAATATATTATGCCCAACCGTTTCAAAGTAGGCTCAGAAGAAGAAATATTTTGACTCAGCGTGCTCGAATAAATGCCAGTCCTAATTGTGAAATAGATTCATTCAAACTTTTTTACCGACTAGAAATTATTTTTCCTATAATCTGTGAGACTGTGACGAACCGAAAAGCAAGAGATATAAGGCATCGATATGATCTTCTGACAAATTCGGTTTACAAAAATTTTAAGATTGAAGAAGTTGAAACTGTTATTGCTATCATGATTTGTGCTGACTTAGAAAGGCATAACTTCACGAATTTACGTCGTTTGTGGGATCCTATTGACGGCAAACCATTTTATCCAGTAACTATGGCTTTGAATCGATTTAAAATTTTGTTACGTTGCATGCAATTCGGTAACTGTCGAAATTGACCTGGCAGACAAGCAGATGATAGGCTTGCGGCTATTCGAGAAGCATGATCCATTTTCAATGATAATTTGCGCAGCATCTACGTTCCTAATGAAGCATTAACTGTGGATGACCAATTAGTCGGATACCGTGGCAAAATTCCTGGAAGAACATATATGTCCTCAAAACCAAGGAAGTATTGGTTAAGTTTTTTGGTTATGTGAAGCCGTAAAAGGATTTGCTTTTCATGACATGATTTATTCAGGTAGAGAAGAAAATTATGTACCTCACCGAAACCTTGAAAACAATATTGTGATGAATTTGTGCTCTGTTTATTACGGTACTAGCCGAGATATTTATATCGACAGATATTTTACTACTTACGGGTTAGTATGCAACTTACTGTCTCAAAAACTTACACCGGTTGGCACAATTATGTCAAATCGACGTGAATTTCTGTTTCAATTCAAATCGGCAAGAGAAACAGAAGTTGAAAGCACTAAGACATTGTGTGATCACTCAAATGGTATTTTGCTGATATCGTACATACCCAAAAGAAACCGTAATATTTTGATGATGTCCTCTTCTCATTCTGATGTTTTAATTATAGATTGCCACAGCAAACCTACAGTAATTATGGGTTATAACAAGCACAAAGGTGGAGTCGACACTCTGAATGAAAACTGTAAAGAATTCAACTGTTTGAGATTTAGATTTAGATTTAGATTTATTTATTTTTTTTGTCTACGACCAAGACACGAAAAGTCAAGCAAAACAAAATATATAAATGCATTACAAAAACATTTGGTCGCCATGACTAGATGCCAGCGAAAGACCAACAAGGTCACCAAAGTCAGCCAGCACCTCAAAATAATTAAAGCGATGACATGTACATGTTCAAATAGGCTACAATTCAGTAGAAACAAATAATAGTACACACCATTATGCAATGACATACAACAGATATCATAACAATTTACAGCTGGTACAAAACACACCGAGAAATTTACAAAGAGAAAAACAAAAATAAACAAAAATACAACACATAAGTCTAAAAACAAGTAATATTATACATTAAAATAAACTGATTAAAGTTACAGTATTGGTACCCTACATAAAGGTGAAAAATTCCACAAAAAATTAAAGGTTAAAAAAAATACACAATAAATATGATTTCAAGAAATTTATATATGAATACACAATAAAAGTTGTAGATATGAAATACACAATAAATATGATTTCAAGCACATGAAGGTGAATAATTCCACAAAAAATTAAAGGTTAAAAAAATACATAATAAATATGATTTCAAGAAATTTATATATGAATACACAATAAAAGTTGTAGATATGAAATACACAATAAATATGATTTCAAGCACATAAAGGTGAATAATTCCACAAAAAATTAAAGATTAAAAAAAAATACACAATAAATATAATTTCAAGAAATTTATATATGAATACACAATAAAAGTTGTAGATATGAAATACACAATAAATATGATTTCAAGCAAACGATGTAAAAAAAAAAAAAAGAAACATATATTTCCTTTTTTACATTATATCAAGTTAATCAAAAATAACAAAACAACTATATTAATGATAAAGAGGGCATGCAATACAAGTAATTAATGCAATACAATTGATATAGGAAATATACAGTATACATAAGTTATTGAAATATATATAATTGGTGAATGTTGAAGAAACAGCATAGCACAAATATGTCAAAGAAAAAAACAATATATGACATTAAGAAAACTGATATATATGTATTATTCGTAATACTATTTTTTTTAAATAATTACTTTGCTTATTATTATTTTTCATAGGCTTTTAAAAGAAATACTTTGTAATTTTTAATGAAAGAAATAAGAGATAATTTTTTTATATCACTGGGTACAGTAGACCACAATTTTGCTCCAATGTATTGCAGTCTTTGTTTACCAGATTGTTTTGTTACAGAATGCAGAAAAAAATTTCCATCAGTGCTATATCTTGTTGAATGTTGATGCACACTGTTTATTTTATCATAATAGTTATAAAAACAATAAGGTAACATATGATTTTCAAATTTATACATAAATTTAACAACTTCTAGTTGAAAAAGATCAAATAGTTTTAGCACATTAAATTCTTTGTATAGCATGTTAATTGGGGTCATAATGTTCTTAAATAAAGAAGCCCTTATAATTCTGTTTTGCAATGTTTCTATGGTCATCAAGAGTGTTTTGTTAGCCCGTCCCTAGTTTAAAATAGAATATTGTAAGTGCGATTGAATTAACGAAAAATATAATATTCTTAAAGTACTGAGTGGCACATAATGCCTTAGTTTATAAAAAATGCCACTTGTTTTTGACAATTTCCTGCATATGTTAGATACATGATGTTCCCAATTTAATTTGTCATCCAAAAAAATACCTAAATATCTTACATGATCTGTTTGTTTAATTTCATTTTTTCTTATAGTGAGAAAGACAAATCGTTGGTCCAATGGTTATTAACTATAATTTAATAAATGTTGCCACCAATAATGCATTTATCGTAATAAGAGGCGTCGGAAAGAGCAGCAAAAAGACCGAGTTTCTGAAGCGGCTGCGTTTTCAACTTGCAAAACCATATGTAAGAAAGAGGAAATTGATTGGCCAGACAAAGCTTTTTGCTTAATGAATGGGTTTTATTGATGCTGCTCCACACATTTCGCAGCAAACCTCTCAACCAGTCAAGCGTGGAAGATGCTCCAGGTGCAGTAAGCATACCAGATAAGCAGGTCACACTTGCAAGCAATTTATCTTCCCGCGACACAGAAAGCTCCTGAAGAAAGCACACTGTTTGAATTGCTAATTATGGCCATTCGATATAAATCACTAAACATTTTTGGTTGCCTTGACTTAGTTGATTCATCTTAATGTGGACAACAGGACACAGATGAATAACGTAATGTGTAGCATCTGTCGCTAAATGTGCTTGTGCCTATTTCTTTCATTCGTTACCATTTTGTTTGTTGCAGTAATACTAAAGTTAAAATTTTGTGGTAATTGCAAGAGGTAAATCAAAAATTCTTAATTTCTTAATTGTTGAACACAACACCAAAAGCAACATTTGAGTACTTTTAAGCAAAAAAATAACACAAATAAATTGTTGACAATTCGTCAACATAGGTGTTGATTACGTTATCTAAAATAGCTGTGCTGATAAAAGTTAAGTAGGACCTATTACAGGACAGCAGGAAATACTCGGTATAAAAAAATTAATTCTTAAAGGTGGTTTTGATGTTGATGCCTTCTAAAATTCAGGCACCTTTTGGAGAAGAAGTCGAGTTGACTTGGAGTCAACAGCCTTATTTCTCTCGTTTCTAAACAACGATGAGAGTGTTGTGACCTATCCATAAGATTATTTTAATATATTCCATGCTTTTCAACGAGAGTGTGAAAGTGGATGCCCTGATCGAAATCATCCATCTCTCAACAATCTCTTAAATTTCAGTAAAGCCGTAGCAGCCAAAACCGAGTTGTGTTTCATTTTGAGGCACTGCAGTAAAGTTCTACAATGAGATTCACTCTCTGCATACCAATACAGCATAGTCTACGGCTGTTTTGGTGACCGCGTGAAATATTCATTTTTAATGCTTTCTGATAGCGTTAAAAAAGTCCTGGCAAGTAGCTTCCACATTTGGTGAATTTAGCAGCAGTAAAGTCTTTTCGAATTTGTTTATTAAAGCAATGTTTCTATACTTGACACTGCAAAAATTTAATTGTTTAAGACTTTAAATTTAAAATTTTAAAATTAAGGTTATCTTAAAAGTTTTTAAAACATATTGTGATAATTAGTTTTGATTTTATAATTGAATCTCTGGTGCAACTATACCGCTGAGATAAGTTATTACACTACACGAGATAAAATTTTTTTCCGGACATTTTTAGGTTTTATAGGTTATACATAATTTTAATTAAAGTTTAAGGTTGATGCATATAATGCACTGTATAAAATATCATATTCTTTATAAGATTTTAACAACATTCTAATGAATTTGTTTTATAGTTTTGCAAATTTGCATTAACGCAAATGGAACGCTGGTTATGTGTACTATTTTAATTTAATAAGTCATGTCTTCAAGACAGCAAGTGTTTTCTTCTCGGAAAGTTGCTTATTGCCTATTTTTTAGTTTTCAAGAGAATCGGGTGATTAATTTCTGCTCGTCGTTGTCGTCGTTTGAAGAGATATCCACTCCAGGTCAGACACAAACAGGACTGGTGCCGAGGGTTTATTCTTTTACTACCCCAGACTGCTGCACTGCCTGGATAAGCTGCTTATTAAGCCAGCATCAAGTTTCGTCATCCAAAACCGTCAGACCTCGTGCTCCATGTGGTACCCGATGTATAGGGCACGCTGTTAGAACATGGTGTGCGGTTTGCTCAGAGGCGCCACACTCGCAATTCGGTGAAGGAACGAGACCCCATTTGTGCATGGACGAATGGAATCGCCCAACACCAGTCCGAATGCGGTTGAGCTTAACCCAAGCTACTCGGTGTAAGCCCATCCCAACAGGCCTGGCACCGGTCTCGGGAACAAAAGCACGGAGCCTGAAAGCATTTTCACAGTACTCCGTTTCCCATTTGTAATTTGTCCATTCAGAGGCGCGGATGCCAAGTCTGGCAAGGTTGTCCAAGAGATTCCGCGCAGCTGGCACAAACGGGTGTCTGGATCTTAGTCTCACTTGGCGATGGTCTGAGGACCCACTTAAAAGACCATACAAAATATGATCAGAGTCCAGAGATCCACGGTAAACCAATAAGAGTGTCGCTCCCATTCGGCGAAGCTCAGCTGGCTGATGCCTGAGAGTACAGGTAGGTGGTCCATTATAGTGGGACGCAGGCATCCAGTAACTATGCGCAAGACGTCGTTCAAGACACTGTCAATGAGGCGAGTGTGAGCACTGCGAGACCAGACTGGCGCACAGTACTCAGCTGCTGATTAGACTAGAGACAAGGTGGCTATGCATAGTGTTTTAGCACCAGCACCCCATCCCGAGGCCACGAGTTGCCTCAGCAGTGCGACGCGTGAGGATAGTTTTTTGCGCAATGCCACTAAATGGTGACGAAACGTGAGCGATCTGTCCAGTTTTACCCCAAGGTAAGTAGGGGTTGGACAGAACGGTAAAAGTCTACCATTGGTGTAGACCTTTAGCTCATGTTTAGCCTCTCGGTTATTTAAGTGAAAGGCTGCCGTCACCGTCTTAGTGTGACTGAGCTTCAACCTCCAAGTCTGAAGATACGCTGGAAGTGTAGACATGTCTTGGCTTAAAGTCCCCTCCAAGTCGTTCTAGTTTCCAGAAGAGTGCAACAATGCTAGATCATCAGCATATGCAAACTTTCTGGAAATCATGGAAGGAAGATCGTACGTATAGATGTTAAATAGGAGGGGAGCCAAGACCGATCCTGAGGAACGCCGTTTTTAAGACAGCGTAGCCTGCTTTGCTTGCTGTCACCGGTGGTAAGGGTGAAACTTCGATTTCGGACAAGCTCCATAATCATTCTGACCATATGCTTATCCGGGAGTATGTAAGGCCACGGTGCCAGACAGTGCACAAGCAGCTGTCAGATTGATAAATACGGCACCGGCCTTCTTTTTAGCCTCGAAAGAATCCTCGATGTTCTTGGTTAGCAGAACAACTTGATCTACGATTGACTTCCCGCGTCGGAACCCAGCCTGCTCTTTAGGGAGCAGTGGATCGATTAATGGTTCAACGCGGGCGTAGATAAGCCTCTCGAGGATCTTGTAGGGGACACAGAGCAGAGATATCGGTCAATAAATCTTTGGGTCCCCCACGGGCTTTCCTGGTTTTGGGATCGCGACCACAAGCGCTTTTCTCCAGATCTTGGGAATTTTGAGTCGGCGCAAACAGGAAGAAAGGAAGTCATGTAACCAGGACTTCAAAGCAGCTCCAGCATGGAGTATAAGCTCGGGGCAGATGGAATCAGGTCCCGGAGCTTTACCTGGTTTTAAATGTTGGAGGGCAGCAGCAAATTCTCTCTGTGAAAAATTGTCAGAGATATTTACTGCGTGTGGTGTTGTGGTCCTCCAAATGTCAGACACTTCTTGAAAGACAAGTCGAGATGACTTGTGGTCAACAGCCTCGTATTTCCCATTTCTAACCAGCTGAGATGCAATAGTATTGGCTGAAATGGGACAGTGACGAGGAGAGTGTCGTGACCTATCAGTAAGGTTGTTCAAAATACTCCATGCTTTTCGACTAGAGTGTGAGAAGTCAAGGCTCCGAACTGCTTCGGACCATCGATCCCTCCGATTTCTGTCAAGTTTGGCAAGCAGAGCTGTAGCAGCCAAACTTGAGTCGTCTCCCTGAGGAGACTGCAGAAAGGTTTTATAGAGGGATTCACACCCTGCATCCCAACACGGAATATAGTTATTTAGATACCCGCGTGGGATAGTCTTTTTGGCTGCTTTCTTAATGGTGTTACAGAAGTCCTGGTAAGCCGCATTCACATCAAGTGAATCAGGCGGCAACAAAGTCTTTGCGAATTTATTCGTCAAAGCAATATAGTGACTCCATTTGGCCTTGCGGAAGTTCCATTGCTTAACAGGCATGCTTGGCACTGCCATAGCAAACCTTGGTGGTGTAATAAGCGAAGGTCGATGTTGTGACCTGGGAAACTTGTCAAGGACACGCCTATTCGGTAAGCAACTGTTTGGACCTACGCTAGCAAAAGCTAGATCTGGATTGGTGCCAGTGTTCCAGCGGCCGGAATAAAAACTGGCAGCGTCCTTGGCATTATTTAGGAGGGCAAGACAATTAATACTTGCCCAGGCACTCACCGTCCGGACTGTTGTCATCGTAACCCCAGTCAGCATGACGACAGTTAAAATCGCCAGCGTAAAGACACGGGTGAGAAAACACTGGGAGATCAAGGGATCGCAATTGCGTTGGCGGTGGTTTGTAGACGTTGACTATTTTATAGCCATCAACGTCCACACACAATTACTCGATCTCCGATGTCGGTGGAGATTGGTCCAAAAGCGTGTATCTCAGTCGCTCGTGAATAAAAACTTGGCAAGGCCATGCTTCCTGTTTAAAGAAGACCCAGCTAGTTGGTAGTTTGGTAGTACCAACTTCTCTGCATCAGTGCAGTGGGTCTCCTGCAGTATGATGAAGAGTGCCTCAGACTGGATAGCGAGGTGATGAAGAACGTTCATCTTGCTTGAAGTGAGGCCTTCGATGTTCAGCTGAAGTATAGTGGGTCTTCGGAACTTGTGGCAGTGTGCCCTGAAAAGGGAAGTTTTATCCTGGCATTGCCCCGTCCTGAAAAGGACGTTTGCCGATTAGCAGACCAACACTGAACATCGGAGTGGGTGGATACCCTTCCGTTTTGATAGGTTCAGTTTCGGTCTGTCATTTTTAAAATTAATGAACAGACTTACTCACGACCCAGGCTGCGAGAAAGCACCTACCATCTGGGACAATTTCTGCTAAGCATTGTAAAAAATCTGCTGCAAAATCTAAGAACTTTTGCAAAATTTCTCCAACATCAAAAACGCCGACTGCAATGATCAAATAACTCGTAGCAATATCAGTATCAGTATTTTTATTTTAGTTCTGCCATAAAAAATATAGTGAAATTGAAAAATTACTAAGAAGTAAAAAGCAGAACAGAAAACGTATCAGCAGATGCTCACACATAATAACGGCATAATAATTAAATACAATAGCTGGTTGTACTTTTCTTTTCATAATAACTCCATTGTTTTTCTTGCCACGTGGTGTAAAGTTATCTTTGCAAGTGATTTAAAACAATTAAAATAATAGTAGTTCTTCCTAAATATGATAAACTCCCAATAATTATCAAGATTACAACAAATAAAGCTGCACCAATATTTCCATTGAAAATGGATAAATTGGAACATTTTTTCATTTATTTAGTTTATCTTTTTATTTTATCTCTATACATAACCTCTTGATTTGCAGGAAGCGTCAAAGAATCATACATAGAGCAATTGTCAAGCAGTTGCCCAGACCTGCCTCCGGAAGCACCAAACCTGCCTCCGAAAGCACCAAATCTGCCTCCGGAAGTATTAGACCTGCATCCGGAAGCACCAGACCTGCCTCCGGAAGCACCAGACCTGTCTCCAGAAGCACCATACCTGCCTCCGGAAGCACCATACCTGCCTCCAAAAGCACCAGACCTGCCTCCGGAAGTACCGAGATATCTTACCCGGTTGAAACTTTTATTTATTTATAGTTTTATTTAAAGATTTGAATAACCAAATTTTAAAGCTGCTTGCTAAGACGATCAAGTGAAAAAAAGTGCCGTAAAGAAGAAAATGGCGCGATGAAGTTTGAACCGCGCCCTATCGATAAAGTTCGCCATCAATCACGGCACTGTTGAACACTCTATCAGGATACTTAGAAGTTTTCTCATTAACCTGAAAATAAACTTCTTCCCCAAAAAAGTTTCAGAGTTTTCCACTGATAGCAAAGTTATTACAATTATTCTTAACTCTCCTCTTTTTATTCTTAACAATTTTTATTTCTTTCTTTATACCAATAATTTTGTGTGCAAGCAGACAGGCGCAAAACTTAAATCTCACCTCATAAAACACGATATAATACAATAACGGTCGAAACAAAGTATCAAGTAAAAGCAAGAAAGTATCAAACAATCCTTATGTTCACCAGTCAAGATATTTCCTGGTTACAATGAAGAGGAATGATAATGCTGACACGAATATCGTCTATTTTTGGCTATTTGTATTTGAAAACTGTTAATATAATGACGTCACGCGCCTCGCAAGGGCATGATAAAAAAGGCATAATTGAAGATCAACAGAACATGGTTTTATTCTTAGTACAGCGGGTAAATCAAAAATTGACATCACGAGATGAGGGGCGAGAAGACGAATTGAATTTGAGTTATAATTTGATTAAACAAACTTGTTTTAAGTAAAATTTAGATTTTCGAGACAATGTTTCAAATAGAATTTGACGTCAGAGCCGCAAAGCGATGTGACATTTTGGTTTGATTATTGATTTGCTTATAGCATTGTTTGGTTTGGTTTCAAAGTTTGTATTGTGCTTATCCTGAAAATGTTGGAAAAGGTTAACAACAGGGTTGCATTCAGGGGCGCCCAAAGTAGGGTGGCACAGGTGGGCATGCAGCTCTTTTTGAAGTTCGCAGTATAGAAGCATTTGGCTTAGATTTTTCTCTGCAATCATATACATTATACTTGACCAAAATATCAGATCAATTAAAGGTAAAGGCTTTACTTTTCCTTTTCAGTCTGTACTAGTTTAATAAACAAAAATTGGTAAAATTAAAGACAGTCCAAAGCAATGATTTTCTTTTTAGTGTTTAGCTTTAGTCATAATAGTATCTGCCGGGGGACAGGAAGGGCGTTTGCCTCCCAGCATCCAAAGTTTGTGCAAAATTATTATTTTTCGGGCAGCGAAAAGAAAGTATTCGGAAAAACGAAAATTTTTTGGGAAGTGATAAGAAAAATTTGAGTAAAATTCAAAATTTTAGAGCAACGACAAGGACTTATTTTGGGAAAAACAATTTTTTTGTCCATCAAAAATGAACAATACCTGTAGAGTGCAGAAAAAAATTTAAGATTTAAGGCGAAGACCTTTTTTTATTTATATTTTCTAGAGATCACTATCTTTTTGGGACGAAAATCGGGAAATCAAAGACTGTTTCGAAGTGAAGATTCTTATTTCTTTTGGTCTTTATTCTAAATTTTAGACAAAATTTCTTCTTATATCCGTAAAGTACTAGATACTTATAATTCGAGCAAACATAGCAAAATTTGTTGTGCCCCTCTAAACTTTTTTGGCTGGTACAGCTACAAACTGCAAAATTGAAAGAAAAGTGCCTTTCTTTTGAATTTTGCTTTTCCCACCAAAAAATTATTCAGTGCCCCTGGTTGTATCCCTTGGGGCGCTCAATAATATATTTGACATTTTAACTAATATAGATTATAATTAGCTACAAGATGATAAGTGAAAAACAAGGTGTGAGTGTTTCAAACAAATAAGTAATGGATGTGGTTACAATAGTGCGAAATTATTACGCAATAAAAACCAAAAGTTTTGGTTCATTGCAAGCTTAAGTTTTTAAATACTGCTTGGGGTACATTATTGACAAGCAGAACCATTAAAATGAACTTTGCTTTATTCCAAAATTCGAAAACATACGTAGAATCAAAATTCAACCTGTGTTGTCACAAAAAGCGAATAAATTGATGACTCGCCAAAATGTTTTATCAACCCTATTTATATACTAGTCGTGACCGGATCCACATAAAGTGGGTTACAGATCCGGTTTGAATCCACAAGCAAAAGAGCTAGGTCCATACCAGATTCGCATTGTTTCAACATCATAATTCCAGATAATATTGAAAGCACAAATATTGAAAAAAAGCCATTTTAAATACAATTAGAATTATTAAATTTTGCAAAGCAGCTGTTGCTTGCGTAGTTCAATAAAGAGGTAAAAAAGCCCATAAGTCAATTAACTAATTGTCATGTTACAAAAAAAAAGAATTAAAAAACGTCAATGTACATAATTTAAACTTAAATCACTCAAATAAAAGTAACCAAAAGTTTTTCAAAATATTTACGTATGAATGCCAGCCAATAGGCGACAATAAAAAGCAACAACAGCCCCGATGAATAGTACAAGGAAACAATGGCAAAACTTGTAAAGACAACTGCAAAAGTAAATATATCCAAGATAGCAGTATAATTGCTAAAACCTTCAAATCCTCTACCAGTGACAATACAAAACCACAATCAACAGACATCTTCAAAGACATTAAAATGTTCACAGTAACAGCTGCTAAAAGCATTTCAGACCAACGAAACGTCAGTTTAAATACAAATACCTTGTTGATTTTTGGTTTGATATTTTCACCGGTAGAGTATTCGAAGTTTTTATCAATGTTAATGCCGAGTGAGCAACCTCATTACATTTTTGGCAATGATGAATAGTTGGGAAAGGGCTGGTTAGTTGATACAGAAGATAAGTTAATACAGCAGCTCTAATATTCGAAAAAAATTACTTATAATTGAAATAGTGTTAGCAATTAAAGCACAATGCTGCTGCTTAGTTATGGTAATAAGCTATTTATAATCGGTGTAGTTAAGGGCAAAAAAATTTTTTTAATATGAAAATTTGACCAATTTCCTATGCTTGAGAAGCTGGTTATATTGATTTAATGTGAATGGTAGAAAATTTGTATAAAACTAATTTGAGCCTAATAGTAGCCTATGATATTAGGTCTTAGCTGAAAGTTGTGCGAGGCAGGAGGATTGGCGATGGATCGAGGAACGTGTTGTTTGATTCGCTCTTCTAGGCGTTGAGACGTGCGACCAACGTACCGACTATTGCAGTGCCACACAAACTGATAAATGATAGTCGGTACGTTTACTAACAAAATTTACTACCAAACTGTAATTTACAACTATAATTTATTACCAAAACTGTCAACCTGTCGCGGTTAAATCGCGTCGTTTCAACGCATCCGATAAACGCTTAATTGAAAAAGAAATCAAAAGGCTTCACGCACAAATAATTTGCCCGAGCAGTTTTCCTTGGCGTTCGCAAGTATTACTTGTGCAGAACAAAGAATAGGGAAAGAATCGCCTTTGCATTGACTATTCTCAAACAACCAATTAGTTTACATTGTTGGATGCATATTCACTTCCTCGAATTGAAACCTCGTTAATATTTTAGCAAAGCACAAAATTTTTTCAACGTTTGATTTGAAGAGAGCTTATCACCAAGTTCCAATTCAAGAAAGTAATAAGCCGTACACAGCATTTGAACGGGCTGGCAAACTAGGGGAGTTTAATCGCATTCTCTTCGGCGTGACAAATGGAGTGCCGCAATTTCAAGAATGATCGACCAGGTTGTTGAAGAAGACAAACTGAAAGACATTTACCCTTATCTAGAAAATGTAACGGTATGTGGTAATAGTAAAATTGAGCATAATCAAAATGTTAAACGTTTTTTGAAGTCCATGAGCAAACGTAATCTAGTCTTAAATGAAAAGAAAACTATCTCTTTCGTTTCTGGAATAGAAATTCTTGGCTATTGAGTTGAAAACGGCATAATAAAACCTGATCATGAAAGATTACGCCCGTTGTTAGAGCTGCCTACTACTCAAAATGCAAAATCGTTCAAGCGTGTATTGCGTTTATTTGTTTATTATGCATAATGGATAACTTGTTTTTCAGATAAAATTAAATGACTGAAAAAAACGTGCAGTTTTCCACTGTCTGAAAATACCTTGCAAGATTTGGAATCTTTAAAAAATGATACCCTACCCTTAAGAAATTTATTCAATTCATTAAATTTGGCAAATATTTATGATAAATAGGCGGTATTATTTCTCACAGCAGTAACTTCTTTTGCAAGGCCAGGGTCGTCAATTTAAAAGCAAGTACAGTATTTAAAAGCAAGTAAAAGTATTTAAACGCAAGTAAAATCGTGCAAGGTAGTTTCTTTTGGAAAGCAATCTTACTTTGGTGGGTAGTGATAAGCGCTCAAAGGCTTCATCATTTTCATTGCACAATAGTTTAAATAAGCAAGTGTTTAGCGCGTGGGCTGTAATTTCATTCACTGCCTTAATGAGTGTCTTCAAGGAAAGGTTAAGACGACCGTTCATATTCTTTGCCACCAAACGCTTGCGATGAATTATTCAATGAATGGTGAGCAGGTGGTAATTTGCTACTTTTAGTAGTGAAATGAAGCCGCGGTAACCACCAATCATAGATGGGGCGTTGTCAGTTTCACACGCTATGACATTGGTCAGTGGAATTTTATTTTTTCTGAAATATGTTTTGACTTTTTAAAATACTGTCTCACCCAGGGTATCTGTATTCAGTGATAAAGCCATTTCCAGCTCTTCATGTAAGACTCCACTGTACACAAAGCGAACATATTCTAGTAGTAGTGCTATATTTCTTGGCAAAGTTGACTTATTCAATTGAAGACTGAATTCTGTATTCCTGATTGTGCTGCATAGCCTATCTTCTATATCGGTAGTCATGTCATCATCTCGTCTTTGTACGTTATTATTATTCAAAGGAATAAGCTTGATAACTGTAGAACACGTTTTGTGATGCAAAACAATTCCAAAAATTTCCTTTAGAGATGGAAAAATTAATCCTTCTCAGATCGTATGAAATTTACTTCTTCTTGCGATTATCAAACACAAATTGTAAGATGCAAGAACCTATCATCGCTTTTATGGGATAAATTCGGAAACACCCTACCTACAGATTTTAGTTTTTTGATTGTCCCAAGGTGATAGTAAAAATGCTGCGTTTCCAGCATTTAACAAAAATTCATCCACATAATTTAAAACTTTTTAAATTCTACGATTGATAATGAGTAATTTCCCACACTATGCGACAGACAAACCGGACAAGCAAGATAAAGTCAAATCAAAGCATACAATTAGAATAAATTACAGCAAAAATATTATTATTGTGACACTGTTCTTGTAACTGCTCCGATTTACTCCAGCGCCCCCCAATTGCCAAGTTTGTAGCCAGTGCCTCTTTTATTCTGACAAACGCGCTGGCGTTGGCGCCCACTTTGGGAACCACTGTTTTAAAATGTTTTCTTTGGATACGGTAAAAGCAGGATCAGCAAAAACTTTTACGAACAGGAAGCGATAAGGATAACTAAACAAAGCTTTTTAACAAATGACAATTAGAAGAAAGCAAGCCATTTAATCAAGTTGTCATGTTCTTAGTTTGTTCTAAATTTTTCTTCAGGTGTCTTTGCTTTGACAATTTGCTCCTTGAAAAGCAAACAGTAAATGCCTTTACTTTGACAATTTGATTCTTTGAAAATTAAACGCAAAGGTACTGTTTAGAGAAAGAAAAAACAACCTCCGTTCAAAAGGTGTTAAGTTACTGCATCAAAAACTTTAATAAAAATAAACGTTTGTCTTAAATGACAACAATATGTACGTCTCAAACTTATAAACTAACCGCTGCGTAAAACTGCCGAAGGTTTCAAAAATTTTGTGAATGTATAAGCCTGTCAGCAGTAAATCCAGGAAGTATTTACAAGATGCTTATAATCTCCAGCTATTCATAAGTAAGCTATAAAATGTTCGAACTAGTACGACCTTCAAAAGCTTGACACCAAAAACAAAAAAATCAAAATTTTTTGTTGCTATGTGTTGACATATACAGAGTTGGTTTTAGAATGGAGACTTATATTTAAATGACTTGAGAAATTGATTTAGTTTTTATTTAAAAAGGTTTTACTTCAATAATTTTTGAGGAGTCACTTTTTGCCCAAGGAAAATATGTCAGCAGAAGTTCATATACAATAACAGCATAAAAATTGAATTATCTGGTTCTCTTTTTACTTTTCTTTTTTAAATCTTTTTTTTTCCAGCACATCATTTTTCTTGCTATGTGGAGTATAATTATCTTCCCAAAAACGTGTTGCTTTTGTATTGCATTGGACAATTCTTATCAAGTTAACATTGTGACTTAATTTAAAACAATTTAAAAGAAAATAGCAGTTTTTCCTAAATAAAATAAACAATCCTATTCAATGATTTCAACAAATAAATCTACATCAACATTTCCACCAAAACTAAAATATTTTTAACCTTTTATCATTTATTTTTTTATTGTATCTCAAAGTTATCTTTCTGACTTACAGGAAAGCATCGGAGAGGCTACATATAGAAAATTGTAAAGCAATCACCAGATCTGCTCCGGAAATACCAAGATATTTTGTCCCTTTTGAAAATTTTATCTTTTTTTATGTTCTTATTTAAAGATTTGAATGACCGAAATTTAAAGCTGTTTGTTAAGACCGTCAAGTAAAGGAAAGTGCCGTAAAGTGTCTTTCCAAGGACACAACAAAATGCCGCGATTAAGTTTCAAATCGCAACCGTATCGATAATGTTCGTCATCAACCACAGCGCTTTTAGCCACTTGATTACGCTGCCGGTAAGTTTTCTGATCAATATAAAAATAAAATTCTTCCCTAAAAGAATTTTATAGTTTGCCACTGACGGCAACTTTATTATACTATTAGATTTTTATTCCTCACTTTCCTTATTCTTAAAAATTTTTGTTTTTATCTTTTTAATCAATCTTTTAGTGTGCAAGCAGACAGACAAAAATTATATCCTACCTTATAAACACGATAAAGTACAATAACAGTCGAAACAAAATATCACGTAAAAGCAAAAAAGTATCAAACAATACTCAGGTTTACTAGTCATGAAGCTTTTTGGTTACAACAAAGATGAACAATAATGCTGACACAAAGAGTCTTTTTTTGGCAATACTTAAAATTCTTGGTTTTCTTGATTTTTTGAAAGATTTCAAAACCGCAAGCGATTTGATAACGCCCTTGTCACACAATGCCATGACAGAAGAAGCATAACAGAAGATTAACAGAGCATGACTTGATTCGATTCTTAGCGCGGCAATTAAATCTTTTCAGAAATAAACGTCACGAACAGAGTGGCGAAAAAGAAGACAATTGAGTTTAGTTTGATTAAACAAACTTGTGTTTGATTTCCTGGTGAATTGTTGTGTTAGTAGAATTTGACGCTTTGATAAAAAAAATTTGTTCCATTTTCAAGGCAACAGTTCGAATAGAATTCGGCATCACAAGCTGCAAAGTGGTGTGACGTTTTGGTGTGATTGTTGGTTTGCTCATAGAATTGTTTGGTTTGGTTGAAAAGCATGTTTGTGTTTAAACTGAAAATGTTACAGTAGATAAACCCATAAATATAGTTGCATTCTTGGGAGGTTCAATAATATAATTGAACTTTATGGTTAGCCACTGACGGAAAAGTTATCACTTTAAATTTTTGCTTTTTTCTCTCCTTTTCTTATTCTTAACAATTTTTGTTTCTATTTTTTTAATTAACGTTTTTGTGCGGAACCAAACAGATACGAATTATATCTTACCTAATAAAACACGATATTATTAATAACAGTAGAAAAACATATTATTAAATAAACACAAAAAAATATCGAACAATCCTTGTGTTTACCTGTCAAGTTGCTTCCTGATAACAATGAAGAAGACGATGATATTGACACGAAAAGTTTATTTTTGGCAATTTACAGATACGAATTATACTCGTATCTTACTAATAAACACGATATTATTATTAACAGTAGAAAAACATATTATTAGGTAAACACAAAAAAGTATCGAACAACCCTTTTGTTTACCAATCAAGTTGCTTCCTGGTAACAATGAAGAAGATGATGATATTGACACGAAAAGTCTATTTTTGGCAATTTGACCATAAAAACTCTTGATTTTATGACGTCACGCGTCCCACAATAGCATAACAGAAGAGGCATAACTAAAGATTGACAGAGCATGACTTGATTCGATTGTCAGTGCGGCGATGCGATTAAATCTTTTTTAAAATTGACGTCACGAGCAGAGTGGCGAGAAGACGATTGAGTTGGAATTTTCGTTTGATTTAACGAACTTGTGTTGGATTCCAAGGTGAGTTAATGGAATATTGAATTTGACGTTTTGATAAAAAAACTTTGTCCTATTTTCAAGGCAACAGTTCGAATAGAATTCGACGTCACCACGAAAGAATCTGCAAATTAAAAACCTCAAATAATTTTCAAATTTACGGCATTTTAAACCAGAACGAGTTTAACTTTTCTTGGCAGCGGCCAAACAATCTTTCTTGAGAGGACCCATAACGGCCCGCTTCCGTCGCTCGTATGAAACCGACTGTGTCTAAGTTTTGATAGTTTTGATAACGTGTCAAGTTGACCTTCTCCAATGAAACGTAAGGTCAACAAACTCTTGTGGAGGGTTATAACACGCTTTTCGTCGCCTATGCAGCAACCTTTAATCATGATAAAGCTGTTCCTGTCCTCAATGTAGTGAGGAACGCCGCCCATCAGTTATTGCTTTTATCAGTCAGGTCAAACTCAGTTAAACCATTGTTTTTGATAAGCTTGTCTCCTTTTTTGTGGATACCCTTGCCCATTTGGTAAATCTTCTTGTTGATTTTGGTGCGGTGGTGATAACTATCAAAGTCATAGCCCCCCTTTCAAGATCACTAATACTTTAATGCAAAAATCCGCCAAAAAACAAAGACAGATTTTCATGTGCAAATCCCGTTTTTTTGATTTTTTTCAGAGATTACTCGCGTTAGAGACAAAAATCATGAAAGCCGAGACTAATTCAAAGTGGAGACCTTTTTTTCGCTACCAATTGAAAAATTTTTTCCACTAAGTTTATTTGATTGTGGTTATATGCCCACCCTCTTTCAAAAATCCTCGGTACGCCACTGAGTACAAGGCAACAATGGTAAATACCACTACTAAAGTAAATATATACACGATAGCAGTACCTTTTTGCCATTGTTTCCATCTTTGTAATAACTTCTATGTACTATTCAAAATTATCAATAATGACCTCAAAAGACCAGTATTTTTAAAATTTTATAAATCATATAGCAAATATTTAAAAAATGATTCAAACAACAAAATATATATCAATACGCTATCACTTTTAATTTGTAAGATCTGGCTGTGCACGTGTATGTTCATAAAAGCAAAATCTGTTCTATTGTAAACTGCGATGAATAAAAGAATAATAGAAAAAATTTATGTATACATGAAAAATATTCATATACAGATCTATGTTTTATATAAAGAAAATTTGCTTGGTTTTATTTCTTTCCATTAGCTGGCACAACAACCACATAAAAAATTCTTTTGCAATTTATTGTCATAAATCTTAATTTTAACTCATATATCATTCTGCATTATCTTTTTGGTTGCACAAAAGTAAGTCGAAAATTAAACAAAAAAATAAAATTCTGTAGTTAGATGTAGTTCTTCTCAGATGTTACGTCGTTCGCGTAATGTTTGTCACGTAGGTGACCGCTAGCGAGATTCGAGCTGGCGCGACTTCTGTATTAGCGCTAAATAATCAGCGCCGCCTTTAAGTGCGTTCTCGCGCGGCTGTTGGGCATCAAGTAATGCCACGTTGTGTTGGGCAAGTGTTGCTTGCCACTTCATTTTGGAGAGAAGCTTTGTGATCGAGAAGAGATCCAATTTTGGATTGTGTACTTTATATCTGAATTCCACTGATAATTGTTAGTCCCCTTGGACATTGTCTACTTTGGTAGAGTACTTAGTAATTTGATACTTTCCTTTGCTCGTTCGCCCAACATCTTTGAAAACCGTTTCCGACTAGTGCCGCAATTATTGTTTTGTTTTTAAATAAAATAAATCATAAAGTCTGGTGCTGGTCGTGAAGCGCGTTTGTGCGGAGCGGGAAGGACGAGGCAGTTTTGCGACTCCGTCACAAAGAGAGTTAAAATAAAGAATTGTGTGTCGTGGAATTGCGGCAAACGCTTTTGTATTTTTTCATATGTTAGCATCTGGGCTGACAATTTATTATTATAAATCGAACTTTTTGAAAAAACTTTAAATAATTGCAAACATCGTTGTTTTTTTCTCAATTTTTCTTGTCAAGCGACCGTTTAAAATAGGGGTGTTCCAACTGCGACCAGCCAAAGGCATCAATGCAGCCCGCAAGGTGTTTTAAAAAGCAAAGTGGATAAATTAGGCATGTGCAAAATAAGGGACAAAAATCAAAAAATCTGATACAGATTCGTAGAGAAGACCGTTTTTTAGAGATCACTGCATGTTAGCGACAAATAGCATAACCTATAGCCATTAAAAATTACAAATGCCAGTTTTTGTGCGGCCCGCGAATCATTCCAAAAGCGCTTATATGGCCCAAGGTTAAAAATTACTTCCCACCCCTGGTTTAGCACTTACACCAGTGTTTCCCTTACGGATTACATTAGTTTCTTTTGTCATAAGTGCCCTTTATTGAATTAGCCTTTTGCCTTTTCCCACTGTGATTAAAGTTGTAAGCTTTAGTTCAAAAAGAGCGTGCAAAAAGTTTAATTCGAATCAAATTTTTAATTAAATCAAAAAGCTGATTTCAACTATTTCTTTGAGCGTAAAAATTAAGATGACTGTAACAAAAACTGAATAAAACAAAAGCTACACCCCGCAAAAGATTAAAAACAGAATAAAGAAAACAATTATTGTGATTAACAAAGGAATAACGCGGGTTCCAAACTCAACGAAAACAGTAAATAATCAAAGGCAATAAATAAATAACTCAAGTCGATACATTTTAATAGTCTTTTTACCAAACCTGAGGTGTAAAAATTTGCCCCACGAAGGAACCTCAAGCTTGATGCTATCGCACCACGATGCACATCTTCCCTCGCAACATCGACATTCGGCAGAATTTAAACCGCTTCAACTTTCACAATAAACGCTTTGACATAATTACAACTCACTTTAAAACATAGGCCTATGCAAGGAGGTTTTGGGACTAAATTTCCCTTTGAGGAATGGTCACCAGAAATATGCACTTATATGTATATGACATATTAGCAACAAGTAGGCTATGCTACATAATATAGGCTTTTATTGTTTCCGCGCCTTGTATTTTTTTAAACCTTATAACTAATTTTATTAAAGATCGTTTTTTCTGTCGCTACAATTGCGTTAAATTTAGCTAATCTGAGCGAAACTTTTAAACGTGAAAAATATTTTAACATAAAGTCAAATCTTCTATGCTTTACTTTTGATGTCTATTGTTTTATTACAATACTTTGCAACACAATGCAACTTAGCAACTCCTTTTTTCAAAAAAATTTTCTTTAGGCATATGCAGGTTATTTTATGCGTTTGGCAAGGCACATTAACAAAAAATAATTTAAAACAATCCACTATTTTAATTAAAACAGAAGATTTAAATTTGACATGCACAAAATCACACAGTGATATGACTTACGTTGCATCTTATCTTGGCCAGCTCTAGCTACCAGAGCAAACCATAAATCTTGCTTTACACTTTGTTTATTTTTTATTTACTTCTTTTTGCGCTCAAGCGCTAAGAGAAGCAAAAAAATTAATAAAACAAAGAATACTCTGGCCAAAGCTCGTAGTGGAAACGAACCCTAAAGGCCCGTTTCCACTACGAGCGTGGAAAAGAGCATTCTTTGTTTGTTTTATTGATTTTTTTTGCGCTCGCTTCAATTTTAACCGCTCGCTTCAATCAAAGATCAATAAAAGAAACAAAGAGTGCTCTTTTCCACGCTCGTAGTGGAAACGGACCTTAACAGAGATTACTGTTTTACCAATCATTAAACCGAAGTCTGTCTTTTAACAAAAGGAAAAAATTTTTAAGCAAAAACTTTTAAAGCTCTAAAAGTTTTTTCAATCTTTTTTGAACCAATTCGTTGATCCGTGACACTGCGCTGGAACGGTTAACTGAACAAGAATTTCCAAATCTTAACTATCCCTTTATAATTTTTGTTTTTCTTGATACCAGGTATATTTATTAAAATTTTTATTTATGCTCTTCTGGTAAAAAGAAGAGCATGAATAAAGATTTTATCCCATTATAACGTGTTTACTCGAGAAAATTTTCAAAACATTTAATTTTATTTGCTTCGCTGGCTAAAAACCCCTGTGCTTTGTTAGCTGTAGCAATTCGATGCCTAGAAAATAGTTTATGTTTACACAAAATACAATTTTTTCTTTTCTTACTCTTGCTTGTGCATACTCAACAATTTTGCTGCGTGTTTCGACATTTGTTTTCCTACACCGCTTAGAAAAAAATGGTACTGAATCTATTTTGTAAAATAACGCAATAAAGCCATTTATATTTAATAGTAATGTTTATTATTTTTTTCAAACAAGTTTGTAGAAAGATTTTTGTCAGTTAATCCTGTTATTGTGGCCATAAAGCAAATATCGATTGATAAATTCAAGTAAACTTTAAAAAAACTAATTAAGAGTATAGTTTTTCTTAAATACGAGGTGTGTTTGAAAAGTATCGGGACTGTATGCTTTACACAAACAACACTTGCAACAGTGATAAAAGCTTTGTTTTTTAAGATGGTGCAATGTCTTGTGGTTGTAAAAATGTAGTTTCAGCATTCTTTGACAACCATATGCTTTTTTACAGGCTTTTCTTGAAAGGTGCTTTACTGTAGTTCGTTTTGGGATAATTTATTTAGTAAATATTTTTTTCTTCTTTTTTCTTCTTTTGTTAACAAATAATGAGCATTGAACAAAGAATCAACTTGAAGTTTCTCGTTCGACTTGGAAAAACTCCAACTGAAACATTCAATTTGCTCCAAGAAGTTTACGGAGATGCTACGATGTCAAGAACTCGGATTTTTGAGTGGCACAAGAGGTTCAGAGAGGGAAGAGAGGATGTGGAAGATGATCCTAAGAGTGGAAGGCCAACAACAAGCAGAACAAACGAAAATGTTGAGCGTGTGAGAGAAAAAGTGCGCAGTGACCGCCGCCTTACTGTTAGAATGATAGCAGATGAGTTGAGCATGAATAGTGAGAGGGTGTGGAGGATCATTACAGAAGATCTGGGGATGAGGAAGGTTTGTGCGAAAATGGTACCAAGGTTGCTGAATGATGGGCAAAAGGAAAATCGTGTGCAAGTGTGTCAAGACATCCTGAAACAACTTGAAATTACACCAGATCTGCTGAGTAGAGTTGTTACCGGTGATGAGTCGTGGATCTTCGAGTACGATCCACTCACCAAACGGCAGAGCCTTGAATGGAAGAGTGCATCCTCACCAAGACCCAAGAAAGCAAGGCTGTTTAAGTCCCAAATTAAGGTGATGCTGATTGTTTTTTTTGATGTTCATGGAATTGTTCACTAGAATTCTTGCCACAGGGCCAAACCATTAACCAGAATGTTTACAAAGACATCTTGCGACGTTTGATGCGTTCGGTAAGGGAGAAAAGAAGAGAATTGTGGGAGACAAAGTCATGGCTGCTTCATCATGACAATGCTCCTGCTCACAATGCCTTAAGCATACGACAATTTCTTGCAGAAAATAACATTGCCGTGCTTGAGCAACCACCCTACTCGCCAGATCTGGCTCCCTGTGATTTTTTCTTGTTTCCTAAGCTCAAGGGAGTCATTAAAGGAACCCGTTTTTAAGACTCAAAAGCCATAACAACAGCCGTAACGAAGGAACTACGAGCGATCCCAATGGAATCTTTCCAGAAGTGCATAGAAGCATGGCAGCAGAGATTAAAAAAGTGCATTCGAGCTCAAGGAGATTACTTTGAAGGGGACAAGTTGTAATTTTTACGTGGCATTTCAAATAAAATAATTATTTACACAGTCCCGTTACTTTTCAAACAGCCCTCGTAATATACTTTTTATATTGTTCATCAAAGGCTCTTGCGACTATCAGAAAAAACCAAGCGATTCACACGGGGATCGCGACCCCCAGGTTGAAAACCACTAACTTAAGAGATTGTAATAAATATCAAGCATCTAATCAAGTTAAACGTATTTTTGAAATTACATTGTTACGTCATAAGCAATGCCCGGACGTATTTTATTTTTGTTGATATAATTGTAGGAGTTATCTAATGCAGTAGGCTTTACATAATTTTTCTGCCCAGAATCGATTGTCTCACCAAATTTAACTATTTATTACATAACGAAAATTAAAAAATAAACTTGAAAAGTCTTTTATAAATGTTTTTTAAATTAATCGACAGTATTGAAATACATTATTACTGTGGTTTTATATTTGTTTTTAAGCCTATTTATGTTGTAATAATTAGGCTATGAGTGGTAAATTGACAGTAACAGTAGGACATACTGTCTACTGATTTACGGTTTTTTAGAATTTTTTTATTTTTTTGTTTCAAAACCATGAGTTTTTTAATTTTAACCGACAGCGTAAGACTATGTTTGTTTTTAATTCGTTTTATCATATTTTAATGGCTAATCAATAGTATTGCTGCTTTTGTTAGTTTTATGGTTAATCTTTCATAAAAAAATCCAAAACTATGTAGATTACTTGTTGAATAGGATTAAGGACACCTTCATTTTTGAAATGTTTTGATGCAGCTCTTGTAAAAAAATTTACTTGTTGATTTGTTTTCAGATTATTTCCTGATATAAAAAAAGGTCAAAAATTAATTTTTTTAATTCTTAAGTTTTCACTTATTTTTAAAACTGTGAATGATAAGAACTTTATTTTGAAAAACTTATTTTTATCATTTAAAAAGATGTAAACACTCATTTTACATCTTTCTAAACCATTAAAATACGTTTTAAACACTACAAATGTTAAAGTTTTACATTTTTTTTGCAGAAAATTACTTCAAATTAAACCGGAATAGGCAACTGCTAAGAAAAACAGATTTTATCATAGCATTTGGAAGGACTTCTGAGCTATATGATATATATCTTGACAAAATTAGTTCGAAGATTAAAAAAAAAAAAAAAAAAAAACAACGGCAGCGTGGTCGAGTGGTTAAGAGGGGCTCCTTTAAAATGTACAAGTTGGCGTAGTTGGCCCATTAGAGGCTAGGTTGGTGTCACAAACTTTGTTTGGGAATCCCAAAGGACCAGTTGAGCTAGGTAACCCGAATACCTGCGCTGAAACAAAGCTGTGTCTAAATTTTATTTTATTCCGGCTCAAGAAGTAGTTTTGCTATGAGCCTGACGGTTTATACAGTTGGTTTACGAAAGCTCGGATTGATTTCGTTGAAGATTCTTTTCCACAACAAACAGAGACCCTTGTCTCTAATAAAACAGATGTATTACAAAAATATCACGTCCGACGAAACTTCTATTCCACGCTTTGCCAAACTGCAAAGCGAAATCAACACTATAACTCGACTCAATCAACACGAATAATTCTACCTTTGTAGAACAAAACTGCCAACCACTGGCACAAAATAAATTGAACAATTGTCCACCGACCAAAATCTAACGGTCCACCTCCTGTGGCCAAACAAAATCACCTTCGCTCGAGCCGCCACTCGAGTCGCTTCAAATTACCTCACAACGATAATGATCATCATCATAATTTCTCGCTACGCATCGGCTTTATATAGAAAACAAAATCACGTGACGTAAACTTTCTCGTAAATTCAAGATTCAGCCAGAAACCCCTGGAGAGTTCGTTACGCGAATCAAGTGGAATATACGCGAATTTTCCAGTACAATAACGTTAGTCAAAAACATATTACGTCAATACAAAGAAAAAAAAAAGAGAAAAAGATACATGTATCGAGCCATATAACAAATTGGACGTATATCGCAGACAGCGCTCAAAGAGCCGCATTTATTCTCTTATAATAAAACTACGAACTGCTTTTAACGGGGATACACTACATCGTTATGATTAAAATTATGAATGAAGTGTGACAGTTGGCGAGGGTGACTGGGTTATTTATATAAAATATTTATTGTTGTATTAATAGTTGAATATTGTAGTATTAATTGTTGTATAGCATTGTTGTACAACATTTATTGTTAAAATCTGTTGTATTTGTAATGCAAATAAGTAAAACATCAATCATTCAATTTTGAGAAGCAGTCGGGGTTGGCTATATAACAGTGGTTCTCAACCTTTTTGCTAGCAAGTACCATCTAGAAATTTTTCTTTATATGACGTACTACAAAGTTCTTCAAAAAATTAAGTATTTCGATTTTTTTGGTTTTTTTTAATTTTTTTATTTTCGTCCCAAAAATCATATGTTCTCTAAAAGAAAAAGGTCTTCGCGAAAAATCTAGCATATCTAAAAAACACAATTTAATCCGAGTGTTAAATTTTTTTAAAACCTAAAAACTATTCACGTACCATCAGTGGTGGATATTCAAAGTTAGGGGCCCGAGGCAAGGATTTCCAAAGCTTGATGCTCTCTAAAAAGAAAAAGACTTTGATCTCGCATTTTCCTCTTTTCTCCCAAAATCATTGTGATCTCTAAAAAAAAAAGTCTTCACTTCGATTTGCTCTCCTTTTTCGCTTTTTTTCTTCCAAAGTTATGGTGATCTCTTAAAAAAAAAGGTCTTCACGTCGGATCGATCTCCTATTTCCCACTTTTCGTCCCAACTTCGTAATGATTTCTAAAAAAACCTTATACAACCATTATGCAATACAAAAACCTTATACAGTGGTGGATATTGGGTGAGGCAAATGAGGCAACTGCCTCATTTGCCTCTCCCAATATCCATTACTGCATACCACCTAAAAAGGTCTCATGTACCACTAGTGGTACGCGTACCACAGCTTGAGAACCACTGTTATATAACATATTTCAGTTTTGTTAAAACCGACCGAATGTAAATAAATATAGAAAAAAGCATAATGATTCAGCCAGGTTTGCGTTAGCGAGGTTGAAGTACTATGATATCTGGGGATTTGGCTAGGTTGGTCAGATTAACCAGTTCCACAAAGCTTACTAAGTTGATAAGTTTTTTCAAACTGAAAAAATTTATTATTCCTGCTTTCTGTATTTATTTTCATTAGCCCACAAATGCAGTCGGTTTCAACAAAATTTCAACATTCGAAGTCAATCACTTCGCCACTCTAGCCAATCACGTCCACCACCCGACGACACCGACCACGTCAACAACGTTGACCACGCCGACCACGCTGACCAGTGATAAAGCCAACCTGTACGTTTTAAAGATACCGGTTAAGAACGCCCGTATTGTAATTGACATAGTCTCGGTTCAAAACCTACTCGCGCCATTTTGGTGTGTCCTTGGGAAAGACATTTAACTGCACTTTCTCCTGCTTGCGGTCTTTGCAAGCAGTTCTAAATTTTAGTTATATCTCTATAAAAAATTAAAAAATAAAAATAAAAAATTTCAAGTGAAAAGCAATATCTTTGCATTTCTGGAAGCATGTCGAGGTAATTGCTTGCCCTATGTTTAGCGCCTCCGTCGCTTTCTTGCAAACAGGGAATAAATATACATATGAAACAAAAAAGAAAAAATTATTTAGGCCATTTCATTTCAATTTGGTAAAGATTGGCTTGTAACTTTAAGGTTATTTGGTTGTATTATATTTAATCAATTTTTTTTACGTAATCTATGTTTGTAAATTGTAAATAAAAGCTTACATAGAATGTAAATTTTTTCTCAACATAGGCCTTTGAAGTAAACCAAGTTGACAAATTTTTGTTTTTATACTGTTTGCAGCAACATCATTAAAGGTAGCAACATGTAAATGGCAGTGCCATATCTATGTTGAAAGAGTTCAAAAGGTCTCCATTTAAATCTTATCCTCGTTAACCTGTTGTTTTGGGAAATGATACTTTACCACGCTTTCTTATGCTTGGGAATGTTAGCAATTAAACAAACGCTAAATTTTAGTAATTTACGAATCGGAATCACGTTAGTTGGAAAAGAGTTTGAGCACCTGCGTTGATGAAATTTAAGGACTTTTGTATCATTATTGACAATAAATGATTGTCTATGTAATAATTATGTTAATAAATATAATTATATGTATATGTAATTTCAAAATAAATGTTGTCATTTATTGTCCACCTACTGTACTTTTGGACCACCCTGCACATATTTATACATAAATTGTAAGCAGACAGCAGTAGATTGGTAGCACTGACTGATGACGAGACGATTGTTCCTAGTTTAACCCGAACTATCCCAATGACTACATTTGTAGTCATTTGTAGTCATTATTTCAAATGCATTTTCTAACTAAAAATAACTGTTTTTTTTATTATTTTAGATTATGAATAGCTTTGAGATATATAAAAGTTGTAAAATATCTTTACAAACACTGTTTTAAGTTGTGCCATAGAATTGTACAGCCTATCAAAGTTTTTAGTTTTTAGTTTTTTAGTTCTACCCTTGGTTTAATATGGGTTAATGAGCCTGCTAGGCGGTAAAAAAAGTAGTCCGCTAGTTCTAACGATAATTTACAAAGTAATCTTGCGTATTTTTAAGTTTCTGGCGACGAGAAATAGTTATTTTAACCTTGCGTTGTGGTGTAGAATGAGTAAAACAATTGTATCTCCTATTGTTCTAGAAAAATACTCTGCACTTGTGGAGTGTAACCCAAAGTGTTTATAAAACCAGAGGCGCCGGAGCTTTTTGCTTGGGAGCGGGGAAATATCTATGAGAAAGAAACTTTTTTTATTGAAAAGGCACTCTCAACAAAAGCCCATTTCGACTGTCACAGACTTTGTTTGGGAATCCTAAAGGACCAGTTGAGCTAGGTAATCCAAATACCTGAGCTGAAACAAAGCTGTGTCTAATTTTATTTTATTCCAACTCCAGAAGTAGTTTTGCTATGAGCCTAAGGCTTTTATACAGTTGGCTTCGACCAACGACATACATACCATGATGAGAAACTCTTTTCTCTCAGTTTGTTTCTTTATTAAGAGAACGCCGACAGGAGCGTCGACACTCGTACGCTTGACTGCATGCTTCTTTGGACGACTGAGTCGTCAAAAAATACATTGATTTATATATTGAACTACATAAAAGTTTGGTTTGTTTTTGCAAAACGTGAACAAAAATTGGACAGATTGTTAATGATGCAATTGTTGAAAATAACATACTTTTTAAATTAAACTGTAAGGCGTGATAGAGTGTAAGTTTTCATTAAATTTTAGCTTAATAAATGAATAGTTATGCCAAGTTAGTGAAATTAAATTCAACTACATAAAAGTTTGTTTTGTTTTTGCAAAAGCTTGAACAAAAATTGGTCAGATTGTTGATGTAGCTATTTTTGAAAAATAACAAACTTTATAAATTAAATTATAAGATATGATAGAGAGTAAGTTTTGAATAAATTTTAGAATAAAAACTAAAGCCAATATATAAGGACGTACGATCACAACCATGAAAAGTTATAAAGAAGCACGACCACATAAAATTATAAATAATTTTACGCAGTTGATAATGGAATGAGTAATAATTCCGAAACGTCCTTAATAAACTTTTTTTTATTAAATAATTTTATTTTGTGTATATATAATATATATCCTTAATATAATATTTATATACTTAATATATATCTTTAATATAAAATATAATATATATCCTTAATATAAAATTATTTTAATATAGATAAGTTTATGACGTAAGATTGAGGCAAATAAAAAGTTTAAATCATCTAATTTTCACTACCGTACTTCAGGTGTTATAGCAGTGCTTGTCAAACTTTTTTTGCGGCGACCCAAATGTTAAGCGAAAATTGAGAGTAAAGTTTTGGCGACCCAATATTTTTTTAGACGTTATTGTAAGCATAATAAGGGAACTAAACTTATGACCTCTGAGGCTGGTCATGCAATTGACATGCAATACCTTGTGGGTAGGACAAAAAATTGTGTGGGGTTCTAAGACGTAGATCAATTTTTGTCCCCAAATCAAGGTGTTTTCTAAAAAAAGGTCTTTCTTTGAATTCAGTCTTGGATTTCTGATTTTTCGTCCCAAAATCATAGTGTTCTCCAAAAAAAAAGTCGTCACTTGAATAGTCTCGGATTTCTCATTTTTTGTCCCAAATTTTCGTTCTTTATAAAGTAAAAATTTTGGGTCAACCCTAGGTCGCGACCCAAAAGAACGAAAATGGTTTAATTGTTACACAGCTAGCCTACACTTGTCGGAGACCCAATCAAACTAAACGGCGACCCAGGGGTTGAGAAGCACTGTGTTATAGGGAGAGATTTTTTTTTTAAGAGAATATTTTTGTTTTGCGATGAAAATCAAGTAATCCGAGACTAATTAAAAGTTCTTCGGATGAAAACCAAAAAATCGGAAACTGATACGAAGTGAAGACTTTTTTCTTTTAGAGAACACTAGTTTTTAGGAACGAATTTTTTTCTATTAACTAGTGTCCTGGTTTGCCGCTCCCAGAATAAAAAATTGGGGGGCGAAACAATCTTTGCTGGAATTTTATGCGACGAGTGCCCAAAAACCAAAATTATAGGCTTCCACTTTTTTAAAAACTAAATCGGTTTTTTCACAATAAAATGAAAGTAATTCTATTCAAAAAATACGTACAAAAAAAACTTCTTTCATCCCAAATAACGCATGCTCAATGCTGGAAAAATTGTGAAATTGCCAATGATGCGTCTCGCTGTGCCAATTGCCGTCCTTGCCCTCCAGCTTGGTATGGCTATGATTATATGTTATGTTTATGTTAATTATTTATAGGTTATGCTTACATAATTATTTACGTCTATTATATGTCAAAACATTTCGACATTCTGTGGATGTGAGAATAAATTACATCAGGTTGTAAGCTTATCTTCGATATGTCGGGAGGAATGAGCATACCCTATTACAACTTCTTCCAGGTCACCCTTGAAAAAGGTGTAGCACCTATGAGCCTCCGGGCTAAACATGGGTTACTAAAATTTAATTTCCCTCATAATATACTTCAACTGATAGAATTTTAGGGTGAAAAGTATAAAATTTGAGAGTAATTGAAAGTGAAGACCTTTTTTTAGGGAACGCTACAATTTTGGAACGAAAATCGGTTTAGAACACCATGATATTAGGATTAAAAATTTGAATTTCACAAACAATTTTTTTCTACCCGTAAAATATTGCATGTCTTGGTCTACAACGCCACAATCTTAAGACTAAAAATTAGAATCTCACACAGAATTTTTCGTACCCGTAAAATATTGCATGTCTTACTCACTAACTACCCATAAAATACCCGATTGCATGATCAGATTTTGGCATGGCAATTGCATGACCAGTCTCAGAGGTCATTGCACGCCACTGTCAACCACATATATGAGTTTTAATATAAATATCTGCTTTGTAGTGGACGAAAAAAATAAAATCTTGCTTGATTGATTGATTTAACCGTTGATTGAACATAGGCAACGTTGGCTAAATAAATTAGTGAGATTTAAATTTTTTTAAATAAATCTAAATGGAATCTAATCGATGGGCTATTTGCATCAATCTGAATAACTTGAAAGAATGCGATGATTTGTTTGAAAACAAGGAAGAAATAGTGTCACTAACTGGAACCGATCATAATAATTTTTTTCCCAAGTATGAAAATATTTCTTCCGATACCATAAAAATTTGGTGGAGACAAGTCGGTGGCTTACTACAAAATTTAAATAAAACTTCTTTAGATTATTACACAAAAACTTTTAACAATTAACTTTAAATAAATAAATTTAACAAACTTTAAATAAATTTTAACCAAAAAAAGATACAGTAATTTAAAAAAAAGCAAGTTATTTATTTAGCATAATGAGAATGCAGAACAGCTATTTAGACTTAAAGTTTTTATCAAAGTTATTTTTAAAAAATGTATCAAATTATTTTAAATGTAAAAGATTACAAATGAATTCAATTGAATAAATATAGTCAATTAGCTTATTAATTCTTTATTTTCATTAAATTTTTTTGTTAATATTTTAGTTTATTAATAAATTCTTCACATTTTATATTTTTTTATTTTTTATTTCATTAATTTATTGAATTATTAATTCAAAAAGTGTATAAAGCTGTTTGGCTAAACTGGATCAGACTGAATTTAGATTCGTGCATTCAAGCGTTCAACGGGCGATACAAAATCAGGTCACGTGATGTGAGTTTCCAATCATGGAGTGCATGTCATTGCTTCGACTAAGTTCTGATTGATTTGCTGAAAACTTTCCTCCGCAACAAACAGAGACCACTGTCTCTAACTAAAACGAATGTATTATAAAATTTACCACCGACGAAAATTCTATTCCACGCTTTGCCAAACTGCAGAGCGAAATCAACAACTTGATTCAATCAACAAGAATGATTCTAACTCAGTAGAACAAAACTCCAAAACACAGGCGCAAAATAACTTCAGCACTCGCCCCAAATTCTACTTTTTCTCAAAATGACCTTTCCCGCTTTAAGCGTCTCTCTCGTATGTCGTCTCTCGCTTCGCCGTCGCACCTCGCATATGCATTCAATCAAGCGAGCCACATATATATAGACAAAAGATTACGTGCCGAAAATCGGCTGAGGTTTTCTTGAAAACGCTTTAGTCATGCGCTTTAAAAATAGGACGTATTTTCTATAGTAACCGAGAACGTTCCAGATTGCTAAACTCGGTCATGCGTTACAGATAAAGCGCATTACGTCATCACTGTCTGGGCGAGAGAGAGAAAGAAAGTTGCATTCAAACAATACCACGCAGATAAATAAATAACACAGTACGAACCATTATAACTTGCCCAAGCGATTTTTATGTTATAACCAAAGCTTTGAATTATTTTAAGGCGGAAAATAACGTATATTGCTATGATAAAATTATTGGGAATGAAGTGTGACATCGGCAAACATATTGCACACTGTAAATTTGAAAACAACTTTAGGGGTGGAATTTGCTTACATTTGGGGTAGTCCATTCGAAGATGGGATTTTCCATCCTTAATGGTTTTCTATTTTACAATAGAAATAGACAACCCTGAAATTTTGAAGTTGGTTTTTTCCATCCTTAATAATTTTTACCTTTCCGCCCGATTGTACCATGGTATATACCATCTCTAAATTCAACAAACTTGAAATGGTCAAAAAGTTTATTTACATAGCAACAGGGCGATTAAATAAACATCAAACACCATTTAGAAAGCACAATAAAAAACAAAATTTTAATGCCCAATTTTAATGAAAAAACGAACACTGTAAAAACTGTTGTGAAATCAAATATCGCAAACTTCCGCTGAGATCAAAAGGGTTGATTAAAAAGATCAACAAAGCCGCTCTAGTTTCTTCTCAATGTCGGCACTTTAAACGATAGTAAACAAATAAATGGGTTTAAGGCTCAATTACAATTGTAAGACAGAAAAATTTTATTCATATTAATTTTAGCATTCAGCACTGTAGACTAACCGCGAAATCCCAAGGCCGTCTCCAATAACTCTTTAAAAATTTACTAAACTCTCTAAGTAAAAACTAACTAAATTCTCCAAACACTGACTAAAGTAATAAATGTTTTACCGGTACACTTTTCTCTAACAGCTTACTTCTTCTTCTCCTTTTAGCCTTTCCCTTCAGTCAGGGGTGGCCACAGCGTATCATCATTCTCCACATCTTTCTGTCTTTAACATCCGTCTCCTTCACACCAACTTCCCTCATATCTTCCTTTACTGCATCTAAAAATCTTTTCTTTGGTCTCCCTCTTTTCCTCTTTCCCGGTAACTCCATTTTCATCATTTTTCTTCCTACATACTCTTGGTCTCTCCTCATGACATGTCCATACCACCTCAGCTTGCTCTCCCTCATCTTCATTCCTAACTGTTCAACCTTAACAGTACTCCTGATGTGCTCGTTTCTAATCTTGTCTTTTCTCGTCACTCCCATAGCAAACCTCAACATTTTCATCTCTGCGACTTCCATCTCTTCTACTTGTTTCTTTGTGACTGCCACTGTCTCAAGTCCATACACCATTGCTAGTTTTATCATTGAACTGTACACTTTTCCTTTTACTCTAGCTGGTAACCTCTTGATACTCTTCTCCATCCATTCCATCCTGCCTGTACTCTCTTCTTTACCTCCCTCTCACAACCACCACTTTCTTGCACCGTTGATCCCAAATACTTAAATTCCTTTACTCTTGGCACTTTTGCATCCTCCATCTTTACTGTTTCGTCATCATTTCCTCCAATTATGCAAAGATATTCGGTCTTTGACCTACTTACTTTCATCCCTCTTCTTTCCAATGCATACTTCCAGGATTCTAATCTCCGCTCCCCTTCTTCCCTGGTCTCTTCACAAATCACAATATCATCAGCAAACAGCATCGTCCATGGTGGTTCTCTCTTACTTCATCCGTTAGCCTGTCCATTATCACTGCAAACAGGAATGGACTTAATGCTGATCCCTGGTGCAGTCCAACCTTAACCTTGAAACTTTCTGTAGTTCCTACTGCACACCTCACTACTGTTTCGCTTCCCTCATACATATCCTGTACTAGTTGCACATACTTTTCCACTATTCCAGATTTTCTCATACAGTACCACAGCTCTTCCCGTGGAACCCTGTCGTAAGCTTTCTTTAGATCCACGAATACACAATGTAGCTCTCTTTGACCTTCCCTGTATTTTTCATCAACATTCTTTGAGCAAACATGGCATCGGTGGTTCCCTTTCCTGGCATAAATCCATATTGCTGTTTGCTGATCTCCACTCTATCTCTTAACCTTGCTTCAATAATTCTTTCCCATACTTTCATTGTGTGGCTCATTAGCTTTATTCCTCTGTAGTTTCCACAGCACTGTACGTCCCCTTTGTTTTTATAGATTGGGATAAGCACACTCTTTCTCCGTTCTTCTGGCATCCGTTCACCCATTAATAGTCTGTTGAACAGTCTGGTCAAAAACTCTATCCCCATCTCTCCCATTCACTTCCAAACTTCTACTGGCAACTCATCTGGCCTAACTGCTTTACCTTTTTTCATCCTTCTTAGTGCATTTTTTACTTCTTCTCTACTGACACAATTTACCTCTTCGTTAACCACTTCTGTTTCCTCTGTCCTAGGCTCTTTGTTATTTTCCTCGTTCATAAGTTTCTCAAAGTACTCCTTCCATCTCTTTAACACTGCTTCCGAATTTACCATCATATTACCATTTTCATTCTTTATAACCCTCACGTGCTGTACATCTTTCCCTGCTCTGTCTCTCTGCCTAGCCAATCTGTACAACTCCTTTTCACCTTCTTTTGTTTCCAATCTAGCATACAAATTGTCATACGCACGTCCCTTTGCCATTGCAACTGCCTTCTTTGCCTTACTCTTCTTTTCTTTGTATATCTCTTTAATATTTTCATTTCTTATTTTGTCCCATGCTTTCTTTGCCTCTTTCTTTTCTTTTATGCTTTTTTGAACTTCCTCATTCCACCACCATGTCTCCCTGTCTCCTTTTCGTTTTCCAAATGTCACTCCCAGTACAGTTTCAGATGTTTTTCTTAGCATTTCTGCTGTTTTGTCCCACTCATCAGGTAACCCGTCCTTGCCTCCCAGAATCCTGGTCACCTCTTGTCTAAACGCTTCTTGACAGCTTGTCTCTTTTAGTTTCCACCATCGTATCTTTGGCTTTACTTTCTCTGCTTTTTTCTTTTTCACCATAAGAACCATTTTGCATACCACCATATGGTGCTGCTTTGCGACACACTCATTCAATATTACCTTACAATCACACATTTTCTTCAAGTTTTTCCTTCTGCACATCACATAATCTACTTGGGTACTTTTTCCTCCACTCTTATATTTCACTCTGTGTTCATCTTTTTTCTTGAAATAAGTATTGACAATCGCCAAATCCATCCTTTTCCCAAAATCCACAACCATTGATCCTTCCTTATTTCTTGTTCCAGCACCGTACCTCCCCATTATTTTCTCATTCCCTATGTTTCCTTCGCCCACATGTCCATTAAGATCTGCAACAAGGACTATCCTCTCTTCTTTTGATATACTTTCTATCAACCCATCCAGGTCTTACCAAAAATCATTTTTCTCCTCCATACTGTTGTTAACCTGTGGAGCATATGCGCTTACTATATTTAGGATGGACCCTTTTACCTTCAGTTTCATGGCCATTAGTCTGTCTGACACCCTCTTCACTTCCAGGACACTTTCAGCCAGCTCCTTCCTCAGCACTATCTCTATCCCATTTTTTCTTTCATCAGCTCCGTTGTAGAATGTTTTGCATCCACCGCCAATGTTCCTTGCTTTACTACCTTTCCACCTTGTTTCCTGTAGACACAATATAACTACATTTCTTCGCTCCATCATATCTGCCAGCTCTCTTCCCCTTCCAGTCATCGTTCCAATATTTAAAGTACCCACCATTATGAGTGAGCATCTTCCTTTCCATGCTTCTCGCTGCTTCTTCACTCGCCTTCCTCCTCTTTTTTTGCTTTTATTTTCACAATGTTTAGAAGTAGCATAATTTCCACAGGTGCCCTGTTGTGCGACACCTGAGGCGGTTGTTGGTAACCCGGGCCTCGACCGATCCGGTATGGATTGATGATGATTTCACATTTGTCTGTTTTGGCAAAAATTTTTTTACGCTGGATGCCCTTCCTGCCGCAACTCTCCCCATTTATCCGGGCTTGGGACCGGCATCAAGAGACGCAAAAAAGTGCCTCCGATGGCTGGGTTCTCTAACAGCTTACTAAAAGAGTTTATTAATGAACTAAAGCGAAGTAGTCTAGCCGTTACCTAACATTATCACTTTTACTAGTGATTTAGTGAAAATAACTGAAGTGAAATCGTAACAATTGACTTTTACAAAAGTCGTTTGTGATGATTTCAAAAGTCAATTGTGACAATTTCCGTTTAATTTTGCCGTAACCTAGTAGACCAGTGGCACATTAGGATTTATAACGTTGAACACAGCTTTGAAAGTTAAGTTTTTAAATATTTTTTCCTATTGTTCCTGAGCGTACTTAGCTTTGTTTACACTATTGTAGAAGCAGATTTTGAGAGACCGCTGGACAATTTTGAGGGACCGTTTCGGTTCCTTAACGTTAAATTTGTTGCAGAATGAGTGGTGGTTATTTTATCGGGTAGAAAAATTATTTTTTGTTAGTCCTCCGTATTGCATTTTGCAAAATTTACACTTTGCCCCGTAAATACCATAAGTTTTGCAAGTAAAATGTTGCTTTAAATTAATTCAAAATTACTTGCAAAAATTTTAATTTAATTTAAAACAACATCTTAAAATTTAATTTTAAATTCAAAATGTATACAGAAAAGTCGTTGGCAATAAAATGCTAATTGGTTGAATCTGCCTACGATAAAAAGTCTAGAAATAGATAAGTGAACTTTAAAAAAAATTAAGCATGTTAATTTCCACCCTCACGGCTGTTTGCTTGTTCCATGTCAACACGAATGATGGAAACAACCATCTTAAGTATATAATCACATCCTTGCTGCATGAAAATTACCAACTTTTTCTGAAAAATAATCGGCAAAAGGTGATAAAAACTATGCTTTTTTAAATTTCCATCCATAAGGTTGTTAATTTCCATCCTTAATAATACCCAAAATTTACAGTGCAGTTGGAATTTTGGTTGATTGAAAAAATTTGATGATGACTAAAAAGAGTCATTACTTCTAATCACTGTCCAGCATTTCAATTTTTATCTCAAATTTTTGGTGAAGACTCAAAAAAGTCATTATTTTTAATCAGTGTCCGAAATTTTGATTTTCATTCTAAATTTAAGGTGGAGACAAGAACCAGAATAAAAACCTTCACCTTGACTCGACCTAATATTTCGATCGAGTTTCTAAGATTTTAGAAGCAAATTTAACTCAATGTTTTTATATTCACTTGTGCCCTCCTTTTTTAAAAAGGAAATTTTAAAAAACAATTGCCCTCCATACTCCCTCCCTCTTACTGCGCCCCTGGCTAGATCCAAACGAATTAATGTGGAACAAAATAATTGATTTTGAAAAATTGTAGAAGTTTTGCATGGCTATGTTTTATAACTTTAAAAAACATTCAGCCTTGTACTTTTGGTTGATTGCAACACAAAATACAAATTTCTCGCTGTAGATATTGGTGCTTATGGTCATCAGAGTGATGGTAGCGCGTTTAGAAATTCGTTCTTCAGCAGATTATTGTTAAATCAGCAACTAACTCTTCCTCCAGTGCCTTTGTCTGAAACGTTAGCCACTCCAACGCCATTTGTTTTAGTTGGTGATGAAGCGTCCTCTTAATTTAAATTTAATGTGGCAATATCCCGGATTTAAATTAAACCGAAAAAAAAAAGAATTTATAACTACAGATTATCCAGATCTGGAAGAGTTATAGAAAACGCTCTTGGTATTATGTCAACGCGTTTTTGATGTTTACGAAGGCCAATTGTGATCCCGCCCGAAAGCAATATGAAAGTCATAGCAGCAATTGTACTACAGTACACTACAGTAATTATTTGGGGGATTGCGTTCCTTTCTAACCCCCGCGAATCCCAAAAATTCACGAATTATAAATGCAGTTTTAAAACGCCTATGTTTAATATATATACGCTAAAATATGCTTCCCAAACACATTCTAAAGACAGACTTACTCATTAATACAGTAATAATGTAGTAATATGTAATAATGATAAAGTAAAAACATTTCAATTCTCCTTTTTCTAATTTTTTATTTTATATTAACAGACATTGTTATATTAAAATTATTTACCAGTTAGGGTAGATGTGAGCGTTTTTCTGCTATAAAATGACCCAAGAAATTCACGAAATTGCTGTGGCCACTACAAATTTAAATACATTATGAAAAAAAACTTTGTGAGCAAAATCTGCGAGCATGCAGGACCGCAAACGGCAAATCGCAAATGGGCAAGGGCAAGAGTATACTGTGTTACTCAATTTTTTGTTAAGCCAACTTGGACAGCAACATGTGTTTGCACAAAAGGAAAAGGAAATAGTTTCATGCAAAAGCGCCGCCTTTTCTACCCTACATAATCAAGGAAGTAAGCATGCTACAGAAGCTTGTGGAATTCGGGAAACATTTTCAGATTATTGCAGCCAGGCGGGCAAAAGACATTTATTTCTAAAGCAGAATAATTCTGTATTCTTATCAGATGACTTTAATACTCTTCGACAATTTGGTGCATTTAAAAATGTAATACAACTTATTAAAGAATTGACAAAAACCCAAACTTTTAAAAAATATATTTCATTGTAAATTGACTTTGCTTTATTAAATTCTGTTTTGTTTTTTTGATATCTTCACTAGTCGATTTGTGGTTTTCTAGTTCTATTGTCCTCGTTTAATTAAACTTTATTCAGTAAAAACTTGAAATAAAATTTAAAAAATTTGCTTAACAGTTTCCAATTATTTTTAAACTAGAAATCATTCACTTACAATAATTAGGTGAATGATCTTCAGTTTAAAATTTGGCAAATAAGTGATATTTCTATGAAAGGTGTTAATGACCAAGATAATATACAAACAATATAAAATAAGTGGTACAACATTAATATATTGAAACAAAATTAAAATACATGAGAAGGTCAAAAATGAGAAAGTTGAAAACAAAAATACACGTGCATACAAATATTTAACTACACAATAAAATTCCACACTTAATTTTTAAAACAAACAAAGTTAAAATCAAGCAAATATAATGGTAACATAAAAATAAAAAACTTTTGAAGCAAAACTTCAATGCAAGTGGTTCTTAATTCGGGTGCAACGGCACCTTACAGTGTGCCAATTCTTAAATACTTGCAGTGCCGCGATCAGCTAAAATTTGCTTTTTGTTAGTAAGTTTACAACTTTCGTTTATTTTAAAACTTTAGTTAAAAGTGAAAACAGGTGAACAATTATTTTAAATATCGAATGTGTCTTTAACATATTACTGTATCAATAAATCATGTTTTTATTAACTGTTTGTAATCTTCTTGAGTTTTCCAGCAATTAGCTGCATTATTTCAATTTGTGCTTGAAGACGAGAAATTGTAGGAAGTTTTTTAATAGTTTTTTTCCAACAATTTTTCTGAACAGTGACGACAGGTCACGATCTTCTAAAAAAATAAATTGATTTGTAAACAATAGCTTTCATTAAAATACAAACAAGTGCAATCGCTTTTACATGTATTTTCATGTATTTACATGTATTATCACATGTAAACAGTTCTTTTGAATGTGTCCTAATGTTTGCTGAACCAACCAGTTTGCAAACAAATTGCAAACGCATATTCAAAAAACTTGAAGTACAGTGCTTCCTTGATTATTCGGTCTAGTTGGGCAAATACTTTTAGAAATGTGAACGGATAAGCAAAGTCAAATAGTTAAGTTACAAAAGCAGAATCAAACAAAAACTTATTCCATTTGTTTAAAACCTGATGGAAGTTAATCGTTAACCGAGAAATCTGTTGCTTGAACGATTAGTCGGAACAGTAGATCTACTGAAAATGAATCAATTTTAGATATTTTCTTCACTAGCGTGGCCGAGTGGTCAAGAGCGTCGTATTGATGGCGAACATAATCGATGTGACCGCGCTTCAAAATCTACGTCATTCTGTTGTGTCCTTGGGAAAGCAATTTAAGGAACGTTTCTCTGCGTCACGGTCTTGGCAAGCAGCTCTAAATTTCAGTCGTAATTATAAACAATAAAACTATGAGATTTTTATGAATATATCATTATTACATGTTGCGCGTGCGATCACGCGTTTCGTTTAGTCGTTGCCTACTTATTTAGAATCTTTATTTTTAATAGCACTCTGAAACAAAATAAAAAATTTACCTGGACAGCAATATCTTGTTCCTCCAAATGCATAATCGCTTGAGACTTGCTTAAAGTATAGCGCCTCCGACGTTTTCTGTGGGTCAGATGAATAAATACAGTCAGTGAAAATAAAAAGTATAGAGAAAATTGTTTGTGAAAAAATTCACGGTTTTCAGCAGCTAACTCGAAAAGTGGAAGTGTTTAAAAATTTTAAATTCTTTTTATGCCAACATAAATTTTTTTAATTTATCTTAGTTCTTGCAAATGCCATTGACAGTTTGCTTTCCTATGTTGTACTTTATTTTAACATAATATAAGTTTTTTAAAAAAATTTTGAGTCATATCACACACCTTCAGCTTATCTTTAACAGACAAAATATTTTTTTGCATTTTACAGTGAATTTTTTAAAAAACCATTTCAAACAAACAGTTTTTGTAAAACAATATAATTGTTACTAACTTCAAGTTTGACTTATCTATTAAAAAATCTAATCTACGTAGATTGAATGAGATTTTAAAAATTGATTCAGACTGAAAACGGATGCGGGAAAAATAAAGTATGATGTGAAAAGCGCAAAATTCTTCGCAAAAGGTAAGCTAAAACAAATTAAAGTTGCAATATTTGAAGTTTTTAGCTTGATTAAGACTGCAACCAGCCGCAAAAAAAAAGCAAGCGGAAAGCGGATTTTCCGCTACAATTTTAAAATATACGCTTTTTGCTTGCTTGTCCCGCATTTGTTTTCGTCTAAACCGACTTTACAGTTTGTTTGGCGATAAACAAACCAAAATATAGCAACCGGATGACAAAAAAAGCACTGTGTAACCAAAAAGAAGTAGAAATGTACTTCCCTTTTATTATAAAAAAATAATTACAAAAACTACAAAATATTTTTGTTTTTGGAAAATGAATTAAAATAAGTATTTCCTGTACTGTTCAATCGATTTAAGGCAGGGGTTTCCAAACTGAGATACATGTACCCCCAGGGGTACATTTCAATTTTTTAAGGTGTACATTATATGTGAGAGAATATCCTTATCTAACCTGTTTGTTGTGAGTGTAATTGTTTCAATTTATATCTAGTATACTTTCCATGTATTTTTGGTAGTTTCCAATGATTTACAAAAATTGAAATAGACTAATACAATGCTTGTAAGTGGTTCATCAAGAAGTAGTTTTCTGGAAAAATTTCTGAGTCAAAATGCACATTATGAGACCAAAAGCTTTACAGAACTGGTCACTAAATATCTTATGAACTTTGAGAAGAAAATTGATAGATATTTTCAAGTTTAGGTAAAGATGGATTTGCATATATTAGAAATCCTTTCATTGAAAACGCTCAGATGCTGCAGACTGGGACAGGTACTCATGAGAAACTGGTTAAACTTCAATGTGATGGTTTTGCAAGCGATGTGTATTCTGAGAAATCGTTATGCAAATTTTTGGGTTTATAATTTGCAACTCATACAAAAAATTGCTACACTTACAATTCGAGCACCATTGTTGCTTCCATCATCACGGCTTGTGAATCGACATTTTTAATGCTGTTAGAAATTAAATAAAAACCAGAAGATGATCATCGTTGTGCTTTTGTTGATGTTTCACCACGTATCTTTGAGCTTGTTGCTAAAAAGCAGGCTCATCCATATAATTAGTATTGCTGGCTTATTTTCATTACATTGTCAGTTTGATTGTACTGTTTGTTTAAGACGGAATAAATAAAAATAGACAAAACTTTACTTCAACGCAGGTATTCGAGTTACCTTCTTCAACTGGTCCTCTTCTTCAACTGGTCCCAAGTAAAGTCTGTAACAACTATAACTTGGGAGTAAAAGGGCACGAGTTCGATTCTCAGTCAACCTGAGAGATGTTTGTTATTTCCTTAGAAAAGCATTTTACGACAAATTTCTTAATGAAGTCACGCTGTTTACTTACAATGGAGACACTACTTAAAACAGAATGTAGAAACTTATGGTCAGTACAAGTATATCATCTACTCTTTTTTTTAAAAGCAAAGAAGAGCCAACTGCTGGATTGACTTTGTTGCTTACATGTTTTGACGGCATAATGCGATAGACTTTCGTTCATAAATCACAATTTTAATCAATCTTGTGTATTTTAGTGCACTACCTGCTTAAAGCCCTACTTCGCTAAATACTTTTTCGGATATTAAATGTTTACATAGCGTTATCACCATTAAAATTTAAATCTAAATTTGTTTTAAGAAGTTTTTAACTTGCTATTCAGACACCTTCAGCGACAAATTCATTTAAAAAGTCAGTTTGTATTTTAGTTAATTCACACGAATTCACTTCTGTAATATATATTGCCTACAACTTTATACATCCAAATCAAACTCCGAAATAAGAGTTTTAATTTTTTTTTACTCGAATTTGACAGGAATACTAAATTTTAAGGTTTCCAAAGATTAATTGTAATAATAAAAATTTAAAAATCTATGTCCGCTCTCGAATTGCAGCTGCTTAATTTAGCGCGCTGTAGTCGTCGATCTTGTTCTTTGGTAGTTTTAAAAATTATTTTCAACTGGAAAAAAGCTAGCTTTAAAAATATTTACATAATCAAGTAACTTAATTTTTTTGCAAAATTGTCAGGTTAATTTAATGTGAATGTTTGAGTGGGTAAGGGGGTAAGCACAAACTTTCAAAGCATTATCAGACTTGTTTGTTGCCATAAACAACAATAAAAAATTTCTTGTAATCGGATCAGCTTGTCAAAAATTAATTAAATCATGTAGGAAATTTTTATTGGAATAGATATGACAAAACTGCAAAACTAAAAGAGTAAAGAAGTTTGAACTCTCAGCTCTTTAGCTCTTGGAATTGCAACAAAGCTGGTCGATTGAGTGTGGTTCCTAATCAAATTGCAACAAAGCTGGTCGATTGGAAAACTTGGGTTCTTTTGGGTTTTGATAAAAACAATATTTTGCACGAAAATAAAGCTGTTATGGTTTGAAATTATTTCTGCTATTCCATGCGTATAAACTTATCAGCGTATCATTAGTTCTGTGTAGCGTAAAATATAATAAAAAGGAGACGGCATTTTGTCTATAATACGATTTTCAAAGTCAACCGACTTCCAATCATACAGTAGACTGCAAAAATTTACAAAAAAATTAAATTTCAAAAATGCACACCATGTTAAACAAATCTTAGAACAACAAAAACGACAAAACTACTGTAGAAAATGATTACGAAGAGAGCGAATATGCACAAATTATTTTTGTTTTTAAAACCCGAGTTTCGAGTAGTAACAAATTGCAAAAAACCCGGAATTAGGGTTTAGGAAAACCTGGGTTGAAAACACAAATTAACATGATCTCGGTTCAACACCTACTTTCGCCATTATGTTTTGTCCTTAGGAAAGACACTTTTTGGCACTTTTCCTTGCTTTGCGGTCTTGAAAAGCAGTTATAAATTAAAACTCTGTAAAACTAAAAAAACAAAATAAAAATTTCAAGCAGACAGCAATATCAGCATTTCTGAAAGCAATTCTGGGTAATTGCTTGCCCTATGTATAGGGCCTCCGTCGTTTTCCTGTGAGTCAGGAGGATAAATATAGAGATAAAATAGAAAATGAAATGAAAAGTTCAAGACCGAGACCAGGAAAATTGGTCTCGAGACCTTCATCACTGATTAATGTTTCTATTGTAACTGTCGAATCAGTTTCATTACAAGTTGTCTGTAGCGTCGTCTGGTATATACATTGCCCGCAAATGAAATGTTTACACAATGAGATTTTACAAAAAATTGTGTTTTGTTTGAAAAAACGCATATTTACAGCGTTCATTATAGCAATGTAAGTTTTGATATTTAATATTTGGTCATACAGCTTTTGGCTTGATTGACATTTTTCAATCTCTAAAGCATTAAATCGGCCGATTTTTCAAAATATTCGATGTACATGGTAACCCACAAATGCTTCAGTAAATCTTTACGTTTATTGATTATTGATAGTTGAGCTTCTTGGACCTTATTTTTCATTGTGTAAAACTACTCATTGTGCCATGCCCCCGCCCTCTTTTGGAGATCTCTAATACGAGAAATCAGAAACAGATTTAAAGTGAAAACTTTTTTTACAAATAAAAACAATTTTCCGCTAAGCTTATTTGATTGGGGTTGTATGGCTTTTCTTTCAAAAATTCTCGGTACGCCATTGGTCAGGAAAATAAATATAGATAATGATGTTTAAAAGATCTTGCCTTTTTGAATTAATTTAAGTAAGATACGTTGGAATATGTTAGTGTACAGTAAATATTAGTGTTACAGTTTGCACGTACAATAACTATAAAATAATGACTCGTCCTGTACATTAAAAAAAATTGGTAATAAATCCACAAAAGTCAATTATTTACTGTACATTTGCTGAACAAAATTTGATCATTTACACGCGCATTTGAAATGAAACAATCTTAGTTAAATGCTTCACATACACAGTTTACTTTTGACATCACGTAATGATTTTCCCATCGAAGGAAAGCATTAAAGCACAAAGTTCGCCTAATGTAATCAGGAGTTAATTAAAGTATTTCTTTATTAGAAATGTTCGTTCCTTCTTAGCTTTCAATAGAAGAAATTCCTTTCTACTCGAAGATCTACGACTTTGTCTTGGCATTGACGTTTAAACTCATCCAAGTCTTGATTCGAAACATCAGGGCTTGTTGTCATCGTTAAACCTTCCATCTACAATTATCACATTCGTCAGAACAAATTTAAAATACAGTATAGAAGCGTTAATTCTAAAATATACAAAATCATGATATCAAAACGGTTTTTAAGCTAACGGTTGTACAAAGATTAATTGATTTAATGATCTGTCCTGAATATTTTTGAGTTAAAAGGTTTTGTTAAATTATAAAAACAAACTCATCTTAAAAATAAAAGTAAAACTTTACAGAATTTATCTTTTCGTTTTATTTATTGAAGATAATCGGTAGAAGAATTAAGTTAATCAGTAATTACCAACGATGTACTTGGAGTCGAAAGAATTTTTTTCGACTCTAAAACATCATAAAAACGACTCCACCTCCAGCCTATCTGAAAAAAACAACTCCGGCTCCACCTTAAATGTGTGATTCCGGCGGCTCCGACTCCAAAATCGTGGAGGTGAAATTTATCGTAAAACAAAGCCTCCAAAAAAAAAAACTCCGACTTTGACTCCAGCATACCTAAAAAATGACTCCGACTTTGTTCAGCACACGTAAAAGAACTACTCCGACTCCTGACTCTAATTCCTCGATCATAATTACGTCCCTCTTAACCACTCGACCACGCTTCCGATTTTCATGCATGTCATGCATCAACAATTGTGAATTCGATGTAAATGCTTTTCTGTTTTTTGTTTTCATCTCTATTTGTCCTTATGGTTCGCAGTAAAGCGTCGGAGGCGCTATACTTTTGAGAATCTTCAAGCGATTACCCTGGCCTTCTTTTGAAGATGCCAAAAATTATTTAAGTTTTAAACCGGAAAGATTATTGCAAACCGGTTAAAAAGTTCCATTAGTTTTTTAGTTTTTTTAGAGATATGAATGAAATTTAGAGCTGCTTGTTAAAACATTATGCAGAAGAAAGTGCGGTAAGGGGTCATTCTCACGGACACAAGGTAATAGCTCGAATAGTTTTTGAAGCGCGACCGTGTCGATCATTTTCGCCATCAATATATCACTCTTTACCACTCGGCCACGCTGCCGAATTTTAGAACAAACACGCATTTGGAGAGACATATTCTTTTCTCTTATATGAAGATAATACTTTATTTTTACCGAGTTTTAATTCGGTTAACACTTTTACGTATAGAACAAATAGAATTTTTGAACTGAAAATTGCGCATTCCCGGGTGGGAGACGATAAAAGTTGGTAGATATGGGAGAGCTCAGAGTAGGCCGAATATTGTAAAACATGTACTTCAGTATGGTGCTGATTCAGAACTTATAAAAAGAAAAGAATGACCTTAATTAAGGGTTGCAGCGCCAAAAGTTTTAAAATAGCCTATCTGGTATAATATCAAAAAAGAATGAAATTCATATTGATAGTTAATTTCATACACAAGAACTAAATACTTAATATGCGGCGATAACTAGATTGGTATTATGAACCGGCAATTAAAAAATGTTCTAGTCAAGCGACCGTTTAGCATTTTAATCAGTATTCGCCTAACGGATCACCCTATTTTCTTTTGCCAATAGGCCCCCTCCAGTGACAAGGCCATTTATTTTTTCCCGCAAAAATAACGTTGCTGACTTTAGCTTAAAAGGAGCGTAAAACCATAATAGTCAGTATAATCTGCTGGTTCTCATTCTGGACAAATTTTTTACTTTGCGCTTCAAGTGTTAGGTTGGTAATTTCAATAATTGCTACGGATTTTACCATACTTAACAATAGAGCTTTGTCGCAGGCAACTTTAAATCCTTTTGGTCAAAGGAACTTTGACCCCCTTCTGCTGCTGATCTTACTCCGATGGACTTTGGGATATGGTCCATCGTGGAGAGAAAATCCTGCGCTGTGTCACATTCAAATGTGGAAAAATTGAAGAAAAAATTGAAAGAATCTTGGACTAAAATAGAAAGCGAAACTATTCGTGCTACGTGTGACCAAGTTATCTCTCGCCTCCGCCGTGTTATCATTGAAAAGGGCGGATATATTGAAGATTATACATTTTCCTTCAATTTTCTTCAAACAAAATTTCATTGCCTTTTTCGTTTTTAAATTATTGTAATATATAACAGTCTACACTTTGCTGGAGGACCCTGTAGCATTTTGTGACTGCACTGAATTTACTAAGATAGCCTATTTGCCATAACCGGTCGTTAATTAAGTTTTATACTACTTCAATCAAATAATTTACAAATATAAAAAATTAAAGCTTAAGATGTTTTTTATAAATAAATCTTAATAATATTAGATATTGTTGCTTGCCTGGTTGTACATCATTATCATATACTTCCGATACTTATTTAATTTTAATTCCAATTAAAATTAATTTTAATTTTAATTCAAGCTCTAACTTTGTTATCCAGCACTTTAGAAGAACTGATTTCCCTACAGTGTAATTTTAATTCCAAATAGTAAAAAATGACCTAGATGTAGAGCTAATACATGGAAGTACAGCCAAGATATTTTCAAGTTTTACTTCAATTCCGTGATCCTTCATACAAGAATTTTGGAAAAAAGCATGCAGCAGACATTTTAAAGAAAATGCTATTGAAAAAAACAAGATGTTGGTTAAAGTTTGGTTCGTTACCCATCAAATACTTGTCACAAAAATGTTTTCAAAAGGTTGTTTTAAAAGAGAAATTTCCATTAGAACTTAGCCCACCAATTGTTACAAAGAAAAAGCATTGCAAAAATCTTAATGAAATCCTTCATGATTTTAATTTATGCAAAAAAAGTAGCCAGTCGCAAAAACAAACAATTGCAATTTTTAAATTGCAGTAGTTGTGATCGTCCTAGTACTTCAAGTGAAAAATCAATTTTAGCTATACACTTTACATTGTGGAATTTGTGTGGTATTATGATTAATGCCATTCCAAGATATATTTTATTTTTTAATAGAAATTTAACTTTTAATATATTTTTGTGTGGATTGCCTCTTCTACCACCTCATTTTTTCTACGATTTTAAATTTTATGGTACTGATGCAATCTTTAATAATGTTTTATTAACAGCTATAAAAAATTATACATTATGTAAGGTAAACTGAAACCCAGCCATCGGAGGCACATTTCTGTGTCTCTTGAGCCGATCCCAAGCCCGGATAAATGGGGAGAGTTGCGGCAGGAAGGGCATCCGGCATAAAACTTTTTTGCCAAAACAGATAAAATGCGTAATCATTATCAATCCATACCGGATCGGTCGAGGCCCGGGTTACCAACAACCGCCTCAGGTGTCGCACAACAGGGCACCTGTGGAAATTATGCTACTGCTAAACATAATGAAAATAAGAGCAGAAAAAGAAAAGGAAAGCGAGTGAAGAAGCAGCGAGAAGCGTAGAAAGAAAGACGCTGACTTATAAGGGTGGGTACTTTAAATATTGGAACGATGACTGGAAGAGAGCTGGCAGACATGATGGAGCGAAGGAATGTAGTTATATTGTGTCTACAGGAAACAAGGTGGAAAGGTAGTAAAGCAAGGAACATTGGCGGTGGATGCAAAACATTCTACAACGGAGCTGATGAAAGAAAAAATGGGATAGAGATAGTGCTGAGGGAGGAGCTGGCTGAAAGTGTCCTGGAAGTGAAGAGGGTGTCAGACAGACTAATGGCCATGAAACTGAAGGTAAAAGGGTCCATCCTAAATATAGTAAGCGCATATGCTCCACAGGTTAACAACAGTATGGAGGAGAAAAATGATTTTTGGTAAGACCTGGATGGGTTGATAGAAAGTATATCAAAAGAAGAGAGGATAGTCCTTGTTGCAGATCTTAATGGACATGTGGGCGAAGGAAACATAGGGAATGAGAAAATAATGGGGAGGTACGGTGCTGGAACAAGAAATAAGGAAGGATCAATGGTTGTGGATTTTGGGAAAAGGATGGATTTGGCGATTGTCAATACTTATTTCAAGAAAAAAGATGAACACAGAGTGAAATATAAGAGTGGAGGAAAAAGTACCCAAGTAGATTATGTGATGTGCAGAAGGAAAAACTTGAAGAAAATGTGTGATTGTAAGGTAATATTGAATGAGTGTGTCGCAAAGCAGCACCATATGGTGGTATGCAAAATGGTTCTTATGGTGAAAAAGAAAAAAGCAGAGAAAGTAAAGCCAAAGATACGATGGTGGAAACTGAAGGAGACAAGCTGTCAAGAAGCGTTTAGACAAGAGGTGACCAGGATTTTGGGAGGCAAGGACAGATTACCTAATGAGTGGGACAAAACAGCAGAAATGCTAAGAAAAACATCTGAAACTGTACTGGGAGTGACATTTGGGAAACGAAAAGGAGACAGGGAGACATGGTGGTGGAATGAGGTAGTTAAGAAGAGCATAAAAGAAAAGAAAGAGGCAAAGAAAGCATGGGACAAAATAAGAAATGAAAATATTAAAGAGATATACAAAGAAAAGAAGAGTAAGGCAAAGAAGGCAGTTGCAATGGCAAAGGGACGTGCGTATGACAATTTGTATGCTAGATTGGAAACAAAAGAAGGTGAAAAGGAGTTGTACAGATTGGCTAGGCAGAGAGACAGAGCAGGAAAAGATGTACAGCACGTGAGGGTTATAAAGAATGAAAATGGTAATGTGATGGTAAATTCGGAAGCAGTGTTAAAGAGATGGAAGGAGTACTTTGAGAAACTGATGAACGAGGAAAATAACAAAGAGCCTAGGACAGAGGAAGCAGAAGTGGTTAACGAAGAGGTAAATTGTGTCAATAGAGAAGAAGCAAAACACGTACTTAGAAGATTGAAAAAAGGTAAAGCAGTTGGGCCAGATGAGTTGCCAGTAGAAGTTTGGAAGTGAATGGGAAAGATGGTGATAGAGTTTTTTGACCAGACTGTTCAACAGACTATTAATGGGTGAACGGATGCCAGAAGAACGGAGAAGGAGTGTGCTTATCCCAATCTAATAAACAAAGGGGACGCACAGTGCTGTGGAAACTACAGAGGAATAAAGCTAATGAGCCACACAATGAAGGTATGGGAAAGAATTATTGAAGCAAGGTTAAGAGATAGAGTGGAGATCAGCAAACAGCAATATGGATTTATGCCAGGAAAGGGAACCACCGATGCCATGTTTGCTCAAAGAATGTTGATGGAAAAGTACAGGGAAAGTCAAAGAGAGCTACATTGTGTATTCGTGGATCTAAAGAAAGCTTACGACAGTGTTCCACGGGAAGAGCTGTGGTATTGTATAAAAAAACCCGGAATAGTGGAAAAGTATGTGCAACTAGTACAGGATATGTATGAGGGAAGCGAAACAGTAGTGAGGTGTGCAGTAGGAACTACAGAAAGTTTCAAGGTTAAGGTTGGACTGCACCAGGGATCAGCGTTAAGTTCATTCCTGTTTGCAGTAATAATGGACAGGCTAACGGATGAAGTAAGAGAGAACCACCATGGACGATGCTGTTTGCTGATGATATTGTGATTTGTGAAGAGACCAGGGAAGAAGGGGAGCGGAGATTAGAATCCTGGAAGTATGCATTGGAAAGAAGAGGGATGAAAGTAAGTAGGTCAAAGACCGAATATCTTTGCATAATTGGAGGAAATGATGACGAAACAGTAAAGATGGAGGATGCAAAAGTGCCAAGAGTAAAGGAATTTAAGTATTTGGGATCAACGGTGCAAGAAAGTGGTGGTTGTGAGAGGGAGGTAAAGAAGAGAGTACAGGCAGGATGGAATGGATGGAGAAGAGTATCAAGAGGTTACCAGCTAGAGTAAAAGGAAAATTGTACAGTTCAATGATAAGACCAGCAATGGTGTATGGACTTGAGACAGTGGCAGTCACAAAGAAACAAGTAGAAGAGATGGAAGTCGCAGAGATGAAAATGTTGAGGTTTGCTATGGGAGTGACGAGAAAAGACAAGATTAGAAACGAGCACATCAGGAGTACTGTTAAGGTAGAACGGTTTAGAATGAAGATGAGGGAGAGCAAGCTGAGGTGGTATGGACATGTCATGAGGAGAGACCAAGAGTATGTAGGAAGAAAAATGATGAAAATGGAATTACCGGGAAAGAGGAAAAGAGGGAGACCAAAGAGAAGATTTTTAGATGTAGTAAAAGAAGATATGAGGGAAGTTGGTGCGAAGGAGACGGATGTTGAAGACAGAAAGATGTGGAGAATGATGATACGCTGTGGCCACCCCTGACTAAAGGGAAAGGCCGAAAGGAGAAGAAGAAGAAAGAAGATGTAAGGTAAACTTAAATAAAAACTTGTTGCTGCAATTTTTAATTGCGTTTTCAGTATACTTATATCAAGTTTGGATGCTTTTCATCATTATCAAGGAACTGAACTATTTTTTAAAAATATGTATGCGTGTAATTAAATAGCGTCAATCGTTTACGGGCTGTAAGAATAGATAATGTTATTATTGATGGTAATAATGATGAATAATACTACAACATAGTCTGAAAAAAAAAAGTATAATTTATAGAACTGTTATACGTTAAGGTCATATTGCTTTCTATGCCTGTATTTGTATTTTGTGGTACTTTCAAAGTTTATGTTGGTAGTGTTGCAGATTAACGTAGCGTTGTACAGGAGCATCCTTTTAGCTTTGATGACAACTGCAGTCAATGTAGTCTCTAATAAATTTTTTTTTCTTGGTTAATGTCATAGTTTTTGTCTTTTGTATTAAATTGAATTTATTTGACAATAAAGTTTACAGATTAAACTACAAATTACAATAATATCAACCTAATCATATTGCAAAAGAGAAAAGTTTTAAAAAAATAATTAAAACAAAATAAGAAAACTGATAATTAATCTTGAAGAATGCGTAAATCATAAATGGAATACGGAATAGGCTTCAAAGGTGCTGTTACGGCAAGTACTCTTTTGAGTTTCGAACCCGGGTTTATTTCTGCTTTTGATTTACTTAATTTTTGTTTGACATTTAATTTGATTCACTTTATTATTTTAAGGCGCTCGTTCTCTAATTGATTGTTGCTTTGAGCCGACATTTTCCATTATCTCAGCGCGCTCGCTTGCTAATTGATTGTTGCCTAAAGCCGACATTTTCCATTATCTCACCGCGCTCGCTTGCTAATTTGTTATTACCTCGAGCTGACTTCTTTTTCCATAAGTTGGGTGAGAATTGTGTAGAGAGGTGTAGTTTTGCTACTTCAGCCTTTGTGTAGCGGTCGTAGATTTACTGTTGAAATACTGTTAGACGCCGTTGGGAGTGCTGTTGTGGCCTTTGATATAATACTGTTAGAAATACTGTTCGATATTGTTAGTTTTGTCGGTCTGCTCCGTGTCAGTCTACAGTTGGTGAGTGTTTATAAGTCTTTCTTTTGTGCCTTATTTATTAGTGTTTACGTTTATTTATAGAAAACCGTCCGATTTGTCTTATTTACGTCCGACCAGATTATTTCGTCCGATAGTCCGATTCGTCTTATTTTCGTCCATCCTGCTTAATTCGTTCGTCCATTTTATTTTCGTCCATCTTATTTCCCCCGTCCAATTTAGTTCGTCTTATTTCGCATCGTTTTTATATCTTGTTAATACAAATTTAAATTAAATCAAATCAAGGACGCGTATAATTTAAGACCGCGAAGAACTTACTGTAACAGGTGCTCTTTATAAATTGACTGATTTTTGTTGTGAAAGAGACGTAGCTCAACCATGATTAAATAGTAGATTCTGCAAGCTCAATCACCAAAATTGCTTGCCAACAAAACTGGAATAAAGGCTTCCAACTAGATTGCTTTCAACAATGCAATAACATTAATATATTATTATACCTACTACTGCAGTTAAATTATGATTGTACATCAAAAATAAAACAATACTATAATGCCAAACCAGTCAAATTAAAACAACATCAATGTATTTATTTGCTCAACGCTTAACAAAAATTTTCATTATTAAACATTAATTTATCTCCTAAGGCTATGCTAAGAAAATGTAATAGCAAATGTTTTTCTAACTATAACTGTCCACATAACTGTAAGTTTGCTTTTTCATTTTCACAGTTTTCCAATTTTTTTAAAGTCTTCTATTTATATTAAAACATGAAGTAGCTTATGTAGCTGACTAATTTTTGAAATCTTCAATAACAGTAACATAATTTGAATCACTGAACCAAAACGTAAAATTTGCTTTTAACTTTTCTACCATTTTATCCATTTTAGTCATGAATAACTTATCAAAAAATTAATCACAGTTGCAACAGTAAAAGCTTATGTAAAGAGCAATCTAAAACAACAACAAAAAATTTAATTTTGCTCAATGCAATCTGACTATTATTCAATTACGTGTAATAATCTTAAATTTCACGACTAACCACTTGTAATAATCTTAACTTTCATGACTAGCCACGGTCACAATATTATTGTGACAAAACTAAACTAATAATCTAGTTATCCAATACATATACTTTATTTTAATAAACTTTTCATAGGTACAAATTGAAAGTAATTTTAAAATACATATTTTTAGCTGCATCAATTTTACAAACGTTTTAAGTTTTAAACTCTCGTCAGGTAAAGTAAAATAAGCAAAATATTCAAAATATTTGTAGCTGCATTGGAAAATACAAAAAGAAGTTGGAATTAGGTTTTTAAAAATAAAATTTATGAAATAAAATTTTGGAAAATTTCAACTTTTATTCAAAAATTTCACTTCATTTTCCCCAATAAAACTCATACATTAGTGGTTTAAGAACGTATAATAAGTTTAAAAAACGTATAAGCTTAAAGAAAATTAATGTTAAACTACAAGTTTAATGACATAAAAAAGCCCTTAAAAATATTGACCTTATTGACTTTCGCGGGCTCTACTCATTAGTGTTACAGCAAGTTTCGAACCCGGTTTACTTTCGACTTTCGTTTCAGTTAATTTCGCGTCTTTTGTTATCCAACATTTGATAAGAGCCACTGTAACCTTGATTTGCCTCTCATCACTGCACCTGAAGTGTTTTGTTTTCTTATAAATTTAAGTTTAATTATTGAGAGGGCCAGAGGGGATTTGTTAGCTCTGTAAAGAATTTATCGATTACTGTTCGAACGCCTATAGACTAGAATACTGTTTGAAAATGTTACTGTATCTGTGTATTGTTTACTTGTGTTTCTGGGAAGGTTTTGGCGTAGAGTCCAAATAAGTTAAAAAATGTCAATCGTTCCACAGAAATCTTTTTAATTTTCATAACTCAATCATATAATTGTTATATTTCAAGTTATACAATTTCTGTCTTCATTTCTTCCTTGTATCGTTTGTTTAATTTGTTTCAATTATTAATACATTCATTTAATTTAGTGACACATTATTTAACTAATTGCTTAAGAAATCAAAATACCAGTAGCGCATTAGCATCAAAATAGCTTCACGGTGTTTTTTTGAAATTTATCTTAATTTTTATATTATTTGAAAAGCTTGAGCTTATAGTTATTGTGTAAAGCAAAAATTAGATTTACTTTTCCATCCTAAATTATCACTATAGCGTAACATTTTTCACGTTTCTAAGTTCAGAAGTTTACTTCAACTTTTCAAAGTGCAGTCAAATTCATTTTCTTTGGTCAAAAGTCCAAGCACCGGAACAAAAGTGAACATCACACACATGATTTCTCTCGTTTATTTGAACAAATCTTTGCTTAATTCAGACAATGAATGCCACTGTATTGTCGCTTTAATGTAAATACAAACACAGTTTTGAGTAATTATAACGTAAGAATTCTTACTACCCTTTTACTGTGTAATAGCAAAAATCAGCATATTAGCACATTACCACATATCTCTCATCAATTCGAACAAACTAATTTTTTCGCTTAATTTGCACAAAATTAACTAGAACCGAAGTGTCCGAATAAAGCAAAGTTGACTGAAATAGTTGTTTAACTGTTTGAAACAAAATATTAATTATAATCTGTAAAAATGAGAATTGCGTTTTGTATGAAAAATGAAATCGAAATTAACAAAGTGAAAGAGTAAAGTTTTTTGAAAAATATTTCAATAAAGGAATTTCGGTTAAAGATTTTCTACACTTTTGATTCATTAATTTATGATTTTAAGATAGTAATTCAAACTTTCTAAAACGTTAAGCAAAATACGAACCGGTTTTTTCAGCGTCCTAATTACGTCAGATAGATTTTTCATTCCATTTGATTTGATGTGGCAAACAATAATTACAAGTTGCTTCACTTTGTGGATACATTTTGATAAATAAACCATTTCTTCGTCACCGAGTTCATTGCCGGAAAGATCCAATTCGTCCATCTATAAACATATCAAATAATTTATTTGTTGAAATAAACAAAATTGAAATAAACTGTCATAAATACTGTATTTTCGTGATAGGAGATTTGGGCTGAAAATAAAAAAAAAGTCAAACTATGCTTTACAGAATCTATTTTTACGTTTTTTTTAGCCAATGATTGTTTATCAATGACTATTGATGAGAAAAATCAAAGTAATCATTAGTTACTTATGCCATTTTTTTATGACCTAAAAATTTTTTTGACTTTTTTGTTAAAATTTCACTTAACGTTTTTGGCCAGTCATAAAAGTTTTACATAGAAAATTCTCTTAAATTGTTGTAGAAACGCTAATTTACATCAGTTTAGGAACAATAATTGTATTTATTATGTACGAAACTAATTCTAATATTTTTGTTGACATTGACATAAAAATTTCAGTTTATGCCGTAGTTTAACGATTAAGCTCTTTAGTTTTTTTAAAGGTATGAATGAAATTTAGAGCTGTTTAGTAAAACATCATGCAGAAGAAAGTGCCGTAAAGCGTCTTCCTCGAATACAGTAGGTTTCGCAAGTAGGTTTTGAAGCGCGACCGTGTCCATTACGTTCGCCATTAATACGACGCTCTTAACCACTCGACAACGCTGCCGACTTTTGATAACAAACACGCAGTTGGAGACACAATTTCTTTTCACTTACATAAAAATAATACTTTATATATTTACCGAGTTTTAAATTGGTACACGTTTTTACCGTATAGATCAAATAAGATTCTTAAACTCAGAATTGCGCACCTCGGGGTGGGAGAGTCACATTAGCGGGTTTATTACGCGAGAATGATACTCCATTTTCACTGAAGTTTAAGATATGTGGGATTCTACCAGATGGATTGCTGCATTGATACAAGTGGCATTGCGCATCACACACGCTGATGAACAGATTCTTTTAAATATATCCAGTTAATTTAAAGATACGACCGAAATTTAGAACTTTTTGCTAAAACTTCCAAGTAGAAAAAAGTGCGCAAATTTTCTTTTTCAAGGACCCAGTAGATTGACACGAGTAGGTTTTGACCAACTTCGTGTCGGTGACGTTCGCCATCAATGCGTTGTTCTGATCTACTTGGCCGCGCTTACGATGCTTCTTGGAAGCAAATTCAGGTTTAATATTCTCACAATGAATATATTGATTTCCTAAAGAGTTTAACTATTGGTGGTCACTAAATGGCACTGGTACAGTGCGCATATTGCTTTGGCATTTTTTAAAATCATGACAGTGTGTTTAATTTTCAATCATGAAACCACTTCACAGTGGTGGATATTGGGTGAGGCAAGTGAGGCGGTGCCTCAGGTACCCCTTTTTTGCGGTTATCGAGGGGCCTCCCTTTTAAAAATGCCGCATGTAGTTTTACTTTGTAGCATTTTACATGGTTCCATAAAGCTTAGAAACTCAAAAGTTTGGAGTTTTCAGCAGATAAAGGAAATGTATGTCACACACATAATATGGCACATGGGGTTATATTGGTGGAACTTTTCAGTTTGAAACAAAATTGCATGAAATCTATTCAGCTTTTAAATATTGCACATCAACTGTGTAATATAAACTATTCTTAATAATTAAATTATTATAAAAGTTGTCTGAAAATATTGAAATTTAGCAACAAAAACTTCACAGCTGAAAATATACTTAACAAAAAAGGTATTTTGTTTTAAACTTAAAATTTTTAATAGATAAAAACACTACTTGAAATAAGTAGTATTTATGAGTAGATTATTAATTATTTTTTGCAATTGCAACAAAATATTAACATACAAAATTAAAAAATTTACACACACTAGTACATCTTTATTACATTAGAACATTGATATACTAGAATATATCTTTTATTTATATTACAAATGTTTCATGTATAATAGAAACCATTAGAACACTAAATCCAGTCAATGCAAGTTTCACCAAAAACCAAAATAATTTGGAAAATGTTCACTTTTGAATTTAATTTTTTTAAAGTTCTATCTTCAAATATAATGTGTTTATTTATTTTACTTGTAAACTGTTGATTGCAGCTTTTTTGCAATGGGTTTGGCAATTTTCAAAATGAAGATTTTGACAACTAATTTGCAAGGTGGGTTGGTGAAAACAACTGCTCAATTAAAGTTTGATTTCATATATGCTCATTTTGAAAAAAAATTAAATTGAAAATTATTTAAGCCAAGTAATTTAATTTTAAATGACAATTTTAAAAGGTAGCCTAACATAGAATAAGCTAAATGGCTTCTTCTTTAAAATATTTTAAATTTGATTACAAGGATGGTCTATTTTGCACAAATAATCATAGCATAAAAACCTTTCAACAGTATTTTGCGACACTGTTAATTTTTTTTATAATTTCGTATAAAGTTAGCATCAATGACCGTGCCGAAAACGGGCAAGCCGGCCGCCAATGACCACGGCGGTCGGCTTAACCAAAACTAGCATCTTGTCAGTATGGGATCGCGTCACGGTGTCACACTTCATTCCTAATAATTTAAATCATGGCGATATAGCTTATTTTTGCCTTAAAGTAATTCAAAGTTTTGCTATAACATCGAAATGGCTTGGGCAAGTTACAATCGCTTTCGTACCATGTTATTCGATTATCTGCTTGCAATTGTTCAAATGCAACTTTCTTTTTTATTTCGCCAGACGTTGATGACGTAATGCACTTTGTCTGTATCGTATGACCGAGTTAAGTGCAGTCTGCAATGTTCTCACTTACCATGGAAAATGCGTTCTAATTTTAACGCGTGTGACCGAAGCGTTTTCGAGATAACTCCAGCCGATTTATATCATGTTACCTTTTGTCTATATATATGTACACTCGCTCGATTGAATTCATGCGACGACGAAAGAGAGACGAAGACGAGAGAGATGCATAAAGCGAAAAATGTCGGTCGAAGCAGAATCGCTCGAGAGAAAGTAGAATTTGGGAGCAAAGGCCCGTTAGATTTTGTGTCGGTTGACAAGTGTTGAATTTATTTTGCGCCAGTGTTTTGGAGTTGTGTTCTACGGAGGTAGAATCATTTGTGTGTATCGAACTAAGTTGTATTGCGGATTTTGCTTTGCAGTTTGGCAAAGCGTAATATAGAATTTTCGTCGGTCGTGAATTTATAATATACTCGTTCTTGTTAGAGACAATGATCTCTGTTTGTTTGTGGAGAAGAGTTTTCAACGGATCAATCCGAGCTTTCGTTCAAACCAAGTATATAAAAGCTTCAGGCTCATAGCAGACTACTTCTTGAGCCGGAATAAATAAAATTTAGACACAGCTTTGTTTCAGCGCAGGTATTCGGATTATTTAGCTCAACTGGTCCTTTAGGATTCCCAAACAAAGTCTGTGACACACAGGGACATCTTTTCTTGCAGAAACCGTTGCTGACGTTTGCTTTTTCCCCGCTTCCTCAAACGACAAGCGCAAGCATACATCAACAGAAAACCTCACAGCGGCCAACGGTTCCAAAATCAACATATGGGGACAGCGCGTTTTACTTCTACCCTTGGACAAGGAAAGCGATATCACCAAAAATCTACTTAGCCGACGTCGCTCGCCCAATACCAGGTGCCAATTTTTTCACAGCCAACAACATGGCAATTAATTTACGCGGAGGCCGACTTGTCGATTTAAATCAACACAATATTTTTTCTGCATATACTGAGTGCACACCAAACAGTCACTTCGGTTTAGTTCTAGGCGCAACTAGCCGCTTTAATCGGCTATTGCTACGATTTCCACAAATTTTAGCCCCCAGTCTACAAAATTAGATGAGTAAGCATAGTGTGGAACACCATGTTGTCACTAGCCACCGACCAGTACATTCACGACCTCAGAGTTTAATTACCCAAAAACTTGCCCTAGCCCAAGCTAAATTCCAACAATTAGAGTGGGCAGACATAATTCTCTGTTCCAATTCACCTTGGTCAACCCCGCTACATATGGTGCCTAAACCCTCTGGGGATGGAGACCGTGCGGGGATTATCGCCGCCTTAACCAAGTTACCACCGACAATCGTTACCCGCTACCTCACATTTACGATTTCAACACACGACTGGCTGGAGCAAAAATTTTTTCCAAAATGGACCTCATTCGCGATTATCACTAAATTCCGCTATTGGCCAAAGATTCCATTGCCAAGACCTCAATTGCCACCAATTTTGGCCTCTGGCAATTTCTTCGAATGTCCTTCGGATAAAAAACGCAGCAAAAACCGTTCAACGACTCATGGACAGCATTTTTCAACGCTTAAATTTTGTTTTTGTCTATCTAAATGACATCTTAAAATTAACAATGGCGAAAACACGGAAATAAAAACAAAGTAAAAACCCTACAGACTGTTTCACCCATAAAAGGGATCATCAGGGGTATCTTATTCAAATAAATGACATCTTAGTTGCTAGTAAATCACCGGCTGAACACTGCGACACCTTCGACAGATTTTCACACTGTCGTCAAACGGATTAATAATCCAAAAATCCAAATGCATTTTTGACGTTCAAGAACTCGCATATTTAAGACATCTAATTACAGCCGAGGGTGTTAGACCTCTACCGAGCCGTATTGAGGCTATCCGCAATTTTCCCATGCCAGACTCTCGTTCTTCCTTTACGTTTCCTGGGCATGATAAATTTCTATCATCGTTTTCTCCCCACAATCGCCCCACAAATTTCTATCATCGGTTTGCGTCTCTGCATGCTGCGTCGGCCGGCCGAGGCAAAGAATTTTTGTGAACTACAGAATGTCAGGACGCCTTTGAAAACGCCAAGGCAGCGCTGGCACATGCCACCTTATTACACCACCCTAAGGCAAACGCACCTACTAGCATAACGATAGATGCATCTGACTTGGCCATAGAAGCTCAACTTGAATAATTAGACAATGGTTATTAGGTACCCATTGCTTTCTTTTCCAGAAAGTTGTCGTCTGCAGAAATGAAATGCAGTACCTTTGATAGAGAACTACTAGCAGCGTACCAGGCTAAACGCCACTTTCGGCATTTCGTAGAGGGCAAGCCCTTTACCTTGTACACCGATCACAAGCCATTGACATTCGCAGTATCAAGCAATGCTGACCGCGTCAATTCCGCCACCTGTCGTTCATAACCGAGTTCACCTCTGACACACGACATGTGAAAGGAAAATTCAACGTGGTAGCCGATACACTCTCAAGAATCAACACTATTACATTGCCTCCTATTGATTTCCAACAACTAACAAACGACCAAGCAGCTTCACAAAAAATTTCAGCGTACAGAACCTCAATAACCAAACTTTTTCTACGAGATATATTGTTTGGCGACGTCTCTCTGCTCTGCGACATGTCACTTGGGAAACCTTGTCCGTGCTTCCAAAAGAGTGGAGCTACAGAGTTTTCAAAGCTATACACTCTTTAGCTCACGTCGGACAACGCCCAACGCAACAGGCAATTGCAAGCCGCTATGTATGGCACGGCCTCAAACGTGACTGACATCCGCAAATGGTGACGATAATGCCAGAGTCGCCAAGCAGTCAAAGTGCACCGCCACATCCGAGCCCCACTTTCTCACAAGTCCCAACCAACAGGGCATTTTTACAGCATCCACCTAGATTTGGTTGGTCCACTTCCCCCGAGCGAAGTAACGACATACCTCTTCACCATTATTGACAGATTTACCCGATGACCCGAGTCCATTCCCCTCCCCAACGCAAAAACACCCACGTGCACAAATGCTCTCATACGAGGATGGATCTCAAGGTTCGGGGTACCAGAAGATATCACATCAGAACCGAGGCCCACAATTTACTTCATCTTTATGGTCAAACCTAAATAAAATGCTGAATATTAAACAACAACTTACCATCCACAAGCTAATAGCATGGTAGAACGCTTACACTGACAACTCAAAGATTCCCTTAAAGCCTGCACAACATCTCCGCATTGGATGGAACACTTACCTTTCACACTCCTTGGTTTACGAACGGCTTGGCGTGAAGAACTGGGGTGTTCTCCCGTCGAGTTAGTGTATGGATCTACTTTACGCATCTCGGGTGAATTCATTGACCCCACCCCACCTCTTTCCCTACAACCTTCATCCACGTTTCTTCGCGACCTGCAAAAATTGATGCACGATACTCTTCCACTACCCCCCACACACCACTCATTTCCTACATCCTATTAACCACTCTCTCTTGGCCAGACAGGTTTTATTTATGTACGAATCGACAAACATAAGACACCCCTACAACGACCTTACAAAAGACCATACAGAATTATTTCTACATTTGAGAAAATTTTCACCCTCGTCGTAAATGGACGAGCAGAAAACATTTTAGTTGACCGTCTCAAAACAGCATACCTGGCCACGGGGAGATATCCGCCACAACTCAACAACCAAGAAGAAGACATTTCGACAATTTTCTCTTCGTCTAATTCTCTTCCAATAAATCCCCAGGCGTCACAACTACACGCAGTGGACGATCAGTTCAACGACCGCCACATATTGTCAAAGACTCTTTTGCTGCTATACAATAGTTGATACGGCAGCGCTGGAGGGGAGCCATGTGGCGACCAATCGGTTGGAGCGCGCGAAAGGCTCATGTGACGAACGACGTTGGAATGCATGCATGCATGAAAACGTTTACGACTGGACAACGATTTCGCTATTGTGCGCACGGCTTGTGTCGAGCTTTTATTATTAAAAGTGGGTTTTAGAAACGAGTCGTGTATTGTAAAGGTAGACAGAGTGCTTAGTAAGCAACGCTACAATATGTTTTAATTTTTGTTGTTTATTGTTTTAATTTACCGCTTTTGTTAAATTTTGAACTCTCGTAGCTAATCCGTCAACTTAGTTAATCAGACATTGTAATTTCTTTTCTTTCTGTTCGTTCTCTCGCGGCGCGTAATTTTGTTCCTAAACGCTTTGTTGAAGCATGGACTCCTAAATAATAGAACCTGGACTGGAAACGGAATTGAAAATCGCAGAGCGCGTGTACAAAGGTAGGCCAGTTGTAAAAAGCTAAAAAATTAGTTCGATTTTTTAGAAACTATTCACTGTTAAGGTATTAAACTTAGAAGTATGGCTTGCAAAATATAATGAACAATAGATTTATAATAAATGTGAAAAGAATGCTGGAAAAAAATCAGTGTAGGTTTATTAGAAAAAGATTAATGACTAAGGAAAATATGTGAGAATCACAAATATTGCACACATTAATTTACAAATACTAGCAAAATTTATATATTCTACTTCTGGTATTCAGGTAAAATTTTTTATCAGTTAATAATGTAGGCAACTTACGAATGAACAGCTATTTTCTATTTGTTGTGTATTTTTTCACAGAATCAAGCTTGATCATTGCATAGTTTAACAATGGCATTATAATTTATTCACTATTATTTTTGTGACATTAGTAAAAACAATAAAAGAAGTAATACATTTTTTTATTTTTTAATTTATATGCAACAACATTTATGTCTTATCTATCTGCTACTTCAATTGAATGTTACTACTGAATAAATTATTGAATTTAATACAATTAGTACATTTATTATTGAAGCACATAATTGCATTTTAAAGTTTAGTGTTTTTCTACTTTATTTTTTGATTATCTTATTTTAAAAGTGTATTTAAAGGTTATTATTTTTTGGTTATCTTATTTAAATTTAAGGAAAAGGCATTTTTTTAACCTTTTAATTACCTTTTTTTGCATAGAAAAATATTTATTTAAAAAATGGTTTATAAATGTGCTGCCATTGATTGCAAATCTGGATACTCTTCAGAAGAAAAAAAGTTAAATGTTACATATCATTCATTCCCTTTAAAAAATGAAGAACTTTTATGTAATTGGTTAAAAAACATAGCTAGGAAAAATTTTAAACCCTCAAAATATTCAAAGTTGTGCTCACTCCATTTTAAAGCAGATGATTTTATTAAAGTTTCTCATGATTCAAACCGAAGACGCAAAAGAAAAAGAGATAGTGAGCACTTATGTTATAGAAGACTAAAACCTGGTGCTGTTCCTTCAATTTTCAAAAATATTTCTTTGTATTATACAAATAAAGATATACCTTTAAGAAGCGGTAATGCTCTTTCAAAAACTAGGCATGATAATGAATCAGCAATACTGCAAAAACAGTGTGAAAATTTTTTGCAGTCTGACAATTTAAAAAATTTTGATGATTTGTTAGAAAAACTTTCATGCACAGTTTTGTCTCCACAGTTTGTTTTATATAAATCAGAAGCAGGAATTTCTTTAATATATTTGTCTATTGAACAACCATTCTCAATTTTGTTTTCCATAAACATTGATAAAGATCTGCATGTGCAAATCTATCATGAAAAAAAACTTATTCCTCCTTCTTGTTACCATCACATTTTGTCTTCTGAGAAAGTAACACTATTTTCTGAAGTAGAAAATTTAATAGCCTTTGCAAAAAATTTAGACCAAAACATCACAACATTAATGGAAACAATTAAAGCAAAATTATTAAATCTAATAGAAAAATACATTGATTTGTGCCAGGATGACTATAAAAAAAAACCATTGAATTTTATATTGGAGCAATTGAAATTACTTTTTATTACTAAAAAACAACGTCGCTATTCAGTAGAAATGTTGGTCATGTCTTACATAATGCATGCAACCAGTTCTAAGGCATATGAAAGGCTATGTCAAGAGCAAATTATTATATTACCTTCAGTGAAAACGTTGAGAAAAATAACAATGAATCTAGACCAAAGAACTGGACTTGATGATTCTGATTATCTTAATATAAGATTTTCAAAGTTAAACTTTTTTGACAGAAATGTTCTCTTGATGATTGATGAAATATATCTTTCAAAACGTGTCGAATCAAGTGGAGGACAGGTTTGTGGCTTGACTGAAAGTTGTGCTGTAGCTGCCACAGCTTTGTGTTTCATGATTAAGTCTTTATCTAGTGGCTATCAAGATATGGTAGGAATTTACCCAATTAAAAATTTAAAAGCTGAAACACAAAAAACTTGTTTTGATAAAGTTATGCTACTTGTTCATGAAATTGGATTTAATGTTATTGGAATCTGTGTTGACAATGCTTCTGCAAATAGAAAGTTTTTCAAAGATTTTCTTTGTAATGGTGCATGGAAAGCATCCATTCCAAACAAGTATACAGATGGAAAAATCTTTTTAATATTTGACCCTACTCACATAATTAAGAATATATATAATAACTTAGTGAACAGAAGAGTGTTTGAAATGCCTTGTATGACTCCCATACTTGATACTCCACTTACAGCCAGTTTTGCAGATATAGAGAAAGTTTACAATCTTGAATGCCAAAAACCTTTAAGGATTGCCCATCGTCTAACAGAAACAGTTTTAAAACCCAATAGTATAGAAAAAGTTAATGTTAAACTTGCTCTGGCTGTGTTTCATGAGTCAACTGTGATTGGATTAAAGGAATATGGATTTCATGAAACTGCTTCTGCTATTGATTTGTTTTTGAAGCTGTGGAATATTTTAAATGTTTCAACATCAGAAATTGGAAAGCATAAACGGGATATTTCTCGTGACCCAGTTCGATCCACTGCTGATTGGAAGTTGAAATTTTTGACGGACTTTGGCCATTATGTTAGTTTTTGGAAAAATTCAAATGTAAGTATGTTTTGCAAACTTTTTTTGTTTAAAAATATAAAACAGATTTCATACCTATATCTGATATGTTAATTTTCAAGAGTAGTGTCATAACGTAAGTTTTTAATTGAAACAAAATTATTAGATCAGCTGCTTGCAATTTATTGTATTCACATCCGACTGGCTGTTTGCAAAATCTTTGTATTACTTAATGATCTTTCTGTGATTTTCTTTGTTACAATGTTTTCATTGTTATGTTTATATGGGTATTTTCTTAATATCTTTTTTTTTTCTATTCAGCAATCTGGATTAACTGAACACACTTCCCGTGCTTTGCATCAAACATGTGAAGCAATAACGCAGATGTCAAAATACTTGTTGGAAAACTGTGGCTTCAATTATGTGCTGTTGAAAAAAAAATTCAATCAGATATGATTGAACGAAGATTCAGCCGAATTCGTCAACTCAGTGGAGCAAATTATTATATTTCTATGAGACAACTTCAAGAAAGTGACAGGAAAATCCGCTCAATCTCGTTGTTGAAATATTCGCAAATATCTATCGCTGAGATTGATATCATAGTCAAAACAAAATGCACTAGTAACAATAAATTAATGGCCACAGCAGAAGCCTTGCAAGCTGAGCTACTATTTAATATATTGCCGACAGAAAATGATGCAGCTGTTATATTTTATGTTACCGGATACAGTTGCAAATCACTGGTTAAATCAACAAGATGCGTTGAATGCAAAACAGTTACTGTTGCAACCATAGTTGAATATGTTCCTCCTTTAACAACAACTATGCATGAGTATGCAAACAAATTTTTTGATGGCATAAATCGTGGGGGTCTTTGGAAACCAACAACCGAGTTATATGAAATTGGTTGTCTTTGTTGGAAGGTTTTTGCTGAACTTTGCAATAGTGACTTGAAAAAGTCATTTTTAAGTGCCGAAAATCAGCAGGAAATTTTTAAAGAAATTGTAAACATATCTTATTTTAATGATGATGTTGCTTTTCGGTCGCTTCCAGTATTGTGTAGCAACGGGCACAATATTGTAGAAGGAGTGTCAATACGTTTCTACAATTGCATGTGCAAAAATTTAATTCGCCAATTAACGGAAAAGGGGCGTAGAGGTACTAGTGCCAAAATTAGAAAACTTAATAGTAATTAAACTGTAAATACTCCCAGTTAAAATTATTGATTTTTGCAAATATTATTACTAGTTTTTTTTAGATAACGTCTAGCTATGCGTAAAAATAATAATTCGTTTGTTGTTGTCCGGATTTAAACATTTAGTAATGTTACTGTTTTTTATAAACCATTTAAACTCGTCAAGCTTCTAAAATTTGCCGAAATTCATTAATGTTTTGCTTTTTTTAAGTTTAGGTTTGTGTTACTTTGTATCACATCCTGAAGTATATTTTTGTTAAAGCTACTGTTACATAAACCACCTTAAAACGTTGCAAATGAACTGTAAATTGCAATCCAGTTACTTATAAAATATTGTTACGTAGTTTTTTCATTCTTCTGTTTTGGTCTTTCATTTTGTAGTACTTGTGTACATATCAAACGTACTTTATGATTGATCTTAGTTACCTACAAGCTTTCTACAAGCTTCTCCCAAAACCAAGCTTGTCACAACGTTTATGCGTTCGATAATGGTTTTTACTTTACTCATGTATGCATTTTATTTTTTCATATATATTTTTATCTAATTGTTTATTACATATTTTTGTTATTCTATTTTAGAAGTTGATGTTATTCTACTGTTTGTTTTTCAATATAGCCTTTTAGTTTGATTGTAGCTTTTTAAATCATGCTTATACCAAATCAGAGAAATAGTCGCTAGACTAAGATGATGTTTATCATAGAATCTCATTCGTACTAAATTCAAGTCGACTAAAAAAGAACATTTTTGGTTCAACTAGGCTGTGGGCCGACCCAAACGTTTCCGCTGCAAATATCAATCAAGTAAAGCTTTAATTTAACCAATTTATGCTTTTAAAAAAAGCATCAATATTTTTTTTCTAAAAAGACAATTTTACTGCAATGGCCTACTTTTGTACACTCGTAATTTCTCGTTTCCAGTCCAGGTTCTATTATTTAGGAGTCCATGGTTGAAGTAACTTTTCAATGGGAGCTCTTAATTTACAATTTTTTTTGTTTTACTGTCCAAATCAGTTTTTAAGGTTACGTACTTTATTTTCATTAATATTTATGTTTGTTTTTTCATTATATTAACATTCTATTTGAATAAGTTTCTTGATAATTGGTAAATCTAGTTATATTGTTTTTGCATTTCAAATAGTTTCTTGGTTAATTTTGTAATCAAAGTTGTTTTGTATCACACACACGCATTTTTGTTGATCCAATACAATTAATTTTTCGAAGCCTGAGTTCGCAGGTTTGTAGACGAGTTATTCCCCTTCGTCCCGCAGAAACAATTTTATTGTTTTATAATGTCCAATAGAAAAAAATTTTTTTTGTTGTTATTATGTAATCAATATAAATTTATTTTTAGCTGCTTAAAGAGATCAATTTTTTGTCTGTGATAGCAGCCTATCATTGAGTGTGTTCAATTTTTAGTTTCATTGAAATTTATTTTAACTAATTTTTAGTTTTAATCAAGAATATTGAGACTATCAAGACTTTCACTTAAATATCTATTGTGATGTTTTAAAAATATACCACGGTGGCAGTTTTAAAAATATACCTCTGGCAGATTCTGAAGGATGCTGACAACATCCCAACAATTTACAATTTTCGAATTTTACTGAGTTCGAGTCCCTTGTCAAAAAGCTCAACCCGAATCTAAGCCCAGTTTATTTCAGTTTGAAAAAGTCTTTGACAGACTGGAATTTCACCTAGCTCAGTTGAGCTAAATTCCCATCTTGGCTAGCTGTGCCACCCATCATCATTACGCAGCCTAGTCATGCACTGGTTATTTAATCGTTCAGTTTGTTTGATAATAAAATTATTATGTATTTTTTTATTTCTTTTATTTTTTCTTTTTCACTTCTTATATCTTTATCTGATTAAAGTGTTGCGGCCATGCTTTATACTGTCTTGTACTTTTACTTTGTGTTTATCATATGCATGTTTTAACGTCTGACGTTGTGCTGCTTTTTCCTTTTCTTGGTCTTTTTAATATTTATAACTTTTGTATTGAACTGTCTAATAATGATCGAGAATAAAAAAATGAATGAATGAATGAATGAACTCGATTTGAATCTTCATTACAAAGAACAAGAACTCAACCCAAGTCTTTAAATCAAAAGTTGTTGACTTGCAGTTGTTTTGATGTATGCTTAGTATGCTATAAATGCAATGCATGGAAGCGACTAAACAAATGTTTTAGCAAATTCAAAATTTATGACTCGGATTTGAGTATTATGGACTTAGAAGCTACTAAAAATACATAATTTTTTGCAAACTTACGTTTTTTTAGTAGCCTATAAATTTATAAAAACTCAAATCCATGTCCACAGCACGTCACTGATAGTGATATGAGTTATTTCAAGTTTCTTATCAGCATCAATTCATTTATAATATGTGGTAGTCTATCTTTCCAAATGGCATCTCTAAAGTGGTAATCGAATTTTGGTAACGTCATTTGTTGGGGGCCCCTGATTAGGATTTTGTTTCGGGCCTCTGATTTTGCATATCCACCACTGCTACTGCATAGCCCAGAGGGGCATGAGAAGAATCTTTATTTTGAGCTTCACATTACTTTAGTAACAATGTTGACAAAATCAGAGACAATTTTAAAGTGATAACTTTTTTTTGGCCTTCAAATGATTTTTAAGACACAATGACAAAATCAGGAACAAATGCAAAGTGATTATTATTATTATTTATTTTTGGTAAAGTTTAGTTTATTTTAGTTTTTTGTATTTGTCGTATATAACTGCTTGATATTATAATACAGATTCAATAACTGCAACAGGGTGATTGCAAAAGAACTGTGAGGTCTTTGAGTCAAGCAATCACCCTGTAGAAATACAAGGCATTTACAAGTTGTGGGTTAAAACTGAAAAATTGAATAAGTATACATAAAAATAACAAAAAAATTGAAACAACAATAAGATTAGTAAACGACCATTGCAACTAAGCAATGAAAAAAAAGCACAATAAAATATTTAAGATAAATTGTAAAAGTTTCAAAATTTTAATCATGACATGACCTATGAATTATATTTGTTATCACCAGCCTTAACCAACAATTTCAAACAGCTTGGTCAAGTGATGCTTTATTTAGTCTTACGATGGACATATGCAATCAAGATTTACTGTTCATAGAATTGACTTTTTTCGTTTATAACTAATCTATGTGAACACTTCCAAAATACTAAAGCCTTGTGAGTTTTTCTATTGGTGAAAAGTGGCACTTCCAAAATACTAAAGCCTTGTGAGTTTTTTTATTGGGAAAAGTGGCAGTAAAACAGGAAACTATGTGCTCTTATTTTTAAAATAAAAGAATTTAATGATATCAATGATGCGAGTTTCATGAAAAAAATATACTTATGGTTCCTTAAACTTGATTAATATTTTATGCTAATTGTGAAGAAATTTATACCAAACAAAAAAAGATATATCTTTAGACTTATTAAAACGATTAAAAATGTTTTCTAATACCATTTTTATATATTTTTGGACACTAATAGTTTACCTCAATTAAAGCGTTTTCCCAATTCCGGGAGTCTAGAAAACGTTTCCAGCAATCTCCGTAAAAGTTACCTCCTGCACTGACGGAGTCTATTGAAGTAGGAGTTTTTTTTGATTGAAAAAAGCCGTGAAACGGTTCAAAATCTGTTGAAAGCATTCTACATTGTAACTCAAATCTATCAGGAAACTTTTGAGCAATCCGAGAGGTAAACGTTTTGTCCTGAATTTCATAGATCCAACCCAGAAATTGAAGAAGTTTGTCATTAAACTCTGCAAAACTAACTTTCTTTTCCAATTCTTTTTTCAAAAATTTTGCTTGTTTTTTGGGAAAAGAAACTTTAGAAAATGATTTTTCTAAGTACTTAAACGTTGATTTATTGCAAAGACCAAACATGAATTTTAGAACCATTTCGAATCGGACATCATCCAATGGACTTTGATGACCGGATAAAAAAAGATCTTTCATTTTTTTAATTGGCATAAAGAAAAGTAACTTCAATGCTACAAAAAATTCTTGCATTATGAGATGACTGAAGTAGGTGACGTTTTCGGTTCCGTAATCCAATAACAAGTAAGATTTTTTAGAGATTGTGATAAACATGTTTTTTAAATCGTCTTTTGTTAAGTCTGCCTTCTTTATATCAGATTCGTCAAAACAAATTTTCTTTTCTTTAAAACCGTCCCACGCAAAGTTAGCAATTTTTTCAGACATTAATATTCCTTCCTGATGTTTACGAAAATGATCGCTTTTTATAAAGTTATTTAGTACAACAGTTAAGATGCCAGTCAAAGTGCATGGTAAAGAACAATCGGACAATTTAGGTTTTTCTGTTTTTAATTTGTACACAGCATCCATCACAAAAATACAATTAAACGGCACATGACAGTAAGCCGAGAGGTCAGGATGATCTTGTACGTAATTAAATACATCATCAGATTTATCCTCACAAACGTCAAAATGATCTTGTACGTAACTAAAAACATCATCAGATTTATCTCCGCAAATGTCTTTACAAATTTGTTTTTGAGCTTTTTGGTCTAAGCCTGTAATGTTTACGCAAAATTTTGGGCGAAAATTGTCAGATAAATTATTTAGTTGTCGTGGCCTTGAAGTGATTAGCTTTTTGGCTTTTGATAAAACTGTTCCTTTTAGTATATTCTTGATAAAGACTTCTGCAGTGTTTTTGCTGTGTATGTCGATTTCAGAAAAAAATTTTTTTGACCAATCAATTGTAGCTTCATCTAGGCCGTCCATAATAATCAAAGTTTCTGAAGAACTTTCAAGTTTATCTAAAAGAGCATCACATATTTTATCTTTGTGAAATTTTTGTTCCAAAAACTGGAGTATGTTAGATTCTCTTTGATAATCTATATCACGAAATTTTAAGTAAAATACCAGTTTTGAATCGTACAACTTGCAATCCTTTGCATATTTCTTTAGGAGTATTTCTGTGAATGTTGTTTTACCCATTCCTGGTTGTCCAATGATTCCAACAGTGTTACTAGTTTTTTCCAAAAATTTATCTTTTGCTTGTTGTGTTGGTTGTATTTGATATTCAGATGCTTTTTTAGCTAATTGCAACGCTCTTGAAAAAAAGTCTTCTGGATTTATATATACAATTGTATTTTTTCCAAAAAGTTCAGCTCTTTCATTTCGATGATGAAAATGACCAACTTCATCTGATTGATGCCGTTCAACTTGATCAGTGAACTGTAACGGAGCAAAGTGAATTGTTTTCTCAATTAATCGAACACCTTCGGAACGGATAAGTTGTTTTTTTGCTACTTCCAGTAATTCTTTCTGCAAACTTTTCCCTGAAAGTGATTATTATGAATCATACAAAAGAGTTGAACCAAACCAGGGGATCCAACAGGACCCGAACCGGATCCGTAAACCGGTATTAACCGTTATTATTCTTTGAACCAAAACGGAACCAGAAAAAATAAAATTTGCTGAACCTGTAAAATTAAGTTTACCGAACCTGAGTCTGAACCGTAAATTATTTTAAACGGATCCGTTTCGACGCTCTGATTTTAATTTTATATAACATAGATCAGGGCATCTGAAAGTGTGGGTCGTGACCCCAAATGGGATCACGTAAAAAAATTTGGGATCACGAAACAAATTGGTTTTTTGTGCTTTTGAAATTGCCTTTTTTGCAATAATATTTATTAACAATCAAAAACTAAAAAAATAAAAGTTTCATTACACCATTGTTGCGTCATTAAGTAGTAAGGTGGATTAGTCGGAAGGTGGATCGTGCGACGTAATCAAGAGAACATCAAGAAACAAAAGTAAAAAAAATTAATTACTAAGTCTAAAGCCAGGATTGATTATTATAGATGAATCCAAAAAAATTAAATTATTAAATTGTTTTGATAAGGTAGCTGTAAAAGAATATAGAGTAATTTGTCCATCCCATTTAATGTGCTTAATAATGTTTATTAAATGAAGTCTGTTTTTGTAATTTTGTTAATTTGCTTTAGGTTACTATTTCCATTTCTTGTAGTTATTACTTTGGTTTTCATGCAAATACATGGTTTTTCATGGAAAAAAATTAACGTGAAATTAGTCTACACATATTGAGGTCGCACAAAAATTTATTTTATAAAATGGGGTCGCAGAACAAAGAAGTTTGAGAAGCCCTAACTCTGATGAACAATAATTTTGTTCATTATTTGAAGTTTCCACAATTTGTTTGTCACTGACTTGCTGTGTGGCAAAACAGGGACGTTATAGACGACTATTAGACGATAAATTAAAGCAAAACACTGGTCACGTGACCTAAATAAAGCGCAGTTTCAAATAGATGGTATGCTACAGCAGTAAAAAGAAAAATTTATGAAAATAAAGACGCTCCAAAAATAACAAAACAAACTCATAGACAAAAATAAGATTTTAAGACTGTGATGATTATTTTAACTTTGTTAAATAAGCTATCTTGGCAGAGTACAACTTGCACAACTTTTTTGTTATTGCTGGCCACATTACAGAGTAGCTTAACTAATGGCCTCTATTGAATTATGGTAAGTAGATAAAATTATGTATTAGGCGTATATAATAAAGAATTTCATTAATAATAAATCATTAATTTTATTAATAATATATATAAAATAGCCCAAAAAACTTGATATCAAAAATATAATTACAAAAAGTTTTCGCATGTACTTTTAGATAGGGATTGTTATGTCCATTATTATTATAATTTATTTAAAATATTGATAATTATTATTATTATTATACATTCATTTTATGAAAAATTATAATTATACATTCATTCAATTTTGTTTAATTATACAAATTGCAATTCACATCTAAATAACTTGCCGGTGAATCGATTTAGTATTTGAATTTTTAAAACCTATATGAGTACCAGAAATATTTCTCAGGCTGCCACTTTAGATTTTTTATAACTAGATCTAGATAGTTTTGTTTGAGCCTAGATGAAAAATTTGGGATCTAGATAATAGCTATAAAACGTAGATAGTTTTTTCAACTTGCTGAATATTATCTAGCGGGAATTTCAATTAGGCAATGTATGTAATAAATACATTATTGTAAATTGGTATTAAGAATTAGGTATAACTTTGAATAACACAAAGGTAATGTATTCTGCTCAGCGTTTGGGATTTTTGATAAAATTGTGCAAAACCATAATGCAGACAAAATTTTTTCGCTCCCTTTCCCAAATTTTTTGGTTGGATATGTCTATCATCATCTCACTGTCAGGGGCGCCGGAAGCGGAGAGGAAAGGGGGAAAAATTTGTCCTTTTGAAAAAGAGAGGGTACAGGTGACCAGATACAAAAGCATTGAGTTAAATTGGCCCCTAAAATCTTCGAAACATTATGAAAATATCAGATCGAGTGAATGTCACACTTCATTCATAATTTTAATCATAGCAATGTAGTTTATCCCCGTTAAAAGCAATTCGTAGTTTTATTAAGAGAATAACTGCGTCTCTTTGAGCGCTGCTGTCATATTATCCGATTCGCTCTATCGCTCGATATATGTATCTTCTTTTCTCTTTTGCTCGACCGTAGTTGTGATTTTGAGACGACTCGAGTGGAAGTAATTTGGTTGGGCACGGGAGGCCCGTTAGTTTTTGTATTGGTCGTCGAGTGTTGAATTTATTTTGTGCCAGTGGTTGGTAGTTGTATTCCACAGAGGTAGAATTATTTGTGTTGATTGAATCAAGTTATAGGGTTGATTTCGCTTTGCAGTTTGGCAAAGGGTGGAATAGAAGTTTTGTCGGTCGTGAAGTTTTGTAAAACATTCGTTCTTATTAGAGACAGTGGTCTCTGTTTGTTGTGAAGAAAAGTCTTCAACAAAACCAATCCAAGCTTTCGTTAAACCAACTGTATAAACCGTCAGGCTCATAGCAAGACTACTTCTTGAGCCGGAATAAAATAAAATTTAGACACAGCTTTGTTTCAGCGCAGGTATTCGGGTTACCTAGCTCAATTGGTCCTTTGGGATTCCCGAACAAAGTTTGTGACAGTGAAGGTAAAGGTTTTTAATCTGGCTCTTGTCCACACTTGAAATTTTGAAAGAAAACCCAGTTTTTTGGACGCCGAATGAAAGTGATGACTTTTTTTTTTAGGGATCACTATAATTTAGGGACGAAATTCCAGAATTTAGACGGTGATTAAAAGTGATGACTTTTTTTTAGAAATAACTAGATTTTTGCGCTGAAAATAGTCACGGTTACAAAAGATGCCTTTTTAAAAAATTAAGGTTTTAAAATTTGCTTTTGCTAAGAGTGCCCTTTCAACACAAAAAAAGTGTCCTTTTTCAAAATTTTTCCCCCCTCCACAAAACAAAAGCCAGCGCCCCTGGTCATTGATTTATGTGCTTGCAAAAATTGACAGAAAAAATAGTTTATAAAATTATAAGGAATTAACCAAACATGAATTGAAAATTGCATGAGTCGCTAAATGTTTTCTTTGAACCCAAACCGGAGCTGAACCGGAACTAAACTATTAAAAATGAAATTTGCCGAACCAAAATCTGAACCGGAACATTATTTTAAACGGTTTTGTGCCCTGGTTGAAACCAAATATGCAGAATAATAAGTCAGAACAAGCAATAAAATTGTTCGCAGTGAAATCAGTTTAAAAAATAATTTTATACGAGCTCTTCAAAACAATGTCAAGTTGAAAACAAAGATAACAGCAAGTTGCAAAAATCCAAAAACATTTATTTGTAAAAAGTAATTTTTTTTGTTTTCAGTTGTTATCAAATAAATAATTCGAAGTTATTAATTTACTTTTAATGTTATGTATATTATGATTTTAAGTTTTTTCATAAAATTATAACAGCTAAACACTTTAAATTGAAAAACAATGTTGTAAACTCAATACGTGCTCGGTGCGCGGCGTAATTTTTTACAACCTAGTGTAAAAACTATTTTTGTGACTTTTAAGGTAATTACAATCATATTTTTATTAGTGCAATATATTAAAAATATTATATTTTATTCTTCAACAAAAAAATTTTGATACAATAATAAATTTTGTATGGTAATTTAAAACTTTGAGCCACAATTCGGCGCACGCAGATAAGCTTATCTTTCACTAGGTATATTCAAAGCAGCTTTAGCGGACCTTGGAGTTGCTTTTTTACAAAAAAAGCACTCATTTTAAAATTGGCTATTTGTGTAGTAAAAATCTTTAATGTAGAGTAAAGTGTGACTTAAGGCTTGTTCTCACTATCAGCGTAGAATAGAACATTTTTTGCTTGCTTTCGTTATTTTTTACTTCTTTTCGCGCTTAAACCGCTAAGCGAAGCTAAAAAACTGTTATAAGAAACAAAGAATGCTCCATTTACCGCTTAGTGGAAACGAGCCTTTAAATTTAAAGAAAGGCAAAGCGTATATTGCCTTTTTCTTTTTTATGAGAAGAGATGTAATTTTAATTGGCGGTTTGTGCGCTATAAAACCTGAACGTAAAATGTGATTTTAAACTTTAAAATAAAAGGCTGCCGTCAACTTTCACTTAGTGTGCAAGCTTCAACCTCAAAGTTTGGAGATACGATAAAAGTCTAGTCATGTCTTGACTTAAAGTTCCTTCCAGGTCCTCCCAATTTTCAGAAGAGTAAAATAATGCTAAATTATCCGGATAGGCAAACTTTCTGGTAATCGTAGAGGGAAAGTCATACGTGTAGATGTTGAATAGGAGGGGAGCCAAAACCGATCTCTACGGAACACCGTTTTTCAGAAGGCGTGGACACGACGAAGTTATTTCTGGTTTGATAAAGCCGTGTCCACAATGCTTTACGCAGGACTAGTAGCTTAGCCCTGCCTATCCTTTGAGCAGTCTCTTGACAATCTTATTAATATTTACTCAATTTTATTCCAATGAAAAGTTAAAGTCAATTCACTGCTTTTATTCTTTATTCACTACCAAATGTACGTATCGAAGGAAATCTTCTCAATCAACTAGACAAAGAATTTCAACACAAATTTACTCCGGCCTTTTTGCCGTGACAACCAAATCGAGAAAAGGCGGATTCCAGCGAAACGTCGTTTATATACGCGTTGAGGCCATGTGTTCCATGGTCCACTAATTTCCAATGAAGCGTATTAAACAAATAAAACAAAGGATACAAGCGATTGGCGGAACAAGGCGTAGCCTGCTTTGCTTCTGTCATGGGTAGTAAGGGTGAGACTTTAATTTTGGACAAGCTCTTTGATCGTTCTGACCATGTAATCCGGCAGAAGCCTCAGCAGCTTGCAGGTAAGGCCACGGTGCCAGACAGTGTCATATGCCGCTGTCAGATTAAAAAATACGGCACAGGCCTTCTTCTTAGTCTCAAAAAAGTCTTCGATGATCTATGTCAGCAAAACGTCTTGAACCACGGTTGACAATTCGCATCAAAACCCAGCCTGTTCTCCAATGAGAATTGGATTAATAATTGGTTTGTTTGACGTGGGCGTAGATTAGCCTCTCGAGGATCTTGTAAGGGATAGATAGCAGATATATTGGTCGATAACTGTTTGGGTCTTTTTTGGGCTTATTGGCTTTGGGATCGTGGCTATAAGCGCTCTTCTCCAACTCTTGAAAATTTTGAGTCGTCGCTAGCTGAAATTAACGTAAACAGAACTTCAAAGCAGCTTCTGCATGGATTATAAGTTCAGGGCTGATTAAATCGAGGCCCGGAGTTTTACCTACCACGATAATATTTCAGTTTAAGCAAGCACGTTTAAGAAAGCTCACAGTCTGTCACTGAAAAAAGCACTTCATCTTAACAGTCACCTATGGAATAACCGCTGCATAATAGGAAAATTTATTTGCTTAATATCTTCGATATCAGGTATAGATTTTCTAAAAAAATTTCTTAACAAAAAATCTCAGCTAAACATCATTTAGCTCTAAAAAAACCTTTCGTTTATTCAACTTTTTCAGATTTCAAATAACTATAATTAAAAAGAAACAGATGATAATCAAAGGTAAAAAAAACTATTTATAGTTAAAAGATAATTAGAAAAATAAACTTGTCATTCATCAGCTCTTTTATCAACTGATAAAATTGTACGAAGTATAGTAACTATCAAACATACAGCTGATGAGTGAACAGTTGATAAACTGATGAAGTAGTCAGCACATTAAACAGCTGATGAGTGACAGATTTTATTCTTCTAATTATCTTTAAATAACAAAAAAAAATTTTTTACATTCGATCATTTATTCCTTTTTTTTTCATAGTCATCTGAAGAAATTAACTAAAAAAACTTACAGAGGTGAGTGGTATCTAGCTAAGATTTTTTGTTAAGAATGATTTTTTAAAAATAATTTGCTTAGTCCGTGTATCCTACAATGGATCTACAACTCATTGCAAGTTTGGACCTTGTTTAGTTTCCGACAGTTTTACATTATTTTTATGATTTTCTAATCACTTATATCAGGGGTTCTAAAACTTTTTGTGACCGCGCCCCCTTTTTGTCATGCAAACAAAACTTGCGCCCCTTGTATTGAAAAATCTAATAGCATTAAACACAACAACAATAATTACATTTTGTTAATAAGAAGGTTGTAATTTATCTCGGAGGACCCTAAGTTTACATGTCTAATACTCTTAACAAACAGTAGCTGCGCAGTTGATTTTTTGATATGTTGGAAAAAAATTATTCTAGTTTAGTCAAACATTTTTACTTTTAATATATTTGCTATTAGTCTCTTCTTATTTTGCATAAAGTTGAAGGTTTTAAAATTTTTTTTGATTGCTTTGTTTTGCCTACATAATCGGATTAGTCACGGTCTACTGCAAAAATAAATAATTACAGTAATCTTGCTACATAGCCTACTACACCAAAACTACCCATCGAATTTGCTGAAGTGAAATATCAAAATATTCGGGAATAAATTTTAGGAAAAGTCATAAAATTTTGGGTGTTAGCCTGTTACACTAAAAGTACCAATCGGATTTGCTCAAGTGAAATATCAAAATATTCAGGAATAAATTTTAGGGAAAGTCATAAAACTTTAGATTTTTATCATCAGAACTTTACAAGTTATAACGTTTTTAAAAAAGGGAGGTCCTCTGAGGAACCCTCTTAGATAAATTAGGGTTAATTCGTGACTTTCAAACAGATAGTTTTAGGATGAAAACCAAAAAAAAGTCCTCAATTTTAAACATTCTCAGATTTTTCAAACTCCTTTGCAAAATCAGAGTGTTCTTTAAAAAAAAGGTCTTCACTTGGAATCGGTCTTGGATTTCTCAATTTCAGTCCCATAATTAATCAGAGTGTTCTTTAAAAAAAAGTCTTCACTTGGAATCGGTCTTGAATTTCTCAATTTCCGTCCCATAACCAAAGTGTTCTCTAAAGAAAAAGGTCTTCACTCATAATTTGGTTACTATTTTTTGTAATTGATCAATGTCGCTTATTTGCGATTTTTAGTTTGTAGCCAGTTGCTCACGCCCCTTATGAACCTTTCACGTCCCCAGATTAAGAACCTAGGCCTTATACACACCCTAGTGAGATACTTTCTTGGTGCATTTCATGGTGTTTACATTTGTTCATTTAAGTAGAATTTCTACTAAATTTTTTTAATCCTACTTATGTGCAGTATTAAAATGTAAAAATTTTAAAAATTAACGATAAAAAATTTTGTGCAGTAGATAATAGAGTTAAGGAAAAATTTACCAATATTTTTAAGATTTGACATAAAGAAACGTCATAAAAATTTTAAGATTTCAAAACTTTTTTCAAAATACAGTAATTTATATAAAATCAATAGCACCTCAAACTAATAGATTTTAAGATTCTACCGAAAAATTTAAAAGACCGTTTTAAAACACAAAACAGCTTAAAAAACATTCAAAAACAAACGTTTGTTTGATTCCGCGACAACAAAAAAATTAATTGACATTTTTAAGAAGAATGAATAAAATTTGTGTTCATAATCAATTTGATATCCAAGAAGTGAATGGCTAAAATGCAGCTAGATTTGTATCAAAGAAAGATTAATAAAAATTTTTTTAGAAATTAGCACTAAACTGCCATAGAAATAGTGCTAAGCTTTTCTTCAAATGAATTCGGACAGTCATCGGAAAAGATTTGGTAAAACAAATTAAAATTCTTTAAAGTAACTTGTTGACCATGTAGAATTCTACTAAAAAAATAACCTGTTTTTAATCTTGGCATTGTGGCTAATCACTTGGTGCTTTAAAAAAGTCAAAATAATGAAAACATTTTAGAAAATCAGCAACAAACTATTCATAAAAACAGTGCCAAATGTATAGGGTGTCCATAAAGTCTTTTTACAATTTAAAAAAATTATTACAAAGTGAAATGATGAGATATCGCAATTAGGGTTGTTTTATGTTAATCAGTATTTCATTAAGTTTTTATTGACACATTTAATACACTTCTAAACATTTAATTAAAAATATCAATACTTTATTTAATACACTTCTATATGGGCACCATAGTTGCACGAAGCACATGTTCAATGCAAATTCTTTTCGTCTTGGCATGTCGTTTGGCTGAAGTGCCTGTAACATTTGCACTTTGTAAGCATACAATCTTAAATTCTTGTGTAAGAATTTGTGCACTGTTGAACGTGGTAATTCCAATTGTCTGGCAGCAGTACGGATGGACTTCATAGGAGAACGTTGAAAGGCTTGCCTTACACGCTCGATGTTTTCTTTAGATGTTCTTGGTAGCCCACTCCTCCTTGTATCGAACACTGTCCCTGTCTCCCTAAATTTTTTGTGCCATAAACGAATTGAAGGAAGTGATGGTGGGTCTCTTCCATACTTACTTCTGTAGTTTCGCTGGATCTGAACATCTGATTTTGTCTCAATGAACCAGGATACACATTGCGCTTTTTCTTGAAGAGTAGTCATTTTATGGGGGTTCAGTTTATATAACTCAATCATTAAACATAAGAAATTTTAATTAAGAAATTTTATCTGAAACAATAAATTTTAGTGTCAATAAAAACTTAATGAAATACTGATTAACATAAAACAACCCTCATTGCGATATCTCATCGTTTCACTTTGTAATAATTTTTTTAAATTGTAAAGAGACTTTATGGACACCCTGTACTTTCGACTGAATTAGGACAGTCAACAAGAAAGGTTTGGTTGGAGAAAGACAAGAATTCCTTAAAGTAACTCTTTTGACAATTCGGAATTCTAACCAAGAATCTCCAAAATCAATCTTAAATTAAAGCGATAAACATTGAAAATATCGGTTATTGTAAAAAAAAATTTTCTTATTTCACTCCTAATTAATTTAATGTTTGTTTATGATTAGTTCCCGGATACAACGCCAGTATTTTTGGTGTTTATTGCTTCTATTCAAGATTGAATTTGAATATTCTTTGCTAGAATTCCAAATTTTCAAACAGTTACTTTAAAAAATCCTTGTCTTTCTCCAACCAAGCCTTTTTCGTTGACTGTCTTTACTCAGTCGAAAGTACGTTTGGCACTATTTTTATGAATATTTTGCGGCTGATTTTCTAAAATGTTTTCATTATCTTGACTTATTTAATGCACCAAGTAATTAGCCACAATGTCAAGATTAAAAATAGGTTATTTTTTTAGTTTAGCAAAACTTAAAATATATTTTTGATAGTAGTATTAACTACATGAAATAAACATTTGTAATAAAAAAAAACTCACATTTGTGTTCGACGTCTTCTTGGCTAAGAGATTTTGGATCTGTAATTTAAAAAAGATACCAAAATAAAAAATATAATTTGAGGTTTTATGAAAACACATGAATTTTGACAAGTTTGTGAAGACATAGTTATGCAGTTGAAGCCGGTTCGAAATAGTTTTAATGTGTCAGTGTCAAAGGTCAGAATATTGAATGTTTTTAACCGACCGTGTTGTAAAATAATCTACTTCTTTTTTTGTTTACTTTTTATGTCAAGTTATCAACAAATTTAACTTTTTATACAGCAGCCAGCAGTAATCATCAAATTAAATAAAAAAATAATTGAAACCATTTTGATAAATTCTTTCCAACTTTATATTGCTGTGGCCATTGGAAGCTACTAATCTAATTTCAAAACAAATTTAGTTTTCAGCGCACTATAAGGTAGTTGATTTTTAAAAATTAATTTTATAAAAATCTGTTTTCTACCAAAATTCATTATTTTTGAAAGAAATTTTGACTTTTTTTTGCTTTTTATTTAGGCTTATATAGTAATTAATTTACATCAAAAAATTTTTAAATTATTTGTCTCAAGATTTAAAAAGTTATAAGGTCACTTGATGCTGATTAATTTTGTGCCTTTTTTATAAAAATTGTCAGCACCATAATTGTAACTGGTTCTATACTCAAAGTAGGCAGGTAAAACTTTGTTTCTAAGTCAATATTATTGCTTGTATTGATGAACGCACAAATGCAAATGTCGATATTCCTAAATAATGCTCCCTCCAATTTTTCCTAGTGTATGTACGTACATATATTCTTAATTATCTGGCAAAATTTTCTAAAATATAGTAAATTGTGTGCTATGCAAATCAGAACATTTTTTTTCTCAAAAAAAAAAAACAACACTTTTTTTCTTTTAAATTTATGACTTTATATTCATCCTTTCTTGAGCATGTTTCCAGTAGCTGTACACACGTTGTAAATCTACTTTGTTATGTTAAATTGTTCATTCCCAAGATAGTTTTTCTCTTTGTTTTTTATTGTAATGATAAGCTTCTTGCTGTAAGCACTTGATACCACGAGTGTTCTCCCAATATTTGCAATTGGGCCAAATCAGTGAACTCTTTACTTTTATTAGCAAATTGTACAAATTCCAGAAAAGTGTTCACTGTTTTTTAATTCAATTTTTTTGCACCATAGGATTAAAGATTATTATACCTTTATCTTATTGCTGATTCTTGCACAGTAAGCAAAGCAGCGTATTTCCTGCACAATGAAGAGACTTGTTCACCTCCAAATTTAAAGTCACAACTAAATTTCAGCTTACTAATATCAAACGAAATCCAATATTTAATTCTAACTTTAAGAAAAGTGTCTTCTACTGTAAACGACAACAAACACTTTCAAAGAAAGTTAAAATATGTTTATAATCAATTGATATGTCCATTATTGTATATCTCTGAACCATTTTTTTAACTTTCTGACTCCAAACAGGAACTTCTATACTCAGTTTTTGATTTTTATTGTTTTTGAAAGAGTCATCAGCATCAATATTTGTCTGCAAAAATTTACCGAGTCCTGCTAACTGTACATGTAGGCCTACTTCACTGAGCACTTATAGTAAGAAATAAACTTGTGGGTAGTCGGACTTTTCTGGGAGTATTTTGCGATAGGTTAATTAGTTTCTTGCACCTCCTCAATGAAGTACTGAGCAAGGATGTTATAATTTCTTACAAGAGCATTTAAGGCAATATGCCATCTTTTTTTATTGAGTGGTTCAAAAACAATTGCTTTGTGTTTAGAAGCAGCAGAATTTCATAAAATTTCTGCTATTTGCTAGTTGATAGGCTGAGCATTATGTAAACTGTACAAATAACTGTTTCAACTTCGAACAAAAGTTTATTTTGTTTTTCATAAATCTGTAGCACCAAAAATCTTCCTCATGAGCAACACAGTGTTTTTGAATGAGATTTGAAACTTCTCTTTTTAATCATGCAACAACTTCGTTGAGTTTGCCTCACATAAATTTGACGAAGTGACTGTGAGTAATGAAATGGCTTTGATTAATAGAAACCAAACTGCTTAAAATGAGAAGCAACAGACTCGAGTTTATAATATCATGAAATGGCTTTGCCAGATAAAGAACATTCTGATATTTCTGACTGGGTTGATATTGAAAATGCTATAGAATGCAACACCTTTAGATTTATTTAGTTTGTTGTTTTCACATAAGATCTTAGATCATCTGGTTGACAGAACAAATAGGTATGCAGAACGATTACTTGAAGCACCAAATATTCTTAAAAAATCAAAGGTAAAAAAATGGGTTGCTTTGTCTATGGATGAGTTGAAACAATTTCTCGCTGTTAGTCTCCTTATGGGTCAAGTAAAAATGCCAACTATTAGGCATTATTTTTGCTGCAAAGGTTTGTGTGTAGTTTCTGCATTCTCAAAAATCATGAGCGGACGAAGATATCAAATGATTTTAAAACACTTGCATATGGATTCGGATGAAAATGACAATTCTCTCAGCAAGGTGAGACCTATCATTGACTTATTGATAGGTAACATTTGTAGCTGCTACTAACCTGATCAGAACCTTAGTCTTGATGAGTCAATGATGGCATGGCGTGGAAGAATTTGATTTCGCCAATACATAAAAGGTAAAAAACACAAGTTTGGCATCATGTTCTATGCCCTTCGCGAAACTACTGGCTTCGTTTTGAATTTTGTGATCTATGAGGATAAATCAACAGTGACAGAGGATGAAAAAGGAGATGGTCATTTCCAGAAAATTGTGATGAAATTGATGCAGCCATACCTTGATAAAGGTCACGGACTCTACATGGATAACTTCTACAATAGTGTCAGTCTTTCTGAGTTACTGCACGTTAGAAAAATTTATATCATTGGCACTCTGAAGACCAATTGGAAAGACGATCCAAAGAGCATTACCCAAAAAGCTGAAGAAACCTGGTGAGGCCTGCTGGATGAGAAGAGGGCCCGCTTATGTGTCCAAATAGAAAGACAAGAGAGAAATCCTCATGCTTAGCACTAAGCATCACCATAGAATGGTGAATTGCACCTCAATTCGTGGACATAATAAATTGAAGCCCATGTGTGTTCATGACTATAACACAAACATGGGAGGGGTCGATCGTTCAGACCAACTACTCTCCTACTGTAGTACCCCATGGAAGACCATAAAATGGTACAAGAAGGTTTTCTTCCATCTCCTCAATATTGCTGTTATGAATTCCTATGTGCTCTTCAAGAAACTACCAAAACAGAAAAAGCTGCGAATCCAAAAGTTTAGAGATGCTCTCATAGGAGAACTGGCATCTGTGGATCTCGGAATGGAATAGCCAATGAAAACATCAGCTCCTTCAACCACACTAGCAGAATATGAAATAGTTGATGCATTTCACAGCTTAGAGAATATTCCTTCATTGAAAGAAAATGTTTCTAGATACCTATGTTGCAGAGTGTGTACACAAAAGAAGAAGAGGAGAGAGACACGTTACAGATGTAAAGATTATGAAGGTACACCACCTTTATGTCCTGCACCATGTTTTGCTATTTACCATGGGCATTAGGGTGAGCTAGCCTATGCCCAGATGTTATGTTTTCATGTAACCGTAGAGTTTTTTCATGTTTTATGTGCAACAGTAGTTTTTTCATGTAGCAGTTGAGCTAGTTCTTTATAGCTATTGTATTCAATCAATTCTTTATTTGCATCATGCTAGTCAAGGTACTAGTCAAAAGAATTATCAAAATGTTCTTTGTTTCTGTTTCAAAGGAAGGTAAATTAGTCCATAATTTTTTATTTTTCGTTAAATTATAAGGTATTTGCAACCATGATTGAATACTATGTTTTCTTTTGAACTGAAATAAATAAGCTTGGATAATGTTATGTGTTTAATTTCCACATGACGGAAATACACGTCGAGAGCAATTCATACCACTTCAGGTTCCAAGTGCAGCATGACGTCTATAGGCGTCACTCTTTTTTTTACTGCCAATAGACTTGTTTAATATATATATAAAGTTACGCAAAATATTGCTTATCTTTTCTGACTATAAGTTAAGAATTATGAGGGTGTGCATTTGTGCAAAACCAGCTATAGCGGTCGTCGAGCGTCAAAGTGTTAAAATGAATACCACACATTAAAAGTCTATCTTTTCAACTGGCTCGTTGCACAGAACTATTTTATAATTTAAGATTATATACCAATATCGACACTTTGAAATTACTGCATCATAACCTAACAGATAGCAATTTACTATAGGGAATTATCATTTGGGGTGCAATATTTAAAACATATTTATCTAAATTGAATGTAAGAATTAATCGTATAATTAGAGCATTAAGCTTAAGTAACTAGTACACTCTCTTGTCAAGCCTTTATAGAAAACTAAACTTACAAAAATTAGAAGATTTATATAAAATAAAACTGGGAAAATTCATGTATCTGTATTACAGTAAAAAAAACATTCAAAATTTTTAATAACTTAAGACAGCGTTTCTCAAACTATGGGTCGCCAAGACTATGCGGATAGGTCGCGAAGGCTTATAAATTACCGCACGCAAAAGAAAAAGATCTGCGCACACAAAATTTTATCCTTCTTAAGAGATCATTACGATTTTAAGACGAAACTCAAGAAATCAGAGTCAGATTCAAGGCGAAGACTTTTTTTTTTTTTTAGAGATCACTACGTATTTGAGGCGAAAATCAAGAAATCGAAATAAGTATGCTCATGAACAAATTTCTGCCCACACATATACAGCTAAAAATTGGGCGACCATTGTTAGCTTACGTAACAATTTCGTTTTGTTTCAATAAGCGCTCACTCAAATTTATTTGGGTCGCAGTGATCTTTGTAAGTCGTTGTTTTTAGCGATTTTAGTTAAGGCAGAGAAAAAGGTTTGAGAAACACTGACTTAAGAAATTACAGAAATTCACTCTTACCATACAAGACAAGTATCTGACTTTATGTTTTTTTACCGAGAGTGTCAAAAACAAGCAACCAAAACTAAACCTTGTACAAAGGTACAAAAATTTGGTCAAAGCTTAAGCCAGAGTTAAAAAACTTACGTTGGAATGCATTTAAAAACAATTAGAAAAAGGCTTTATTGATCAATATTAAATTTTTTAATTATTTTATCTTGCTATATTTTAGCACATATTATGTAATGAATAGATTACTTTGTTTTCTAAGTAATACTGAATATAAATAGTCTTAGCAATACCTACAATCTAAGCCCAGATATGTACTTTTACATAAATAAAAATAAAAAGATTCTCAGGCCTAATCCTATCGCAGTATGCATAATACAAGTGCGATTGAAATTTTTTTGTTGTTGTTTTATAAACTTTTGTTTTGTTGAAAATTTCCTCTTTTTTTGTTGTTTTTTCTTTTTAATTAATTGTAATCGCACCAACACGATTGTATTGATAATTGCAATTTAATTAGGAAGTACTTTGAGTAGTATACCTTAAGGCTGTTCGATGCTTCTTTGCCTTTTTTTCTTGCATTACATTTCTTTGCTTATTGTTTTGTATGGTTTTGGACAAAATAACTTTGGTGTGTCTGTCTTTCTGTCGGTCCCGACGTCATAAGAAAATAGCGATTTGACTGAATGGCCGTCTCTCTAAGTGACCTAGGCTAAACTCAATCTGCTATCGCAGCAAAGTGTATAATTTTAATTTCACGCTTTTATTAAGTGACGTGATTTTACCAATTTATTGCTTTGCCTAATTGCGTGGACTACGTGGATTGGCAAACGTCGACATGCCTGAGGCGATAAAGAACTTATTTCATGTGAAATTGCATTTTCTTTTTCTGAGTTTTCGGCAATTGTTGGGAAACAGCTCACACATTTACATTCTGTTGTATAAAACATTTGTTGTTACAAAGGTTGTTTGAATACCAATCGATTAGCCGAAATTTAACTTTACAATAAACATTTTTTATTGAACTTTTCATTCATGCTGGAAAAAATAAATAAACTACTGCACAGATTAGGCTTAGTATTCTCATGCCTTCAAACAATTAAACAAAACTTGATTTTTTATAATTGCCTTTCATTTTACATTTTAAGTATATAAGAGGAACCGTTTTGGTTCAAAATTTTTCTTTCACCAAAAAATCCTAGCGCTTTTTTTATGTATTATTTTACTTGTTTGACAACATTTCATCGTTATTTCATAGCTTTGAAAAGTAGGTTTTGCAAACAGAAGACAAAGAACAAAAGCCAGATGTTTTATAGGATGGTATTTAGGGACTTCCAACTATGACGCAATAACGTCTAAGATTTACGCGAACAATTTCTTAATTTTCTGGAAAATGTTTTCTAGCGGGAAATTAAAAAACTGTCCTTACTTATTGCAAACTGTTTATTTTGAATAAATTTATTTTAAAAATCAATTGTTGACCAAAAAAGATATACAATTAAAATTCAAAATAAATTTTTTGTTTAAATAAGGACTTTTTTTAAGTCTTCACTTAACTTTTGGAGTAAATTACATGATTGAACCTCAAAACATCATTTTGGAAAAGTTTTAGTCAAAAATATTTTTCCTATTGTACTGCCATAATCATTGTAGTTTTAATATGGACCACTGGTTGAAAACCTTTGAATAACCTGAACTCCCACCTCTGGATGGTCGTGACTGTTTACAAGGGTTTTTCCACGTAAAATCAGGTAACTCTAGGCCCTGATTCTATTTGCACAAATTTTGTAATCCTTGCCGAAGCTGCTTTGAACTCTTAGTTAGATGACTGGTAAATTTGGCAACGAAAAAATTGGTTTTGCTAAACGAACCGTTAATCATCAAATATTACTAAATAAGTTTTAGCAAATGTAAAAATCTTGATTTCAAACGGGATTTTTAGAATCTTTATCTTATAAGTAAACCGTTACAACAATGAGCAATAAAGAAAATTTTTAGTAAAATGAAATATACATTGCATTGAAATAGAATCTTTGTATATTTGTTAGTTTATCTGTTTTATTCAATTCAAATTCCGCTTTTTAAAACTTCTAATGCTTGTTTACGATTAATTATATGAAAACGTGACTCGCTGTTTATTCCTTTCTTTGCCTGAAAACAGATCAATTGTGTTGTTTCTAACTTTACTGTTTAAGATTCCTGATAAAGAGTGCATAAACCAGTGGCGGCTCGCCCATAAGAGCTAAATAGCTAATATACAATAGCATTGTCTGAAAAGCAAGAGTGACGAGGAAAGAGTTATGACTTACCGATAAGATTATTTTAACACTGTCATAGACTTTGCTTGGGAATCCTAAAAGACCAGTTGAGCTAGGTAACCCAAATACCTGCGCTGAAACAAAGCTGTGTCTAATTTTATTTTATTCCGGCTCAAGAAGTAGTCTGCTACGAGCCTAAAGCTTTTACACACTTGGTTTGAACAAAAGCTCGGATTGATTCGTTGAAGACTCTTTTTCACAGACAAACAGAGACCACTGTCTCTAATAAGAACGAATGTATTACAAAATTACGACCGACGAAAAATTCTTTTCCACGCTTTGCCACACTGCAAACCGAAATCAACGCTACAACTTAATTCGATCAACACAAAATCATTCTACCTCCGTAGAACACAACTCCAAAACACTGGCCCAAAATAAATTCAACACTCGTCAACCGATACAAAATATAACGGGCTCTTTGTCCCCAAATTCTACTCTCTCTCGAAGCGCTTCTGCTTCGACCGACACTTTTCGCTTTATGCGTCTCTCTCGTCTGCGCCTCTCTTTCTTAGTTTTTTTCTTAGATGTTCTAGAGTCAAAATTGGAATCATAAAATTTTAAATAGCAGGAGTTGGGGTTGAAAAAAGTTTCTCCGGCTCTGCAAATCTGGTAATCAGTCAGACTTAGCGACCAGGGAGGATCCATAAATAAGGAGCAATAATCTTTTGAATTTTCAAAATTATAATCATAAAAACAGCTTTTAGCAATTATAATTACTATTCCAGAGTTAGCATTCCCCAATGTGTTTTCTTGTCTGCATTTAAGAGTAAATAAAAATTAAAAACTTTTTATTCTTACGTTTGTTACACTCTTTTTTTGACCAAAGCTCTTTTTTTCTGTTTAGTTTAAACATAAGTATTAAAAATAAAAGGAGATTAAAGGCAGTAACTTTAGACAAGTTCTCAGAATTTTTAAAAAATCTCGACTTTCTTTTTAATCGTCACTTAACTTTCACAAGCGATCAGCAATTAAGCGCATTTCGACGCATTTTTTTAATAAAAATTATTTTTTAATCTTAAGTTGAATTTTTCAAACATATTAACCTCAAACCGAAACTTAAATTTAATTTTGCAAACAAAAAGCAACATTCGGCCGTCAATATAAAGCCAAAAATAATTTTTTTAGTTTTCACTTCAAATTAAAGTCCAAAAGGCGATTTGTCCAAGTACTAGCCGTATTTTCGCTTGCTTATTTTTAAATCATTCAAACGATAATCGACTACACCTTCCAGCAATTTACCGCAAATCAGAGTCGGAGTGGCCAAAGAAAAGTACGAATCCGATTCCCACTCCAGCACATCTGAAAAAGCGATCCCCGCTTCAGCGTATTATTTAAACCTATTTTGGTTCCGATTCCACCTAAGATCGTGCGACTCTGACTTTCAATCCGCCTCCACAACACTCGCTTAAATTAAAGCAACTTATGTAAAGTCTCGTGTCTCGTGTCGGTCTCGAAGCTCCGTGTCTCGATCTCATCTCTATTGAGTATTTGGACTGCTAAGCTAATTTACTAAACTTAATGGATCCCCCAAAATGGTTTCAATACAGACAAAAACTAGCACAAATGTTAAAATTTTTTTGAAAAGGTTGTTTTGACATTTAAAGATAAATCTATCTGAAAGTCAAAAAAAGGTTTTCACTTTACGTTTAAATATAAAATGTTTACTTCAAACTTTTATTTCAAACCTTTTTTATTTTATGTTTAATATCAAGTTAAGATCTTTTTTGGCGATGAGCTTATCACTGACAAGTTTTTTCGTTGTTAGTAATGGTTTTCACAAGTTACAATGTAGATCGCAAATCATTAGTTTACAAAAAATATTGTGAACCACCTCGAAGAAACCTTGATATAGTTGAAAAATAGCAATTTTTGATTGGTTTACTAACCTTAATTATGCTTTTATTACTACAGCTCCAGCGAATGATTCTGGTAAATATTATAGGTATTTTGAAGTGAAATCATGTGACAATTAATACTAGCTGTGTTGTGCATTGCAAAACCGATTATCACTTCGAAAAGAAAGATGTTGCACTAAAAATATAATGCCAAGAAAGTTGCTCCTGTGAAAGCTGGCTACATTGCTAAAAAGTCTATTGAAGAACTACAATCTGCTGGCTGTCGTCAGTTATTAATTGTGTCAAGTTTACAGTCTTTATTGCAGGAATATGACTGTCTTTTAAAGTTATCTCGTTGTGGTTTGATTATTTCTTCTGTTGATTTAACACAGCATGCACCGGCAATAAAATGTTTTACATTGTTGGATTTTGACTTAACTGTAAACTACCGGAAAAAGAAGCTGGTAAAATCATTTCTACTTTGAACAACTTTACCTTGTCTTATGCCTCAATCTTAAGCTTATAGGCGGTATCATTTGCAATTTTTTTTAAATAACCCTAAAAAAAGGTCTTTCAACGTGGTAGTACATCGAGATACTTTGAAACAGATTAAAGAAAACGTAACAGGCAAGAAGAAGAATGATTTTATTTCAATATTCAAATTATCGAAAAATTTTGTTGCTTTTGAGATTAATATCAATTTTTAATTTAATTCAGCTCAGTTTGTTTCTATGGTTCGCCACATAGTAAAAATTTAAAATGTAAATAAAAAATAAATAATAATAATAATAATAATAATAATAATAATAAGCATTCTGGAGAGTGGGAGTTAACCCTTTCGATACCGTCGGGACATATATGTCCCATGGGACAAATGTGTCCCAATTAAGAAAAGTAGAAGAAATACAGGGTGATTCACCGAAGTGTTGACAAATTAAAACTGAATTATCCAACTTACTATAAGGGCAAAAGAAACAAGTTTTTAATAGATAGAATGGAAATTTAATGGGCTTTCACATAAAATTCAAATTATTCAATGTAGCCCCCTTTGTTTTTCACAAGGCGCCTAAGACGTGGAAATACTTGGGCGCACGTGGCACGCACCACTTCTGGGTCAATTTCTTCCCATGACGCCTTCAGTTTTTGTTTAAGGGTTTCGATATTTGGATGTTGAGCAGGCTTTTTGCTCCAGAATGGACCAAATCCCAAAGTCCATTGGGTTTAAATCGGGTGAAGAAGGGGGCCATACTTCCTTCTCCCAAAACCCTTTAAAATTGGTCTTGCACCAATGCTGGACTGCTTTGGCTGTGTGAGAGGTTGCCCCATCTTGTTGAAGCGTAATTCCTTCCTCTCCCACTGTTTCTTGAACCCAGGGAATGACTTTTTCTTCCAACATCCGACGATAGATAGTTTGGTTAATTTTCACGCCTTCGTCGATAAAGATTAGAGGTGTTTTCAGGCCTGTTGAAGTGACTCCTGCCCAAACCATCACGGAAGAAGGTTTCTGCCTCCTAAATGAACTGCAACGTTCAACTGGCACCATGTCCTTGTTTGGAATCCAAATCCTGTCAGTTTGGTGGTTGTGGATAGCTTGGGCAGTGAAAAGCTTCTCATCTGTCCAAAGTACTTGAGGCCGCGTGCCAACAACAAGTCTCTTGATCAAAACCTTAGCTCTATCAAGCCTTTTCTTCTTAGTGGCGTTTGACAGGAGCTGCCTCTTGGTAAATTTGTACGGGTAGACATGGAGATCATCCTTGAGAAGCCTTTGCATGGTGCTCACGCTTACAGAGGTGTCCTTAGCCAGTTTTCTTGCGCTCCTTGAAGGGTTCCGCCTCAACCTCTCCCTGACCTCCTTAATCAGTTCCTCTGTCCTGATGGGTTTTTCAGGAGTACTTCTGATTCTTGGAGCACAACTTCCAGTCTCCCTGAACCTCTTCACAGCCTTGTAAACACCTCCACGACTCACAAATCGCTTCATCAACCGGAAAATTTTCGCAGGTGGAAGTCCTTTCTTGCAATACCCTTCAACGATGTCATTTACTGTCTTTGCCATCTTACTTTTCTAGATTAAATATTCTTATTGATATTGAAAACTTACTCTAGAATATATAATAACAATCTGAAGAGGTAATGCGAAGTTAATAATGGAATAAAGTATTTGTCAACACTTCGGTGAATCACATAAAGTATTTGTCAACACTTCGGTGAATCACCCTGTACAATGCGGAGTAACAAAAATCTATTTAAAACACATATATGACATAAATTTCCTTGAATTAATTTAACTTTTTTGGTGCCGAAGGTTAAGCAATTGGCTCTTGTTTACTATTTGCCAAGTTTAATTAATTGTTTTTTAATTTTAGGGAAAACCTCAAAGCTTGGTGGGTTAGTAACGGTTAACGATAAATGAGACCCGTTCTTAGACGTAAATATACGTTCTTTGGCACCGAAAATGTTAATATGTTCATTACAAAATCGGTATTGAAAGGGTTAAAGCAACAAAATGAATTTACATGTTGACTTCTACGGATAGCAATGAAATATAGAAGTTACAAGAAGCAAGGTTGCTTCACAAAATATGTAGCAAAAAAATCTCAAACGATACGTTTATTGCAAGTCTATTTGATTTGGATTTATTTTTTTAGATCTTATTGCGACAAATTTTACGCTTGTTTTTTTTATTGCTAAATTTAGTATTGCAACCGAGGGTAGTATTTCAAGTTGTATGAACATTTTGTTGCATAGCGTTTATTGGTGTTTTTTCTGGGATATAGTTTGTATTTTTGTGTGTATTTTTTGTCGTTGTGTGTTTTTTACATCATGAAATAAATTCATGACAATAATATTAAACCAATTTAAGCAAAGTAATTTTAACATTTGTCACAATAAACTTGTTGCAGCTGTTGCTATGAGAACAAGCGAAAGTGACTCTTCCAATTTTTTTCTTTGAAGTAGACTGATTGTTCAGCCATTTTTTTAAGTAGGCCATTCATGCGTAGACTCATAACTCTATTATGTTACTGCAGACCTGATCTTTAAAAAATCTTAACTACACTTTGAATTACAAAAAAAAGAAAAACATTCAATCTTAATCATTCCTAGACAATAATTAATCAATGCAAAATTTGAGTTTGATTCTTTTTTAGCTTGTAGAAATATTTCAGGTAAAATACAAAACAATGCACTAATTAAGTCATCTTCTCATTTAGCCTATTACTAAATTTATTCTTCAAGGGAGCAATAGCTAAAAAATGGCTTCATATACACCCAAATAAAACACCCAAAGTACACCAAAATAAAAGAAGCCTTATCATCACAAATTTGGCCCCTTGAGGATATTACGCAGCAGTAGCAGCATAACCAAAATGCTTTTAACTCAAACTTCTCTAATGCAGTCTTATGGTCGAGTCATAAATTTATAAATTTTTCTCAAAAGTTCATAACAGAGATAAGATATTCAATTTGAGCCAATTTCTTGCTATTTTTAGATTTTCATTTATATACTTACTCCATGGAAAGTGGCGGCGGTTAAATTCTTTTTTGAAGTTGAATAAATGTTCTTTTCTTTGACATCTGATGTACAGTAATACGTATATATCGAACCATCTGCTATGGTTACAGATGATAGCTTATCAAATGTAAAGAAAATATTTCTCATAACGCAATTTTTTCATGACACTAGGTTAGTTTTCAGGTATTACGTGAGTCGTAGAGATTTAGTATATTGGTTTTACTCCCTTACATAGATAAATTCAAGCTTTTTAGTTTTTCAAAGATATCCACTCAATTAAGTCGGATGTTGTACGAAAAAAGAATAATTGCAGTAAATAGCAATTTTTTTTCTGGTTTTCGAAGAACTTTGCCTAGTCTTCACGCTGCACAGAAAAATAAAACTAATATTTGACACAAACAGAACGAAATTTTTCAAAAATCTAGCTATCTTTAAAGCAGCTCTATGACCCACTAATTGAAAACTGCCGTTCCAATGTTAATAAACCGATTGTTAATATCAGAGGAATGCAAACTTTACACTTTGCTGGACAATTTTTTTAAAGGTCGAGACGGAGCGGGAAGATGACGCATTGCTTTTTATCAATTTTTTATAATCCAGTTCAAGGCAATGCTAACAAATGAACTAATTATTAAGATAAATTATTTGGTAAGCTAGATTAATTAATAGGTGAAAAGGGCCTGATTTGAGCCGAGAACTGTAGTTTGCCGATTCCAATATGGCAGAAAATAAAAGGTTTCAGCTGTTTTAAAAATTGAGGTCAGTTTTTAAAAAGTTTGAGGACTACAACTATACAGTATATATAGGGGTATATGTATGCGTGCGTGTTGGTAACCTATACACTAGAAAGTCAAATTATTAAAGTAAAAACTTACTCTGTTTTTTTCCGATGTACATTGTTCCCTTGAATTTGTCAACTTTTGTCATGTACCTTGCTGTTATTTTGTCTCCCTCCTTGTAGTCCCTCCCAGCAACTAAATAAAGAGAACAAACATAGTTTTTACGTTTTACGTAAAATTTTTATTGGTTTTGGTTTATTATACGCATGATGTAATTTTATTATCAGCACTATCAAAAATGCTTTGAAAGTGTATTAGAACTTTTTACTGTAATGCAAACCTAACTGTCATTTCATCATATTTATTTTAAAAGTGGCATTTTCGGAAAAAATTCAGCAAGATCAAAAGTATATAAGTTAAGTAGTCTTCTTTCTTTAATTTCTTTTCGAATTTTTTAAAGCGTTTAATTTTTTTTAAAGTTTAATTTCTTTTCAGAAACCTGTTTAGTACCCTACCCTCGACAACCGTCTTCCTTTAATGTGGTAGAGAAGAACATGGTTGTCGTTTTGATTGACGTCTTGGTAGAGCGACAGGAACAATCGATGATTTAAAGCATTGGTTCTCAAAGTGCTTCGTACGGAGCCCCAGGGCTCCGCGAGAGAAACCTAGGGGCTCCGCGAGCTATTCGTTTACTTATTAAAATACTGACTTGGCTAATTTTGCAACTGTCCAAAGAAGCAATAACAACCTGCAAGTAACTTCAATTAATCCCCAATTTAAATATTTTTTAAATACAAAGCAGCAAATACATCCGTATACAGCAAATTTAAGTGAAGACCTTTTTTTTTTTTTAGAGATCACCATGATTTTAGGACAAAATTGGTTTTTCGTCTGAGAATGTCGAAATGTACTATAAAATCATGATTTGGGCAAACGTCACAAAATTTGGGCAAAACTTCATTGCCCCCCCAAATTTTTTTGGGCTGGTACGGCTACGGTAAGTAATAATGTGTTTTTTTTGTTTTTATTTTTATAAATTATAAATTTATTAGTAAATAATGGTCAACCTCTTCATGAGCTCCATAACAATAAAAGTTTGAGAACCCCTGATTTAAAGCACAAACTCTGATATAATTTACAATTTTCACACAGGAGCTAAGGGCATCCTTCAAACATGGGGGTGGTTTGAAGGCAAGAGCCTGTCGGTGAAGGTTAATTGGAGTTTTTGGTTATTTTTCTGATTTTCTTCCTCGTCTTATTAGCTATTTGGTATTTTATTTTAAGCAATTAAATTTATATAATGGTATTACAGAAATTTTTTATGGGTGGGTGGCGGTTGAGAACCGAAAACGCAATCAGTATAATTCGTGATTTCTTTTACAAAAGGGAGGCCTGGTGCAACCAAAAAAAGAAGCCACGTTCAAAGGTTCACTTAAAAAACAATTTAAATTATTCATTTATCTTTAATATTATTATTTTATCTTTATTTTTATCCTCCTGACTTTTTGAATTACTGCAAATTGTCGGACCCGCTGTACATAGAGCAAGTGTCAAGCTATTACATTGATCTGCTTTGCAGATGTCAAGATATTCCAAGGTATTTTTTGGTTTATATTTGGAAGTATGATTGAAACTTAGGGATACTGAATAAGTCCACCAAGTAGAGGAAAGTGCCTTAAAGTGTTTTCCTCAAGGACGCGACAGAATGGCAAGAGTAGGCTATTACATTGACCTGCTTTGCAGATGCCAAGATATTCCCGTCCGGTTGGAATTTTTTATTTTGTTTTTTTGTTTTGGCTTATATTTGGAAGTATGATTGAAATTTAGAGCTGCTTAATAAGTCCACCAAGTAGAGGAAAATTCTATTTTAATAAAATAAATTCTTCACTTTATTTTTACGGTTTTTAAGCTGGTATAATGCTACTATAAACCTTTAACAATCATTCTTCATAAGGTTTTTTAATCTTCCATCCTTCTCCTTCCGCGCATACGCCTCTATATTCCTCGATTACAACTTTTTAACCGGTTTTTGAATGGTCCCTGGGCAGCGTAGAATGTTTAGAACGTGAGGATTGTGATCAAAACGGCCGCGGTTGAAAACCTACTCGTGCAATTGTATTTTGTCCTTGGGAAAGACACTTTACGGCTCTTTCCCCTGCTTGGCCGTCTTGGTAAGCAGTTCAAATTTTAGTCATACCTCCATAAAACTAAAAAGCAAAATAAAAATTTCAACCGGGCAGCAATATCTTGGTATCTTCGGAAGAGGCTCTAGGTATAGCTTCTCCAACGTTTTTTTGCGAGGCAGGAGGATGAAAATACAAACGAAAATAAAAGAAAATAAACAAACTATAGGGGTGGGCACAGATTGTAAATCAGAGTAAGGACCTGCACTAGCGAAAGCTAGATCTGGATTGGTGCCAGTATTCCAGCGGTCGGGGTAAAAGCTGGCGGCGGCATTGGCGTTGTATAGGAGGGAAAAACAATTAATACTTGCCCAGCCAGCCAAGCACTCACCGTCCGAATTGTTATCATCGTAACGCCAATCAACACGACGACAGTTGAAATTGCTGGCATAAGGACAGGGGTGAAAAACACTGGGAAATCTAAGGATTGCAGTCGCGTTGGTGGAGGCGATTATCTTATAGCAACTATTATCTTATAGCCATTAACATTCACGCACAACCACTCAATCTCCGATGTCGGTAGACATTGATCCTAAAGCGTATACCGTAGTCGCTTGTGGACAAACGTGGCAAGGTCATATTTCCTGCTTAAGGAGGACCCAACTAGTTGGTAGCTTAAAAGTACCAACTTTTCTGCATTAGTGCAGTGGGTCTGGTGCAGTAGGATGACGAGTGCCTCAGAGTGCAGAGCAAGATAATAAAGAACGTTCATCCTGCTTGCTTAAGGTCTTTGATGTTTAGCATGAGAATAATGGGTCTTCAGAACTTGTTGGAAATGTGCCCTAAAAAAGGCAGTTTATTCCAGACATTGTCCCGTTCTGAAAAGAACGTTTTCCAATTAGAAGACCCTCGTTGCACATTGGGAGGGATGATACCGTTCCGTTTTGACAGGTTTGGTTTTGGCTGTCATGTTTCGAAGCAGTAACAGACATACTGACGTCCCAGACTACAAAAAAGGCTGTCACTGTTAAAAGTTAAAGCAAAACTCCTCTTAGAGAAGATATAAACTGGGGTATTTTGCAATTTTTGACACAAGTTTTATCTTTCTACGTCGTTTGGTTTAAAAATTTTGGTAAAATTTTGAAAATTAGGGACCAATCAACCATTAGAGAAAGATAGCACGGTCAGTTTTGCATCAAAGCCAAAAAGTTTGTTTCAAACATGTTTTTACACCCATTACCAGGTTTTCTGACCCTAAGTAATTTAATTTATAAAAAAGTTTTTTCACTCCACCCTATTCTGTATAGATTTCTTTATAAACTTTTCATTTCGTCTATATTGATTTCAGTTTCTCTCATATTTTTTTTCTTTTTTGTTGTTTTACTCGACATTTATTTAATTACTGAAAAAGAGGCTACTTAGTATTAATCGATTGCATCCGGCATTTGTTCCTTGTTATTAGATTAATGAATGGCAAGCAATTAAGCCGGCTACCCAAGCAATAGGATTACACAAAATGCAATTTGCTGAAAATTTAGTTGTAAACGAGTTGCACGCTGTGCGGCGCGATACGCAGCAAGGTTCTCTTTAAAAAGTTACTGCACTGTTGGGTTGTTGACATTATTATTTTAAACAAAGATGAACAAATTCCGGAGTTGGAGAGTACTTTTTTAATCAATTAATTTCAATGAGTAGAAAAAAATTTTTGGATTAAAGATGATATTCTTGATGCTTGAAATGTTATACCTTATCTTAAGCATTCATTCCGTGCTTGTTGTTCATACCCGACACACGTGTCTAGTCATAGACGTACCAGCAAAAAAATTTTGACGTGGCAATAGAGTTTTGCCTAAATTTTGTGAGATTTGCTCAAATCATGATTTTCCAGCACTTTGCGGATATGAGAGATAATTGTCCATGGCTAAGATTCTAGGATGAACACCAAAAAAAGAGTTTTTCTCAAATTTCTCTTAAGAAGATAAAATTTTTCTCAAAAAAATAATTTCTCTCATATTTTCTCAATTTCCGTCCCAAAACCATAGTGCTCTCTAAAATCAAATTGGCAAAATAAAAATGTTTCAGACTTATGACCAAGCACTTTCTATTTAAACCGACGGTTAGCTAACTCATTATTGGCAATGGTGGGCAGTACCACGGTACTTTAGTACACGGTACTCCGTCCAATTCTAGGGTCATTGAAAGTTTTTTGCAAACATTGCGACATGCTTTTATTTTTCGTATCGATTGCAGCTTCAAAGAAGTTTCTTGATTTACTGTAGTATTATCGCAAATTGACATTTGTCATAGTTAAGTGTTTACCAGTACTTTCCCATCTTTCCGGTACTAGTTACTAGTTAATTTTAAGTAAGGTCAGGTTTAGGAACGCTTTACAAACTTCATAGCCAGTAGCCCTTTTGCAACTTTTTATTTAGGCTTAGCTTACTCAGGCTAGTAGGGTCGTCTGGGTAGACTAGCATTTTAGTTATGTCTCAATTAAAAAATATAAAAGTAAATTAAAAATTCCAACCCATTACAATATCTTGACATCTCTGAAAGCAATTATCTGCTAGATTTTCTGGTTGCTATAGCATTAAATAAGCAGGTACTGGTATCGCTTAGAAGTTAGCCTTGGTATAACGCCTTCATCGTTTTTGTACGAGTCTGGAGGATAAATAGAATTGAAATACGATAAAAATTAATAAAAATTTTAAATCTTGAAAACGAGTGATGGATTTCTGTATGAAGCTTATTTTGTCTAATTTTTTTCCATCAATCTTAATTATGTTTAAATGTGCATAGAAAAAGAAACAAAATTAAAATTGGTAGAAAAAATATTTTTTTAACTTATCGGTTTAAATATCAGGTTTTGTTTTGATTAAATTTGAAGAAAAAAAATTACTTATGCGCTTTAAGTTTTACATTATATAATTAATTGTATCATTTTTTTATACGCCAGCGTCAGTCTATGTCATTCGACCTTTACATACTGTACATATCCAATATTTATGTTTTTTTTGCAACTTTATTTAAACTCCAATTTTTGACCAATTTTAACAGAATAAAAAGAGGTTTCTGAAGTAAAATCAACCAATAAAATTCTAGTTACCACAAAAAATAACACAATCATTTTTAAGTTTTGCTATGGAACTTAACGGAAAACGCACCAACAGAAGTATATGACTTGTTTTTATTTAAGCAGATGGCACATCAAATGTAGCAGGGTTAAAATTAGATCCCTGCTCCAGCTTTTTTCTCATATTTTTGCTTGCAACAAGAACAAGCAGTGGAAATTATTTTACAACGCTACGCATCGGTATTAAAATTTAACATAAATGACTTGGTGTGAATAACTATTTCATTTTTATATCTTATTTTCTGTACAGTACTACATCTAGATAGATGCGCGTTCATTTTTCCTCTCAGTAAGTTTATGTTTGAAATAACTCTAAAGAGAATAGCCTATTTTTCTTTGTTGCTCTGAGCGTGTAATGAAAATGACCAAAAAATCGAACTATATATTATAGATTTATTTAAAAAGTGAAATTTTAAGAAATATTTGTCGCAGTTTGCTTGAGGTAATTGAAAATTATCAAAGGATTTCCGTCCTACTTTTTAATTATGCTGAAGACTGTATCAAACATTTACGCAAACAAGGCTGAAAGACATTCGAATAGACTATATATTGTGCTATGCTTGAGTGCAATATCATTAATTGGTTGTACCAATGTTTTATCTTTTTATTCTAATGTCAAAATTCGTACTATAAATTAAATAATTCTGAAAGAAAAAATGTCGGTGTCGTAAGTCATGACCAAATCAATATTAAAGTCCAAAATTACTTTCGGTAAAAATTCATTTTGATGATAATGATTGTTTCGGAAAATGTTAGGTTGTTTAATACTCTGACGCAAGGATACTCGATTTTTTAACCATTATGGTCCAACTTTTGTCGAAAAGTTTATTGCGGGTCGCAATCGGTGCAGAAATCAAAGTATCTTCTTTTTTGTCTTTACTTAATTTTAATGTGTTATTTTTGAATGAACCTCCTTGATAACAGAAATTCGGACCACAAATTTAGATAAAGACCAAACAAAAAAGGCCACCAGTTTGATATACCTACGTGTTTTATTCTTATATAAAGCGAAAAATCTCTACTAAGGCAAAAATTATGCATTTCGAGTTTTCTGCGCGTCATTAAATTGATTCAAAGAATTATAATAATTTGATCGATTAAGTAATCACAAATTCTTTGGCAGGCTTCAACAGTAGACCTTGCGGGTATTGGGTTGGGCAGCCCTACTCTGACGAAATGTAAATAATTCAATGTACAGTAAATTTAAAATCAAAAAATACACGCTAGAGCATTAGTCAAGTTCGACTATAAAATATTATACGATGTAGGTTAGACTAACCTACTAAAAAAAAAAAAAGCTTGCAAAAATTCAAAAACTTAATTTGATCAAAGTAATCAATCCTAACGTAATTTTTTAAATTAGGCTTATTATAACATTTTGCAATACTTATAAAAAAGTACGATGTGACACTTAAAATTTCAATTTTTTCTTAAAATGAATTGCATTTCTTTATATTGTATGATAAGTTCTGGTAATAACGGAAATACGGTATGCCTGTTTATAAATTTTTATTTTTTTAAAGGATTTGGTGTTATTTATTTTTGGGTTTGTTTTATCTTTCCTCATTGGTTGGGCAGAAAATTGATGTGACATAAGATTGGGGTCCATGATAAAAAAGATTTGCAAATAGAGGTCAGTGGCCCAAAAAGTTTGGGAATAGCTCTGACTAAACCTCTGTAATAGGTTGTACGATTCCTGACAAACTTTTTTTAACATAAAAAACAAAACAGAAGACAACGTATTCATTAGGCCTTTCATATATCCAAGGCATAATTTATCCAAAAAATCAAGTTAAAAATATATTCGCTGCATGTTTTTTTACATCCAAAGCATAATTAATTTTTGAAAGTGAGCAGTTGGATACGTACAATATTGTTTTCGTTTTGTTAAATACAATTTTTAAATGTCAAATGAAATTTAATGTATGACAGAGTTTTAGTCATTACCATTAATTCGTATTATTCAATAGTACCGAGTACCGGTACCGCGGTACTTTTAAGAATTACCGTGCCCACCACTGATTATTGGTGCATATCAAGTATCACTAACCACGGATTACGTTAACTAAATGGCTAGCTAACCGGTGTTTAAAGTTAATTGGAGGTTAATTTAACCAACGTTGGTGCATTTACTCTAAATATGATCAATAAATTATACTTGATGATCCAGGTTGGGTTGGGAGGAATTCAACTTCAGATTGGTTGTTTGGTAAACTTGGGTTTAATGTCTCATCGGGAAGTGGATTACCAGAAGGACCCGGTTGATTTGAAGCATCATTCTGTGGATCATGTCGTCTGCCAGTTTCGCTGTTTTCTTCAGCTGCAAGTTTAAATAACTTGATGTCAGATCATATCATGCAAGAGATAACGAAGAAAATTAACCCATGTCTTACCACGTTGCAATTTTATTTATGAATTTTGATGAAATTTACAGAAAAATCTTAGTTTTAGTATATTAAGAAATAAAACAATTCTGAACACTAAAACGAACCACTTGTGAGATTTTATTATGTTTCAATATGAGAACATTGGTGGTTGGCTGTGTAAAACACAAAGCCAATCTTCATATAAAAAAACTAACATGTTTCCGACCATTTATTTCAAAATTACCGTGAATTCTGGCAAAAGTTTCAGCATAAAATGCTTTGCATTTGTGCAAACAAGTATTGCTTTTCAATGCGAACACCAAATGTTATTATAGTCAACTTGCCCCGCGTTTGTGAGACAGATTTAAGAAAATACCCAAGTTCATCATATCTCATATCCAAAGCAGCCAAAGTTCTTTTAAACTTAAGCAAACAAATTATAACTTTTCAGCAAAAACTCAGATGCAGCCCTTGAGGATTTATGCAGATTGCAATGAATGCGCTAGTGGCAACAATACTTTGTTTAGAGTGTTTGTGATGAGCGGTTTGTAGCAATTTTTTCCCTCAATTCCGCCGCTACGTTGCAATGTGGCTATCGTATAAATCAACGTCCTTTAAATTATTTTTAATAACAACAAAGCTATGTTCAAGACATTTTAATATCATTGCAATTTTTCATTGCCATTTTAATGAAAATGTAATGTCCAGTCAGGGATGTCCAGTCTGCGAATCACTTAAAGTTTTTATGCGGCCCATTGCTCATTCAACTTTTTTGGTTATATTTTCATTACTACACTGTAAAAAAGTATAGGGTGTTCATAAAGTCCTGATACAATTTCAAAATTTTTTTATGAAGTCAATTCTTAAAATATCTTAACCAGGTCTGTTTTATTTTAATCAGTGCTGCTTAAAGTTTTTATTTAAAATAAAATTTTTTCTTTTAGATATAATTTTTAAGTGTTTTATGAATGTGTTAAATAAACCCTTATTAAATGGTTACTCCTCAAGAGAAGGCACAGTGTGTATCCTGGTTCATTGAAACAAAATCTGGCGTTCAGACTCAGCGAAGGTACAGGACTAAGAATGAAAAAATCCATTATCACGTTCTTCATTTCGTCGATGGCACAAGAAATTTATGGAGACAGGGTCAGTGTTGAATGCAATGAAAAGTGGATGACCAAGAACATCTACGGAAAACATCGAGCGTGAAAGACAAACGTTTAGTCGTTCTCCTATAAAGTCCATCCGTACTGCTGCCAGATAATTGGAATTACCACATGCAACAGCGCACAAGGTTCTACACAAAAGGTTACAATTGTACGCTTTCAAAATGCAAATGTTACAGAGACTTCAGCTAAATGATAAGCCAAAACAAAAAAGAATTTGTAGATAACATGCTGCAACGAATTTCTGAGGATGAATTAACATGACAGGAAATCGAGTACCGTCTTGATGTGCTTCGCGTAACTAAAGGTGCCCATATAGAAACGTATTAAATGAGGTAAAAAAACTTTAAGCAACACTGATTAAAATAAAACAAACCTGGTTAAGATAATTCAAGAATTGACTTCATAAAAAAAATTTTTCTTTGAAATTTTGAAATTTTTTCAGGACTTTATGAACACCCTGTATTATAATTTTTTTATGTCTAAACTGGTAAATTTTTTACCAGTTTATTTGTAAAACATTTTGTCGGAAATTTTAGGTAAAATCAAATGTTTACTTTAAATCCCGGTAAAATCAAAATTTTATAATTATTTTCTGCTTTGAGTCATAAAAATTATGTCTTGTCAGGTAAATTTTGATTAGTTTTGTTAGTAGCCCGAAACACGAGAAGTTCTAGCCTAAGTCGGGAGTCTGAGATAAAGTCAGAAGTCAGGAATCGGGTTTGTATTCTTAAATTATGTGAAGTCGAAGTCGGATTCAAATTTTTTAATTTTGTGGAGTCGGGGTCCGGAGTCAGGAGTAGAAAATCGGAGTCTGATTTGTATTTTAAAATCTTGTTGGGTGAGGAGTAAAAAGTCAGGATCCCGGAGTTGGACTTCGAGTCGGGATTCGGGAGTCGAAGTCGGATTCGTATGTTTAAATCAGGTGGAGTCGGAGCTAGATTCAAATTTTTAAATCTTGTGGAGTCATAGTTGGATCCGGATTGTAAATTGGGAGTCCGAAGAAGGGAACTGGAGTCGGATTTGTATTTTTAAATCTTGTGGAGTTGAAGTTTAGATTCGGAAGTAAGAAGTTGGGAGTCGAGGAGCTGAGTCGAATTCCTATTTTTTGTTATTATTATTTTTGTGGAGTTAGAGTCGAATTCGCATTTTTATATCTCATGGAGTTGATTCGGAAAACTTTGAATGAGTAAAGTCAGATGCAATTGGAGTTTTAAAAAATTTCTCTGACTTTTTGATAGTGTTTCTATAGTGGAATATCTTATTTTACCACCTGAATCCACTCCAGACGTATATCAAGAATACCCAGTGATGTGTTTTAGGATGAACCGATCTTCTAAAAAACGTCGTACAGGTAGCCCTTTGTAATAGCAGTTGTAAGCAGCATCAAAGGTTAAATAAGTTGTTCGATTCAAGTTAATTTTTTGTTGTTGTTTTTCACTTCCATGGAGCCTTATCTTTTTATTTTTTGTACATTTTTAGGTTATCGTACCACTTTAATGCTACAAAAACGATTGAGTTGAAAAAAGGTTTTAAACTAAATCTCAAGAAGTGCCTCCCTTTCCTGGTCGCCTACTATTGGACTCTGCGCAGTGTGTTTATTTCTAATGCGTATTGTCACACTTCATTCGTAATAATTTTAATCTCACAAAACTATTATTATTTTCTATGTTTAAAATAATCTTAATTTTATTATGAAACAATGATCGCATAGTCGGTAGAGCTCCCCCTTGTGTGACTTAATCTATTTGCAAGTTGCTTCACGATTGTTTTAAAAATTTTTTTTTCTTTTTTCTTCTACGCCTAGAATTGCCAACTGTGATAAGTTTCAATAAACGACAAATGGAAAATAGATATAAACATAATTTTCAATCCCATCTATATCACTATGCATCAGTGGCGTGCGGTGACCTCTGAGTCTGGCCATGCAATTTGCATGCCAAAATCTGATCATGAAAATAGGTATGTTATGGGTGTGAAATTGTAATTTTTAGTCGTAATGTCATGGTGATAAAAAACAATTTTCGCCCTAGATTTTTGATGATCTCTCTAAAAAAAAGTTATCACTTGAAATTGTTGCCTGGTAATGTACTTTTTCTTCTGAAAATGCAGTGATCTCCAAAAAAAAACTCATCACTTCAAACAGTCTCTAATTTCTTACTTTTTGTCCTAAATTCGCGGTATTGTCTAAAATAACGCAAAAAAACGGGTCTTCGTCTCAGATCTGCCTCAGATTTTTCCCGAACAAGTAATATTTCTCATCGAATTGAACGATATCTACCTCATTGCGCAAAAGTTTGTCATGCAATTTCTAAAAATTTGATCTTGCAACGCATGACTTGCATGCCCTGACCGCACGCCTCTGATATGCATCATAAAAAAATAAAAATGAAAAATACTCGTAGTGTAAATCTTTTTATTTTTTAAAATTGTGTTTGGTTTGACTTTTTGCTGCTTTCAACAATCGAAGGTCATCTTTTGTTTTTTCAGCAAATTCTAAACAGCTGTCTTTGAAGTTAAAGTACAGGAATATGAAAAGCTTATTTTTTATTGTTTCTGCAGAGCATCTGTTTCTTTCATTTCGCCATTTTGAAGAGATAACAGTAAAAATCCTTTCACAGTATGCTAATAAACCATTTCTTCTAATGATTTAGGGGGGAGGGGGCAAATAATTTTTTTTCAAAAACAACTTGGAAAGTTGCTGGAGAACGTTTAGAAATATAAAAATGTTGATTCAGTGTTTGCAAAAATTAAATCAATTTTAAAATACACGTTCTAATCGCAAAATTGGCAGTAAGTAAAATGATATTTAAAATAAAGAACATTTCTGTACTTCATAAAGGACAAGGACAGAAAGGGTTAAATAAAGGACTGTCCTTTCCAATAAAGGACGGTTGGCAACCCTATCTACGCCAGACAATAATAACGTAATGCGCTTTGTCGCGGTCCATTAACTTGCTTATCTGTAGCGCATGAATGACCGAGTATGAACTTTATTGTAGCAAATTGCCGCCGAACGTTCGCGCATACGCTAGTAGGATGGAACAGATGTTTTGGTTCTGGGACATTCAAGCGAAGCGTTCTCTTTAGAGCAGGGGTGTGCAACCTTTTATAATGCCGGGACAAATATGTGTATCCGGATTAGACCATGGGCCAGTTACATTTTTCATTGACTATCTACTTGTGACTACCACGAAAAGGAAACAGTTTAGTTTCTCGCGAATATACGTAAAAGTTGTTAAAATCGCTTTAATAAGGGCTTTGAAGCTGGCTTGCTTTCCCAACCACCCTATCCAAATTCACTTGGATTTATGTGCTGGCAACCCAAAGTCCATTTTCCAGAGGTTCCTTAGTCAGTACTGATCGATGAAGGAATTTTATGAACCCTAATTTGGGAAGAAATTGGTCACATACATACGTTGAACCAAACAATGCCATCTTTGAAGCCACAGGTTTTTTTAAGAGAAACTTATCTTGATCGAGATGTTTCCGATAAATATCGCCAAGACGCATTTCCATGTATTTTGCCTTTAAATCAGTTCTCACTAGCAGTCCGAAAGAAAAGGCGAGAAAAATATGTCAAATAAATAATCGTGGGATTTATAGTCTTAGAAGCGATCCGAAAATTCATTCGTCAAGTTTTGAAGTTGGTCTGCAAATTCTGTTTTCTTCTCAGGGAGCAGTCCAGTTTCTTTCAGAGTTTGAAAGTGACTTATATTCCCTTTTTGTATGTGCGCTTTCCAAAGTCGTAACTTGTTCTAAAACGCTTTTATTTGCCCATACATGTCATTTGCATACTGGCTATTTTGCTGCAGTTTTGTGTTGAAATCATTCAGGTGTGTAGTTACATCGACCAAGAAAGCTAAATCAAACAACCAACTTTTGTTTTCCCTTTCATTTTCAAAAAATGTCAGACTTCTTTCCTCATATCATCAAATCGTCGGAGCATGCGGCCCTTGCTTAGCCAACGCACTTCGGTAAAGCACAACGAGTCTTGATGCGCAGAGTTAAGATCTTCTAAAAACTTTTTTAAATTGGCGATTATTAAGTTCTCGTGCTTAAATAAAATTTACTGCCTTAGTGACCGGACCATTGAATTGCTTAAATTTTTACGATTTTGCACACAGATTTTCCTGGTGAATAACACAGTAAAAAATTGTAATATTATCATTCTATCTTTTCTCTCGTAAGGCAGACTTCAAAAGACCTACTAAGCCAATACCAGGTCCGGACATGGCACGACTACCATCTGTTGCAATTCCACATAGGGTAGTCAGGTCTATTCCGAAAGTTTCAAAAGCATTAAGAACTTCCATAAATATACCAGTTGTAGTGCCTTTTATAAACTGCAGTGATCATAGTTCTTCCGTTTCATTTAACTCCCTGTCCACACCTTTCACAAGTATAGCCAATTATGCCGTATTCTTCTTTCATCCATTGCACTACTCTCATCCATTGCAAAGCTCCATGAAACAAAGTTTTTACTTTGTCTTCAAGAGTGATAGAAATGTTATCAGCAAGTACATCAATACGCTTTGCCACTGTCCATTGCAACAGACTTTTTTCTGCATTTCCTACACCATTTTTGAGCATATTTCTTGTGCGACATTGATCAGGCATTTTTTCACAAAATCATCATCGGAATAACCTCTATTTTTTTTGGCTATTCTGTGTGCAATCACAAAACTACTTCTTAGTACTTTTTTATTGTCACTACGCATGTTTTGAAATATAAAACGCTCGCTATTTAATTGTTTTGCAATTGATTCACTTTCTGCTTTTCTATCATCTTCATGCAGTTTTCCGTATGAAGACCCAAAATGGTTTGTCTCGTAGTGTTGTTTAATATTATACTCTTTGGTAGTACCGAAGATTTTATTGCAAATAAGACACGTGGGTTTTTCATCCAAATTTTAACAAGAAAGTCCATTTTTTTTAGAAATGTTTCCTCTCTTCATCTACTTTTCTCTTTTTAGCTGTGAAATTTACAGAAGTTGCCATTGGCGCTAAAATTTTACTTTCTTCAAGTTTTAAACAAACCTAAATTGATCAAGAACGAAAACGCAAAATCATGATTGTTGCTGAACAATAGAGAAAACAAAACAAACCAGTGCAGAATATGTCATACAATGAGTAAAATACGACAAAGGCGGACAACAAAAAAAAACTAGTAGACTCCATTTAGTAGAGAAAATGGAAGTTGCTGCAACGATTCCAAATGAAGCAATTTCAAAGTGAGCGACGATCTATAGAACAGAATTTGTGCTTTCTGATCCCCGTTTTTTTAAACACAGATAAAATGCTTGTAGTGGGCCAAAAGCTGGCAATTGGATGTTTTTTAGCGCGGGCCACTTATTTTTGCTTTGCGGGCCACATTTCGCCCGCGGGCCGCAGGTTGCACGCCCCTGCTCTAAAAAATTTTTGTTGTTTTACGTTGAAATAAACAGAATTGCTTTTTACAGCAGAGATCTATATTTTAACGATTTGCAAATATATTAATTTAGTTTAATTTTAAACGTTTTAAAAAATTATCAAAAATGGCCTTCTTTTCTTAAAACTTTCCGGGTAAGCCACTGTTTCACCCTCCTGTTAACGTGTCAACAAACTGCATAATTATCAAGTAAAATACCTGAGTGTATTTTTTTTCTTTTTTTAAAAACCACATTATTTTCCTTGCAACGTGATGCATGATTTTTTCCACAAAAGCGTCGTGCTTTCACATTGTTTTTGAAGTTTTCTTGTTACACTTAAATTTTTACTTATTATAATTTAAAAGAAAAAAGTAGTCCTTCCTAAAAAACTGATTTGAAGCTAAGAAACTGATTTGTCCAATAAAAACTCTCGCGTGCAGGGGCGGCTCGTCCATAGAAACTGCAGACTTGCAGCAACCCTCAAATATTTGCGCCGCAGTTTTAATAGTATCGGCAAAGATTTAAAGAAAACTTTTTTAATAAGTTTTATTTTTTTAAATTAAATCTAAGTTCAGATAGAATTTTAAGTAAATTTAATTTTAAAAAATTTAAATTGGGAACTTTTTAAGCTGTTTTAAACTGATGACGTCGAAGACGTAAAATTTTGTGTCTGCAGCCAGCAAGTATTTTTTTTTTGTGACACTGCACCGCGCTGCATTGTGAAATCGTTACCAAAAGTTTACTCGGCACCGCACTGCACCGTAACTTCATATATTAAAAACATTTTAAGCACTTTACTCTGTTTGGCATCCCTGCAAGTAGCCCTTAGCAATATCTCCAAATAATAACATTTTTTCAAACCATACCTTGTAAAGTAACTGAAAATTAGTCAAACAAAATTTAACAACAACAGAGTTCGTTATTAAAGTAAAGTTTATAATTCGAAATATGCTTAAGTTGAACATGATTCCAGCAATATTTTTTTGATGTTGAAATCAAATTACAAAGCTAGAATGTTTAATAATTATGACTCAGCACTTTCCATTTAAACCGACGGTTAGCTAACTCATTGTTGGTGCATACCAAGTATCACTAACCACGGATTAAGTTAACTAAATGGCTAGCTAACCGGTGGTTAAAGTTAACTAGCTAACTAAAGATTAAGGTTAACTGGAGGTTAATTTAACCAAAGTTGGTGTATGTAATCAAAACGTTATAGATAAATAATACTTGGTGAACCAGGTTGGGTATTCCATGGTGCGATCATGGAAAACCAATTAGAAAATGCTGAAAAGAAAAAAAAGAATATTTCCGAGATTCTTCGAAAGTTGAAAACCAATTGAACATCTGAAAAAAATTAGTTTTAGTTTAAGAAAATAATTGTCTGGCCAAATTTTACTGTAATATTTTTTTAAACAAATAACAACTATAATTAACAAATAATACTTGGTGATCGATGTTGATCTTGGAGGGGTTCAACATGAGGTTGGTTGTTTCGTGAAGTTGGGTTTAATGTCTCATCTGAAAGTGAATTACCAGAAGGACCCGTTTGATTTGAAGCATCATTCTGTGGATCATGTTGTCTGCGAGTTTTGCTGTTTTTTTCAGCTGTATTTAAAATAATTTGATGTTCAGATCATATTTATGTTCGAGATAGTGAAAAAAATCAGCCCATATCCTACCACGTTGCAATTTTATTTATGAATTTTGATGAAATTTACTGAAAATCTTAGTTTCAGTATGTTAAGAAATAAACAATTCTAAACTCTAGCGCGAACCGCTTATAGGATACAGTGGTGTTAGGGGGTGAGACATAGTCATCTTTTTACATAAGAAAATTAGTTTTTACCATATCCAAAAAAGTGCAAATTTTCATCTTCTATCTATAATTTTGATAAAATTTTGTGTATAAATCAAAAAGTTAGAGCTAAATGGATAAAAGAAAATTTTAGTTCTTCATTGGTTATTGTTTAGCTGTGACTTTCATTTTAAAAATGCCATTAGTTGGTATATTGTAGTTTGGAGAAGAATTTGACAAACGATGCACAAAAATGACAGTGAAACATGGTGAGTGTTCTCTTATGTATTGAAATGTGTTTTCGTCATTGAGCACAGAACCATTAGTACTTATCAAAGGCACCATTAATCACCGTAGATATATAAAAATACTTGAAGAACATTTATTGCCATATGTAGAAAATTTCATCAAAACTATAGATAGAAGGTGAGATTTTGCACTTTTTTGGATATGGTAAAAACTAATTTTCTTATGTAAAAGATGACTACGTCTCACCCCCTAACAGTTTCAGAACAAAATTGAAATTTAGTGTGTTAGTTTCTTAAGAAAAGCCCTTTCACATGTTAAAAAACTGTTTTTAAAAACAGTGTTTTATGCGGCCATTTTTTAACAACAATATAGGACATTTTTGGCAATTTTACGGCTGGTCCATACTTTGAAATGGTATAACTTTTTTCCAAGCTGGTGTTTTCTTTTTTATTTGGTGAAGTTATAGTCCAGTTGGTAAGGAATACCCATGCTGTATGGTCGGCAGCGTGGTCGAGTGGTTAAAGCACCGGACTGATGATCAACATGGTCTCGGTTCAAAACCCACTTGCGCCATTCTGTTTTGTCCTTGGGAAAGACACTTTACGGCACTTTCCCCTGCTTGGTGGTCTTGGCAAGCAGTTATAAATTACAGTAATATCTCTATTAAATCACTAGCGGACAGCAATATCTTGTCATCTCCGGAAGCAGGTCGGGGTAATTGCTTACCCTATGTATAGCGCCTCCGTCGCTTTCCTGCTAGTCAGGACGATAAATATAGAGATAAAAATAAAAATAAAAAAAATGCTAAAAATTAGAGCAGTGATATGTTTTGTATAGCAGCTATAGCTTTTTAAATATTGCCGAAAATTTATTTTTGGGTCAAAATGTGGACTTTTGGGACTCAATCTTTTTATTATGTTATAAGCTAATATTAATTTGACACTTGATTTTTTTATTTTTTATTTTTATCTCTATATTTATCCTCCTGACTCGCAGGAAAGCGACGGAGGCGCTATACATAGGGTAAGCAATTACCCCGACCTGCTTCCGGAGATGCCAATATATTGCTGTCCGCTAGTAATTTAGAAGCGATATGACTGCAATTTAGAACTGCTTGTCAAGGCCACGAAGCAGGGGAAAGTGCCGTAAAGTGTCTTTCTCAAGGACACAACAGAATGGCACAAGGACATAAATATACCAAAAAGTTGGTCAACATACCAAAAATCAGCTTTTCCAAATGTTTAGAATTGGAGAAATACTTGTTTGAAAATGGCCGAAAATGACGAACACTAACCGCTGCAATGGAGTACCAAATTTTCATAAATCATATTTCTTAAGCTTTTTAAAAAATTATTAAAAATGACCTATTTTTAAACATTTCTGAGTAAGCCACTTTTTTACCCTCCTAATAACCAGGGCTGGGGAGCCGGAGCCAGGGAGCCGACCAATTTTGGAGGAGCCGAAGCTGGAGCCAGCAAAAATTTTGATGACTCCAGCTCCTAGCAATATATTTTTTTACATTTGAAATTAATTGCTTTGTGGATTTAAATGTGCATTAAGGAAATGCATAGTATGCAATTGCAATTAAGTTAATTGTTTAAATTGAGTAGCATGGAATTTGAGATGGGTTTTTGTTGGGAGGAAACTGACTTCATCATAGAGCGGTTGACTGTTTTTGTCTCTTGTGCAGCCAATAGCAATAAGCAAAACAATGTTCTAAATGATTTGCAGTTTCTTGATGTTAGTGTTTGATATGATGGGGTTCCATATAGTGTTTACATATTCCAATATGAGGAGTGATAGGCTTAAATGTAGAGACAATGAGTTTTTTTGTTTATTCCCATTTTGTAGAAGTGAGTGCTTTGTGAATGTTAAACGTTTTTTTTTGCTTCAATTCGGTGAGATTTTCGAGTATGTGTTGTAAAAATGTTAGATTTGGGTCTAGAGCAGTTCTTAGAATCTTGGGGTGTTTTGTTGGTAATGTTTGATTAGTTAACTTAAGTTGTGTCGCGCCATTCTGTTGCGTCCTTGGGAAAAATACTTTCCGGCACTTTTCCTTACTTGGTGGTCCTGGCAAGTAGTTCTAAATTACATATCTCTATTAAATTACAAGCGGACAGCAATATCTCGGCATCTCCGGAAGCAGGTCGGGGTAATTGCTTATTCTATGTATTAGCGCCTTCGTTACTTTGCTGCGAGTCAGAGGAAAATATAGAGATAAAATAAAAAAATAAAGTAGTAAAGTTGTGATATATTTAGCTGGGTCTGGCGTAAAAAGTGTGGTGGTAGTTTTGTCTGTGTTTATATGAAGATTATTAGTGATGGCTCATTGATAAATTTTGTAAATATATAGTTGAATGAGTTGTTAGGCCTTAAACGGTGATTGTTGTGAGATGCTAAGATTGTTATGTCATCGGCTTATGTTGTAAATTGTACATTTTTGGGGGGAAGTGGAATATCAAAGATGTAAATTTTAAAAAATGCTGCATACCCAATTCCACCTTGTGGCATTCAAAATACTAATTCGTTTGATTTTTGAGAGTGTGCATGTTTGTTGTTTCTAATGTGCTTGACTATGAACTTGATAATGATGTTTGGAAAATTTGTTGGTATACATTTGTGTATGATCACTGTATCAAACGCCTTGCTTATGTCTAAAGTTACAGCTACTGTGTGATGTTGCTTTGAATTGTTGAAGCGTTTTGTGTTTGATAGCAGATGTTTTGCAAAGGAGTGTATGTTGAATGTTTACGTTTGAATCCATATTAATGAGAAATACTTGGAATGTTTTCTGTTATTTATGGTAATAGCACTTTTCTCTAGTGTTTTCCCAATAGGTGTTAAAAGTGATATGGATCGGTGGTTTGTGGAAATATTTTTTTGGTTTAAAAATGAGAATGATTGTAGCATTTTTTTTAAGATATAGAATTGTGTTGGTGTTAAAGGCAGTTTTGTAGCCTTCTTGTTTGCAAGGTATCTGATAGCAATAACTAGGTCTTACAGGTGAGTAATGTTTTTGCCATCAGGTCCAGTAAAATTGTTGTTTGTGCTGTTTGAGATAGCTGATCGCACGTGAGTAGTGGTAAGCAGTATTTCGTCACCAAGAATTTTTTTTAATTTTATGGACTATGTGTCTGTTTATTTTGTCTGTCCTGCAAGTGACGTTTGTAAATATTTTATTTAAAGTATAAAAGACATTTGCGATGATGATTTTGTTTATTTATGTGAATGTGTTGGATATAATCGAGTCTTCTTTTTTTGAGATATATAATTGATCCTAGGTTTATGGCCTGGGATAACATACAAAAATTTTGAATAATATAGAACTGTACCCATTGCAGCCTTGGGTAATATTGAGCCCTTGGATGATATATGATTGATCTTGGGTTTGGCAAAATGCAAATCAGTTAATTTTTGATAATCGATGTATCATCTAGCTATCCTTTATTGGCCAATATTTATATTCCAAGTTGGAGCCGGAGCCGAGCTAGAATCTAACATTGGCTCCGTAGCCAGAGCCGGAGCCGCAGTTTAAAAATAATTGGCTCGGGAGCCGGAGCCTAACCTAAATTAGGCTAGCTCAAAAGCCTTGCTAATAACAAATTGCATAACAATCAAGTAAAATACTTGGGTTTATTTTTCTTTTTCTTTTCCTAGAAGAGTCCATGGTTTTTCTTGCAACGTGGTGAATAATTCGCTTCCGAAAAACGTGGTTCTTTCATATTGTGTTGAACGTTTTCTTTTTAGACTTACATTTTGACTTAATTTAAAGCAACTTTAAAAAATAGAAGTTATATCTAAAAGTTGAAAAGTTGTAAAAAATAATAACAATCAAGGTTTACAACAGATAAAGTTTAGTTGCAACAACATTTACAATAGAAATGGTATTTTTTAAAGTTTTTTGTTTATCCAACAAGTTTTCTTATCAAACTAAAAATAAATTTCTCCCCTTGAAAGAGTTTCGGAGTTTGTCACCAGCAACAATATTATTGGTGTAGGAGCCTTATTCTTGAATGTCCTTTTTTATTTTTCTTCTTTCGACGTCAAGCACAAAATTATTGTGAGTAAACAAAATTTTAGAAAGTGAACCAGCTTGCTCCTTCGTCTTAAATAGGGCAGAAATCTCTTTTTTAAGGTTTAGAAAGCTTAAGATTTGATTGATAGCAATGGGGGTCCAAACAGCGGGTAAAAATGTGACTTTCTAGAGCCACTAAGTAACTTCAAACACTTTTATTGTGGGCGTCAGGGTGACGTCATTCTTTATATCAGCCCCTACAAACAAATTTACTAAAAATAAAAGAAAAAATATTTGTTTTAGACTTAAATTTTTTGGAAAAAAAAGTTCTTTTCCCACCAGAATAACGATATAAAAACATTTTATAAAACTTTTATCAGCCTAATCTATTAGTAAAAGTCAGGTGCCACTACAAGAAGCAGTCCACAAAGCCGCAGCAGTGGAAAATTTTGACCACTACTTATGGCATTTGATTCAAATCAAAATCCTGTTCAGTAATTTTGTAATACAAAACTAAAAACAATCTGACAAATGAAACGAATTGCCTGTTATTGATATCTTTAAATAGATTTTTAACGTTAAAGTATTCGTAATTTTTTTTGTAGGTGGAATGTACAAGCCAGCTTGCAACTTTACTACATAAAAACTTGAACTATTTTTAATTTCATTAAAAAATGTGTTAAAAGCGTTTCATTTTAGAAACAAAAAAGTTAATTTTTATGTTGTACGTATATGATGGTTTTTGGTTTTATTGAACTATAAAAATTACTGTTATTTCCTTTTTTTCAGCTAAAGTTTATACAAATAAGAACTCAAATTTTAAAAAAATCTTAAAGACATAAATGGGTTCAGTTAAAAAAGCAAGTTCTTCATCAGCTTTGCTTCGTGTTTATAACCTACTACTTCTAAAGCTCGTAACGAAAAAGTAGACTGCTTTGTACTGAGAACCTAACTATTATTGCTCGATGTTTTTATAAGTTTTTAAACTATAGCCTGAAACAATAGCGGTCAACTTTGTGAAAAGAAATGTAATAAAGTTTCAAGATCTCTCTGACCCAGGCAATTTTTGTTTTTATTGTTTTAATCAGTGTTTTAGTGCCCAAACAGACAGACACAAAACACAATTCGTTTTTCAAACAATAACAATAGAAACAAAAAAACAGCAAAAGCAAGAAAACATCGAACTACCTCAGGTATCTGGCAGTAGATAGCTTGGTAACAATGAAGAACAATAATGTTTACCAAAAATGTCAACGTATTGGCTTTTTGCTAAAAAAATACTAATTAAACAGAATAAGCGATTTAACAAAAGTTTTTAAAACAACCCAAAAAAGTTTTGTTCACATTCGTATGGTACGAATAAGATTGGGTCTACTCAACTTTATTCGTGCACAAATCACACAACTATATTGTAAATATTGTAATGGCCTTTTATTTTTAGCCAGATTTAAAAATTTTTACCCTACTGATTGTAATTTTTATTGAAATATTCAGAATTAAAAACTATGACTAAAAACTTAATATTAATCAACAGAATTTTTTTAAACTAATTATTTTGTAAATGCATTCTAATGTAAATTTTTCAACTTCTGTTTTAATTTTGACCCAACAGCGGTGCCTTTGTTTGAAATTAAATTCAAGCTTAATTGTTTTTGACATTTTTAGTAAAAATATAAAAAATCACAAATTTCTTTTTTGTAAAATGAGAAAAACAGAACATTGTGCACTGAAGTTGACTATTTTTATTATTGAGCACAAGCTTTCGTGGGCTACTGCCCACTTCGTCAGGTGCAATGGAATGAAAATGCAATCAAAACAAGTTTTACACAACGGCATTAAACGTAACAACAGACATATGTGACGTAATGAAATATGAAAATATCGGTAAAAAAGACTAAGTTTGAGAAAATATGGAAGTACGGTAAATTACAGCAATTTAAGCAAAAAACAAATGCGAGAAAATGGCGTGCAAGTATAAAACGATGCGAAATGGAGAAAGAAGTGAAAAACATAAACGACCCTCAAGTTTACAAGAATAAAAATAAATATTACACGTAGTTAGACATAAATGAATAATCTTTATTTAAACCTTGGTTAACACAATCGAGTTTGAAAATAATTTTTTGTTCTTCCACTTCCCGTTGTTGCTTTGTTTTGCCTTTAACTTTCTTGATAACTGCTAATTTCAGATTGTCCAAACTATGGTCGGGTTTATTGAAATGTTCGGCTACTGGTTTGTTTCTATTGTGTTTAATGTCGCTCCTGTGTCCGTTCATCCGTCCGTTCACAGGAGCGACATTAAACACAATAGAAACAAACCAGTAGCCGAACATTTCAATAAACCCGACCATAGTTTGGACAATCTGAAATTAGCAGTTATCAAGAAAGTTAAAGGCAAAACAAAGCAACAACGGGAAGTGGAAGAACAAAAAATTATTTTCAAACTCGATTGTGTTAACCAAGGTTTAAATAAAGATTATTCATTTATGTCTAACTACGTGTAATATTTATTTTTATTCTTGTAAACTTGAGGGTCGTTTATGTTTTTCACTTCTTTCTCCATTTCGCATCGTTTTATACTTGCATGCCATTTTCTCGCATTTGTTTTTTGCTTAAATTGCTGTAATTTACCGTACTTCCATATTTTCTCAAACTTAGTCTTTTTTACCGATATTTTCATATTTCATTACGTCACATATGTCTGTTTGTTACGTTTAATGCCGTTGTGTAAAACTTGTTTTGATTGCATTTTCATTCCATTGCACCTGACGAAGTGGGCAGTAGCCCACGAAAGCTTGTGCTCAATAATAAAAATAGTCAACTTCAGTGCACAATGTTCTGTTTTTCTCATTTTATTTGAAAAGTTGACACGGCTTTCCCAATTCTATTTCTTCCAATTCATTCTTTTTTGTAGTAAGAGTAAAGTTTTTATAAATAAAAAAAAATGCTTAAAAATTTTTTTATTGTAAAACAAATACATAAATTTTCCTGCTTCTAAGTGATAGCCTATAAATCATATAACTTTAATAAGTAATTTTTTTTACACAGCCTGACATGGAAGTAGATACATAACTTGAGGTTATATCCCTAACTATGCAGTTAATTTTAATTTTCTATTCAGATTTGTGCAGTGAAATGCGGTTTTATATTAAATGTTGTACCCAGTGGTGTACCGAATATATTTGAAAGAGGGGGTCCATACAACCATTATCAAATATGCTTGGTAAAAAATTTTTTTCAAGTGGTAGCTTGAAAAATGGTTTTTATTTTGAATAAGCCTCGGATCTCATACTTTTTGTCTCTGAAAACAAGTGATCTCTGAAAAAAAACGGGGGTCTGCACATAAAATCTGTTTTCGATTTCTGGCGGGTTTTCTGCCGAATTGTTTTAAAAACTTAAAATCATGCTTTTAAACCTATTTTTGGTTTATATTACAAAATTTAATATAAAAACTAAATATCAATGTTGCGTTTGAAGTAAAGAGCTTTTTTTTATTTTTTTTTTTAGAGATCACTACTTGTTTGGGACGGAAATCGTAAACTCAAACTCAGGTTCAAAGTGATAACCTTTTTTGTCCTTACTCTAATTTTGAGACAAATATTCTTTTCAGATCTGTAAAGTACTGTAAGATCAACCATTTAAAAAAATTGGGCTATTTTAAAATGCAATTGGCAACTTTTTGGTAATTTTTTATTAAAAAAATCTGGCAAGCCTAGCTACAACTGACATAAGGTTGAATCTAATTCGAAGAAAAATTGATTGGAGTGAGAGTTAGTTTTAGGGAGGTAAAGGGTTAATTTTTGAGAGAAAGTAGTTGGTTCAAAAGAAACTAAGTTCTTCTTGAGCATCTTCACAAACTAAAAACAATTTAAAAAATTTTGGGCCTGCAAGAACAATTAGCATGGCGTTTTTTCTCTTTTTTTCTCTTAGAGCAACTAGTTTTGTTTCTTTTTACTCTCAGTCCAATCGATTTTTCTTCGTATTAGACCTGACTCTGACATAAGCAAGCTACGGTTTGCGGGTTAAATCTGGCGTCTTTCACTTGTTTGCCCGACCCACCAACCAATTTCTCCTTGACTAATGATAACATCACGTGATAGCATTGTTTTCAAAAATAAGCGAAATAATAAAACAAAAAAACAATTCGAGCAGCTAGCCATTCACACATCTATCAGGCAGTGATGGTTTTAGCAAGGAGCAAACAAAGCAGCCGCACCGGGTCCTCAAAAAAACGCCAAAAAGTGGTCCCCTAAAGCAAAATATTTCTCTATTTCTTTTTAGCAGCACCATGACGGTTGCTCCCCCAAAAATGATGATCCCTTTGCTTCGGAACACAAAAAAGTATCCCCCTGTTTTTCTTGCATCGGATCCTCCCTTTTGTAAGGCCATCATTGCTATCATGCCACCTGATTTGAGTTCTTGACCCACAATTTGACGACCATTGATCTATATCAAGCGACAACTTAAAGAAATAAAATAGAAAAAAAACCTCGGTACGCCACTGAATATTAGTGTATAACTACAGATCTTCAATGGAGCAAAACTTGCTGCCACGTACTTTTGGAGTTTAGAACAAGGGTTTATAAATATTGATCAAGGCCGAAAGTTAGGTTGCAAAAAAAGTTAAAAGCTTCCGAATTTTTTCAATAAAAAATGTTGTTCACTTTAAATCATTAGCCAAAACTTTTTTTTTCATTTGAAAGTAATTCAAAAAAAACTTTTTAAGCTTTTATTTCTCTTTTACATAAAACCCCCACAATTTGGTCTTCAATTAAAATTTAATTCTTTTTTTCTTAGTCTTAAAAAACAAATAATTTAGTTGCCAGACCTTTTAGAGGCGGCAGCTTTTTTAAATCGCGCTGTCAAGTATTTGCAGACCCTGCCCTTTGAATAGTAATGTTTCGTAACAAATCATATAGTGCAGTGTTCTTCAAACTTTTTTCATCGAGACCCATTTTGCACAGCCAAATTTTTTCGCGACCCCTAAAAAAAGGTCTTTACCTAAAATCGATTTCTGATTCTGCTATTTTTCCCCCGACATCAAAGTGTTCTCCAAAAAAAAGAAAAAGGTCTTCACCTAGAATCGATCTCTCATTCCGCTATTTTTGCCCAAAAATCAAGGTGTTCTCGAAACCAGCGGTTCCCAAACTATGCGCCGCGAAAGTATGCGAAAGTTGTTGTACTTACTGCTTTTCTCACAATAATTGCAGTGTGAAGGTTATTAGCAGCAACTTCCCTTCAGAGAACGATTCCGATTGAGGACCTTTTTCAAACAGCCTGATTTTGGGAGGGAAATAGAGAAAAATAAGGAAATCGGATATAAATCGAAGTAAAGACCTTTTTTTTTTTTTTTAGAGAACACCCTGATTTTCGGAGAAAAAAGATTGTTCACAGAAGTAATGGAACTGAATATCTTTTTTCATTACGCGAGTATTTTTAAGTCTTCAAAGAGCGCCGTGAAAAAAAAAAGTTTGGGAACCGCTGCTCTAAACAAAAAAAAAAGAAAAAAGGTTTTTACTTCGAATTAATCTTGTATTTCGCTACTTTTCTTCCAAAATCATCGTAATCTCTAAAAATCTAAAATTTAAAATCTCGCAACCCCCATTAAACCACTTTGCGACCCACCAGGGGGTCGCGACCCCCAGTTTGAAGAGCCCTGATATAGTGTACAGTATATTGTAAAAAGCAGCAATGAATGGGACGCAATATTATCCATTTATAAATTGTCGCAGCCTAGTTTGATGCGACAGTAGAACAAAATAAATTTTCTAGTGTTTTTTTTGAAGTTTCAAGGCAATAGGCTTGGCAATACACGTGCGCAAGTTTTGCATAAATTACTTTTATTTTGCTACACTATATTAAAAGTTTAACAATTTTTTTTTTTATTTCAAGATAAATTTTGGTTGATAAAGGCAGATTAAGTTCAGGTTAAAGAACAATGTTAATAAAGAAATAAAAATATTTTCTTAAAAGATTTTTTCAAGTTAACAAGCAATTTTTTTCATATATACACAGTTTGCGTTATAAGTATATATCCTGCATTTTTAAAAACAATAGCGTGTGTGTACTTCAAAATTTTTAATTTAAAAAGTAAATTATTAGAAAAAAAGTTAAAGTTGATGAAGTTTTAGAGCCTGGTGAAAGTGTGAGTGAGCCGAAAATGTTCGTTTGTAGTGCAGTAATTTTTAATGTTTATTAAATAAAATGAAAAATGTAAACTTTGCTCGAGCTCTTGTTTACCATCTTGTTTGATCAATCAATCGCAGTGCATTTAAAGCAATACTCGATGTCCGGTGTGCCAAAGAAGAAATACAGGTGTACCGCTGAAAAACGGCAATGTAAACAATTCTATTTGAATAAGGGTAATTTGAATAAGTGTATAGTTTATAGTTTATATATTGTAGTTAATTTGATGAATGAAAAGATGCCTAAACTTTCACACTTTTGTAGTGTTTGTTAAGATGAGATTAATGAACGTCTTGGTTACAAAGTTTATAGTTGTGAACTATGTTTAATTCGGATTCATACCAAATGCATGTTTCCCAATGCTAGTGAAACGAAACTGAAAGTCTTGTATGAATTTAATATTTGCTTTGATGTGAAATGCCCCGAATGCAAAGCACACTACAAAGAAAATATGACCAGCAGTTTAGCAACTAAAAAAGACATGGAAGAACTGATTAAGTCAATTGAAAAAAGAAACCAAGAAGATAGAAACATGATTATGCTATTACTGAAAAACTAAACAAAAGCATACCAGATATGAGCGATGAGCGATTGCAAAGAAATGATTCCTTAAATAAATTAGAACAAAAAAGTTCCTCAAAAGTTGATAAACATGTTGTTATAGTTGAAACCTCTGAAGGCAGTTTTTCTGAAGATAGTTGGGCCACTGTTGTAAAAAAGAAAGTTGCAGATAATTTGAAAAAAGTACCAGTGCACAAGGCTGTACTGAACAAAAAAGGTTAAGAATGCATTTTTTTTCCTTCAGAAAAAAACAAAGATGAAGCTATAATTTCTTTAGAAAAAGATTTTAAAGTGATTCCAGGCAAACCATTTGTTCTTAAAAAACTATTATCAAAAATAAAAATTCACAACTTTGACAGTCTTAAATTTGACCGCAATGAAGATATGAAAAAAGCTATTTTAGAAAAAAATATTGAGCTGAGAACTTGTCTTGAAAATAGTGAAAAAAGTCTCTTTGAATTACTATTCATTGTTAAAAATCAAAATGGTACACCGAACTATGCAATTGTTAAAGTGACTCCAGATGTCAGAAATCTGATCTTGACAACAGGTAAAATCTTTATTGAGATGAGCTCTCACTGCATCTCAGATCACTTTCATGTTGAACAATGCTATAAATGTCAAGGATATGGGCACAGATCTGCTTCTAAACTTTGTCCATTAAGGCCCGTTTCCACTACGAGCGTGGAAAAAGCATTCTTTGTTTGTTTTATTGCTTTATTTTGCGCTCGCTTCAATTTTAACCGCTCGCTTCAATCGAAGATCAATAAAAGAGACAAAGAATGCTCTTTTCCACTACAAGCGTGGAAAAAAGCATTCTTTGTTTGTTTTATTGATTTTTTGTTGCGCTCGCTTCAATTTTAACCGCTCGCTTCAATCGAAGATCAATAAAAGAAACAAAGAATGCTCTTTTCCACGCTCGTAGTGGAAACGGGCCTTTATATAATAGTAATGAGTCTATATGCTTATATTGTGCTGGAAAACATAAATCAAAATTATGTCCAGAAAAAAAAGATACTAATCAGTATAACTGTTGTAATTGCCAAAGCAGTAGAAGCAAAGAAATAAAAAAGCTTGCCAAAGGCCATACTTCCACAAGTTTACAATGTTCAACTTTACAAAGAGAATTAAATTGTGTAAAGGAAATAAGTGACACAAATACAAAAAACTAACATCAGCATCAATGTCATTAAACATGTTCAGCTTTAACTGCCATTCCATTTGTTCCAAAGTGCCACAGATTTTAGATTACATAATAGAGAATAACATTGACATAGCTCTTGTACAAGAAACATGGTTAAGAAAAGTAGACACTGCAATTGTTGCTCAAATTAAAGAATATAACTTTAAAATTGAGCAAGTTTATAAACCAAGAATTTTTGACATTGGGGGAGGAGTAGCCATGTTGTTTAAAAGCAAACTTAAACTGAAAAAAGTAAAAACTGAAACATTTGCTTCTTTTGAACATATTAGATGTTCAGCGAAAATAAAAACAAGCAATATTTATTTCTCGACTGTCTATTATCCAGGTTATTCATGAAAGCATAGATATACTGCTATGCAGTTTTTATCTAACTTTAATAATTTTCTCACAACATGCTCTAAAGATATTCATTTGATTACAGGAGACTTTAACATTCATTATGAAGACACTAAAAGATTAGAAACAAAAGAGCTTGTAAAAATTTTGTCTCAACATGACTTTACACAATTAATTGCCTGTCCTACTCACAAAAATCAAGGCACCCTGGATTTGATAATGATAAATAGAAGAGGAAAGAATTTAATAAATAATCTAATTGTGCATAAAGATTTGCTAAATGATTTATCAGATCACTATTCAATCAACTTCACTATGAACATGAAGATTGAAAAAACATCTGAAAAACTTGCTATACATTTTAGAAACCTTAAAATTCTTGACATTAATATGTATCAAGAATGTCTTGCAAACTATTTCACAAAAATCGATGTGGAATTGATGTCCTTAGCTTCATGTATTAATGAGTACAATTATGGAATTAAAACATCTTTGGATGAAATTTCTCCAAAGGTAAAAAGAACAATAAAATATAGACCTTACCAATGTTGGTTTAATGATAAACTGCGAGAATTAAAGAAAAAGAAACAAAAACTAGAAAGAAAATTCAAAAAGAACTCAAACAATCAAAACTATGCAGAATACAAAAAACAAAAGTTATTGTATTATTCTTCTCTTAAACAGACCAGAACTGCATACTACTCAGAAATCTTGCAAGAAAGTGAAACAAATTCAAAAATCATGTACTGTATAACACCATTGAAATGCTTTCAGGTGATACTAAGGAAAAAGTTTTACCTTCTGGTTTTTGTGTGAAAGACTTAGTTGAATTATTCTCAGACTACTTTCATGAAAAAATAGTTTCTATTTGCTCTAAATTAAACATGAATTCACAACAAGAAATTCAAATAAATGACAAACAAAGCAGAGTCTTAGTTTGTCACCAAATGGAAGAAATTCTACCTGTTTCAACTACAGAAGTGAAAACAATAATTTCATCTATGAACAACAAAAACTGTTTGCTTGATCCTGCTCCAGTAAAATTAATGAGACAGTGCCCGCAAGTAATCTTTCCATTAATACAATTCATTATCAATAAATCTTTTAAAGAATCTCATGTTCTTTGTCAACTAAAGCGAGCAATAATAACGCCAATAATTAAAGGAACAAATCTAGATGCTGAAAATTTAAAAAACTACCGTCCTATTACGTAGTAATATGACATTTATTTCAAAAGTATTAGAGAAGGCAGCTTTTAATCAAATCAGTAAACATGTTCAAAAAAATGAATTACTTAACCCAAGTCAATCAGGATATAAACAATATCACTCCTGTGAAACAGCACTTTTAGAAGTTGTGAACAATATTCAACAATTTATTCAAAATGATAATCTTACTGCTGTACTGATGCTTGATTTATCGGCAGTATTTGATACAGTTGATCATAACTGTCTTTTGTACAAGTTAAAAAACAACTTTGGAATAACAGGCAATGTGTTACAGTGGCTTTCTTCATATTTAAGTAATCGATCATCATCAGTTGTAATAAATGGTTGCTATAGTACCAATAAAATTTATACATTCGATGTTCCACAAGGATCAGTTCTAGGACCTTTATTGTTCATCTTATACACAAACGAACTGTCTGATGTATGCAAAGAATTTAATCTAAAAATGCATTCTTATGCTGATGATACAACCCTATACTTAGGCTTTAATCCCTTGTCAGAGTTTAACACTGTTGTTTTAGGGACTTTAAAAAATGTTTGGGCAAAATTGAAACATGGATGTCCCAAAATCTTTTTAAAACTAAATTTAGATAAGACTCAACTACTCGTTAGTGGAAAGAAAAGGCTGTTAAAGTTATATCAAGTTGACATTGAAAATATTAATATTGATTTGCAAATCGATTGTAGTCTGATGACAAGTGCCAAGCTATTAGGTGTGTATCTTGAGCAGACCTTGTCACTAGAACATATGGTAACTGAAACTTGTAAAATTTGTTTTTTTAAACTCTTGAAATTGCGCAATTTACGTGTATTTTTGTCCCAAAAATATAAAATCATGCTAATTAAATCTTTTATTATTTCACGATTAGATTACTGTAACTGTTTCTATGCCTGAATTCCACATTATTTACTACGAAAACTAGAAAAAGTGTTAAATGCGTGTATTAGATTTATATATGATATTCCACTGACCAATCATAATTTGGTTAACTGCTATGCTGATAGTCATATATTACCCATTGAGTATCGAATAAAATATAAATTATGTCTTACAGTTCATAAAATTTTGAATAATTTAGCCCCACAATATCTGTCAAACTTGTTTTGCACGTACACACCGCTTCGAGAAAACCTTAGATTAAAAGATGATTGCTTCATTATTGTTACTGAACATTAGATTGAAAAAACAATTTCACACAAAATTTGTATAACTTGGAACTCGTTGCCATTGGCTCTTCGTTCATGTAGACAATTACACATTTTCAAAAAGAACCTAAAGGCATTTTATTTTCAAACGATTTTGTACAATACAGAAATGTAGCCTATAGTGTTTAATTGTTCGTTTAATAACGTTTATTGTTTGTTCTGTAGAGATATGCATTGTATAGAGTAGCTCAATTGTATCGATATGTAAGTTACACGATCAAATTCGTATGTTTTGTAATGCTTGCCGCGGAAACAGTTTATGTGTGAATTTACACCGATGATGACTTCCCGATGGTGATAATTTTGACCTGTTCTCTTATTTGCTATTTTCTGTAGTTTATTTTGTTCAAGTTCAGCCGCTCTGAGACTATACAAGTAGAGAGCGGGATACAAATACTTTGTTATTATTATTATTATTAAACAAACTCTTTGAAATACAGTATACCTCGGTTAATCCGGATTCGATTTGACAGACAAAATCATCCAAATGAAGCGAAGTCCGGATAAATCGAAGCTTTTTATTTATAATTACAGTACATTGAAAATCGTTTGTACTTTCAGTTTTATCCGAGTTAAGCGAAATTCCGCATTAACCGAATCCGGATTAACCGAGGTCTACTATAATTACTTATAAAATATCTTGACCCTGGTAGAAGTGTGCCGCAAATTTAGGAAATATTTCAGTATGTGCGGCGGGTGCGAAAATGTTGCGGAGCACTGATAGTAAAACCCCACCTTGTTTCCTCACCATATTTCAAACAATAAATTGCGGCGATCAATTGAGTAGATATATAAGAGATGCATAAACGATCCAGCTAGTCATAATATAAACAAGTTTTAAGATGTCTATATTTGTATAAGTAGCCCCAATTGTCACAAACGTTACTCGAGAATCCAAAAGGACCAGTTGAATTAGGTATTCCGAATATCAGCGTTGAAGTAAAGCTGTGTCAATTTCTTTTTTTTTTATTCCGGCTCAAGAAATATTTTCAGTTTTAATAAGTTCCGGTTAAGCTCGAATTGATTCCTTTGAAAACTTCTTATTTGCAGACAGACACCTACCACTGCCTCTAACTATAAAAAATGTATTTACAAATTTGGCGAAACTTGTCGATTCACAAAAAACTCGACTTCCAAGCTGCACCAAACTTTAAACGATTCCAGCACCACAATAACTTTATACTAGCAAGCAAGCTATAAGAATGAATTAGCACACTAATCGCTAATTTTTATTTCAATATTTCGACCACTACATAAACAATTCCATCTCTCTGTAGAATTAATCTCCAATCACACTAGCGCAAAACAATTCCAACACTTGTCGATCAACTGGAACAACTTAATTGAATAGTCGACTGAAATTGGCAATAAAATGAAAACAAAACGAGCGTATAAGACCTCGTCTCTTGATTCTGGATTATAATCGAATTTTATGGAATAACATGGAATTCTCCGAATAGCGATTAAATTAAGATGACAGTTTATAATAGCCAATCAGAGACGCGTGACGGTGAACGGATAATGTAATAAGAACTAAGCCCTCGATTCAAATGAAAAAATTCAGTTAATAATTGCAGAATACTTGAAAGAGAAAATAAGATTTTAGAAGCAGTGTCGAGTGGTTAAAGTATTGTCGGCAGCGTGGCCGAGTGGTTAAAGTACCGGGCTGATGATCAACATGGTCTCGGTTCAAAACCCACTCGCGCCATTCTGTTGTGTTCTTGAGAAAGACACTTTACGGCACTTTCCCCTGCATGGTGGTCCTGGCAAGCAGTTCTAATTAACAGTAATGTCTCTATTAAATTATTAGATGACAGCAATATCTTCGCATCTCTTGAAGCAGGTCAGGGTGCTTATTCTATGTATAGCGCCTCCGTCGCTTTCCTGCGAGTCAGGAGGATAAATATAGAGATAAAAAAAAAAGAACCTAATAGTCACTTGCTCTTAATCTGTTTGACACGTGCTTAAGAATACAATTAATAAAATCAACGATTAAAACAATCATAAAACAGCTTGCAAATAAATCAAATAAAGTACAGCGGAACCTCGAGATACGAAAGCTTCTTCATACCAAAGTTTCATAATACGAAAAGTGATGCAAAGATTTTTTTGCCCCCCGGCACACGAAAAAAATTTTGAGACACGAAAAACACGAGCGGCAAAAATTTAAAATTGGCGCCATAAGATCCTGCTCTCCCAACCATAAGATCTTATTCTTCTGTTGGTCAGAATGTTTCCCATGATGCCTATGTGTTAATGTTTCCTGCCATTTCCTATATTTTCTCCCGTTTACCCTCCTCCTCTGCCGCAAGTTTCACTTTCGAACATTGCCTCACTCGAAAGGTAAGGTTCCACATTTTCGTATTAATTATTTTTGTACATGTATTTATTATTGCATTATGTTCTAATATCTACTGCATTTACAGGTACAGTATTAACAGTTAGGTTAGGTACTACTGCATTTAGTTCTTATTTCATTCTGATTTTACCCTTATTATAAATTCAATGAGTGTTTTCTCAGGGCTTGGAAGGGATCAGGCAATTTACATGTAAAAAGCCTTTCGAGATAAGAAAGCCAAACTGGAACCAATTAATTTCGTATCTCGAGGTACCACCGTATGTGTTTACCGACTATGCAATTATTACTTGATATGAAAAGATTACGTCATACTAAAATTTAAAACCACAGAAAAAGACAGAAAATAATTATAGATTTATGCGGTTTAGATTAAGTTGTGAATGAAGCGGGACAACCCGAAACTTTAAGATTAAAAATAAAGTAATCGAAAATTTTTGTTTTTATAAGTTGAAATAAACAGAGTTAGTTTTAAAGCTGAGACTGGTACTTTAATGATTTGCGAATACATTAATTTTGTTTTAACCTTTTTAAAAAATTATTAAAAATGACCTTCATTTTTAAAATTTTCTAGTTAAGCCACTGTTTCACCCTTCTGATAACGTGTCAACGAACTGCATTATAGTAAATAACCAAGTGATCAAGATCAAGTGAAATACCTGGGTGTAATTTTCTTTTTTTAAAAGGCAGCATTATTTTTCTTGCAACTTGATGTATAATTCTCTTCCTAAAAGTGTGATGCTTTCATATTGTGTTAGACATTTTCTTTTTGACACTGACGTTTTGATCTAATTTAAAGCAATTTAAAAGAAAATAGTAGTTATTTTTAAATATAGTCAACGAATAATCACAGTGAAGGTTTACCATAAATAAATTTACAAAAACATTTGCGCTGAAAATGAAATTTTTTAAAAATTTTTGTTCATCTAAGAAGTTTTTTCATCGAACTAAAAATAAATTGTTTCCCTTTAAAACGTTTTAGAGTTTGCCACTGATAACAAAGTTATTGCTGTTGAAGTCGGTGGCGTGCAGAGGGGGCGGCGAACGGGGCGTCAGCCCTGGGCATCCGACGCAAGCGGGCATCCAGCCTACAGAGTGAAACTTAAAGAATTATGCTTTATTTCAATTTTGTAACTGCTGAGTGCTTTCGCGTACTACAGGGCTACTAACACATTATTATAGAATTGATGGAACCTTGCTCGAGTGGGGGATGCAAAAGAATGTTAGATGTCCCGATAGAGAGACGAAGCACTGCAAACCGTTAACAATATGTCAAATTTCCAAGAAACTGGATCGTTAAACTTTTCAGCTTTGTGTTGTGTCTGTTCCTTGCACAATATGGTAGGCTACTTTTGTTTCGTCTTAGTTTATCTTTTGAATGATGGTAGCACAATTTATTTTGCACGTAACTCAATTTCATTCAATTCAACTTGCACAAAATCCAATATCTCATGATTTAATACACAAATCGACTGTGGTTTTGACGCAAAATGTGCATTTTGACGTAAAGTCTCTCGTGGTTACTTTAACAGGTATCTGCGTGTTTGTGAATCTACAGTTGGTCTTAGAGTTTGCACGCGATGCAAGTATTATCTGTGTTAATCTTTTCTTATAACTCAACATCTTTCCAGTCGAGATAGCCAAACGAAAAATGGTTTATCTAATGCCTGAGGAGGTAAACAGTGCAATTGACAGAATGCTTTGAGTGTAATTCAGTAACGTAATTTGTGTGAATTATGTATGAAATGCGAACCCTATTTATGGCCTGTGCTTGACTTCTTCCGTCTGGTGCTAGTGAACCGTGCATTCTATTTTCATTGTGGGGGCGCACATTCAAACTTAGTTATGAGCGCTATTTAGCAAAGATACGGTACTGAAGACGAGTTTACGTAAATGGTGTGATTATACCTCACAGAAAGCCTTCTAATGTACAGTGTCAGCTTTTAGATTAAAACTGCTTTTAAGTAGGGGCCAATTGGATTTTAGCACTTTATAGTGCAACAAAAACTGTTTGGAATCTTACGAGTTTTTTGGTATTTCGTATGTGAGTCGCGGAGGTTAAAGATTGTCTTGAAGTGCGAGTTAACTGTCACACAATAGTGCATCACTGCGAACGAGCACTCGAACTAACGTTGCTGTGTCGCCACTCACTAATAGTTTAGAAAAACATAACAAGAGTTGCGATGCAGCGTGGTCAAGTGATTAGAGCGGCGTGATTGTGATCGATATGGTCTCGGTTCAAAACCTGCTCGTGCCATTCAGTTGCATTCTTAGAAGAGACACTTTACGGCACTTTCCCTACTTGGTGCTCTTGACAGGCAGTCTAAATTTCAGTCATATTTTTATAAAACTAAAAAACAAAATAAATAAAAAATTTCAACCGGACAACAATATCTTTACGAGGTCTGTTCAAAAAGTATCCGACCTTTTTCCCTCTCGCCAATAAGGTATGAGCAAACTGCCCGTGCAAAGCGTGGCTGCACACACACACATTCACACGTAATCGTGAAGCGTTTCAGGCCGATTCGTCATTCGTATCTCTCTGTGTAAAGCATTTAGTGCAGGCGTGTAGTACGTGTTCATCGGTTTTTTGATTTTCAGAAAATTTCATTTCAATGACAGAACGCATCGAACAGAGGTATTGCATCAAGTTTTGTCAAAAACTTGGTGATACTCAAGTTGAAACAATTCGAAAGATTCAACAAGCTTTTGAAAATGAGGCCTTAAGCCCAACTCAGATAAAGCAATGGTTTAAACGCTTTAAAGATGGCCGTGCATCAGTGGAAAGTGATCCTCGCTCAGGAAGGCCATCCACAAGCCGAAACGAGGAGGCGATGGATCAGGTTCGTGAAAAAGTGTTGGAGGATCGTCGTTTAACAGTACGAGAGATTGCTGCAGAAATGGGAATAAGCACAGGCTCAGTTCATTCAATCCTAACCGAGGATTTGAACCTGCGGAGAGTGTCGGCTAAATTTGTCCCCAAGCTGCTGACGGAGCAACAGAAGGAACTCCGGAAGGAAATTTCGGAGGACATGCTGGATGTTGCAAATCATGACCCAGAATTTATCAAGACAATCATCACTGGTGATGAGACCTGGGTTTATGGTTATGACCCAGAAACCAAGTTTCAATCATCACAATGGAAGCATCCGGAATCACCACGCCCAAAAAAAGCTCGGCAAGTCCGCAGCAATGTGAAAGTTATGCTGACCTGTTTTTTTGATTCCCGTGGCATCGTGCATCATGAATACGCACCAGAAGGTCAAACAATCAACAAAGAGTACTACCTGGAGATTCTACGTCGTCTTCGTGATGCTGTGCGAAGAAAGCGGCCAAACATGTGGGCAGCAAAGAATTTTCAGCTTCACCACGACAATGCTCCCGCTCATTCTGCACATGTGGTCCAAGCTTTTCTAGCCAAAAACAGCATGCCACTTATTAGACAGGCTCCTTACTCTCCCGACTTAGCACCGTGTGATTTCTGGCTGTTCCCTAAGCTAAAAACAACTCTGAAAGGGAGGCGATTTCAGTCAAGAGAAGACATTATGAAAAAAGCGACGGAGGAGCTTCAGAGCATTCCGGGGGAGGAGTTTATGAAGTGTTTTGAGAAGTGGCAGAAGCGCTGGGATAAGTGTGTGAACCACCAAGGGGAATATTTTGAAGGAGATTGAATAAAACTTGCAAAATTTATTGTGTTGTGTGCTTTATACAAAAAAGTCGGATACTTTTTGAACAGACCTCGTACATCTCTGGAAGCAGGTCGGGGTAACTACTTGCCCCATGTATTAGCGCCTCCGTCGCTTTCCCGCAAGTAGAAGGATAAATATAGAGATGAAAAAACCACCCAGTTTTGATTTACAAAGTAATGGTTTACAATTTCGCATAATATTTATGTAATAGAAAAAAGGACAAATCTATCTCCTATCGCATGCTTCATATGTGCTTTCTTTTTTAGTGGACCTATAAAATATTTATTTACATTCATAAATATAATATTTAGTTGTTCTTAAGTAAAAGAATACTTTTTAATAGACGTATTGTATCTATAATCACATGCTTCAAATCAGTGATGGGATTCAGGGGGTTCGCACGGGTTCGCGCGAACCCGTTCTTGGAATTTCGGCACGTTTAGCGAACCCGTTCTTGGAATTTCAGCATGTTTAGCGAACCCGGTTTTAACTTTACGTGATCTATGTATTTCAATATCTCTGTGTTTAATGTAACAGTTTCAATCTTCTGCAGATGTTTGTTCAAAGTGTAAAGAACGATTCTGAGTGAAGACCTTTTTTTTTATTTAGAGAACACCCTAATTTTGGGAGAAAAATAGGGAAATTAGAGATAAAATGGAAGTGAAGACCTTTTTTTTTTTTTTTTTTAGAGGAGACCCTAATTTTGCGAGAAAAATAGAGAAATTAGAGATGAAATCGAAGTGAAGACCTTTTTTTTTTTTAGAGAACACCCTAATTTTGGACCTGTTCTTTAAACTTTGAATTCCAACACTGAAACTGTTGTTAGCGAGTTCGATACAAAAGAGAACCTGTTCTTAAAATTTTGAATCCCATCACTGCTTCAAATCCAAAGAATAAAACAAATAAAATAAACAAAATCAACCAACGTGAAAAACCAACAATAATTTTTTAATCGTCTCAAATTAAAATTTCCGAATCTAATTTTTTTGTCAACACTACTGTAGTTTTAACAAATTTTAAATGCTTGTCTCTCTCACATTTCTCGATGCTAGACTAGAGATAGGGAGGGGGCAGACAATCAAGAAGTTGACCCTAGGCTCACTAGACCTCTGCATGCCCCTGATTAGAGTCTTATTCTTAAATGCCCTTTATTAATTCCATTTTTCTACGTCAAGCACAAAATTATTCGAAGTAAATAAAATTTTAGTAAGTGAATCAGCTTGTTTCTTCGTCTTAAATAGGGCTGCATAAAGATTCTTTTTTAAAGTTTGGAAAGTTTAAGGTTTAATTGATAGCAAGGGGATTCAAATCGCGGGCCAAAGTATGATCTTCTAGGACCATTAAGTATTTTCAAACATTTTATTGTAAATATCAGAGCGATGTCATTTTTTTACATCAGCCCCTAGAAGCCAATTTATGTAAAATTAAAAAGAAAATTTTGTTTTAGTCTTATTTTATTTGAAGTAAAAAAATAAATTTGTTCTGGAAAAAGAATAACGATATAAAAACATTTTATAAAATTTTATCAGCCCAATTTAATGGTGAGAGTCTGATGCAACCACAGGAAGTGGTTCATTAAGCCGCAGCAGTGAGAAATTTTGACCACTTCTTATGGCATTTGATTCAAATCAAAATACACCTGCTCAGTAATTTTGCAATACAAATTTCAAAGCAAACTGACAAATGAAAAAATTGCCTACTATCTAAATCTATGAATAGATTTTTAACGTTAAAATTAGTTGGCTAAGTGTACAAGCCAGCTTGCACTTTTATTACACAAAAGATAAAATTATTTTTAATTTCATTAAAAGAATGTTAAAAGCGTTTTATTTTAAAATCAAAAAAAAGTTTATTCTTTATTAGGGGGGCTTAATTTTGAAAATTTTGGAAATTGAAAATCAGGCCCTCAAAGATTTTTGGTATGATAGTAAAAATTAATAATTAAATTATTCTTTTCACTTTACTGGCAAAAAAACATATATACCCCCCACAAAATTTAGTATACCACTTTCTTCAAAGTATCGCCAATATTTTACTGTACTACTGTATAGTTGTCTTTATAAAAAAAACAATTTTGAAAGGATTTTTACTTTATATGCAAGTGTGTTTACCACTTAACATAGCTTTGATGTATTCAAAAGCCGAACCAGGGGGCGAGACATTTTAGTACCGCAAAAATAAAAAATAATAAATAAATAGCTTTAGAAGTGCTTAAAAACAAAAAAGTTTGTAAAAATATTTTTGTAGCCTACTTGACGATGCTTTTGAAATTTCTTTATTTGTCAATTGTACTTACCCCCTACTCAGGGGCACCAGAAGTAGGGGGTAGGAAGCAATCGCCTACTTTTTCCAGATTACTTTTGCAGAACATAGCCATTAGCTTAAGTAGATTTTTTTCAGTTTAAAAGTATGTCATTAGAATTAACTTTTATTCATTTATCTACCTATTTATCAACTTTATTTATTCTCTCACTTGCAAGACTTGCAAGAATGTGCAAGGTGACAAACTTAGGCCAACCATCAGGCAATTAATACCAAGACCTGCTATCGAAAATGCTAAGACATTACTTTCTGATTAAAATTTTTATTTAATTTTTTAGTATGTATTTAGAGATGATTGTAAATCTATAGTAATTCAGAGCTGCTAGTTTTTTCCTGAAGAGGCAACAAAAAGGCGAAAGGAGGTGTTATTGTGTTTGCCATCAAGACATTTCTACTTTCCTGTTTTTGTAAATTTTCAGACAAAATATTTAGGATATTACCAACGCCGTACCCGCCGGGGGACAGGGGGGTAATTCTTCAAGTTTCCAAGATTTGCGCAAAATTCAAAATTTTCGGGCAGTGACAAAAAAATATTTGGGCAAAACCATAATTTTTCGGGCAGCGATATGAAAAATTTGGGCAAAGTCAGGAGTTTTAAGGCAGTGACAATAATGAACAGCAAAAAGTAGTTACCAAATTTAGGTGAAGATCTTTTTTTTTAGAGAACACCTTGATTTTGGGACGAAAATTAAAGAATACGAAATTAAATTAAAGTGAAGACCTTTTTTTTAGAGATCGCCATGATTTAGGACAAAATTTGTTCTTCGTCCGAGAATCTGAGACCATTTTTTGTCCTATCCGTAATGTACTATAAAATCATGATTTGGGCAAACGTTACAAAATTTGGGCAAAACTTCATTGCCCCCCAAATTTTTTTTGCTGGTAAGCCTTGCATGCTATGCAGATACGTATTGAAAACGTTAAAAATCTTGAATAAACCGCGATTTTGTAGGATTCTGTCGGTTTTTTGTGTTTGAAGAATTTAAAATAATGCAAATTTTTTTATTTAAAAAATTTCAAAATATGAAATGGTAAGTTCACAATTGCAGACTTTTCAAGAGTTTTTGAAAGTTTAAGCAATATAAAAATTTTTTAATTTCCTTGCAAGCCCTATCCACAGTTGACATTTTAGAAAGGTGTTCACGGTTTTTCGTTTGGATATTATACAGTTTGTACATCCCGACTAAAAGCTGCAGAATGTCAGACTTTGATTGTCAAATACTTACGGTGTAAATTTTTTACACGGTAGTTTTAAGAACTTGAGCACAAATGCCAGTGTGAAAAACGTGTAAATTTATATTCATCGATCAATTTTTAATGTATTCTATTTTAGACGGTCACTGTCAAAACGTTTTTGAAATAAATATCATAACACTTTCAATAATTTTAGCTTCATTAGAAACATATTGCTTGAGATGCGTTTTGATGGTTTACTATTTTGATGTTTCTCAATCGAAGAAAAAAAGCATGTTTCAAGCTCTTGTGCATTCCCATTGTTTGACGCGGATTGTTTCGGACAAGCTTTGAGTGCACAACCGACAAGAATAGATGTCTTGTATACAGGTCTAGCAAAATATAATGTGTTCACAAGGCATGCAAACCGCGTTTTTTTCCTTATTCTTACATTTCATGCATTTGTCTTTTTTCTTTATGTCCAAAACAAGGTTGAGTAGCTCTTGACAATGGGAAAAGTTGCAATTATTTTTTTCATTTGTTGCAAAAAAGCATAACAGATCTTGGTGTCTTCAATGCCTATGCTTTTTGCATATTTCACGTGAGGGTCAAGCACCATCATTGCTTCTAATCTTTGACTTCTTTCCTCGGCTGCAATCGTGTTTTGCGTTTGATTGGTCAACATGGTATGTAGCTGATTTGTTGCAGCGGATCGAATTGGATTTTCTACATTTAGTCGATGTGAACCTGGGTATTTCTGGCGTACTTTTTTTCCACATATTTTACACCTTGTTTCTTTTGAACAAATTTGCACAAAGGAAACCACTTTGCATGCTCGTACCACGGGTTGTCATGCAATTTCCAGTAAAATAATTGTCCTCCACAATAGAAACAACTGACACTTTCACCAGAACCCATGCAACAAATGCTGCGTCAACCAGTTTATGCGGCGTTGGACTTTCCTGATCATACCAAGAGTTGGGAGAGGTTTGCATACGACCTTCTTTGTCACACATATGCGGTTTTTGCGGGTTGAAGCAGCGAAATATTTCCGCTTCTAACTCTGGAGAGACAGAATTGTGCGACATATTTTAATGACAAAACCAAAGCACGCTGGCTTATATACGCTTCTTGGTATGACGTCATAGATTGCATCATGTTTTAGTACTGTATTAAAAAGATATTTAAACCGATAAAACCTCTGGCCAGAATGTGTGTGTTTTGTATTAGAAAGAGATTGGTTAAAACCGTTGCGCAGATCTTTGCAATAGAAAAACATTGTTAAAATCCCTGAACAGATTGCTGTTTTTTGCAATAGAAAAACCTTGTTAAATTCTCAGTTCAAGTTTTAAACACAGCTTTGTTGCTCAGCTTAAAACAAACCTGTAGTTAAACGCAACTGCGCCGCTCTGCCTGGGAATCAAACTAGTGGTTTTACTTAGAGCTAGGGTTAAAGCTGGGGTTAAGGTTAGGATAAGAGCAGTAAGGATCCCCCACCAGATCCGTCGTTTGGTCTGACGCAGAACCGTTGTTTGATCCGACGCAGATCCGGTGCAATTGACAACAAAAGTCTCCTCCTAAACTATTGATATAGCTCTAACTATGCAGTTAATTCTAATTTTCCATTCAGATTTGTACAGTATTATTATTAATTTTTTTTTATTTAGTTTATTTCTATATTTATCCTTCTGATTTACAAAAAGGCGACGAAAGTGCTAATACATAGGGTAGCAATTACCTCCACCTACTTCTGGAGATGCCAAGATATTGCTGTCCGCTTCAAATTTAATAGAGATGTAACTGAAATTTAAATATGCTTGCCAAAACCAACAAGCAGGAAAATCTGCTTTAAAGTGTCCTTCTCAAGGACACAACAGAATGACGCGAGTAAGTTTTGAACCAAGATCATGTCGATCTTAGTCCCGGCGCTCTCGTTACTCGAACCCGCTGCCGAGCAACAAACGATTTTGTATTAAATGTTGTACCCCAAAACAATGTTGTACCCCAAAACAATTACTCCATATTGTAATTTGTTATATGTTTAACTATAAAAAAAACTTCGAAGTGTTTAAATTGACTTCTATTTGTATTCTTAAAAAAAAAACAATTGAGCAAGCCTAGTGGAGAGATAAACTCTTTTAAGGGGATTATTTTTACACTATGACCAAGATTGACTGTTGTGAATGTTATCATTTCTATAGTTCTTATAATTACATTAATAATTTTTAGCTTAAAAATATTTCCGAATTTTTTGAAAATTGTTTGACTATTACAGTCTGCGACAAAGGTTTAGGGACACTGTCTAAAAAACGCAACAAGTAGCTTTAAATCCTCACATCTCGATAAGTTATCGGTATTATTGTGCCATAATGCGTAATTATGTTATTGTGTTGATATATAAAATCTGTATGACACTGATTTTTTATTTCCTGCTCAATAATTTCTTTGAAAGATGGCGTTTTAGTCAAAATCAGTTAAATTTATTGGTTGAAAAAATGGGCAAAAAGCAGTTTTTCAGCACAAAGGAACGGGCTCAAATCGTAACTTTAAGCAATTTAAAGTTTTCTGTACGTCAAATAGCGAAGAAGATGAAGGTTTGCAAAACAGTTGTGCACAACGCAATTATGAAATACCAAAATGAGATGTTTTCGTAGACAGAAAAAGTTCTGGCCAACCAAGGGTTAACTACCCGAAACCCGGTTTTTAAAATCTGGAAACCCGGATTTAAAAATTTCAGTGTCACTCAGGAATATTAACTACGATTTGAGCACCCGCAGGCCGCAGAGTACTAAATTGGACTTTGGAACAGTGAAAAACACCCGCAGTGTTAGCTTCACTTGCCGTTATTAAGCAGACGCCGATTTAAGTATTGGCTGAACATCAAAGTAAAAGCGATCGAATGATTGTCGCGTGTGGGACTAATAATGGGTTTATTTTTTGCAAAATCGATTTCTGATTAAACCCGAAAAACCCGAGTTTTCCCGGGGTTTTTGTCTCAGGTACCCGAAACCCGGGTTTTAAAATTTTGCCCCGAATTGGAAACACTAGTCTGGACTTCTCCAAGAAACATGTTAATTGGGACGTAGACATAGAAATAGACTTTTTTTGTCTATGAAAACACCCTACACAAGATATTGCTCTATTTTTTTCATAGTAGCACTAGGAAGTCGATGGCATGTCAAAAAGAAAATAAAAAATGTCGCATTGGTGATTGCAGCATGCTCTGGTTATGCTCGTTATGTCGTCAATCGTGCTTTGCATTCCATTTGTCGTGTGAAAGTTTGTGTGACAGCGTTTCCGTGTCCCACGGTCGGTTAACTGTACATTTGTTCATGTTCAATAGATATAGTTATGGCTCACTACATATAGATACCCCTAAAATGAAGACCTTTTCTTTGAGATCACTCTGTTTTGAGACAAAAAGGAGTGGCCTTCCGAATCAAACGACGACTTTTTAAGAGACCACAATGCTTTGAATCACTCAACAGTGACCCCCTAAATTGAAGACTTTTTTTTTAGAGATCACTTTGTTTTAATTGAACCCGGCTACCTTTCTTTAGAGATTGCTTTGCTTTACTTTTCTTGCAACGGTTCCTCCTTTTTGTAAGGCCATCACTGCCTACGACTTTTAAAACCAGAATTCAAAAGTTATTTTCAAGATTTGAGCAACACTGAACTTCCTAAATGGAAGACGACAAAAAGTCTTTTCTGTCTGAAAGCAATATTCTTTTCGAAGATTTGCAGGATTTTTTTTGTTTTTTGTTTGCGATTTTTGTTTGTTTGATGAAATAGGGGCGCGTCTCAAAAATCCCTGCTTTAGATAAATCTAAAAAAGATTCAATAGTTTTAAAGACTTTATTTCGTATGAGTTTTTTAATTTTTAATAGTTTTTATATTTAATATTTTTTCCAGTGTAGTAGGTGAAAAAATAGGGATTTTAAAATAGATAGGAAGTGATTGTTTATACGTAAAGTGAATAGATGCAATGATTATATTTCTTGGTTGTTTAATAAAACCAGCATCTTTTTTTATTAGCTTGGTTAGAATCAGACTCTTCTAGATTTTAAGTCAGCCAATTCATGTATTGTACAACCAGGGGCGACTCCAGGACTTGGTCGCCACTCGGCCTCATGTTTAATAGTGATGTAACAAGTTGCACATACACTACACAGTAGATGATTACTATTAGCTAAGGATAGTGGTGAAAATTTTGTAAAACATAAATTAAAATATATGGTGTCTAAAACTACAAACTGTTTATTATCTGTTATACTTTAACAAAAAACAAAATTCTGTTCAGGTCCGTGCCTGCGGTTACCCAACCCCTGATCATTCTTGCGTCACAATAGTCACAATGCAAGACTATTTTTCTGATCTTCGTCTACGGTTATTTCTTTACAGCCCGAGTTGAACATAAAAGCTAACCAAAGAAGTGTATGGTTCGACAGTCTACACGCGCTTGTGAATTTTTTTTTCTCTTTTTCCGTGCTGATCTATGGCTATTTCTCTGAAGCACGAGTTGAGTACAAAGGTTTAAGCAAAAAAGTCTCTGCTTTGACAGTCTACACGTGCTTGTGAATCGCTACTTTCTCAATTTCGTAACTAGGGTTATTTTGTTGCGGCCCGAGTTCAACATAAAAGCTAAGCAGAAAAACGACTGCTACTGCATACCGTACTTATTAGTCTTCCTGTTGGTGGTTTATAGTATAAAGGTGATTTACAAATAATATGTAAGTTTTATAATGTAGGTAGTTTATAGTATTGTAGCGAACTCCTCGTCGCAAACCGTCTTTCGCGCATGCATTTGGTTCGATTTTGCAAAATTTTCCACAAATGTATTTTCAAACGTTGTACTGGGTTTCTATAAAGTCTTGACACATTTAAAATTTTAATATCTCAAAAACCGCATAAGGTAGAAACTTTAAATTTTCGACAGTGAATTATACCACCATAAAGCTTTTTTATTATTTTTTACAGGTTATTTTATTGTTCAAATAAGCAAGAATAAGTCATTTTTAATAAAGGCGTAAGTTTGCAACAAAGTATGAAGCATGTTGACCATTCAACAAAAAGCACAATGTGTTCTTTGGTAACATAATTTGAAATCACCAACAGCAGTACATCGTAAATTTAAAAATAATTTTGGACAAAACCCTCCTCACACTAATAGCATTAAGAGATGGTTTAAAAATTTTATGGAAACCGGCAGCATTTTGGATTACAAAAGATCGGGTAGGCTAAGCAAAAGACCTTATGCGCCTTTATTAAAAATGACTTATTCTTGCTTATTTTAACAATAAAATAACTTGTAAAAAATAACAAAAAACTTTATGGTGGTATAATTCACTGTCGAAAATTTAAAGTTTCTACCTTATGCGGTTTTTGAGATATTAAAATTTTAAATGTATGTTCGCTCGCTGCAGACTCGGCTTGCAGCGCTCTTCCACTTGCTGCGCAGCGTTTATCTACTGCCATGACAACCGTCATGTAATAATTTCGCATTTCTCAGTATTTTGTTTATATACCGCCTTTCCGCTGTCCCTCCAAATGATCGTTGGTTTTCGCGCCATCAAAGGTCATTACCACCTTTTGTGTAATTATTTTTGACACTCTGCAAATAGAATGTGGCTTAATCACCTGGCCTAACGCCTCGTGGTTTTACCTGTAAGAAAAGGTCAGGCGTCATAATAAAAAATCTATAAAATCACTACGACAATATATACTTGCTGGACCGAATCGCCGGCCAGACGGAGACGGAGACGGAGAGACAGACCGAGACAGAGACATAGACGGAGCGAAATAGAGCGAGACTGACTACTAACAACCGAATTGATGGAGCGACCTCTAAAGCTTAACTTAATTGAGACTCATTGTTCTGCAACGCTGCTGAGTGAAGATTTGTATTTCAAATAGCTCCGGAATTTCAACGCTTCAACTGCCAGGTTTTTTTGTGTAAATTATCACAAAAGAAGAGAATTTACACAATTTGAGATATTTCAAAATCTGCAAGAGCTACATGAAAAGTGTAAACATGAAAGTTGTTAGAAAAAACATCTACTTTTCAAATATGTGGCGTTTTATTTTAACTTTTAGTTTATTGACTAGTAGAAAGTAACTTTATAGATTGAATCTTGCATTGCCATTGTATTGCACTGCATTGTTTCGAACGTCAAATTTTTTTTGTAAGGGAGGGATGTATCACCCCTTTTTGCATTCTCAAATTTTATTCATGTTAAATTTTGTGTGAGTTAATTTATTCTGGTGCTGCATAATTGCACTGATTCATACCAATATAGTTAGTTTCCAAAAAGACTTGGCTTTGGTGACAGAACACCAATTTGTTCATTATATCTACCGGTCCCAAAAATTTTTTCAAGGGTACTATTTTTGGTTCCAACTAAATTTTTGGAAAAAAATTTAAATAAAAATACCCAAACTTTTTTTTATTTCTTTAAAGTTTGGTTAAATACCAATTGAGCAAAATCAAAATTAGCATGTTGCAGAAGTAACTTCAATATATTTTTAATGATACGAAAATATTGCTCTAAAAGCCACTATAGTGGCTGTTGGCAGTTAAAGGGTTAATACCGTTTTGTCTGTTTGTTTGAAATTCGTGTCCCTTTTAATAAAAGGTGTTAAATTTTGCTCGTGTGCCAAAAACCACTCACGCTGCAGTATAAATATTCATACTATAAACCACCTACGGCACGACTAATGAGTACGGATCTGACATCGTATAAACTTTATACGATGCCAGACTTTAAACCAGTGATTCTAAACCGCGGCTCTCAACTCTCCATCTTGCGGCTCTCACTTTTTATATTAAGAATAACTTCTTAATTAATGAGGTTCAAATTTCTTATAATTTCTTTTATAAGATTCTATTTTAAAATTATTTTATATTACCGGTACTTAAGTGACAATGTCAGAGCAACCTACCAGTGGCGTGCGGTCAGGGCATGCAAGTCATGCGTTGCATGACCAAATTTTTAGGAATTGCATGACGAACTTTTGTGCGATGAGGTAGATATCGTTGAATTCAATGAGAAATATTACGTGTTTAGAATGAAATCTGAGTCCGATCCGAGACGAAGACCTATTTTTTGTGTTATTTTAGAGAATACCGTGAATTTAAGACGAAAAGTAAGAAATCGGAGACTGGTTTGAAGTGATGACCTTCTTTTTTTTGGAGATCACTGCATTTCGAGAAAGAAAAGTGCATTACCCGGAATGATTTTAAGCAATGACCTATTTTTTCTTTAGAAATCACTGCATTTTGATGAAGAAAAGTGCATTACCTGAACAATTTTAAGCGATGACCTTTTTTAGAGACATAAGCAAAAATCTAGGACGAAAATTGGTCTTGATCACCATGACATTACGACTAAAAGTTACAATCTCATACAAAAATTTTTTTCCTGCTGGTAAAGTATTGCATGTCTCATTCATTAATTATCCATAACATACCAATTTTCATGACCAGATTTTGGCATGCAAATTGCATGGCCAGACTCAAAGGTCACCGCACACCACTGCAACCTACAAAAAAACTTGCACTCTTTATCAAAAAATTGAGCTTTTAAAAGTGATTAGGAAAACAATTTTTTCAAATTGAAGTAGAAAACATGGCACTTTGCCTTTCGTGTCCTGTGGTAATAAGCAGTGTAAAATCTTTTAATGTTAAGAGACACTACGAAATTCATTCTGTAAAGTATGATTGCTACAAAGAAAAATCAAGAAAAGGAACGTTAGAATTTGCTTAAGTTAGCATGTAACAAGCAGATGAATATGTTTAAGTTTTACAACGAATTTGAAGAATTAACAGTAACATCGTATAAAATTAGCCATTTACTGGCCTGCTATATAAAACTGTATTCGGATGGTGAAATTATGAAGCAGGCCATTGTTACGTTTGCTCAAGAATGCTGTTCCATGAACATTCAACTTAAAGTTCAAAAATTACAGCTTAGTAATGACACTGTAACTCGACGCGTTAAATGTGCGGTAGAATTTGGCTAATTCGTCATCGTTTAATTTGTCACTTTGCTCAATTCGTCGCTTTTTCGTCGGTCCAGACAAAATTTCTATTTTTTATGTACATTTCAGTTCTTCTAATTCGGCATCGTCTTATTCATCAATTCGCTCAATTCGTCACCTCTTTCTTTTCCTTACAAGCGTTTTATTCGGTTAATACGTCATTTGAAGTTTCACTTTTGATGTTTAAGAAGTTAGTTATCGCTTGTGGAAATTCAAACAAATTAAGGATCTTTGTCTGAGTATTGTTGCACTCAGCAATTTGTTTATTTAATTTATACAAGAGGTTCGAAGCACAACCAGACTCCCCATTGAGAAAAAACGGAAACTTTTTGAAGTTTATTAATGATTTAAAAAGTGTTAAATTAAATGGAAAAGTCTAGATAGAGTAGAGGAATTAAAACGTTTAATTTAAACAATAAAAAAGTTTTCCCGATTTCCATTGAGAGTAGCGTTTTCTGCTGTTGATTTCAAATTGTTGCCTCTAGCGAAGTTACCTAAAAAATTAAGAGTCAAAGATGTCATGTTGCTATTAAAATTTTTGTGAATTATTGTAGCAAATTTTACTTTCACCAACTTAGTTTAATATTTTCTGTGTAGGCGTACCGGTATTGCATGGTTTGGGTTATGTGTGTATAGTTGTATTCAACCATAGTGTCATAAACTTGTATTCCACTGCACATTAAAGCACTATGTATACTAGTTACTATGATAAAGCATACAAGCTGCTTTGATAAAGCTTTAACCTGATTGCATAATTCGTCACTTCGCCTAAATCATCACTTTTTGTAATTCCCTGGAGGAGACAAATTAGGCAAATTCTACTGAATATCTAACGACCAACAGAAACCTTGCCAAAGGGAAAAAAGGCATTTCTCGGCTTGGCAATGAATCATGCATAGCTAATTTGGCGTTTGTGATTGATATTAACACCCATCACTAAATCGCATCCTACAAGGAAAGAACAAGTTTTGTCCAGATTTATTTTACATTGCATGCGTCTGCCTTTCTTTAAAAATCTCTGTCTTTGGAAGACCCAGCTAGTAAGTTTTTGGAAGACTTGTTACCACATATTTTCCGACACTTTCAAATCACCCAGATAACGGATCACTTGAAACATATAACAGGCTTATTGGCAAATTGATTTTTAAATTTAATTGTTGCAATAACGAAATAAATTCTTTCTCGCCCTTGATAAAAACACTTGCAAGACCTATGACAATAGAAGCTGTCACCACTTCTAATAATTTTTAATTAGAACTACTAGATAGATGTCGAGCTGAAAGAAACGTTTAAAAGCAAAGGTTTTCTCGTCTTTTCAAAGAAAAATATCTTAACTTAATTGATAATGTCTTTAAGAATGCCTCGGTTTTTGATTCAATGTAAGTATGCGAAGCACTGTTCAGCAAACTGGTCTAAATTAAAATTCAATATCGTAACCGACTAACAGATGATCATCTAAAGCAGCTTCTGCGTACTGCATCAACCACGATTACTCCTCATTTCGACGCACTTGTAAAAAGTCAAAACCACTGTCAAGTTTCACATTACATTGATTCAATTATTTTATGAATTCTTGTGGTTTGTTAAACTTTGCTGTTTTCATACGACTCTTTCATACTTTTAGTTTGAAATTTTGCTGTGGCTGTAAAAAAAGATTGAGAACCCACTGCTTTAAAGAAATCAAATTAAAAAATCCCAGCTTTCGTATGACTCGGGCTGATTCCGAGTAGCCCAAGTGCCAGAGTCGCTACTGCTATAACCAGTGTTGCCAGATTGGGCAACTTATCGCCAATCGGGTAATTTTAAATTTTGATTCGCAACCGAAAATTAGAATTGGCGACTTTTTGGGCTACTTTAGAGTACAGCTTTGGCGACTTTAGATGAAATTTGTGACATGAAAAAAACCATGTTTTTAAACTTTTGGCTTGATATGCCAAAATTTGTTTTGAAAACTTGATATTGTTGTTGCGCTTGATGTGAGAACTTTTTTTATTTTTATTTTTAGAGATCACTACTTTTTTTAAGGACGGGAGAACTCGGAGTCAGATTCAAAGGGAAGACCTTTTTTATCTTGACCTTAAATTTGAGTCAAAACTTTTTTTTAAATCCTTAAAGTACTAGATCCTCTAGCTTTGATACCACATTATTTTTAGATGATACTCTTCTAATGATGTCTTATAGAAGCATTGAGTCTCTGCAAACCAAATCTATCTTAGGACTTAACAAAATAGATGCATGACTTCGTCAAAATAAATTATCATTGAATTACCCTAAAATAAATTTTATTGTTGCTAACAAATACCCTCACAAATCTGTTTGTGCAAGCTTTAATTTAAATTTAAATGATATACTGTAGCTCTCAAACGAGTTGAAACTATTAAATAACTCAGAATATCGATTGATGAAACTTTAACATGGTCCTCCCACATTACACAATTGACCCTACACCTCTCAAAATATGCTGGCCTTTTCTACAGATTGCGTAGTTATGTTGCTCGTGAAACCCTCTGTATGCTGTATTATACATTAATTTACAGCTAAATACAATACGAAATTATTGTTTGGGCAACAGCTAATAAAACATCTCTTGGAGTTGTTAAAGTTAGAAAAAATTTTTAGAATTATTTTATCTTGCAGTAAATTCACCCCGATATTGACTCTTTACAAAACATTCAATTTTTTACCACTGGAAGACATATACTTATTAGAATTAGCTAAATTTATGTATTAACTGTATCATATAGTAAATTACTTCAAAAATTTTATGCTTCATTTAGTAAATTGACTGAAATTCATAATCACAATACAAGAAATACAAAACATTTTACATACTTTATACCTTGTATTAATAAAAACTTTCGTAAAAATCTACTTTCTTTCAGAGGTTCTATATCAGTGATGGCGAACCTTTTTGAGGCCGCGTGCCACATTTGCAGCCCGAAATGAATTTGTCTGTCCCGGCGTGCCAGCCGTTTCATAAACATCAGTTTTCAATAAACAAAAACGTTTAGATTAGACACAAACTACCGCGGCCAAAACTTGTGATAAATAGATCACGAGTAGCCAACGCACGACTATAGTCCTACTATCGCTTTGTTCCGGGCTACAAAATATACAGACTGTGCACTTGTAATAATGCACCAAGTGCACCTGCATATTTTGTAGGTACCGCTTTGATCACGTTCCCACTGCCTGAGCAAATTCCTGTTCAACTAGCCTTAATTCCTTTTTTCTCGTATATCACCAGGTGATGTCGTAATGAGCTCCTTAACAGCAAATAATTAGCGCCCGACAGCGATAAACTTATCTTAAATGTTAGTTTACTTTGCCGCCATTGCTTGAATAAAAAAACAAACCTAAAACGCCCCCAGTGTTCACAAACATTACTGAACCTTTCGAGCTACAACTGCACTTATCATCAGTTGCCTGCTTGACTGCTTTGTCGTCCGTGGTATTGCATCGAAATAAAAATAGACGAGTACAAGCCGGTGTCGTATAAAATTTGGTCCCCCGCAAAATTCGGTCTTCCCTCATGATACAATTGCTGAGTAATGTTATGTAGGCTTAAGCGATCTTAACTACCTGCAATCCAACTAAATATAAAATGTAGGCTAATGCAAAACTATACGATTTAATTTATATAACAAAGCAATACTTAAAATGCATTAAACTTGTGAAATCAAGAAAATAACATTTCGGCTGATATTACTCCGGACTTTTCCATGACAACCACTCATACGTAACAAAGGGGGGACCAAATTTTACGGGAAGACCAAATGTTATACGACACCGGAGGCTGGTCTTACGGTTCGAATAATAAAGTTTTTACGAAGCAAAAAAATCCTTGTGAAACACTTTTTTATTAGCAGCTGCATTTTACGAAATCAATGCAATTTCTGTTGTTCTAAAGTTGCAGATAACTTGTTGATTGATGGCTCATACTTTGTGAATTTGAGTGTGACACACGCACTACTCATGTCATCTGTAAGTCTATTTCTTCTCTCGGATTTAATAAAGTTCATAGTCGAAAACAGCTGCTCACAAGAATATGATGGCCCAAACAACGTAAGAAGAGCTATTCCAAGCGATTTCATAGATTTGAAACTGATCGGCAGAGAATTCCATACTTTCAGAATTTTATTTTCAGAGTTACTAGTGGCGTTTTCATTCATCATTCCCTCATACTCTATTTTCTCCAGTCTTTCACGCAGGTCACAGAATTTACAGGTCCACAAATAATTTTCTTTAAATTCTAAAAGCTTCATTTCTAGATTTTCCAAGCCCAGCCATTGTAAACAGGAAAGATCAAGATCTTCAAAGTTAGTTTTATCTGGAAAGGTTAGAAAATACAGAGTTTTTTCCATCTTTCGAAACTGCGCAAATCGTTTACGGAAATTTTCTTTTGTTTTTAATATTATGCTTGAAAATTTTTTAAATATTTCTTGTTTGCTTGAAGATCCGTCCGAAAATACCGTTGAGTTTGAGTCTTCCAAATGCGTTTTAAGATTTGAAAAATATTTAAGTTTCCCACTTTTTATGTCTTCTTCAAAAACTTCCAGCCTTCGTTCAAATGCTTTTATATCGCAGAACATCCTTTCCGCTGTTTTTCCGCGTCCTTGTAGTTTTGTGTTCAGTGCATTAAAGTGCATTGTAAGATCTGTAAAGAACATGAGACTGTTAAGCCAAACAACGTCAGTGAGCTGAGAAAAGTCTTGTTTTTTCTCATACATGAAAAGTCGAATTTTGTTTAAGCAAGCGACAAATCTTTCCAAAACACGTCCTCTGCTCAACCATCGGACATTATTATACATCAGTAAGGTATCATACTTTGCTTCGACTTCAACAAGAAGTGCTTGAAACTGACGAAAATTAAGTGCACAAGATGTAATTTACTATTTTTGTAACATCTTTGAGTACATCTTCTAATTTCCTGGTACTGTCTTTCGCACAAAGAGCTTCCTGGTGTATAATACAATGGAACCGAACAACTTGACGTTTTGTTTCATTTGCAAACAGCTTTACGAAACCAGATGTTGGCCCAATGGCCCAACCATACTCGGTGCTCCGTCAGTAGTGATTGAAACTATCTTCGCAGGTGTGACACTTTGTGTCGTAAGGCACTCCATCACAGCAATGTAGATATCTACTACTTGTGTTCTTTCAGGTAAAGAAACTAGTTTCAGCAGTTCTTCTCTCATGACGTCACCAGCAGCATAACGTAAAATTATCGCCAATCTTGCATGATTATTTATATCTGTACTCTCATCCAAACACATAGAGTAGCAAGAAGCTTTTTGTAAATCGGTAGTGAGTTGCAAACTCACATCCTGTGCCATTCTTAAGACTCGATCCTTCACAGTATTTCTGCTAAGTGGCAGCTCGGAGATGCGTTGCAAAATTTCATGTCTATTTAAAAAGTCGTGAAAAAGAGAATCACTTCCAGCTAACATAGCTGATTTAATGAAATCCCCATCAGAAAGAGATTTACCATGTTTAGCGATACATAACGAAAATTGAAAGCTGGCATACATCAAATGATTGGGTTTGGAAATGAAGTTCATAAAATTATTACGCTGAGAATGATATTTTTTCAGTTCATTTGCAAGATACTCCTGTTTTTCCGTTTCTTTCATTTCAGCAATATTTTTGTGGTTGGTTTCGAAATGCCGTTTGACGCTTGAAGTACGACAAACAACACTATCGCCACACAAAGTACACAACGCTTTTCCGTTGCGTTCAATGGCTCCAAATAATTTCGTCCACTCTTCTCGAAATAATCGCCCACTCTCAATAAGCTTCACCTTCTTTGTTGCATACATTTCAGGGTACAACTTGCAAACAATATCCACTATAATTAAAAATAAACAAAAAGCTATGTTTAGTTTAGGCACATAACTGACGGTTTTAAACAGTCTGAATATAAATTCAAAGCCAATATATAACTGATCTGAATATTTTGTTCGAGCTTTCGTCTACTTCTTACATTTTCAGGAACTAGCTGTAGCTGAACAAAATGTTCAGAGCAGTTGTATTGCTTTTAGTATACATTCAAGCTGTTTAACTGTTAAATAAGTTAAGCTAAACTATGCTAGGCTAACTAACAGATATAATTAAATACAACTCTGCTTCAAGTTAAAAACCGCTTGGCTAGAGGACTGCTACAGTGGTACACGACCTGAGCACTGTACTGTAAAAACTATAATTGTCTTGGTAAAATGGCACTGTGTCGTCATTGGCAGGTCCATACGTAATAATGGATTTATTATGTGATTGTAACTGCTTTTCACTTGGCATCTTTTCAAGAACAACTGATCCGTGGAAATGTTTAATAAAACGAGTGAGATAATAACCGTATATCATATAATTCCACAAGGGCTTTAATCGAAGCTGGTTTTGAATAACGATAGGTTTAAAGTTGGCCGTAAGTTTATAATAAAAAACATTTTGCGCCGTTTTTTCGGAATGCGTCGCGTGCCAGTATTTATGATCTCGCGCGCCAACTTTGGCACGCGTGCCATAGGTTCGCCATCACTGACCTAGACCAAATTTCATTCATTTATACAAATGTGTTTTTTTGTGTGTGCGTGTTTTCATATGCTTTGTGGCAAAGGCCAAAATAAAATTTTCTTTTCTTCAACCGTTTGAAAAAATTGTGGTATTTTAAAATCTATTTGGCTACTTTTTGACTATTTAAGATTAAAAAAATCTACAAGTCTGGCTACAACTAACGTAAGCAAGCTACGGTTTGCGGGTTAAATCTGGAGTCTTTTACTTGTTTGCCCGACCCACCAAACAATTTCTCTTTGATAGCATTGTCTTCAAATGGATTTTTAAAAAATGATAAAACCCAATTTATTTGTTCAAAATTTCAAAATTTTATTAAAAATAACTAAGGTGATAAAACAAAAAAGCAATTCGAGCAGCTGGAAGCTTCATAAATCTATCAAGCAGTGATGGCTTTAGTACGGAGTAAACGAAGCGGCCGCACCGGGCCAAAAAAACGTCAAAAAGTGGCCCCTTCACCAAAATGTTGCTTTATTTCTTCATAGTAGCACCATGAAGACGGCACCCCTAAAGTGATAATTTTATTTTAAAACACAAAAAGTAGCCCCCTGTTTTTCTTGCACCACCCCCCCTTTTTGCGAGGCCATCACTGCTATTATGCAACCTAATTTGAGGTCGGGACCCACAATTTGACGACCAATGATCTATACTATATCAAGAGACAATTTAAAGAAATAAAATAAAAAAAGAAACAAAATAAATACAATTGCTTCAAGTTTATTTATAATGTGTTTTTGTTTTTATTAATGTTAAAGTGTATTTATGTTAGATGCAAGTAATTTTCCATCAGATTCGACAAAAAAATTGATGTTACACTCCTAAATCATTCAAATTAGTAGTTGCAATTTCTGATCTAATCCATGACACTGACAGCTGGGCATGCTTTAATTATATTTCTGTTCCAATTTTGTAACACCAAAAAGCCTCAAAAAGATAGAAGCAATAGCGTATTTAGTGGGAGAAGGGGGCGTTGTGCCATAGACCCACCCCCTTGGAGATCATAAATACGAGAAATCAGAGACAGATTTAAAGTGAAGATTTTTTTTCAGAGAATACTATATTTTGGTGACGAAAAATCAAAAAAAACCGAGACAGATTTGAAGTGAATATCTTTTTTTCTTTCGCTATCACATGTCACTTAGCATATTTAATTGTGGTTGTATGCCGCCCCCCTTTTTTTCAAAAATATTTGGCACGCCACTGGATACTGTGGATAGTAGTGTATGACTACAGATCTTCAATGGAGCAAAATTTTTTGCCATATACTGGTGGAGTCTGGAACAAGAGTTTACAAATATTAATTATGGCCGAAAATTAGGTTGCAAAAGAAGTAAAAGTTTTTCAATTTCATCAATAAAAAAGTAGTTCACTTTAAATCAATCGCCAAAACGTGTTTTTTTATTTGAAAATAAAGTCAAAAAGACCTTTTTTAGCTTTCATTTCTCTTTTACAAAAAAAAACCCACAATTTGACCTTCAAAATAAAGTAAAACTTTTTTTCTTAGTCTTAAAAAAAAATAAATAAACAAAAATTTAGTAGCGTGACCTTTTAGAGGCGGCAGCCTTTTTAGATCGCGCTGTCTAGTATTTGCAGATCTACTCTTTAATTAGTAATGCTTTGAAACAAATCATATACTGTAGATGTACAGAATATTGTAAAATGGGTGGGACCCAACATTATACATTTATTAATTGTCGCATCCTAATTTGATATGACGGTAGAACTAAATAAATTAACGAGAATTGTTTTTTAAAGTTTCAAGGCAATAGGCGTACATGCGCAAGTTTTTCGTAAATTACTTTCATTTTACTACACTATTAAGAATTTATATTGTTTTTTTTCAATTTCAAGATAAATTTTGGTTGATTAAGGCAGACTAACTTCAGCTTAAAGAACAACATTAATAAAGAAATAAAAATAATTTCTCAGAAGATTTTTTCTAGTTAACCCTTGAATTACCAAAATTTTTTTCTATGAAAATTACCATGGGGGTCAAATGACCCTTGTGTTTAATATGACCGGATCTTCAAAAATAGCACCATTGTTCTCATTAATGGTTTTAGTACCAGCCAAACCGGGAAGTTCCTCCTCCCAAATCAATTGACGCATAATTTTAAAAAAACCCTTATTTTGACATGGCATAACTTTTGAGAGCTCCCTTTATGTCAACATACGCAAAATATTTAGGACCCCTACTTTATTTCAACACATGTATAATGATGATCTATTTACTCTTAACATACAAGCCCTACAGGCAAATTGGTAGTGTACTAATAATGCAAAGTATTTTAATTTTACCACTGTTCACGTAGGTTTAAACCTTTCTTGTTTATGCAGATTGCATGGGAAGTTGGATCAGAAGTTTTAAAACATTATTTAAAACTCACCACTAAAAATCTAAGAAAAAAATTAAATTATAACTTTCAACATATAGGCTACAAGTATAATTTTGAATTTATTAACTTTGGATAATACATAAAAATTGGAAATTGAAAAATATATAACCGATTGCATATCTGTACACTAATATAAATATTACAAAATAGTATTTTTAGTTATTAATTCCAAACGTTTGTAACGATAAAATAAGATGTTAATCGATACAATATTACAGGGGTGGACAAACCTATATCATGTTTGAGCCGCATATCATAAAATCAAACTTTTGAAGAGTCACAAATCTAAAAACATAAATTTATTTACTCGTTTACTGATAAAAATAAAAAGGTCTTCACCTCGAATCGAATTTGTATTTCCCTATTCTCGTCCCAAAATCATGATCTTCTCTAAAAAAAAAAAAAAAAGTCGTAGCATGAAATCATTCTCAGATTTCCCATATAACTTTTCAATTTTTTAAAAGGTTCAAAGAGCCGCAAGCAAGGGTCCGAAAAGCCGTAGTTTAACCACCCCTGCTATATTAACTGATCTTAACTTCACCCTAAATATCTCATAAAAATCCCATTATGTTGTAGCGAACTCCTAGCCGCAAACGTCTTTCATTCACGCTTTATTCATTATTGCAAAATTTTTCGCGCATGTATTTTCACACTTTGGATTACGCTTGCTGCAGATTCAATTTGCAGTGCTTTTCTGCTCGTTGCGCATCCTTATCTGTTCCCACAACTACGCCATGCTAAAATGCAGCATTTCTTTGTATTTTGCTTATGTACCGCCTTTCTATTGTTTCCCCCCAGCTGATCGTTGGCTGATCGCGCCATCAAGGCCATCTGTGTAATCATTTTTAACACACAGCTCTCAGGATGTAGCCTGATCACGTGGTTTTATTGGTAAATAAGGTCAGACGTCACAATAATAAAGAGATAAAAGTATTACGACTATTAATATTATACGCGCTAGACTGACTTGTCGCCTCAGATTAGATGAGAAACTGATACGAGCGACATGTGAAATTCGACTCGAGAATATTCTTGCAACTAATTTGAGCAAAAATTCAGCTTTAATTCTAGTCCGAAGTATAAATGTTGTTTTGCCCGTTTATTTGAATTTGTGCCCCTTTTTAATAAAAAAATGTCAAAGTCAGTTGTGTGCCACTAATCACTCACGCTACATTGGTGCCCCGAGTGATGATAGTAAGAATATAGTTTTAAGTTTTAAAGCAACTTGATATTCTCTTAACCAAATTAATGAAATCAAAAGTACAAAAATACTTATTTTTTATTGAAAAAAGTTGTATTATATTGTTCTTCAATAAAAAGTTGTTAGTTTATTTTGTTTTTTACTTTTTAGCTTGTTATTCAATTTGTTACTTGCATTTGTGAAATTTTAAATCTTTTATTTTACCCCTGGAGAAGAGAGTAAATTATAAATTCAATTTTTTTCGTTAAATGAAGGAAAGACTCGCGATTCTTAAGTTCACTCTTCGTTGAGAGAATGCTGGCGTGTCCGACAATTCACGGAATTTTATAGCTATATCCGTTTAGTGCTGAACTTGTTTAAATAGGGTCAGCGAAATCTCTCCCAGTTACGAACTACCCTTATTTAATATGCGCAACTCTATAACGTCCAATCCAGAAAATATAGTTGTAACTTACATATGAAAGAGAGGATTGAATTTATTTTTTATCTGCGGTTTCACGCGCGCAGCTACAATACAGCATAAAACAATACAATGGTCACCGTTCTCAGACCGAAATTCTGGTTACTGTCCGATAAGAGCGATCTCTCTTCTATTAATAATAAACCCGAATTGGGCCACGTAGCTCAGACGACAAATTTAACAATAAAAATCAATTTTATGCCCTTATAGAGATCACTGCCAAAACGAGGTCAGATTGAGATTATTTAATTAGGACGATGCATTTAGGTCATTTAGAACGGATACAGGTTATTGCAGTTAATTTTTTAAAAAATCTAATTTTCTCCTAAGAAGCGATTTGCATTACGTAACAACACCTGTTGATTTATTTTATTCCAATACTTTTTCTTATTTATAAAATATTTCTTAGAATTTTTTTACAATTAAAACTATTACTGATTGATTTGTATTGTTTTAACATGACAAGTCATTTAGTTTATTGCTTTAGTAGAGGAGTGGCCAAACCACGGCTCTTATGTTTATATTTTGTTTGTGTTTTTTAGGGTGTATTAACATTAGTTTATTTGATTAAATAGTTTGTGTCAAAGTCGTTCTCAAACTGGCAGGAAAAATACCACGGCTGGGGAGTAGGAGTAGGAGTAAGGAGTAAAAGGAGTCAGAGTTTTTCCAAGGAGTAGGAGTAACAAAAAATCTTCATTACTCTTCACTCCTTTGCTGCATTATTGGTTTGCCATATTGTCTGGAATTTTTAGAACATTGTAATTGAAAAACAGAGACTGATTCCAAGTGAAAATCTTTTTTTTTAAAGAACAACATGAACACCTTGTGTGTCTATGTGAATAACGTAGCTATGACCTTTGCACAGGCGTTTTGGTCAGACGCTTGCGAAGGAAATATTTATTAAACGCGCTTTCGGCTCACAACACCTCTAGCGGTTTCTGCATAACAACGAAAAACAAATTACACGTTCGAAATTTCACATGCAGTAACAAAAATGCGGTTTAACATAAAAAAGCAGTTAATATTTACACGGCGGTAAAACTACGAAGTCAGAAACAATAAAAAATCGCCAATCAAATTCGTTACAATAACTTACCAAAAATTTTTTTCGACCAAAACGTTTCAATACACAAAAATTGTACAAATAACTTGCGTAGCAGAGTACTTCCCCAAAGTCTTTTTGAGTCGACGCAAATTATTTACCTATTACAATTACCAATCGTTACAGTGATTCTTATTCAAATAGAAAATAGACACAAGATTAAAACTTCGACTTTACCAGGTTGCACTACAAAAAAATGCTATCAAACAAAAAGATTTATTTCTAAAGTTAAAAACTGTAGCTTTTAAAACTAAAAGCTTCACTACAGCTAAACACAAACTATATCAAGCTTTCCCGCCAGATAGACGTCATAAAGGAAACCAAATCAAAGTTGAGGAAAAAAGAGAAACCCTAGAGATTTACGTCATAGAAGAAACAAAATTAACAGTGGCTCTTTACGGTAACAAAATACCGTGTTTCCCCGAAAATAAGACCTAATCCCAAAATAAGACCTAGCCTAAATTTTAAAAATAATTTTAATATAAGCCCTACCCTTAAAATAAGACCTAGTCGATAGCGCGAAATTAATTTTTTTTAAAGTTTAGGTGCAAAAATTCGCCAGAAAATGCAGTTAAATAAAAACTCTGTTAAAATTTCTGAATCTAGTGACTTGCAAAACATTCCAGAGGATGATGATATGGTCATTTTTGAATAATCTATGTTTAGCAGTTTTTTAAATAAAAACGTGTTATTTATAAGTAAATGGATATCGGTTTTCATATTTTGTATATTTGAAAATCTCGTAATTCTCTACTTCGTAATTTTGTTTTTGATAAATGAAAATAAAAGACGTCCCCCAAATAGGGTTACCAACTTTCTCTTTCGCCATTCCGGGACACCTTAATACAGGGGCGTCGAACCTTTTTAAGCCGAGGGCGAGTTTGGCTCATCAAAAATATTGTTGGGCCAAACAAATGAAACACCTCGATTTTTGTCCCAAAATCATAGTGATCTCTAAAAAAAAAAAAAGGCCCTCACTTGAAATCAATCTCGGATTTTATCATTTTTCTCTGAAAACTAGCGATGTCGGAAAAAACAAGAAAAAAAGGAGTTTTTAGTATCTCATTGAAATAAAGTTTTTTTTGGGATGCAATAATGTCAAAACTTGACTAGTAATAACTTCTCCCAACTTCTTTGGTTATGGTGCATAAAGCACTAAAAAATAAAAGGTTTTAATCAGCGTTGTATTTTTTTAAAACTTCATTTAATATTATTGTTTTTTTTTGTTGCTTTTATTGAATTGAGTTTTTACCAAGTTTAATTACAGTTTTATTCATTCTTGTTATTTTTAAGCAACTCTTTACTAAACCCGAATGAGCCAAAGCAAAATTTAAATCGATTGCTGGAAAGATAAGACTGCCTTGCACTTGGTAAGGCTAACTTGAAGATCCTTGCAGATAAGACTACCTTGAAATTGGTTATTTGATTAATGTATTTATTATTCTGTTGCATGATATGTACTGCATAATACTGCCTAACTATTTGCATTTACTTTAGTGTATGATTAAACAGTGATCCACAACAGTATTTAACCAGTTAAACTGTTATGTTTTTTGTCCTGTTGTTAACATCATGTTTGTTATTTTTTTATTATTTATTAATTTTATCTCTATATTTATCCTCCTGACTCGCAGGAAAGCGACGGAGGTGCTAATACATAGGGTAGGCAATTACCCCGACCTGCTTCCGGAGATGCCAAGATAATAATTTAAGAGAGATGTACTGTAATTTAGAACTGCTTGCCAGGACCACCAAGCAGAGGAATGTGCTGTAAAGTGTCTTTCCCAAGGAAACAAAAGAATGGCGCGAGTGGGTTTGGAACCGAGACCGTGTTGGTCACGAGCCCGGCGCTTTAGCCTCTCTACCACGCTGTTCTTGCATCCACTGTTGTTAACACCATCACTGATTGTTCTTGCATGTCATACATGTAAATTAGTTTGGACAGTGTGAGTTTATCTGTTGTGACGTTGCTTTAACTGTGCTTGTGTATTAGCTTTGACTGTTTCTTTTACGCAGTAGCAATGTTCTTGTGCAAAGTCACTGCTTTCTGAATTCAAATCGCTCCAGTGCTATATAGCGGAGTACTTTTGAGATGATTTCAGCAGCTTGTGAACATGGTAAGCTTTGTGGAGACACAGCAGTTATCATTGATTGCATGCAGAAAGAAGTTAGGCTGGTATATGTATGTGACAGTGGCGTGCGGTGACCTCTGAGTCTGGCCATGCAATTTGCATGCCAAACTCTGGTCATGAAAATGGGTAGGTTATGGGTAATAAATGAGTGAGACATGCAATATTTTACTGGCAGGAAGAAAATTTTTGTGTGAGAATGTAAATTTTAGTCCTAATATCATGGCGATGAATATTAATTTTTGTCCGAGATTTTTGTATATCTCTACAAAAAAAGGTCATCACTTAAATTTGTTGCCTGGTAATGCACTTTTTCTCCTGAAAATTCAGGGATCTCTACAAAAAACAAAAAAAAGATTATCACTTGAAACCAGTCCCCGATTTTTTACTTTTCGTTCTAAATTCATGGCATCTCTAAAATAATACAAAAAAAATTGGGTCTTCGTCTCGGATAGGCTTCAGATTTCATCCCAACCAGTAATATTTCTCATCGAATTCAACGATATCTACCTCATCGCGCAAAAGTTCGTCATGCAATTCCTAAAAATTTGGTCATACAACGCATGACTTGCATGCCCTGACCGCACGCCACTGGTAGTGAACTGCTTAATATTCTTAGCTTCGAGGTTAATTGAACCGGGTGGTAATTCATCGTTTTCCATTCCGAAACACTTGTTCTGAAAATAAATTGCTTTTGTCGACTTGATGTTGTGTTCAGTAACCAGAGACAATAAAAATTAAAACGTTTGAGGCTGCTAGCAAGAAACCCTTTTTTAAAATTTAAAATAACAGCAAAAAGGGTCAATTTACCCTTTTTGTAGTCATAGGGTTAACTAGCTATTCCTTTTTGTTTGTTGTAACTTTGATATAACTGGAGCATTTTGTAAATTTATATTTTTCATCAAATTCTTTATTAAATCGGAATAAAATTTTTGATAAATTCGAAGTTTAAGCTTTTTTTAATAGCAGTTAACGAGGAAATTAAGGCAAGGTAAATAGTTTATGTGATATTGTAACTTCACATTATTGATATTAATTCTTGATTTTGGGTTATTATCTAGCCGAGCAATAAGATTGTAACATATGACTGCTAATTATCATCGCATGCATGAAAACTGCCATCAAATGCTTTTTCTAAGAACCAAGCAAGTTGAAAAAAGCACAGGTTAGAAGGAGTTAATGTCGATCATTTGATGGCGCCAAAACCTTTAGGCTATGTTGCCTAAAAGTAGATTGTCAGAAATAACTCGCTGAATTATAAAAGTTTTAATATTTTTCTTTTAATCGCTTCACCTCCACAAAGACGCGGAAACAGCAGCTCAAGTTGCTGATATCATAACATCAACAATCTCTCTATTTTACTTGGATCGTAATATAGTTGAAGAAAATACAAGATTAAGTTTGAATTTCGAAAACTCTTTTCTTGTAATAGACATAGTTATTTTCCTAATAATTTATTCATTTCACTCATTTTTTCATTTTCGAAGAAACAAAAAATAATAAATACAAAACAAGCAGCGTAAACAAAAAAAAATCATAAAAACGTCACACACAGTTCTGTTACGTCACAATTAAAACAACGAAAATAATAATTTTAAAAATGATTGAAATCGACAGTCGCTTCTTGTTTTGTGGGATCAACCTGGCGAATCTCTTGCAGGAGGGCGCACTTTTGACCAACAGGCGGTGGTTATTGCAAAATATAAGATTCAAGGTTGTTGTTTCGTGTGCGGAATTTACTTTAAGTAAGGAAGAAAGCGAGTGATCAGAGTTGAGTCTTTGATTATGAACTATAATAATGCCAATTATTTGTTATTGCATTAAGAGATGATTTTAGAATCAGTTTTAGAAAAGTTTCAAGAGTCGACGGGTCACATTACGACGAGTTCAACGTATTAAATACGAAAGTTGTATTTCCGGATGCGCAAAACTGGAAATGTTAAGACGAGAACTAAGAGATCCACAACACTGCGTTTCTCACGGAGCCGCGCACTGTCTCAATGATTCGTTGCAACCATCTTCACTCATCCTTCGTTCCTCTCCAACTTCACCCAACCGTATTTATTATGAATCTTAACAATCCGTTTAAATTCCGCTTCCGCTTTCTTTTTGGTTAATTTATGTTGTTTCTTGTTGTGGTGCTTGCTCACTACTGCTCCCCCGTGGGCCAGAGAGGCCACCACTTGGACCATAAGGGCTTCAAGAGTGTAGGCGCTCGACCAGCCTTGGGGAGTTAATATCTCCAAACATATTGCTCCGCCGTTCATAACGAATCCGTTATCGATGTACGGACTAACAAGTCTTACAAAAGGCGGAGAAATAGGATAATCGGAAGGAAAGGAAATCCGGAACTTGACACAATCAATTCCGTAATCTTGCATCGACTTCCAAAGACTCGATGTTTCGTCCAGTTTATAAAAGCGAGCCTCCCACTCCGACAGATCGACGTCATCGTCGTCCTCGGAGGAGTAGGGTTCGATCACAAACGCTCCGTCGCTCTCTTCGCTCGCTTTTCTCACATGGAGGAGCTCCCGCATCAAGTGGCGAGTATTGACCTTCAAAAATCGATTATTGCGTCAAAGATAGATTAAGAGCTTAGCATACATATGTTCGCTTTTCTTATTAATATTTTATTTTTAATCTCACTCTACAGGAGTAAAGCTCGTGTTAATCATAAATTATGTAAAAAGACTTCTCAGAAGTCAGTAGGTGCGCAAGAAAGTTCTAAAAAAAGTCCGGACAAAGACAACCTGATTGTCAATTGGATTGTTAAAAAATTATTAAAAAAAGCAGTAAAAAGTAACAACAAAATATAATCAAGATTAAGATCAAGAGTTGTTTTAGATTTACAAAATAAACAAAATGTTGAAGACGGAAAAACGCCACGTTCGACGAAAATATTTAGAGTAACATATTACACACTCGTGCTTTTAACCAAATCAATTTTTTATTTAAAGTTCAACTAACATTTCTTAATGCCGGTTCTTATATTTAACTTCACTACTGCTGTTCTTCATTAGAGTTGATATTGATCTTATTGCATGAGTTCTTCCAAAAGCTCAATGCTGACAGACCAGAATAAATCATAACAAGGTTCTTATTTCCACAGCATAAACTCAGCGATAACAAGTCATTTGGTCGTGCGCCAAATCATTAAGTTAAAATTATCAAAATAAAATTGTTTAAATGCAAGTATTAACTATAGATAGAGCTGCTACAGCATAATCTGCCGTCCTGATTTTTTGATAGTGTTCATATGCTTGTTTTATTTTAAGGGCGAAAGTTCCTATACTGGCAATTTTGACAGCTAAGTACATATTTCGAAATAGCAGAAGTTTGGTTTGTGGAAGTCAATTAGTTCCTTTACAGTCTGCTTAAGCTACTGATGGTTTTGCTGCATTGAACGTAGAATGTCTCTGTGCGTTTGCAAGGTAATTTCAGTCTAAACACTACTAATTTTTCTGATTATGAGCAAGAAAATGTCTGCCTGTTACACGAAATGCTTTGTGCACGTCAGTTCTGAACTTTTTAGTTGGCGTTCTTTATGTTTTATTTAATTAAAAGGCTATGTAGTTTACTATGTGCAAGCGAATTCTTTACGTTTGTTGTAAGTTAAAAGTGCTTTTGAATTAAGTTACAATACCAAAATTGGAAAATCACTTTAGGCTCAACACCAATAACAGTTGTGCTTTGTATATTTAGGTACAAGTTTACTTTGTTTGGAGGTTCTTCGTACTTTTGCATCTAGATCAACGACAGCCCGACAAATAGAAATTAACATTTTCAGTTCTACTTTTTCCCGCTGCACATAAAACTGTTCTTCATCAATTAATTGAGAAAATACGAATCTTAAAAACCAGAGGCGTGCAACATACGTTCTAGGGCCAGAGTACGGTCCGTGGCATGGATTTATGTGGTTCGCTAAGGCGATTTATAAAATTAGGACTTTCAAATATCGACTGTAAGATTTTAAGAAAGCTGTTACTTTAACGTTTATAACTTCATCAAACTTTATTCTGTTATTTCATTACTGATGTACAACACAAAATGCAAGAATTTTACTATTGATAAACATTTCTTGTCTTCTGTGAAAGATGACATTGACAAACCATGCCAGCAAGGAAGATTTCATGACTAATTACTTAATGTTCTGTATGAATTGGTTGTAAATGCTTTTGTACTTGTAAAACTGGTTTTCGTATATCATTACTATTGTAGGCTGTGGCCCATTGCGATAAATACTGGCACTCCCTGGGTACAAGCGATTGAACAGATCAAACAATAGTCAATAATCGCCACTGTTTTAATATTTTTGTTTGGAATATACAGTACTTCCTCTAAAACAACTATTTTAATGTCTTTCTATAAAAATAATAAATAGTTTACACTGCAAAATTGGACTGAGATGATTAACAGAAATCGGAATCCTAAAATCAACGCTTTTTAAAGATTCTGCAACAAAATCGCATAGAATATTCTTAGTTTCGTTTCTAAACTAATTCTTGGAATGTTTATTGTACCGAAACTGAAATGCAACAAAACACAAATCTCCATTAAAGCAACACTCACCAACTTCGTCTTCTTTTCGTAGGTTTCTTGGATTTTCTTTGATTCGTTGAGGGCGTCGTCGACTCGCAAAGACTTGGCCGTCTCCAACTCGGCGATGACGTCATTTTCGTCACCAGGTTCGGCCAGATCTTCGAGTTTATTCGACGAGCACTCACTTGCGACTGAAGCGCTTTCGCTGTCGGATCTCGCGTCGGCTATAAAGAAAAGAAATTTGTTGCAAGTAAATCAGTAAATATTTCAAATAATTCGGAGAAACGATTAATTGCAAAACCCAACAAATTATGAATCGATCATTTGTTTAAAATTGAAAACCTTACTATAAAAAATATTACAAAAATACAGAACAATTACTTCTGCATTTCTGCAACTAGGTGTAGCGTAGCCAGCACTTTTCTTTTTTTAATAAAATGAATTTATGAAGACTTTGCATTGATAGATCTGTCACACAAAGTAACATATCAACGTGTAAGAGAAGCATCGCGAAATACAGTCGCGTCTATTATACGTTTTGATTACTGCTGTTAATGTAATGGACTTTCCGCGGCCAACACAATTAATCGAGAAGATCTGTGAACCGTGAAAAGTATCGATGACGTCATCGAGCGTTTCAAATCGAGTGAACGTAGATGTGACGAAAGCATCAGTGTCTATCTCTTTGTCGTTTGCTTTATCCCAACATCGCACAACTACCCAAACTAATTAAAGAGAATCGTTGATTTTTTTCCGCCAGGATCGTTTACAACTAAATGGCGGAGAAAATTCCTTTTTAAAACGCGACCAGATAAAGGATTGAGGTGACAGACTGTTGCGTTCTACTCGGGATAACACGCTGTTGATAGCTTTGGTGAGAGTTCGCTATCGTAAAATCATTGGAACCGCAGTTAAAGTCTTCAGTTCTGTAATTGCGTAATATAAACAGAGACTCATGACGGAACATTTCTACTATGCCTTAATTTCAACTTAAAATAAGTATAGCTGACATCTAACGGTGTGCAATCATACACATATATTCTCAAAATTTTGCTTTTTATTTTGATCGCATGTCATAACGTTTATCGTTTTGTTGCTTCTTCCTTTTCCCGTTCTGCTTTATACTACTTACAAATTTTCTATTTCACTACATTTTTTTATGGCGGAACTGAAATAAAAGATATTAATACTGACATTGACAAGTAACTAAATTCCTCTATTTTTAAGTGACATGTAGTGCACACACGTGCATGTGAAATAGAAATAACTTTCACAGTCAATAAGAACTAAAGATTGTACATTAAAATGTTTCTTCACATGATTCGAAATAATGAACATTAACCAGCACACGCATTAAATAATAAAGAAATCCTTATCACGCCTTAAATGGAAATAACGCTTAAAATGTTAAAAATTGATTGATTGCCACCAGAAGACAAAATTACAGATAGACTAAAAGGCTACCACATGTAAATCGACTCGTTTCTAACGAAATTAAACGGTGTTAATAAGAAAATGACCTCCGATTTACTCAACATAACACCATATCACAACCAAGTCATTTAACTGCTTTCTTGATATGACTGAGTCCAGCCTTGAACCTTCAACCTACAGAGCTTGGGATCGTGCTTTTGAAATAGGCAAGAAAGTAACACCGAGATGACGGTTCACTCGCTCGAATACCGGCTGATGACGCAAACAAACAGAACAGCGATCATATGAAACAAACAGCGATCGTTTGAAACGTTTCTTACGATGAGCTGGAAGCTGACTGGAAACTTATTTCCAGTTTAAAATTTAAACTGTTTACGATTTCGAGCCTAAAAGCACCAACTCATTGTGTAATCCGATATTCATGATTGCTTCCTCGTCCGGAGAATCTCGACTTTAATTGCATCAATTCAAAGCAGAAATTCTTCATCTATTGTCATTGCGTGAAATCGTCTTCTAACCGCTCATCACGGATAAATGTAACACGATACTAAACTTAACCAAAACAATTCACGACCAGAGAGAATGGCCGGGTACCACTCTATCGTTCGGCCGGATTTAAACCGCTTCAACCTCTCACCAGAACGTTCGACGTGATTACAACTAGCTTTAAACTCCTTTCTGCTAATGTCAAATGTAATGGCAATCCATCAATGCCACTTGACAATTAATTTCCTGCGATAATTCTCCTGCAGCATCCGGTGGAGCGATCCAAGGTTACAATAACAATGTTCGAATGAAAAACAATTGCAGACTGTAAGATATTAAAATGTTTGTTTTAAGAGTCCAAAACTTCGCAAATTTTAATCAAACACTACACGAGATCAGGGGGCAACCAGGTTTGCCAATTGCGGGTCAAATTTTTTCCTGCAAATTTATCGCGAGCCGAAATCCGTGCAGTAGCCAAGTGATGACTTCAATTACAATTGCGGTCTGAATTTCAGCTATCGTGGGACGTATATTCAAATTTTTTCGTAATCAAGACCAATAAAAAAGTCTTCAAATTGGGTTCTGCAAAAAGAATCCACGTCTTTTTCCTAATTCAGGTGCAAAAACCTTTTCTGGTCCTAAATCCCGAATTTAACTACTGATTAATATTAATGCAAGTTTGACGCACTTCTCCATAATATTACCGATAAATAAATGGTGCTATTTTTAGAACAGGCCTGCAGGTGGTTAATGTGGTTCTTGAGGCCAAATTGGCGCCCGTGGGCACGGTGCTGATGACCCTTGCACTAGATAACCACAGCTCATCTGTATAAGCTTGCTAAAAAATGAACTTGTAATTTATGTAACTATTAAACGTCATACAACCGAATCACTAAAACCAGATATTCAAATTACAAATAACTAATCAATTATCTTTTGTTAACCGAAGCAAAGACAAAACAAACTGATCATATTTAAAACAAAGATTTATTCATTCATTTCAAGTCAAATCATTCGGTAAGTTTAAAGAACAAATTACGGTACTTCAGTGTAAATAATACGTTGTTTTATTTAACTATTATTTAATAGAATTAAATGAAATATTAACTTATCGGATAAGTACTGTCTTTTTCAAACCTCAGTAAAAAAGTTGCAAAGCAGTCGCAATTATTAGCTACTGCTAGAGAATGGCTTTATTAATTCAGTTTACCAGTGAATTAAACTGATAACTCAAATACACTGGAAATTTGAAAATGAATGCAGATTTGCAAGACTTGTAAAGTGTATTATGCAACTTGTACACATGTTTAATTTGCCGGTCAAGCAAAAAAATTTTGATCGGTATTAAAGTTGATTTACTAAATATAGTCTAGACGTCGTAGATTTTTTCATCAATTTATATTTCATACAGTAGATTTCTCCTAAAAGACTTTTCAAAGTAATCCAGATTTCTTTTAACAAAAGGAAAATGTGATTTATTAGGAAACCAGAATATGTCCCATGTCTCTTGTTGAGTCTGTTCCTTACTGCGTGTGCAAAAGTGCGAATAAAAATAAATAAGTGACTTCCAATTACCAAGTACCATTATCTGAAATTAATTTAACTCTACGTCGTTTACAATAAAATTTAGTCGCGTGACGTTCACAATTTGGCGCCTGGCGTAGCGATAAATTATTCGACTTGTGATCACAAGATTACAAGTTCGATACCTCCATTTATCGCTCAGGTACCTCAGCTATTTATACGCTATCATGTACTTAATACGAATGCGTATAATAATGATTTGGCATTGTTGCAGTGGAACAAACTGCACTGGCACGCCGCTATAAAATTTAGCGAGTTTATAATCAACTCAACTCTAATCACAATTTCTCGTGTGTTTCACTGAAAGTTTAGGGCACTCTGACTAGAAACCACCGATTTTTCTTTAATGTGAAGTTTTAGTGTGTTGAGTTCTAATTACAATTTGCAATGAAAGCAACCAAAAAAATCATTTTTCCAACTTTCACATTCCATCTGATTTAAAAGTTAATGACAGAGAACTAAGTAAAACAAAAAGTTTCAATCAGATTATTAAGGAACAGAAAAGTTCTCAAATTCGAGGCAGGCTGGTCAACTTCACCCAAGTTTTTTAATTTAAACAATTTCAACGGTAAAAATAGTTTTAAGAGAACTGAAAAAAATAATTTCCCATGTAAAACAATAAAAAAAATAAAAACAACAACATGTCCATAACAAGACCTTTGTATGCCCACTTCCACTATGAGAAACAATTCATTAATATTTAAAAAAGAAATTAAATCTAGAGAACTTAAGACCAGAAAATAAAATTATTTTTTTATTTCCACAAAACGTTTATACAAGGTGTCGCAAAATTAAATGTAAATAAACAACAATTAGGTAGGCTAACCGAGTTTATTTACGTCTGCTTTTTCCTAAAAAATCGTTTTAAATTTTTATAGGAAATGTGTGTTTCTTCTTTAGTGAGAAAAACAAACAATTTACTTATGTCAAATTCAATGAAAAAAATGGAAATGTTATATTTGGCATTTCTACATGATATATCACGTGCATTTGTTTTGAGCTTCCTAATGTTTGGGCTGCTAACAGTTTTGTTTTCTTTACAACGGATTCATGGGAATCCTACTACAACATCAACCACGCGTACCTTCAGCTTAGTACAATAAAACAAAAATATTTCTAAATTAGAAATTTTGGCATAGTAATATAAAGTGTTTGTGACTAGCAGTATTAATAATCACTTTCTATTACTTTGCAAATCGCAAACAATATGTGGGAATTAAAAACCCTTTAACTGGTAGCTAAGGTGGATCAATAAATAAGTTGCATTAGTCAAAGCTAAGAAGTAAGATGTGCGGTTAGTCAAAACCAGCATTAACTTTAATATTTAACTTGAAAATGTCATTGTAATTCATGTGCTTATAGATCAAAGCTGTTTTGTCCAACGAAAATTAGTTTTTCGTAGATAATATTGCACAGCAGCTCATAAAATGCACAATATTTTAATAAAAAATTTTGAAGAATTCAACAATTACACCGTAAAATCTAATTGAAGTTAAGAGCTTGACAAATGGTTGCAAAAGCAGTAACATTAAGTCGCAGAGAACTGCGAAACTATAAAGCTCATCAACATGGATTAAAATTGCGAAAGACAAGAGAATTCAATAAAAAAAGTTATTTAAGTTTTATAAACGTGACAATGTTCATGCTCATACCAGAGAGATGAATATTATAAGCAAACAGTAAAATTGACAGTCCATAATACGCTGAATGAATAGCTAGTAAGGATTTCACGTATTACAATTCAATTTGAGCAATCAATTTGAAGATATTATTGTAGTAAAAAAGATCTCATGATAATGGACTCTCGATAAAAATTAACCTTTATAAAACTGCATTCGAGTATTTTAATTTTATTATTACTTTTAAAGGTGTTCAACCAGATCTTTTTTGACCGAAAACGGCGTAAAAGATAGAAATGACGTAAAACAAAAAATATGAAATAATAAAGGCAACAACGTTACAAACGACGACATTATCGTACGAACAACCTGGGTGAATTATGTGATGTATGTGCACAGCACACGAAATGTATGTTGCCAATTAATGATCAGACTAATTTTAAGTTTTCTCGCTTATAACGGACGTTTGAGCTGGCAGATTTAACAATTTTTAACTTTTTGCAGAAGTTATCGTTAAAAACGTGATGATTGAAAATTCATTTAAAAAAAGTTTGGAAATTACCAGAGCCACAAGATATTTCAAAATAACCGAAGAAACTTTTTCCCAACAACTGTTATGCAAATTTTAAAAGACCAACTTGCATCAATGAACTAAAATAGAAAACAAAAAAGCATTTAGAAATTGATCAAGCTAAATCAAGTCAACGTACAAAGAACCTAACTAATTAAAGACGAAACACGCGTTCTGACAATTACTTGCTCTCTTAAGCTCTGGGCTAGATCAATACTTTTTGTTGTCTGAACAAGGATCAGAAAGCAATAATTTTGCACAAGCTCGCACGAAGCTGCGTCCGCGGCTTTGCAACGTTTGGCACGAAAGTTTGACATTGAAAAAATACAATGCGTTTGATGGATACAATAATTACCAACGAGAAATTTTTATTTATGACGTTAATTATCATATTCTTTACGTCATCAATTCAACGTGATTGATAAGAAATGTATTGAAAAAAAGTTGCTACAAATGTAACAACGTAGAGCGCCTTTGGGGCCCTCAACAAGAACAAGTTTATTTTTTAACCAAAGAATAGTTTTTTTTTGTTCGAAAATTGGCTGCTAAAAATCAAATATTTATATACTTCTTCACTTTCCTTTTGTTTAACCTTTTAATAATAACCAATTCATGACTAACACCAAGCGGAGAACAAAAAATGCCAATAAAGTTTCCATTGTAATAATATACTATACTCATAATTTGAACCAAACAAGAAACTTCGTTGCATCAGATACCATTAAAACATGCATGCTGTAGTTGAAACAATATAAGTGTTATATCGAACACATCGTATTTACAATTATGTAAGGTCATACATTGGAGAAAAAAATTGCCTTATTTAACAAATTTGTACGACAGAAGTAAAGCGAAGCTTCCCCTTAAAGTTGCAGCAAAACAGCGACATTTGTATTCGGTTGCAAATAAATAATTCATGTAGCTGCCGGGCCGAAAGACAGGATAGTTTAATGCAATTCAACTTGAGGGCAAAATTGTAGCTACTGCTTCAATTTAAACAAACCAGACGAATTTGTAACGATGAGCATTTTGAAAAAGCAAATTTACTGTTAGTCAATTGCATCTGCAGTTGCTCAAAACTTTTCTAGCAGTAACATACGGTAGGTGTTTGTTGCTGTCAACGCACGTAAAAAGTTTCCTTTTTTTGGTTTCAAAATTACCCATTTCACGTCATTACTTATGATGCAAAATTTTCGTAACCACGCAGAATCTTACACAACTGTTAAAAACTCTCACCAAAATATTTGACACAGGACCTTCGTTGGAATAAAATTCGTTTTTAGCGTAAAATCATTGTTGCGATCTTTTAGGATCTTTCGCACTGACTTTCAAATAATTAATTAAACATAGCAAAAAATTAAACTATAAGGAGTAATATAAAAATGAGAAAATTGAGGTGACAATTAAATATACTCATTCTTTAGTTAGCATTTAACATAACCTTAAAGCAACTGTTTGTCTGCCGCGTAGTGAAAATAACCACTTGATGGATTCTCTCAGCCACAGCAAGTGCTGATTGGAGACTAACCTGTCTGGATCTAGCTTTCACATCAACACGATCAGCCTTAAAAACCGGCGATATTGATCGTGTAAACATAACACAAAACCTACCGATTGCACACCTGTTTTAAATTAACTTGAAGTCAACTTTCGGCATAGAAGTTTTAAAAAGTGATAGTCCAAGCAAGTTTAGGAAATTAAATTGAAACAAAAATATTTGAAGCAAGCGGGCACAGAAGCAGAAATAAACTAATACTTACATTTCTTGATCGACCGGCCTTGTTTGTTCGCTTCGATGCACCTTGAAGTCAAGTCAGCCTCTGTAGTTTCTTCTATTGAGGGGTCTGTTGATAGAGGGGCGCTCTGGGGGGATGTAGATGGCACCACTCTTTTAAGTTGACTGATAAACTGTCGCGCAAAGGTTTGTATCGACTTTGGCATTTTTTTCGTTATAGCACTTAAAACAGCACACTTTTACCAACTAACACAACCACCGAACTAGCTGCAAGAAACGCATGAGCGAATTAATTTATTATGAATGAAAGCATAACTACACTACACGACTTCCAATCGACGCAATGACAAAATTTTCAAAAACGTGGAATGATTTGTACTTGTTGCTAAAATTCTATGTCGATGCGGAAGCAAATTTTGAACGAGACAAAATTAATATAGACAAACTACATTATAAACAGCAGAACCGGACGGCAAATCGTGAAAGAGCAACTTTAAAGGTAACTCGAAATCAAGAAAATGTGATTTAATCGTTAAAAGAAACCATTTATTATATTCCTTTCTTGGCTCAAAATCAAGGAAAGAATATACTCAATTAACTTCTTTCCTTTGATTAGTTGACTTAAGTCTTCGCAATATGTATTCAGTTAAGTTTTTGTAAAAATACTCTTGAAACTATTTTTATGCACAAATCATCGCTGGCAAAATTTTAATATCTCTTTCCTTAATGACACAACGACCACAATCTTGATGATCAATTTTAATATAGTTACTTAAAGTTCCAATAAAGAAATTTTAAATCAAACGAATATTAAACTTAATCAAATCGACAATATTTTCAAGTTATTCGGATTTTTTTCAAAACTGCAGTTGTTTCATAGTTGATGTTTAAACCAGAATTGTGCTAGATGAAATTCATGTGTCGCGATAGTTGGAATCATAAAAGAATCACGATAAGAGATATTTGCGGACTTTCCCACATGCTTCCCGATCGAGTCTATTTAAATTATTGTAACCGGAAAATAATTAAAATGCATATTTTTAGGCCAAACATTATTTTACTGAAAAAAATGCAAAGTTAATTTATTTAAAATAGACACAGCTCGCTGTATTTAGGATAACAAGATTTTGTGTGTGAACTATGTGGGTGAGGATAACAAGATTTTTAACTGGAATCAGACGGAGAAACCACAATCGAAGAATTCCTATCCCAATACCTGTCCTTTTCCTAAAGCAATCTCTTCACAGCATCATTTTTTGCTAAAACTGAAGCAAGTTTTGAAAGCTCAGTTTCTTTTTTTTTTAAATCTTTGGAATTACGTCACTGTTCGTAAGTTTACGTATTTAAATAAGTTTCGCAATTGCCTTGAAATAAAGAATAAAATCCCCTAGCAAAAAAGTTAGATATCTTAGCGTTTTACGACACTGTTGCAAGAAAGTTTAAGTAATGTGAATTGCGTCTTTGCAATAAGGAAATTGATGTTTTCACAATTAACTATAAGGAAATTAATGATTAATGTTGTAACATCCTTACAATTTAAATTCTTTAAAAAAACAGTAAAGCATTGCCATAAAGTTTGGCCCCAACTTATCGGATACAATTTGAGGTAAAACTAAAAAATTTTTGAGCTATGGTCGTCACTATCATAAGTTGCGCAAAAACTTTTTCGCCCACCACGCTGCTGAGGAAACTTCTGCGACAAAGCCAGGACGTTAGCACTAAGATATTGCATACTATGGCTCATCTGGTCCATTATAAGAGCTGAGTATTGGCCATCGGCTTAGGTAATAGCACATTTTTCTGTACTGCCAACATCGATGTCTTGGTCATTTTCAGCACATATCTGCGCTACAAGAATGAACGACAAGACATTTCTCTTTGGCGTCCAGTCGCTAACTGTGCCTGGACGACCGCAACACTCTAAATCTTAACCATAAGAAGGTCAACTAGTCGGGTCACCTGGCTCACACTGCGGAAACGAATATCCATAGCAGGGTTTTGTATGTCTGAAGAATGCGTAATTTCTCATTTTTGCGCAAAGATACCATATGGTAACAAAAAATAAGTTTTAAATTGATTAAATACCGTCGAAAATTAAAAAAGTTTTGATTGTCATCAAATGCAACAACATAGTTTTTGTCGCGTTGATTTGTGCGTTACAAAAAAATTAAAACAATCGCCATTAGTTACTGTTTTAACTGTACAAATTTTAGCGTCATTTGTGACAAAATACAGTTAAAACTTATCACAAAACGATTATTTCTAATTTCAAAAGAGCTTTGTGGCACACCTCCAAGTATTTATTTTTGTAACAGGGATTTTTATGCAGGACTAAATATTTATTTGAAACTTTAGGTAACCATTTCAAAACATCTCTTTTGTTTTTTGCAATGACTTTTGCAGAATCACCGTGTTAAAAACATTGGTGTACATTTTAGCTTCAAAAAAAAAAAAAAAAAAGAATACGAGGAATAGATTCAATGAACTCCGAGTAGTGAAGTATTTCAAACGGCGACCTAAGGGTTCTTGGCAGCCCTAAAACTGCTTTTTAATCGGATTAGCTAATCGGGTAGCTTGAGAAGTAAGAGATGCGACAGTTTTGAAACTCGATGCTGTATTTACACAATCGCTGCCGACGTCTAAGTCGACGAACGAAGCAGCATGGGGTGACAATTAATATTTGGTCTGAAGCTCTGCCTGTTTTTGATAGATGTTTTTTTCATATGATGATGATGATCTAACCAAACAGATTTCAATTTTTACGCATCTTGATATTTGCAGCACACACTGTTGCAATGTAATTGACATTTACACAAAATCATGACGCTTTGCCCGATTTTTTTGCAATTTAAAAACCTTTTTTATTTTTTTAAGCTGGTTCAGATACCATTCGAGGTTGTATCTCAGCAGTGGGCTACATTCATTCAAATAAATGGCAAACAAGCCTAGCATTCAACACTGACTCACTTAACGATCATATCTAATTGACTTTAGACAAAATAACAAGCAACTGCGCATTTAAAAATAGACTACAGGACAAAAAGAAAATCTATGTAAATACCAGAACAAATGCTTTTAAAAATCTTATTCTCTTAACGACGGACAAAACTGTAATTTTTTAAGTTGCGTCAAAAACATTTGAATATAAGCAATAAGAGGAGTTCGATTGCAGTAGAAAATATTAAATCAATAAAGTCAAGGTCATTTATGTAAATTATCCGATCGATGAAGACGTTTCTGCAAGCGGCAACACAAACCAAAGTAATCTTTTGCGAAAACCTTTTAATAGGGTTTAGGAACGAGCACTCGAGCAGAAACCACCGAACTCTATCTTGCTTGCGTCACGAGTTCAAGGTTAAAGTTGCCAAAGAATTTTCGATAATTCTAATTTCAAAAAATTCCAAAATTACTTGTCATTCTCGACCGAAAGCTGCAAATCAAGCATCCGATGGCAAGTCGACGCGAAACGTAGCGATCTTGCAAAAGCCAAGCAATCGATTTTTCTGCCAGCAGAGCTGACTGCAGACATGTGATCATGAGGTGAACAGTTCAGCGTTTAGAAAAAATGTTACTTGAGTTTCGAAAACAGCACTTTATGACAATTTCCTTTTGTTGCTGACTTTGGCAATAAATAGATCTACTTTCAAAAGCCGAAAATTCCCCTTTGAGCTACTTTTTCAACTTTAGCAACGTTGCTACAGACAAACTTTTACTAAATTATTCCGCCAGTTCATTAGTTCAATTAAGCACGCAAAATATTTAACCATACCCATAAAAATGTCAATCTACATGGAAAATATTTTTATTTTAAATACGGTTTGAGAGTAAAACAACTTTTCCAAGTCTTCTTTAAAATGCAAAAAAGACTCGTGGTTTAAATTGAGAAAGAGCTTCGTGCTTTATTAATACCTATACACTTAAATTTAAAACTATCAAAATATCCAGACCGACTCTTTTTTAATAACGACTATAAATAAATATCCTTCTATTCGTATTGCTACACTTAGCTCAAGATTCACCAATATTTCCTGTACTTGAATTAAGCAAACATAAAAATAGAATCCTAGATCATGTCAAAAAACCTTGATATTTTACTGCCTTTCAACCCTGCCCTGAAGTACGTAGATGATCTTTATTAGGTTGGCAAAAGCTTACTTTTGGATAAAAGTAAAACTAGAAGACACACACACACACACACACACAAGTCTTATGCAATGATATTGATTGAGAAAAAGCAATTATTTTGTCAACGTCATTAAAAACTTGTTTTGGAATTAATCTTTCACTCGTTGTTTTCTCGGAAAAACTTTCTTGAATCAGCTGAAAAACAACTTTTTTAACTTTAACTGCTTTTGGAAAAAGACTTGGCATATGTGGGATAAAGTCAAAATTGCACAACAAAAAATAAAAACAAATCAATAAAAGAAAAAACAAAACCAACTAAAAGTTTAAAAGCCTACCTGCCTGAAGTGAAAAAACGACTGCTCACTATACTACATGTTTCAGTACAAAACATTTATTTAAACTTTGGGAAACTGGTTCAATTAGAATAGTTTCATTTATCTATTTGCCTCATCAAACAAACTTCCAGCAGAAGTAATGAGTATTTACGAAAATATAAGCTACCATGATCGAAAGGATTAATGAGTTGTTAATTCATGTTAAATGACGTAAATCAAATATGTTTTGCTGCTACATTGTTTCGTTAACTAGTAATAAATAAGTTTTCTGAATCCTGACAAAATTCAGCAATAAAACAAAAAACGATAGAAGCGATAATCTACGATCTTAAAAACTTAGTCTTTTTGACTAATCTTTCACATTAACAAATAAAGAAATTTCATGACTTCAAAAAGGAATTAAGCAGATATCGCAACGAGCTATAAGTTAAAAAACTTTTTATATCTTTTATTTGCTTGTGAAATACTGAAAGTAGAACTTCTAAACGGGCTATAAAAGGATAAAGGAGGGCTAGAACCCCCTCCCCCGTCGGACTTGACTTAGGTAGGGTTAGTATCTGAGCAATCTCACAATCTGTATCTACAAACTTCCTCATGTGTTTGCACGCCAATAAGATCATTAAGCAAATGTTTACATGCAAAAAATGTGGTAATTAAAAATGATGAAAAATAGACCTTTACAAACAGCTGCCAAAATCTTGATTTTTTTACTAAATTATTGGCTGAAGCGTTTGCAAGTCGAGATTATACATGCGATAAATCAAAAGAGTAGAAGAATAAGAACATAGCCTTCTACACGAATAACAAGCTATTTTTACAAAACTTATTTTTACAATTCCAAAATAAACCAAATATTTTTCAAATAAGGTCCAAGATAGAACATGTAGTCGCGACACAACGTGCATAGTCGTGCATGAGATTCACTTAGTTAAATGCAACGTTAAACAATATGCCAATTAAAACCAATTTGCAAAAAAAAGATTTCTCAAACTTTAACTTTTCTTTTGCCAACCAAAACAACAATTAAACTTTATTAACGCGTTGAATACAAATGAAGTGTTTGAAGAAAGTAAAGTTGAATATTGAAATAAGCCAAGTCTAAACAATTATGCACCATTAAAAGTCTCTATAGTACCTTATATACAAAACGTAGGAAAAATACAGGCTTTTTATCCAATAGAACTTTATCAATTTGTCCATCAACCATCACGAACACACCCTTTAATCAACTTAGTTTGCTTGAATAAAACTCGCGTACTCAATATATAAAAAACTATCAAAAACAGGCTGCATGTTAACGATGTTAAATGTTGCCACGAAATATTACAACTCATCAGCTACCACTATATTTTTAAACTAATCACCATGCACAGTGTACTTTTCACTGGCAATTCGTGATAGTTGGCATTAGCTATTAGTTCTTTTACTAATAAGAAAAATGATAGTTTCTTGAAATGGGCATTTAAAAATAAACAGAACAGTATTAACAAATCCTACACTCATAAACTGGCTACATAATCAAACAATTAAGGTAGCAACAATGTACAACTTTTTCACCAATGAAAAATTAATAAATCGTGCTTTTACTAAGAAAATGCAATTCAACTACCTCTAACCATTTTTTGTCCTTCATTACGATTAAATCTAACGCTAGATTATTTGTATTTAAAAAGCAACTTTTTATCTCTCTGTTTTCGCTCATGGCAAAGTTAAAAGTTTTCTACTAACCATCAGATTGAGATGTTGATATTCAAATCAAAACTAATGAAGACTTAAGGTTAAATAAAAATACTTTTAAAAATTGGTAAATTGAAAAAGCAATGCCATTGACTTTTTCCTTTTCTAAATTCAATTACAATACATTTTTTTCGCCAAATTCAAAAGACACGCTGCCAAGAAATTGCTTTTTCATTATATTTCGCGGACGAGTTCATAATTAAATTTAAAAGATCTGTAAATTCAAAAAGAAAAAAGCTCTCTCGTGTAAAGTTTTTCTGTTCTCTGTAGTTTGAAGTCGCGGGATACATTTTACCGCATGTACAGGACCACTCTTCCCATTGCGCATGAAATGTGGCATAAGCCAGTTTTTCTTTTTTATTGATTTTTACAACAACATCAAATGAAACACAAAAAAATTTAATTTCGGGTTATCTAAACTTCGTGTGTCGATATAGCAAGCCTTATTTTAATTAAATGTTACAAAACATGTTACATGTTACCAAATTTAATATACTGCAGTTAGTTTTATCAATTTGTTTTATATGCAAATCAGCGTACACTGATCGCTGAGATTTTCAATTTTCAAAAATTATCGAAAAATAAATAAATTATCACATTCAATGGATCCTTCCAGCTAGTTAAAACTACACGACTAGTTAAAACTCTCTATCACACGACTAATACCTTTACAAACCACAGTCTCTAATACGTCATTTTATTTTTATGCACCCTTGCTTTGATTAACTTATTTGATACATCAGTGGTAGCCCACTTTATAAACTTAGAAAAAACGTAAAAGGTGCCAGCAAATGCTTCTCAAACATTCAATTAAAATACTACTACAATTTTGGAGTGAGCTTATTTGATGATTATGAAAATACTTTAACTTTAACACAATACAAATAAGCACCCACAAAAAGCAACTCAAACCAAAATAATATATTTGGTCTAATTTCAAGTAAATTTCAAGTAGAAGTTACAAGAGGCTATCTTAAGTTTTTGCTCGTCCCAAAAAAAGATCACACTCAGAATCTAAAACAAACCAGACAACGAATGAAGGAACTAAGTGTCAAAGGGCTACAGAGTCTAAACAATCGTCGCAAAAAAGAAAGTAAATGCAATTGTAAAGCTGCCTTTCTTCAACTATTCAATCAACACCACTTCAGGTACAGAATCAAAGCAGGTCTATTGAATGTAATCACAAGAATGGACATCAACAGCTTCGTAATTATGCCATCATCGCTCGAGTTAAAGCATTTCCTTACATAAAGATTTCATGAAGCAACAATTTCTATGTAAAAAAAACATTTATTGGATAAAACCAAAACTCTAATTGCAAGAAAACTAGGAACATTGTAAGAGAATCGCATTATTAAAAATCATTCCACTGAGTTAAGTCGTTATTTCAATTGTCATTAAAATCTACAGAGACTCTAAATTAATCCAATAAAATATTATTTAATATAACAAAAGATTTTATTTACATCCTTTTGGAAGTGATAATTTCTCAAAAAAACTTATGAAACTATTTCTAAATTTATCTTTAAACCAAATTAAAAGTACAATTTTTAGGCAAATAATGAAAATATACTCAAATTAATTACATCTTTTGAAACTTTTTTTGTCGCATTTGATTTAAACAATAATCGGAAGTCAACATATTTCGGAGAGAACAAAAATGAAGTTAAAAACAAATCACGGACGCGAATTAGGCGTAACAAATTTTAAAATTCGATTTTAGTTGTCTTATTTCATGCACAAAACATGAAATTTTTAAGGGATAGGCGCATCCCAAAGAGCTGAAAATTAAAGCTTTCTGTAAACAGAAGACCCAGTAACCCAGTGACAACGAAAAATTTGATTCCGATTCTTTTTGAAAAGTCAATCATAAAAATTGTTTTAATCGTATGCAATAAAATAAAAATCATTTATCGATGACGATAGAAAAACGATAGAAAACTAGAAAAAGATTTCGAAAACTGGTTTTTGATTAAGTTCAATAATTAGTTTAAAAAAAACATTACACAAGAAAGTTACTTTTAACCGACAATAATATGTTTTTCGATTAAGAACTCACAACCATTCTCAGTTCCATACAGTTAACATCTTATTTAATTTCAACGTGGAGTTATATCAATAAAATAATGTCGATGCAGAGAGTTTAATGACGCGTTTACATCAAATCAACAATGGAATTTTATTTGATTTATTTACAAGTCACACCCTTTGCCACAACCAGTTGCAGTACAAGGATTTATTTACAAATAGCACACTGTGTCAGAACTGAATATACACCGCAGTTACAAACAAACAGAACTGAACAGATATCTCTTTCTTATTTATGACGACTATAACGAGACTAAGTTTCCGGTAAGAAAACAACCGTTTAAAATTATTTAGAATTTAATTTAAACTTTTATTGAAATGCTAAATAGAATTTGTCAAACTACCTAGTTCCTACATGTTCAACTAAACTAAACAAAGTTTTATAATCTGTCTATATTTACTAGGACAGAAGAGCTTCAGTATACAAGAGAGGAATAGCAACCGACGAAGTTTGCTCATGTTTTTCCACTTGCTATTGAGCAGGCTTTTTAAGTTTTGACGTAAGCGAAAATAAATTTACAGGGTGATTAAGGATGTTTAGCTACTTATACAAGAATTTCAAAGATTCCTGTTGATATCTGCTATTGCAAAGAACAGAGTTTGAAACTTTGGCCAGGTAAACGCTTTTTTAATTATAGTAACCAAAGACAATCTTTTTTTTATACTTGTAGATTTATTTTAAGGGTGCTCGACTTTGTTTGATGTCAAGCTTATTATGGATATTACATCTGTAGATCTTTATTCTGTTAAACCAAAACTGCCCAAAGGTTTTGAGTGGCCCGCACCGTTTTTGTTTTTTTTGTTTTTAAATAACATTTACTAAATCAAGAAATTGTCTTTTCTAAGACTAATCACAAAGAGCAAAACCTAGTCGGACAAGTTTGGGGAAAAATGCAAAGCAAAGACAGAAAAGATAGTCGCTTGTAAAATTCGCCCTCCGTGTTTCCTCGGATTTTTTATAAATGCTATTGTGCCCGCATTATCCTTATCCGTAATATTTTTGTAAGCCAAAATAAAAATAGCCTTTGGCTCAAAAAGCTGACGCTCCTGTCCTTAAACAATACTCAAAAATACAAATTTAACTACAGGTTCAAAACAAAAGAGTTATTTGAAATAAAATCAAAAAAACATTCGCAAGGTTTTGTTGAAGACGTAAACGTAAACTTGTTGCGAAAAAAAACAAGAATGGCAAAAAAAAAAACAGTGACCCTACAGTTTATCGAAACTGCATAATGAGAACAAATGGCTTCACAAACTTTCACAGTTGTACTCTGATGTTTATAAATCTAATTTAAAACAACAAAGAGAAGGTTCAACCATAATAATTTGCACAGTTAAATCAATTGTCGTAATGCTATTACAGTATTCCAAGAAATTTGATCATTTATCTGTCAAGACATTTGCAGAACATTATCTTAATTATGCACTTTGTAATTGGTGAAAAAAGTTTTGACAATTGACTTATTTTAGGTTTCATGAAATGACAAGGCAGAGCGCTTTAAATCTTATCCTGATCGACCTGGATGCTCACTCTATTTTGTGTTTAGCTAGCAACTTCAAATATAAATTCTGTGTTTACAAAAGATTCAAATTCAAAGCATTAGGTAAATTTGTTGTTAATTTTTGTTAAAAAACGATAAAAAAAAAAGCCAAGTTCACATACAACGCTATTGCAAACTGCATTATTAGTAAAGACGAAAACATAGAGCAATAAAGAGGTTTTCATAGAATTCTATAAAAAGCAACCGTTGATGAAAAGAGCGCCAAGTACCTAATTAAATTTACGGTTTGCTTCCTTGAGGCATTGATAAATCGGTTCAATACTGTATGTAAATGAATGGCTAAGCATCAACCAGCGTCCGCGGTACAAAGATGACTTTGTATCGCTGGAATACTCAGCCATCAAATGAATGACGAGCCTAGCAGACGTGAATGCTGGTCGTGTTCGACTACCAGAGGCGGGGATGTTCAATTCTCACCTAACTAATCTAAATACGTGATTTAAACGCGATTAACGAGATTTCTAATGCGAAACATGTCAAGCAGGATGACAAAGAGCATAAAAATAGCCGGTTCAGAATAACGCTTCGTATCATTGGGAGTATGATAGATCGTTCGCTGAATTGTGCTTTCAGTACGACGGTAGAGCGCTTGCAGCAACCAGAATAGAACATCAATCAATGACTGTGACAAATGCAAAAACCAAAACCGATCGCGTGGCTTCGGTCACGTGATAACATCAACTCAATGATCTTTAGTAAATCGATAGCACAGCATTGACATACAGTAGTAACAGCTGGAATTTTCAATCCAAGTTATTTGCTAGCAATGAAACCGAAACTGATTTAATGTGTTTAATTTTTTGTACGGTACTACAGAAAAACTGTAAGCATTAAAAGGAAATTCGAGTCAACTAAAAAAAAAAACTTTCACAATACAATAGCGCTGGCAGCAATCAAACTAGCCAATTTAAACTAACAAAGCAAACAACGAATACAAATCCAATTATTTTATGACCTGGTATCAAATACAGTTATGTACACGTGTAAATACCTTACGGACGATCATAAACAAAATAACTAACAACACGATACTTTATTTCAGTGGTTGCAACCTTTTTGAATGCATTTTTCTTCGCTTTGCTCATATTGCTGATTTTAAAACTTTTCGTTCCTCCCATTGTTTATTTTCAAACTTTTTTCTTCCTTCGACAAATCAAATAACCCTCCCGGGTGGAAATATTTATGTTAAGTAATTATTGTGTGAAGACCAAAAAAAATTTATCGACTGGATTTTTTCTACCAAATGTAAGGCGAAGGACCTTTTTTGAGGTCTTTATTGGTTGTCTTCACTGGGAAGAATAATCGTTACAAAGATCAAACCAATGCCTGTTGCTAAAAAGCCTGTTGCACTATTATTTCTTCTAAGCATGCACTCGTCCCCAGAAATCATGAAATTGCCCGCTGGGGAGGAATACCTTCCCGGTTGGGAACCACTGCTTTATTTTAATCAAACTTAAACCAAAACACACTGAAGTAACAAATACTTTACGTTGGACTTCCTAACCAATAAATTATTACGAACAATGTTGGATGAAACACACAGGGTAATTTGACAATTTCCAAATTTTTAGTTATCGTTTTCCCATTTTAAACCGGTCCAGCCAATATTAAGTTAACATAAGCAGACTTGATAAGTTTAGATGCAGGCAACACGAAAACTAGATTGTTACAATGCAACGATAAGAAATAGTTTTACAGCAGACTGTTCTTAAAAAATGTAAGCTTTTGGCCACTTCTAATTAACAACTCTTAATATCCCCTATGTGTCCACTTATCAGAAACGCGTGGCACGATGTTTTATTTTTAACCGCGGAAACCCCCCTCTAAAAACGGAAAACCCTCTTTAAAAATGGTAAACCCTCTCTTAACACAGTTTGCAATTGTTCTTGCTTGTTTTTGTAAACTGTTCTGTTTCAAGACACAGCGATATCAACTGCATACTTACAACACAATTTCGATAAACAAGCAAAATCAGTTTTGACAATTTAATGATAAATTGTACGCCTCAAAATGTCTAAGCATTGCAATACAGCTAAAATAGCATACAGTATTGCTCAAATACAATAAGAAGCAAAATTGAATATAGGCATATTTACTATTCTAAGTTGCTAAAATTTTCCTTTTTGTAATAAAGTTATAAAACCTTAATTTAATTTGACAAATACATTTAAAAACTGATACAGTACCCATTAAACATCAACAATAAAGAACTCAAATGTATATTCTTAACTTGTGTAAAAAAAACTTTAAAACAAATATAATATATTTCGTTTTAACCTATGTATTCACGATATTATATGACAATTTGCATTTATTTTAAACAGAAGAGGGCAAATTCTCGGAAGAAACATGACACGAAAGGTAGGCTATTCATCATCAAACACTCTGTTCATCTTATTAATCAGTAAAATAACCACGAAATCTAGCACTGCTGCTTTACTTCTGAACCACTCACAGCAATCATGCTACTGATATTACCAAGAAGATCTTCAACTTGTGTTAATACATATACTGTATTAAAATATAGTATTTGCTTGTTTTTTTTGTTATTTTGTTTTTTGAAAAAACTTTATTGAAATATAATAGACGGTTCAAGATATTAATTTTACTATATCAAGTAATATACGGACAACCAGGGGGCTAAAAAAAGCTAAAGCCACCTTTTATAGTAATCACAAAATAAATTTAATGGGGAGTAAATATAGTACGGGGCAACCACAATAAAGCCAAGACACAAAACTGTCACAAACATGACTATGTCAATACAAGGTGTATGAAAATCAATTCTGTTTCACTAAAAGTTCCGAAAAAATTTGATGGTTAAAGTTTAAACAGCAGTTGGGTTTTGCAGTAATTACAAGAATAAACGCTAATCTATATCTGTCTTTGCTCGGCTTACCATGTTTATTGAATTTCGTACGAATTAATTTTAATAAACAAAGAAAAGCACGTCAAGTGTACACGCCTGTTACAGACCAGGCTTACACCAGCCAATCTAGAAATATTTAGTAAAACAAAAATAAGAATCCAATTAAAATGACGTCTAAAGCTCGTTTTCAACTAGCGGTTCTAGTTTGGTAACAATAACTAGCCACCAATCTGACGTTTATGAAACGTCATTTAAGTTCTTTCATTTCTGAATGTTAGGTCAATTTATACGAAACATCATTACTGTGATGTATTTTTTGCCAAGAACACGTAATATAAATTTATTATATCAACAATTGTGTTTCTTTTGAAACCTACAAAGGTACATAAACTTTTAGAAAACAATTTCGAAATATTGTGGTATTGGCGACTTTTTAAATGTAATGCGTTATGATGAGACAAAGCTAAGTAGATTCACAAGAATATTTTCATATTAGAACAAATTTATGGATAACTTTATATGTTTACAGCCACGAATCTTGGACTTTTTTATCAGGAAAAGTGACAATAGTAATGCCTGAGAATTGTTACGTTTGCTGGAAGTAATATTCATAATCACAAATGGTCTGTAACTACTAAAGTCAAAAGTTTATTTAAAAGGCACCATTGCAATATTTGTTAGAAAAGCCTATTATACGAATAAGAATTGCGTAATGAGTCCACAGATTGGTATTACGGAAAGGTGTTGATCGATTCTTCATTAAAATATTAAATTTTTAACCAAAAATAATTTGATCAAAAATGTGTTTCGTCATTAAACAAAAATACATAACAAGCTATGGCGTGTTATCGATACAACGCAGCAGATTGCCGGTTTTTCCGGCGTAAACCAGTGTTAAAGTAAATTTTTTCTTGTTAATAATAAAAACATTTTGTATCTGATCGTTAATAACCACCCTTGATGTTGATAAATCTTCAGCAAACAAAAGTCATACTGGCGCCAGACACAGTCTTTCATTAGAAGATCAGCGTAAAAAAAAGTAATTTTAGAGACGACGTGGATCCTTACATTACAACAACTATGAAAAGTATGAACCTTAATGATAAAATTAACACTGTTCTTACAGAGTCCCCGTTAGATATAACACATTTATATTTAAGTCGATAAAAAATACTTATTTAAATGTCCAAAAATACTTAAGTTAAAGTAAAACTAATTACAGCATTTTTCAATATGGCGGTTGCCACAACTTGGGAGAGTCGCGAAAATATTTTTAAGATGTTGGCAAAGGTACTGCTAAAAGATAATAAAGAAGTAAAAAATGAGGAGAAAGTGGGCCACGAGTGTGGAAAAATCCTAAAACAATGAAAAAAACAAAACGTTTTGAAACAGAAAAAAACAGTGTACTTGAATGTAGATGCGCTTTTAAACCCTACACTTATACTACGCTAATATTAAGTAGAAAAAGGAAATCTGTTTAACGATAACCTTCAGCAATACTTGGCAACTTCCTTACGCCACATGACAATTGTGATTATTGTTGTTGTTGCTGTTCGGTTATTTTGAATAATAAACTTTAATTACTTCGCTTCATGAACAAACGCTTTGGTCTGACTTCTGCTACAATTCAATTCGAACAAAATACTTAAGAAAAATACGTTGCCGTTAACAAACTGGTAACAACCCGTTGCGTTGGTCCTTATCCGCCATATCCGCTCTGTTGTGTTATGGGCAGTCTTTCGTGAAATTCGATCATACTCATTTACATGCTACTTGACAAAAAATAGAAAAAGTCGACTAAATAAACCTTTCATTGCACGCGCTTGAAAGAGAAAAGTATGTTGCTAGCTTGCAAGGCCTGCTTCAATATGACGCTCCTGCACAGCCGCTTCTGTGAAATAGCTAAACTGAAAAGACACTACCTGCAAGGCAACAGGACGATTTATTTAATCAATACTTCATAAGTGTAGCGCTATTTCTAAAAATATCGATTTAACCCAGAGGTGGGTAAACTACGGCCCGCGAAAGCCTCAAGCAAATGATCTTACTTTCTCTTCACTTTCAATCGTGGTGATCTCTAAAAAAACGTTCATTTCTTTCAAACAGACGACTGAAAGTGATATTTTTTAGAAATCACCACGTTTTGGGGACGAAAAAGGAGATTTTTTATAATAATGAATAAAAGTGAAGACCTTTTTTTGTAGGGATCATTACGTTTTAGGGGCGAAAATCAAAAAATCCGAGACAGATCCAAAGTGAAGATTTTTTTTTTAGAGATCACTATAGTGCGGCCCACAAACAAATTCAACTTCTGAATGCGGCCCTCGAAATAAAAAGTTTTTCCAGCTCTGATTTAACCGATATATTCGGCCTTTAGTCAGCTAAACATGCATATGCAAGAAAAATTGTATTTTAAAGCAGGAAATACGGTAGGTGTCGAATGATTGCTGGACCGAAACTTTTTACTGACTTTCATAGTCGAATTGCAGAGGAAACATGAGTGCATTGGTGTACTTTCTGACCTGCCGTGTGCCCGTTGTTTGGCATGAAGCATGACTTTAGCCGAGATGACAAAAAACACGACCAAATTTTTTTTACAGGCAAAAAATAACAACTCTAAACAAAATATTATTTTAAAAATTGCCGCGCCAACCCAAGCAAATAAAAACCCGATGACAAGTTTTTTTAGAACTCGCTTCTGTGTTAAACATTCAAGTGCATGGTATTGCTGCAAACGCTTACATTTGCAGATACGTCGAACACAAACTGACAAGTAGCTGATGACGTGTTTGTTAGTGCGACTTACTCAGCTTTGGTTTCGGATCTGCAAAAAAACGTTTCATGATATCAGAACCGTTCAGGAGAACAAAATTCTATCTCGCTATTTGGAACAGGGGTTGGTTTAAAATAAATGAAAAAAACGAAAACAAGTAGATATTTAAATTGACTAATCTAACGTTATTTGTAGAGTAAAGAAAACAGGACAAAAAAAATAAAACGAAAAATCAAAAACATCCTTGATAACGTAAGAATGTGTTATTATGTCAGAGTAAAGCAGGGAAGCAATACTGCGTTATTTCTTCTCTAACATAAAAAATATTTCGATTTATATCAACTAATCGAGCTCACATAAGGACTCCTAATAGACATGCAATAAGCAAATGTTTATAAACAATCATATACTATAATAACGGACAAGGCTACATCGAAACTACAAATAATTTCCACAAAAAATAATGTTTAACTTGACAACTATTTGATAAAAACGGTTATAATTTAAGAGATCTCACATCCTGGGGTCCAGACGACTGTAATGTATTGAGAAATTTTTTATTTTTAGACAATCTTTAAAAAAGATTTATGTCCGACAGACAAACTATCCACAAGCAAGTGTCGCGGCTTCTTCAATAAAAACGCTTAACTTGCATTACGTCATTGCTTTACATAATGATTCTTCATAAACCATCCTCATACTGTGCCGTCGTTTGACCTCAGCGCGAGCATTCTGCGACAAAACTACATCTTAATAAAATGATCAACACGTTTTCTGCAATCATCACCTATCATTAAACTAGGTTGCAACCCGTTCGTTCGGTTAAATCTATGACGTAATTTCTTCTAAATATTTTACATATAATTCGAATTTTTAATCTATTTACGTAAAGTTTCTTTAACTAGTTCAAAATTATACAAGTTGCAATTTGTTCAAAGCAAAACTTCGGTTTCTACGCCAGCCAAGCATTAAGATTAAAAAAGCATAAAAACAAGTTAGCTGAATAAGATGCTGCCTCTAAAAAATTGTCAATAACTTCCAAAGTGCTTTATCAGCAATACAATCGCTGTCAGATTGTTTTAAAATTGTCCGGGAAATAGGTAACTAAAAATTTATCAAAACGATTTGCTACGAAGTTTGGAAACTTAAACGGTTTCCAACAGCGTTAAAATAATTACAGACTCATAATTCGACAGCTAATTAAGACAGCTCACAGACTTATAATCCTAAGGATGAAAATGAATGTAGAATGAAACTGAAACCAACGTCGAGCCATTAAATAGCAGAAGGACTTCAAGCGAAAAGCGACTGAATACGGCTACGTGGTACATAAGCCACATTTTATTCTTGATCAATGACTCCGACTGCTTGTTTTTCACATTTTAGTTTAAAAACTTACGTAAAGAAAAAGCTCTTACACTGCGTTTGCAGAGCTTTTAATGTGGCATAGCTTCTGTTGGGGTAAGAGTGCAATTGTTTGGCATAAAAGCTTGTTTCCAGTACGAGCGTAAAATGAGCATTCTTTGTTTTTTTTATTAATTTTTTTTGCTTCACTTAGCGCTTAAGCGCGGAAAGAAGTAAAGAATCAATGAAACAAATAAAGAATACTCACTTCACGCTTGTAGTGGAAACGAGCATTAATCAAGTAGACGCCTCATACTGCATTACCGCAATGACGTCTTCAAGCAAAGAATTGGTACCCTTAACAAACATTGTTTGTAAGCTTATGCTGTTATTTCGTCTCAATAAACAAAATTGTCCATTGCAATTCAAAGTCGAAAACTCTGCCGGCTGTACCGCCTGTCACGTGATTTAATTTTAAATCTTTGGGACGAATTCGTTTTTAAATCTCAGATTTGATAATTAAGCTTGATATAATTTAATGAATTTTTTAATGAAAATATTGACTGTAGTGACGCACAATCACATTGCGTTAAAATAAATACGTATATGCATTTTAATAATAATATGTAATATGCTTCTAATTTGCATTTCATAATATTTCATGTAACTTTAATAATCTTATTAAATAACACAAAACAGCGTTTCCGAAAATGAATCGCAAAATTTGGTTTAAGCTAGGCCTTTAAATTAAGAGACAGACCCGTCGAAAAAACAATGAATTTTTTTTTCCAGCCAACTTAATGTTGCTGACCTAATTAATAGCTATTTTTCTATTTACGGATAAAAGTGAAGACGTATTTTGGTCTTTTTTCAACACAAGCTAGTCTACATCTATCTTCACTCAGCCTAAAACCTTGACATAGATCTGTTTATTGGATTTTGCCGAGCGTAGGAAATTAATACACAAAGTAACACGAGCACAGCAGCTGCATAGGCGAGCTAGACCAGGACTTATACCTCTCGCAGTCAACGTTCTGCATTGTATGTTAAAACGACTTTGGGTGGCAGAAAAATAGGAGAAAAGCAGGCATACAACCTGTCTTATTTAACCAATGCGATTGTTTCGGTGATTTGGTAGAACCTAAAAAAAGATTCTAAACAAAACATTACAAGCAATGCAGCTTAATAGCTTTGTGCAAAAAATTTCGGGTCTCTTCAAAAAGTCAGCGTAAGCGATTTTTGTTCGTGTAATTAACCCGGATGCCCCTGTAGTTACTTATCACTTCTTGAGAGATCCTTTTTCACTTGGTTTCTTCTATATTGCCCCCTGGTGCTGAAAGGGGGATTCCGGGCTAGTTTCACCAAAACAAAATCGTCTACGGTGACTTTTTAAAAGATCCAAAATTTCTTCTTTGAATTAGTAAACACACATTTTTGTAAATAATCCAACTTTTTATCAAAACTTACAACTGTTAATTGTCAATTTTACGGAATGATACATAAATAGTAATAAAAGCTTAACACCTATTTTATGAGAAGCAGCTTGTAAATCTTAGACAAATTTACTTGTATGATTACAAATGTTTATTACAGCTTTGCTTTGGTAAGTTTAGGCTGCGTAAACACTTGTACTACAGTACTTATATTTTCACCCGAAATAATCATGGATGAAAAACATTGTTTTAAAACTTTAAGTAGTTTTGTCCGTTTTTTTTCTAAACTTTCTTTTTAACGCATTTATACCAAAATACTTATTCTAACAGTTTTATTTCTACATCAACCAGCCGAGGCAAATTCCCCACCTTCTTTGTTTCCTAACCATACATACACAGAGTAAGTGTTTTAGCAGCTTTCCGCCTTTGTTGCTTTCAGCATTTCTGTTCTAAAATGTTTCTAACTACGCCTGCAGCTACGCTTAAAGTGATAACTGTGTTGACCTTTAAGTGAAAATTGTCGAACTTTTCTCAACGAAAAGGCAATTTTAAAGCCGTTTAAAAGTTGAATTGACGTCCTTAAGTCAAACAAAAAACTAAGCGACTTCTAACTAAAAAGCTTTTAACTTGTAGCGCTATCTACGCGAAACCAAGGATGCAATGAAGAAATCTTGCTTACTACCCAAGCGCGAGTTAGAGAAATAACGCGCAGATGTTTGTTGTTTTAAGGCTCTTGCCTGTTATTTAAAGAAACAAAAAGAGCAGATTACGGTAAATTACTTTTCTTCTTTTCTCTACTCGATTAAGTTTCTTCATATAAACGTCATAATAAGACTTAATTCAACACATTAAAAACTGAATGGTTAAATCTGCTCCAATTACCTGTAACAGTTACATGTTATCATCAATTTCGCTTTATTATCTAAATTGTCTTTCTCCCTTTGATGATGGAATTTCGTCTTTAGATAATTGTCACTCTCAATTTTCTCAACAAAAAACAAAAATTTACAATAAAAGGTCGTTAAAGATGAAAGCAGCTTTCCGAACTTCTTAAAAAATCACCATTAACAGTCAAAAAGTTGGGAAATTTCTTCAAATTATCTAGAGTGAATTCACTTCGTCAGCAGCAACTTAATCGCCTAGACACAGTAATTTGATCATATTTACTGGGTATAAACCGTGGTGCTTCTACTAGGTAGCTCTGTAACTAAAAAAAAAAACTTATTTTTTGAGTAAGAACTAAACTTGACTTTTTCCTAACTTCTGAGTTTTACAACCAGTGCCCCAGCAAACCAAACTGGCCAAAAGTGCAAAATTAAAATTAAGATGAACAAAAATTCATGAAGTTATTTAAAAGTAATAAAGAATGGTTTTAATACTGAATAAAATTTCAAATGCTACCTCTTTTTTTCGATAAGAAAAGCTTGTCTAAGTGAGTGATATAATCAAGAACTACATCTTTAGCACATTAATAATTAAAGCTGACCAAAAATTTTGCGTGAACAACGTTTCAAAAAACTAAGTTTAGTACTTTCAAATGTTGCTTTTAACAATTATTATTCAAGACCCAGCAATATTATTTATTGGATCTACTCTGCTTGAGGGAATGTGTAATGTGCATTCATTGCGGCCCTTTTTTATGTTCTTGTGTCAGCCCGACGGATTGCGCAGGCGATTTGATGTCGATTCATCGACAAGTGCCGAATGAATGGATCAGTTCTGTTCGTATTTCACGGAAGTCGCACTAAATGCTGAAAGATTGCGTTGTAGTGGAGGCGTAGTATTGTACTGACTTCATCTTTGAAATATGTTCGAAGTGTGACTCTTTGAAGATATCTCTTTGAAGACGGATACAAGCGAGCAGCTGTATGACGCACTCTTAACAAAACTTCATGCTTTGCAGGAACACTTTTACAAGTTATAGTTTAAGAGAGTTCAAGTAAATCATCCCTAATCACGCACGTACTTCCTACTATTTGTTTACGACTGTAGTTGCAGGAAGATAAATGCAAAGCTTTAGAATTACGTGCACTTATTTTTTATCAAACTAACTGACAAATATAATTGCAACCTATCATCTATTTCCAATGAGCATGCTATCGCAAAGAGTGATTATCCTTTAACTTTTCTCCTTAAATAAAATGGCATATCACGGCCAACGTTGTGTGATGGGATGGTATTCACCTTACATATAATGAAGAGCATATTAAAATAATTGGTGCTTTTCAAACGGGCGATCTCGCTGCCATATAACTACTCTGACGTGAGATCATTCATCACATGAGATCGCATGTTAGAGTAGCACCAAATAATTTTTAATTTAAAAATGTTTTCTACTTTTTACGGTGCATCTAATGTAAAATTACGAGATAAGTTCGTTTGTGCGATAAAATTGTTTCAAAAACTGAAATAGTTGTACAACTCGTATCTCGAATGTCACGGGGCAACCGCATGTGGTTTGATTGATTGCGAATTGGAGATACCACACGCGGATAATGTACACGATGTTTGGTTTAGTCGAACCAGTGTGGTACAGCTGAATCTTGATCTACTTTATAAAACCACCCAGCATTCGCCTCCAAGCGTTGTCGTCCGGTTCAAAGTTTAATTTTGGACTTGCGCGTGTTGTAACTCGAATTGAAATTTACAAACTGAACTATGAAAACATACCGGATCAACTGCAAATATCAGTTCATTTGAGCAAATAATGATGTAATGATTAGAATTAAAGACAAACGATGGGGAATCTGCAATCATTGTCACTTTCTCTGCGACATTTCTTCCGTATATTTTTCCCTAAATAAATTTTATATCAGATTTTAGTCTACACCAGAGGTTTTCAACCATTAGGCCATGGCTCAATGGTGGTCCCCGAATTGAAGACCTTTTTTTGAGAGAACACTACTTTTTAGGGCAGAAAATCAAGAATTCGGGACTAATTCAAAGTGAAAATCTTTTATTAGAAAAGACTTTTTTTTTAGGACAAAAATTAATTTGTGGTTACCAAAGTGAGTGACCTTGGGTTAAAAAGTGGGTATGAAAAAGATTGAAAACCATTGGTCTACTCAGACTTTGGGCTTCGAGTTCAAGTAAAAATTTTTTAGTCTTTAATTGACTTTCAGAAAGAAAACAGTTCTCCGAAAAGTTTTTCATTCATTTTGATTTTTATATTTTTCTGACTTAAAAAAAAGCCTCGGAGGTGCTACACATAGGGCAAGCAATTACCCCCCGATCCGCTTTCGGAGATGCCAAGATATTGCTGTCCGTTTAAAAATTTTTATTTTTGTTTTTTAATTTTTTACATATAGATATGACTGAAACTTAGAACTGCTTGCCAAGACTGTCAAGCAGAAGAAAGTGCGGCAAAGTGTCTTTCTCAAGGACACAGCAGAATGGCGCAAGCAGGTTTTGAACCGAGACCATGTCGATCATAATCAGGGCATAAATCATAATCAGTATGTTAATCATTCAACCACGCTCCCGGCTTTTGCCGATATAAACCCCCCAATAAACATTACATTATTTTAGGGATTTAAATGCTTCCACTCCCACCTTGTATGTCAATCGTATTTAGCTTACTTCGCTCAACTTGCCAATAAAACTATCCAGGTACATTCTGACGACCTTTCAACCACACCGAATTTAATTCATTTCAACGAGGTCAATCACGTGGAAATCGATTCTGTTCATTTATGGTTTGACGGTGCAGTGTTCCATTCTTGTATTCGCCAATGAAAAATTAAAGTATGTTGCCGGCTTGCTACCGTTGGCATATTTACCCATTAAATTTCCCATCAAAACCCCTTTAAAAACTGGCAAGGCGCAATGTTGAAAAGATCAGTAGCTCAGGCTAATGGCGCTTTCTCATTAAGCAGCTGTGACTAAAGTAGTAGTTTGGGCTTTGCCACAAACATACTAAAAAATTTGACAAGTAAACATAATTCGTAAAACAGCGATAACTATTCAAGAATGACTTTATGTTTACTTTAAAAGAAACAAAAAGCAATAAATATAAAAAATACTTTGATTTGTCGATCTGCATGCTTTTTAAAAGTTTCTGTTGAGTTTAAAAATTTTAACAAATTGATGAAAAACGCAAAAACAAAATCAATAAATAGTAACCATAAATAACGGAAGTTTTTGACATTCATTTTTCAACAGTAGAACGATTAATTATCTTTCGATGAAAAAAAAATAGGAGCTTGAATCGTTGATTATTTATATCCAAGGATCGGATCCAAGAAAGTAGCTTTTGCCAAAACTTTTTCGGAAAAAAATTGCCTATGGTTAAAAAAGTTTAAACTGAAAAAACAGCAAAAACGTCAACACACTTCTTTTTTAATTGATTTTTAAAAAATTCGCTACCTTCTGGAAGCCTTGTGCAAAATAAAAAAAAATTTTAAGAGTAATCAGAAGGGCAAGCGTTTTTTGGAAAAAGATTTATTTTTGATCTTTTGGCTGTCAATTTGCAAATAGAATTGCCATCAACTTTTTTTAATAATTGAGTTAACATTTAGCTAATGCTGAACACACTTAAACGATTAAAGCGCTCGTTCAACTTTACAAGCATAGGCACCATCCAAGAGACGTTTTGAATGATGTACTGTACTTGATCTTACTTTACCATTTTATTTTACATTAATTTGATTATGACAAAAAAGAAGACTAAAAAAAGGCTTGAAGACTGAACAGCATACAGAAGAGTATTTTTGTCTCCCGGATGTAAAAAGCACTACCGTTAGATTTGTCTGCATGCCACATTTTCATCACGTTTCAACGCAGTTTTGACGTCTTTATTATCATAAAATTTTGAAAAACATGCAAAACTTCGCAAAATTGCCTCATTTAATTTCTTAAATAGCAATTTTCTCTTGCTTCATCGACAAAGCGTGTATAAACGTAACAGTAATCGACTTTGTATCCATGGTAACAACTGCGTTTGGTACGTAAAAGTAAATTTTGACTCTACTCTAGAAGCATTGCTCAAGTGCTGGCTCTAGTTCCGCCATTGCCTGCCAAGCGAACTCGGGCCAGAAAGGAAGCAAAGGAGTTTGTGAATCGCTCGAAAGCTGAAAAGTAAAATCAATGAGAGTTTTCCGCCATGATGGTTTAAATCTAAAACAAAAAGAAATGAATGATCCAGGCGGGCTTCTGTGCAGACGCCGTAATAGCTGGGTTCCAATTAAATTATGATCATTATCATAATTACATCGTTTTAATTAGGTTTTAATCGTCGGCTTGCGAACCATCAATAATATATTGGGACTCAGCACGATCGTTTGGAATTCTGTCACGACCTATGGTACTGCTGATGATGCAGATTTAAATAATTGGTTTTTTAAATGTTAACTTTGTCTGAAGCCTCTTTTTAAAATCAAAACTGGTCTAATGGCAATCAGCTCAAAAAACTTGGAAAATTACAAGTACTTTATTGTCTTCAGTTTCTTTTCACTCAAAAATTAGCAAGAGACAACAACCTACGCTGTTGCATTTCGTATTAAACAGATTTTGAGGCGTTTTACAGTCATCTTGCTAGCGCCGATAAAAACAGTTTTCTTGACAATATTCCGAATCATCTGATTGATTTTATAACCATCATGTATGTTACGCAACAAATGATCTGCTTCACTTAATGATATCACCTGCCTTATTTGCTGGTAACTGTTGATAATGCTTATTTTCTTAATAATGTCACTTAAAGACTTTGCCATTATTGTGCTTCCTGGAGAAAAATAGACATTTTCAAGTGATGGTAAAATGCAGCTTAACACTTCAAAGAACATTGAGTAAATTATCGGAAATCGGAGACGGTCTGTTACACACTTAACAAAAAATTAAAATAAAAAAACAGAAAAAAGTAAAGAAATTTCCCGACTCCCTATTTGTCTCGGAAGCTCTTGGCAATTTAAAAGTAGAATTTAGCGAATGATTTATGACCATGGCTAGATAAAAAAATGAGTAATGTTGTAAATGTTGACTAGTATAATACCGCAGCTGTTGTCATTGTATTGTATGAATTTTTGTATTTTTATCACTTGTCAACAACAACTTGTTCACTTCTTATGTAAATAGATTTAAATGTCTCGTCCCTGGTGAATCATTATTTTAATAAAAAAAAGGTAAGAAATTTTAGACGAGATTGAGAAAAGCCATAGTTATTCCAGTAAGTGTATTTAAAGGATACCCAGTCTGACTGCCTCCAAGATAAAGCAGTAAACAGGAAAATCTGGAGCCATCGACTTTGAAACTTCACTGTTTCACTAACAACAATAACCATTTGGCTCGCGCTCACAATTGGAACGCACGAAAAACTTTGTTCTCATTATTTTCTATGTGAGATTGCTTTTGTGTGGTGCCTTTATTATAAAAATGAGTAGGCTATACCTGGACATTTTATTTTTATTCCGACTGGAACAGAATCGAAATGTGGGGGTTTGAAGAAAGAGGAATGCGAAGCTGAGGTTTACTCATCAAGGGCGATCTTGAAATGTGTCTTTACAAGTGAAAACGTTGTTGGCAACTAGAGTTGTCGCGGGCACACTTTTCCTGCACTGTGCCCGCACTGCACTGCAAGGTTTCTGCCCGCAACCGCACTGCACTGCAAAATTTTTTTAAGTACCGCACTGTGCCCGCACTGCACTGCAAACTTTAAACATAAGAGCAAGTATCCACATGCAAACTTTAAACATACGATTGCACGGTGTCCGCACGGCGCGGTAAATTTGATCAAAAAGTTACGCAGTGCCCGCGCGCCGCCGTGTACGCTGCGCGGTTGACATCTCTAGTTGGCAACACTTCGTTTATCGATGCACACGCGGAGATTTTTTTCTAAAGCAGGAAATGCCCGGAATAAAAAGGAGCTGAAATGCTGAAGAGCGGAGCCCGATCTTTTGTTTGTGACTTAACACTAACAAGCATTGAAGGCGCCATCGTTATTATTAAATGCATTTTTTTGATTTTGAAAATTAAGTAAAACTCTACGTTAAACTAGTTCTGCATCTAAACCGGGCCGAGAACCGGGCCACTCGCGGCGTGGATTTTTTCCAATTACAGAAAAAAATTAATGTTTTTTCTCTAAAATTTGATCAAGTTCGTACAAAAGAAATTAATAAATAAATGAAATACTAAAACAAAATTTTATTGAATTTTAGAACATTTCTTAAGGCCGAAATTCAATCAGTTGCATTCCGAATCAGAAAAAAAACTAAACAGCAAATTTGACCGGCGTTTCAAAGTAAGTAAAATAGCAAGATTATCAAAAGCAGAATAAAACTGAGAAATTCTTCAGCAGCGTGGTCGAGTGGTTAGAGCGCCGTGATTGTGATAGACTTCGTCTCGGTTCAAAAATCTACCCAAGCCATTCTGTTGTATTCTTGAAGGTATTTTACGGGACTTTCCCCTGTTTGGCAGTCTTGGCCAGTAGTTCTAAATTTAATCATATCTCTAGACAACTGAAAAAAGAAAAAGAAAATGAAAAATTTCAAGCTGGCAGCAACAATATCTTGGCATCTCCGGAAGCAGGTCGGGGTAATTACTTGCCCTATATATAGCGCCTTCGTCGCTTTCCTGCGTGTCAGGAGGATAAATATAGAGATAAAATAAAAATAAATAAATAAATAAAATAAACTCACGAAAATAGATTTGAAATTGTTTGTACTTCCATCTGTTTAATACTTTATACGCCATCTCGTGGAAGATTACTTATTCAATTTAAAAGAAAATTTCATTTAGTTCTATATGGTTTGGGTTTAGACAACACATTATTGCAAAAATAAACATTTGAAATATAATCTTAATACCAAGCATTTCCCCGTGTTTTCCTCCGATGCAGCTTTCCCGACTCTTATATATTGAAAGTCAATAAAAATGGCCCAGGCCAGCTTTGTTGAAGCAGGCCGCTCGTTATCCATTAAGAAATTGTACAAAATAATATATCAGTTGCAAGGCAAGTTTACAAATGATCAGTTTTTAATATTTATTTTGGCCTAAGTAAAGTGAAGACATATGAACTCCCGTTTATAAAACAGAATACTGAAGCAATTATAAAATCTAGCTTTCTAAAAGCTTTGAAGCCCAAGATCCGGCACGTGAAGAATATACAAACATAATACCCACTCCAAATTTTATGATATAAAAGCTTCGGGTAAATTTCGTGTACAAAATTTGCAAATTGGAAGAAGGAGACACGGCCATGACTTTAAAAAAAGTGTTTAAATTTAATTGGGTCGGATTTTTGCATGGATTTTAAGAATATATATCGATGTTAAGAATATAATGGATGTTAAAAATATATTAAAAATATAATTTCGTGTTTGGAGAGCTGAGAAAAAGTTCGATTTTAAGGGGAGGAGAGTTATTTTCTACAACTAGATTATATTGCTTTCAATATCATTATCAGCTTTTTTTATTTACTCCGAATAATTTTACTAGCCAATAGGTGAAAAAACATTAGAACAAAGTTTTGAAAGCCAATTTTTTTTAAAAAGAAGTCGTATCTTTAAGCATCAACACCAGCAATGCCTAGTTGTTCACTATGGTAAAATTGGCAATATTTTTGTTCTAAACATATCGATTATCAGAATTCTTTCAAGATAGTTTTAAAAGCAGTTTTCATTCCAAAAAACAACTAAATTTATCTTTTAACAACAAATGCTTCATTTAAAGCTCTTTTGTTAATTAAGTAGCCTTAAAAAAGGCTGTTTTGAAAACCCGAACGTTTTCGTCTAGCTCTCTTCAGGAGGTTTCGCTAGAATGAATTGCAGAACTGAATGTAGTATTTCAAAAGTTATAAAGCTGATTCTGATTGGCTAAAAATTAAGGTTAATAATAGTTATCATAATAATTGAAAAATATTAATAAATAAAATCACGTTTCGTCAGCGTAAGAAATTTTTTTTGGCAAAAAAAGGAACAAAATTATGCAAGCTTTGTGTTAAAATTTGGAACTAAAAAAGAAAATTTTTTAAATTATGCTAACAATTTATGTTTGTAAACAAACTCTTTCTGTCTACACAAATTAGGTTTTCGAAGAGTGATGAAAATTGATTCTAAGACTGATAAGTGGAAATCGGATCGTGCTTTAGAGAGATCGGATCGTGCTTTCTCTCTAAAGCACGATCCGATTTCCACTTATCAGTCTTAGAATCAATTTTCATCACTCTTCGAAAACCTAATTTGTGTAGACAGAAAGAGTTTGTTTACAAACATAAATTGTTAGCATAATTTAAAAAATTTTCTTTTTTAGTTCCAAATTTTAACACAAAGCTTGCATAATTTTGTTCCTTTTTTTGCCAAAAAAAATTTCTTACGCTGACGAAACGTGATTTTATTTATTAATATTTTTCAATTATTATGATAACTATTATTAACCTTAATTTTTAGCCAATCAGAATCAGCTTTATAACTTTTGAAATACTACATTCAGTTCTGCAATTCATTCTAGCGAAACCTCCTGAAGAGAGCTAGACGAAAACGTTCGGGTTTTCAAAACAGCCTTTTTTAAGGCTACTTAATTAACAAAAGAGCTTTAAATGAAGCATTTGTTGTTAAAAGCTATTTTAAAATTTTGTACCAACAAAAAACTTTTTAAATTTATCTTTATTTTGTAAGGCGTTCAAATAACACAATAGGTCGCGTATTATAAACTTTTTGATAAAATTTTATAATCCGGAATGCGAAGAGCCCACAGTTTTGATGTTAATTTAAGGAGTTATAAATTTTCTTTCTAAGAGGTTCATATATAATATTACACAACTCTCCCCTAGAAAGAAAATTAAACTGTAAAATGTGGGCCCCTTTAGGCCCGGTCCAAAAGACCCCGCAGCTTTACTGGTACGGACCCTGCCCAATACCAATCTCTCATTGAAAAATTTTTCGCGCTCTTTACACAACCCACTGTGACATATGTGTAACATAAACTTTAAGGGTTTTTAACTCTTAAAATATTAATTTTTTGGAATGAAAACAATTGGCAACACCTAATGTGATCCATATGCAATAATACTAAACTGATTTTTATTGGTTTTTAAAAGTCATATGACTACAGTTCTCTTTCAAAAATTATTGGCTTCATGCTTTCAGCTACAGCGGAAATTATCAAATTACGAATTTCTTCGTATAAATTTTCAAAACTTTTAAATTGTGTTATTTTACTTTCTTTGTTTGATCAGAGTCTGTAGTAGTTGTCAATATTCCTAAAAAATACTTTTTTTTGTTATCTTGTTTTACTGTGTCAAATAAAGTTTAAAAAATTTTACAATTTTGCTGCTAAAACATACAGAAAGGCCCAGTGTGACATATATGTCACATCCCTAAAACAATTAAAATGAGCCCCAACACAATTTTTAAAATAAGTTTTAAAGTATAGAAGGTAAAAATTACCCAATTACGTGAAAATTATCTTTTTTCTACAATTGCTTAATAGCGTGGGTTTTCTGGGGTTAATTTTTTTATCAAACATTTTTTGTTCAAAACTTGGTCTCCTTCTTGCTCATCTACTTTTTCTTTTTGCAGAATTGTTCATCTGAAAACCCAACACATCAGGGTGAAAGCCAGATTCATCAAGTCCATACCAAATCTTGGTTTAAAAAAACTACTGAAAATTTCGTGTCAAAAAATTTAACTTTTTTGCTCTGCATAAGGCAATGTCGAAACCGGACATCAGAAGACCACGACAACAAGTTATATCCAAAGCCGACTCCAGGACTTTGTCACTCGTGTTTGATACTGTTGCAATGAGTCGCAAATACACTACAACTACACAGTAGATCATTTTTGTTGGCTAAAGATAGTGGCTAAAATTTCGTAATAAATTAAAATATATTATGGCTAAGACTATAAACTGTTAATCATCTGTTAAAACTTAACAGAAAAATAAGTTCTGTTTCAGGCTGCCTGCCTGCGGTAACAAAACCACTAATGATTGTTGCGTCACAATCATCACAAAGAAAAGTAATTTCTTTGATTTTAGTCTCCGGCTATTTTTTACAGCCCGAGTTAAACAAAAAAGTTAACCAAAGAAGTGTGTGGTTCGACAGTCAACAGGCGCTTGTGCATTTTTTCTTTATCTTTCTCTGTCCTAATCGAGGGCTATTTTCCTGAAGCACAACTTGAGTATAAAAAATTAAGCAAAAATGTCTGCTTCGACAGTCTACACTTACTTGTGAATCTCTTTCTTTGCAATGTATCTATAGTTATTTGTCTGAAGCATGAATTGAGCATAAAGGTTAACGAAAGAAATGTCTGCTTCGGTTGTCTACGCGTACTTTTGAATCGTTACTTTCTCTATTTTGTAAGTAAAGTTATTTCTCTGTGGCCCGGAGTTCAACATAGAAGCTAAGCAAAAAGAACGACTGCTGCTGCATACCGTACTTATTAGTCGTCCTGTAGTTGGTTTATAATATATAGGTTTTGTAACGTAGGTGGTTTGTCGTATAAATATTTATGCTATAAACCACCTACGAGACGACTAATAAGTATGGTCTGACATCGTATAGACTTTATACGATGTCAGATGTCTTGTACTGAGCCCGAGTTTTGCAGGATCAATAATGACTTTTAAAGAATTCGAATTAAACAATGCCAGCTTTTGTTTTGTGACTCGGGCTGATCCCGAGTAGCCCAAGTCCCGGAGTCGCTACTGGTTATATGAAATACGTCACTTATGATTAAGGAAATAGTACGTTCCCAAGAAGCTTAGCTAAAAACTGCAGAGTGGTTTTGGCATCAGAATGAATTTTGATAACTCCAAAAATTAACTTCGGTTCTTAAACTAAATTATATAAAAAATATATATAGCAGACCTATGTGGTCCTAACAGCATTTAAAGTTCTTTATTGATCAAAATTTTAAGTTATATTTTCCTTTTTAGCCTTGTAGAAATGACAAAACTGAACACAGCATTCACATAACCACTATGAGTTATAGATTTGTAGCGCCGGCTAGAGGGTGGGCTGAAAATCTTGTAAACAAATCTCAAAAAAAAATTTACATCCGCACAAAACTAAAAAATTGAAATTATTTACTGCGAATTAAACATTGCTTTTAGGATTAAAATTTAGAAGCTAGAAGCTAAAGGCTAGAAGCGGAGCAGCCTAATAGTTCTGTGGACTGGACGGAGTCTTTATTCTTTGTCAAACTTTTAAAAATTTTATCAAGCTATTACTTTTTGATGTTTATTAGCGCCACCTTATAAAATTTACTTTTGAAAATATACCACAAAACAAACAAATGTCAGACTTTATAAAGTAAGTTTCTCATAGAACAAACTTCTCAAGTCTTTATCATTCCGCTATTGAAATACCACAGATGTTTGTGCGGAAGCTAGTTTAAAGTCAACCAAACAATTTGTAATGCCGTCATGAGGTCTTCTCAGGTTGTTGAGTCGAATTTGTTTTATCTCCAAAAGCAAGTTGGAACGGTTGTTAAAACGTTTGGCTACTTAACCCTTTCATGCCCAATGGTCTTTTGAAAGACCTCATTCTTTTTTGCAATTTTAGCCTTTAAAGAGCTAAAGCATAAAAGTTATACTTGCGTATTTCAAAAATATGAACTGACAACTCTTTTGAAATGCACATATATCCGAATGTTTAGTAAACAGGATGCAGTTATTCGTCACTAAATGAGCTCAGAAGCATGTCATGCGCATTAGGTGAATTACTTAGAATGATTCAGTGAATTAGTCTGTGTTTTACATCTTAGAAAAACTGCTTTGTGAAACACCATAATAAATAGTTTTAATTTCCGTAGATTTTTTTTTTTATCTTTTTTTATTCTTCGTATGCCTAATCGTCATTTGAAAAAATTTTAATGCATCAATCACTTTCTATTTTTTAATACATTACCTATAAAAAATTGAATTAAACATCAATTTACTTTTAACTGATCCATTTAACTATAATTAAGCGAAAAAAATTTTAAAATTTGAGTTTAAGTGCTTTTGTGCATGAAAGAGCTAACGGCTGTTGAAACATTTGGCTACTTAACAAAAACAAAAGTTTCGGCAATTTTATTGCGATAAAAAACTGAATCAGCACCGCCTCAGCATCTCAGATACTGCACCTTCAAAATATTGTTCATCACGAGGTCACAATATTAAACTTGTGACGTCGAACCTAAGCATTAAATTGCGATTCACTATTATCTTGATTGGTTTCACACAGTTCAGAAACGTTTGCTTTCGGTCCGTCCAGAGAACCGTGAGAACTTTGACATGATTCAGAAATCGACATCACAGGCACGTGACCGGAAGCAGACGTTGATTGTTGCGCGTTCCTCCTGTGAAGCTCCCCCAGCTTGGTTTGTTCTACGATCGACATATCGGACTTGGTGATTTCCCGCACAGCCACCGTGGCGTACGACGAAGGAGGGAGGTTAAAGTGGAGACGAAGGGCTTGAAATTGACCCTCTGGAAATAATGGCGATTATAAGAATAGTAAACTCGTTCTCTGATTGGACAATTCCCAACAAACTTCGCGTTGTTTTTTGTTGACGGCATGTTGACATTTCAAGGCAAGGTGAATGGGGAGAATAGCCATGAGATGCGTCTTAGAACTAAACCTATGATTCATGAACGAACGAGCCTTTGAAAATGTTAAGTTTAATCACTAGTCGTTGTGACCTTGAAATTTTTCTTTGATAAATAGTTTTTTTTGCTTACTAAAAAATTAAAAAAATTTGTACCAAGAGTAATTTTTCAATCTGAAGATCCAATATGCTGTGGATTCCATTTTTAGTAAAAAAAAGGCTCTTATCTTAGTCAGAGAAGTAGAAGTGAAGTGAAGAATGCCCCCAGCGCCTGCTTGTTGCTGGCAGAGAAGGTGAATATGCTAAGTGTCGCTACACCAGACTGTGGCAGTTGAGAGAGGGAAGAATAAGACATTTGAAGAAAAGTGCGTGCTGTCTCCAAGGGTCAAGGTACACAGAAGGCAACTTGGTGGTGATATGAGTTGGTAGCAGAAGCAGTTAAACAAAAAAAATGTTGCACAAAAAGGAGTTTAAGAACGAGTTTAAGAACAGAAGTGATGCTTTAAAAAAACTATATGTAGCAAAGATAAAAAAAAGCTAAAAGTTTTGGCAGTAGCCAAAGAAAAAGAAATAGCGATATAGTTCAAAAGAGAGAGAGCAAAACTGAGGATGATCTATGACAGATCTACAAGATGTCTAAACAGTGCAAGAGATAACGGAAAGACTTCGTTGGAATATTATGCATTTGTAGAAAAAGTGGCAATTCAAAGATAGCTTTGAAAGATAAGATGCAAGTGTGGAAGGAATATGAGCAAGAATTATTTAATAAAAAGAAACGAGTGGAATGGAAAACTTGGCGCAGACAAAACTGAAGAGCTTTGTCAAATGTCCTTGGGAATGATGTGGTGGGGACACCATGTGGTATGAAAGCAGGAAAGGCAAAAGGCCCATGTGAAGTCATCTTTTGATCTTTTTAAACTAAGTGGAAAAGAAAGTATGAAAAGATTAAAGGACATGGCAAATAATCTGTTCGATGAAAAAAAAAGCCAAAAACCTGGAGGATGAGTAAAATTTTGCCTTTTGTAATGTTGCGCAAGTTACAGAAGTGTAAACTTGTTGGAACACGGGATGAGAGTTAGTCAAAAAAATAGAAAGCAGTTTAGGGAGCAAGTTAAAATTGATGAAATGCAAATGGGATTTATGGCAGGAAAAAACACAATAAAGGTGAAATTTTTGGTAAAACGATGATGGAGAAGTACAAGGAGGCAGAGAGACAACTCTTTATGGTATTTGTAGACCAGAAAAAAATTTTTGACCAAGTCCCTAAAAAAGTGACTTGGTGAGTGCCTGAACTGAGAAGGTGATGATCTAGTAGGTGCTTCAATTGAGAAGGCGAAGAAGAGAGATTGTGGTCTCAATTGAAATGTATAAGAACCAAGCAGAGCAGTGAGAGTGGAAAGGATCAGAATAGTTTGCTGTGAATGGCTTGTCCGATATGGAAGAAATGTTGGAGTCAATTTCATGTAATGCAGAAAATGCATGAATTAAGAACATAGAAAGCGCTTAGAAATTAAAGGAAGTTTGCCTTTGACGGCAATGTGTGCGAAACAAACCAGGTTGCCACAGATTTCTTAATGTAAATATGGCGCGAGATATGATTGGACAAGTGGAGATCTTTCAATATCTCGGGGATGTTCTGTACACAATGTTTTTGTGTACAGAAAGTGAAGTCAAGAAATAGTAAGCCAGAGAATAATAGCTGGGTGGAAGAGATTTAAGAATGCTGGAGGTGTGTTATCCAAGAAAGTTGATGAAGTTGAGAGGGCTTGTTACTGTATATTAAATGTATATCAAAAGTGCGATAAATTATGGAGCAGAGTGCTGGCTAATAAATGGCAAAACAAGTCACTGAAGGATAAAGTAAAAAGTGAGTTAATTAACACTGGTGTTGAATAATATGACTGGCGTTGAATCAGGCAAAGGCTGAGATGGTTCGGGCACGTTAAAAGGATGAGAAAAGAAAAGCCCCAGCAACGGCTATAAATATTATAATAAAAAGTAAAAAGAAAGACCTAAGAAACGAGGGATATGGTGGACGAAAATGGATGAAAGACGCAGTAAGCTACAAAGACACCACTAAACCTATATTTTATATGGTCCCTGCCTGTGAAATAACTCAGGGTGCTAATAATTAAAACTTAAAAAGTTGAAAGACATGTGTTTAATGCTCGGTCTATCGGGGTGAGTTTTGCTATGGTCTTGAAAAAAAAAATTTAAGTGAAATATCTAAGAGTCACGTTTCAATGAAGACTAATACATTTCAATGAAGTCTAAATACCTCGTACAGAAAGAAATAATTAGGTCAATATAGATGAAAACATAGGCAAAATAAGCAATTGCATTTAGTCATAGAAAGAAGGTTTGATTGCAGTAACGTAAGAAAAAAATATACAAATCAAAAGAAATTGAAAAAAAAGAAAACAGCAACTTAAAAAATAAAACCTATTTGTAGATTTTGATGTGTATTCTCTCAACAACTTCTAGTAAAAAATAACTCAACTCATATTTCGTCCATCCAACAACAAATCAACGTATAAACATGATCGCACACTTACCACAGGCAGGAATTTCAGATTTTCCTTCCATTTTCTCCAAATCACTTACAAGTAGAGGCGTATTGACGTCATCGTATCCTACTATGTCCCACCGCACCGCGGACGGGCGAGCCACGATGTTGCGGTAGGCACCGGTCAGGCGGTAGTCCCTGCGAATAAACGAGCGCCTTCTAGTGTTCGATGAAATAAAACGTGAATATTTTGATGAACATGCTATAAGCGTCGGAATTGTATTTGTAAAACAAAGTTCGTTTTTTTTAAAATATGAAAATCGATGTCATTTTGCCAGTTTTTCACTCCATCGGATTGCTAATTGATAACCCACTGTCTTGCATAATAAGCAGCGGTTCTCCGTTGCGTTCATGCTTTTAACATCACGGTTAAAAGGTTGCTGCAACGTAAACGTGAGAGGTTCAAGTATTTCAGTCTCGCCTACTTGACTCGATGGTTGAAGACGTCCATGTCCAGGCCGTCCTCCTTCAATAGTTCCATGTAGCGGTCGCGGGAATTCCTCGGGTAGACAACTTCGTGACCGGGAAGAGGAAAGACAACGTCGGTGATCTGATAATGAGCCAGGTCTTCCTGGGTCAGGGGCTTCACCTGTGGGAAACCTCGGGCGTTCGCAGTCTACAAACCAAAGATCAGTGTTGATAACAAGGGAGCAGGTTCATTAGTTTCTTCTGCTGTTCACTTCAATGTTCATGGCAAAAACACAATTAATCATTAATACCTGCAGCATCATTATTTCTATTAAAAGGATCTCAGTGAGTAATTTTACTTTTTTCTTCTTACTTACTTTTTACCCTGACCTACTCTAACAAAGTTTTATTAATGTTTTTTTTTATTTTATCTCCATATTTATCTTCCTGACTCGCAGGAAAGCGACGGAGGCGCAAATACATAGGGTAAGCAATTACCCCGACCTGCTTTCAGAGATGCCAAGATATTGCTGTTCGTTTGAAATTTTTATTTGGTTTTTCAGTAATACAGAGATATGACCGAAATTAACAATTGCCAAGCAGGAAAAAGTGCCGTAAAGTGCTTTTAACAAGGACACAACAGAACGGCTAAAGTAGGTTTTGAATCGAAACCATTTCGATTACAATCACGGCGCTCTTTACCACTCCACCAAGCTGCTGAGGTTAAAATCTGAAGAAAGCTGCACAACCAGCTATTTATTCAGACTGCAACTTTTTTATACAAAGTTTCTAGTCACCTGGTCAAGTTTTGGTTTCTTCTGCTGGACATTCTCCCCGCTATCGCTGGTCTGATCGACGTCACAATTCGGATCGGTCAATCTAAACAGACCACTGCCGTTTAAAATGCAGAGAAAATTTTTAAAAATTACTAAATAGTATTTATAGAAATATTCGTCATAAACAAGTCGAAAATCACACCAAAATTAATTTCGTTAAAATTAAGATTTAACCAGAAAGAATGATCAAGTCATTCAACATAATGTAAAAAAAACGTATGATAAACAAAGTTTTATATTTTTACTCTTTTAACTTTTTATATACAGTATCGTAAATAATTCAATTGTACAATTGTGAAAAAACTTTTAAAAAAACTTTAGTCTTTATGTTTCGCATACATTTAGTTTTAGTTTTTCAGCTTTAAAGTTCTTTCACTGCTTTACTATCAGCTTACTTAAAAAATATTCCAAAATAAGTTTAAAATATTAATTCAACGTTTTTTGATGTTTTTAAAAAACTTTTCTTTTTTGACAGATTCGATATATTTTTTAAAGAGCATTAAGCATTTTTGCAAGTAGTGTTTACTCATAATAACATACGGTACATCGGTAACTAAAAGAAAAACAACGTGAAAAAAAATTGACTTTTTTATGAGTAAACAATGCAAAACCTTTCATACGAGCAATAACTTGTTTCATACACACTACACACAGTTGTATGAAACCAGGTTTAACTTAAAATCGTTTAACAAAAACCTTTCTATTTATATTTTCTAGTATATAATTCAAAAACGCAGCAATCTTTTAAAGGTTGCCCAACATCAACTCACCCCCCGTCCTTAACAACCAAGTCCCCAACCATGGGAAGAGGCCCGAACTCCCGGAGTCTCCTACTTACAATCCGGTTCCACACGTAGCTTTGATAGCTGTGCAAGTACAAGAGGCGAGTCGGGCGAGGAATGCGAGACAACGCCTGGACAAGCTGTTTCGTGCCTGGATGCAATCACACGCCGGATTAGACTTAAGTTGGATCTGGTTTGCTATGAAGTTGAAAGTGAAAACTGGTGGAAGTTGATTTTAGTCGAAACCTTTAAAGCAGAAGTGGAGCTTATCTGTGAGCACTGAATTAAACATTTCTTTAGTCGTGACATTTTTTTGAGAGATAAACATCAGATTGAAGTGATGAGTGGTTTATTTTAGAACGGATAAATCCTTCTTAGTAAAGTTTGAACACTCGGAATGCAAATGCATTTTATGCGGCAGACAATTGGAATTAAGTTCGTCGCCCACGCTTTAAATTAAAGTGCTTTTCTGAATTGATTTCGTAAAGAACATAAATTACTAAAGAGCATTAATTAGAACATTCAATTGCTGTATACAATATTCAAGGTCAAAACGAAAGAATCAAACAGGAAATCAATCGCCTTGTGTTTCAGCAGTGCCAATGTGTTACTGAGGTAGCTCAGTGTGTGAACACTGCGAACAGAAGGACGCGAGTTCGATGCTCAGTCGACCAAAGTGATTTTAGTTGTGCCCTTGAGAAAGAGATTTTAAATTTAAAAATAAGCTGTTTCCCTACAATGGCGAATCCGCTTCAGGCACCAAGTAGGATCCAGGTTAATATCAGTTGGTTGTGCAAAGATGTGGAAGTGACGAACAAATCAGTGACTTTTTTATTCAGATCAAAACTGAAAATAAAACATGACTCAAGAGTCTTAAACTTAAACCGTGAAGTGCCACAACATGTCGCCTCATCACAACCACAAGGACGGACCGGGCCAATTAACGCGATTTCAAACTTTACTCATTCAAAACTGTTAAAAGTTAAACGTTACATAGTACACAGCGGCTAACCTGTGACTTTCAAGTTGCTATCTTATCGGGCAAGAACTATCGTGGCAAGTACCTAGAAGAATGATGAGCATTAAAGGACGCATTTTATTTTACAGCGCAACAAACTAGTTCCTCGATAAAAAAATATTAAAAAATGAGGCTTGTTCTTAATCGAGGAATTGTTTTTTGCATTAAAATAAAAAGTCGGTTTTTATAGTGCAGTAGTTCCCAATTGGAGGTCCATGTACCCTTAGGGGATTCGTAGAAAAGTTGTAGGGGATTAACAAGCAGTCATTGCTAAACTTAAAAAAGGCATTCTTTTGGTTGAAAAGGCCTTCAAAACAAATGCTAATTTTTTTGAAGTATTATGAAAAATTTTTTTGTTCTTTACTAAGTTTTCCAGGTGATAAGTCTGAAAGTAACACTTCCAATTCCTATCTTAAAATTTAATTGAAGACAAAAAAAGTCGAATGCACGGCATTTTGCAATATTGTTAGTCAAGGTCGATCGTAAAATTTAGGGGTCCGTCTAGACTTGATAATATTTCGAATGGGCCACGTGGCTAAAAAAATGAAAACCATTGTTTTAAAAATCTAGTGCTTTCTAATAACCAAAAAAAAGATTTTTAGAACAAATACAAAGACAAAATAAAAGCCAATTTATTCATATCGGAAGTCAGTATTTTTTCTATCAGTTTTTTACAAAATTTATGCTTAAAGACTTAAAAATTTGTTAAACTCGCCACATATTGACAAACAAACCCGTACCAAACTGATCGATTCCTTTCAAAAGAAAACCTTCGAACGAAGATTTGTTCTTCATCTTCTGATAAGCAAGTGATGCGTGTCCGTCCTCCCTCCACGTTTTTATAAGCTCTATGACGTCACCATCCTTTTCTAAAGTAAAAATCGAAATGCTTCAGTCGATTAAAGACCAGTAAAAATTGCTCTTGGGCAGTTGTTCTTGTTGGGCCTCCTCGAATACCAATCTCAATCATTTAATTAGAACAATCTAGACAAGAAAAACAGGATGATTTCAGCTCCTTTGTGCAGTTCTACAAGTTAATAATGTTGTATTTTACGAAGGTTAAATATATAGATTTCAGGTGTAAAAATGAAAGAACCAAGTTCTCACAGGGAGGAGAGTTCTCTCACAAGATGCATTAGAAAGGAATGGAACAAGGAGCCAGATTGATGGTGAGAAAGACTTGGTGGATGGTTGAGAAGAGGTGAAGCCAGTAAGCTCAAGTGTTATTAAATAGAAAATTGTTGTAAAAAGATTTTGTCGATTGTTATTTAATGTATTATCCACTAAGGACCAATTTTATAGTGAACGAGTATAATGGCAAGAAATGGAGAGTGTATAATTATAGGAGAATTTAGTGGGCATGTCGGAAACTCAGTGCATAGCTTTGAAGGAGTTCACGGTGGTTATGGTTGGATTCACCGAAACTGAGAAGGTTAGAGGGTTCTGGAATTGGCAGACAGCTTTGACGTGACTGTAGGAAATATATATTTTACAAAAAATGATGAAAGTCTTGATGCAGTGCTACAACAGTGAATTACATTTTAGTGAAAAATAAGCTCTGAGCTTAGTTAAAAATGTAAAAGTAATATCAGGTAAAAAATGCTTTCCATACACCCGGTGGTTGTTTCTGTCATAGTATGGAAACAAAAAAGATGAAATAGAAGGGATGCTAGACAAGTAAGAGTGTGGTCATTGAAAGAGGAGAAAATAAGAAAAGCAATTGAAGATACTTAGAGTTTCCAAGGGTCAAGACACACAGAAGACAACTTGGTGGTGATATGAACTGGTTGCAAAAGTAGTTAAACAAAAACAGACTGTTACACAAAAAGGAGCTTAAGAACAGAAATGATGTTTTAAAAAACTATATGTGGCAAAGAAAAAAGCTAAAAGATTTGTGGCGCAAGCCAAAAAAAAAGGAAAATAACAAAATAATTGAAAAGATAGTGAGTAAAAATGTAGAGGGTCTATGGCAGATCTACAAGAACGCTAAACAGTGCACGAGCTAGAGGAAAGACTTTGTTGGAGTATTATGCATTTGTGGAAAAAGTGGCAATTTACAGTTAGCTTTGAAAGATGCAAGTGTGAAAGAAATAAGCAAAAATTATTTAATAAAGAAAATGAGTGGAGTGGAAAACTCGGTGCAGACAAAACTAAAGGGCTTTGTCAAATGTCCTGAGAATGATGTAATGGGGCACTCTGCAGTATGAAAACAGGAAAGACGAAAGGCTCATGTGAAGTCATCTTTTGATTTTTTTAAACTATGTGGACAAGAAAGTATGAAAAGATTAAAGGACATGGTAGATGGTCTGTTAGATCAAAAAAAAATCTACAAAGCTGAAGGATGAGTAAAATTTTACCTTTTTGTAAAAAGAGAGATGCTAGGTGTTGCACAAGCCAGAAGTGTGAAATTGTTGGAAAATGAGATAAAAGTTGTTAAAAAAATTTTTGAAAAGCAGCATAGGAAGCAAGTTGAAATTGATGAAATGCAAATGGGATTTATGGCAGGAAAAGACACAATAAACGTGAAATAAAACAAATGAAGGAGAAATATAAGGAGGCAGAGAGGCAACTTTTTATGGTATTTGTAGACTTAAAAAATTTTTTTGACCAAGTCTCTAGATAAGTGATCTGGTGGGTGCTTCAACTAAGAAGGTGATGATCTGGTGGGTGCTTTAATTGAGAAGGTGATGATCTGCTGGGTGCTTTAATTGAGAAGGTGATGATCTACTGGGTGCTTCAACTAAGAAGGAGATGATCTGGTGGGTGCTTTTCTTATTAAGAAGGTGATGATCTGCTGGGTGCTTCAACTAAGAAGGTGATGATATTGTGGATGGTTCAACTAAGATGATGATTTGGTGGGTGCTTTAATTGAGAAGGTGATGATCTGCTGGGTGCTTCAACTAAGAAGGTGATGATCTGGTGGGTGCTTTAATTGAGAAGGTGATGATCTGCTGGGTGCTTTAACTAAGGTGATAATCTGGTGGATGTTTCAACTAAGAAGATGATGATCTGGTGGGTGCCTCAACTAAGAAGGTGATGATCTGGTGGATGCTTCAACTAAGAAGGTGATGATCTTGTGGGTGCTTCAACTAAGGTGATGATCTGGTGGGTGCTTCAACTAAGAAAGTGATGATCTGGTGGGTGCTTTAACTGAAGGTGATGATCTGCAGGGTGCCTCAACTAAGGTGATGATCTGGTGGGTGCTTTAACTAAAGTAATGATCTGGTGGGTGCTTTAACTGAGAAGGTGATGATCTGGTGGGTGCTTTAACTAAGAAGATGATGATCTGGTGAGTGCTTCAACTGAGAAGGTGCAGAAGAGAGACTGCAGCCATCATTGAAATGTATAAGAACACAAGCACAGCAGTGATAGTGGAATGGGTAAGATCAGAATGGTTTGATGTAAAGTTGGTGTACAGAGATTGATATAATAAAGTCCCTTTCCGTTTGCAGTTACTAGTATTTTTTGAAATAGAAAAAGCTTTTGAAGAAAAACGATTAAAAGTCAATTTAGGAAAATAAAAGCCTTTTGTACTGATGAGAAAGTAATTCAAAAATTAGTCAACAAGTATCCTTGTGCAAACTGAAAGAAATGTTGAGGTCAATTTCATCCAATCCAGGAAATGCATGAAATAAGTACATAAGAAGTGCTCAGGAATTAAAAGAAGCTTGCTTTTGAATGCAACATGTGCAAAACAAACTAGGTTGTTGCAGATTTCCTGAAAAGAGTAAACATGGTTGAAGATGTGATAGAAAAAGTGGAGATGTTTTGTTATTTTGGGGATGTTCTGTGTACAGAAGGTGGAGTTCAAGAAGCAGAAACTTTAATAATAAGAACTGGGTAAAACAGATTTAAGAATTAAAAGTTTGTTGATAAAGTTGAGAGGCTTTATACTGTATATAAAATGTATATCAGAAGTGCAATGAATTATTTAGCAAAGTGCTGGCTAATAAATGGCAAGACAAGACATTGAAAGATAAAGTAAAAAGGAGGTAATATTAAATATGACTAGTGTTGAACCATTGAAGAAATTTTTGAGAAATTAAAGACTGAGATGGTTTGAACAGATTGAATAGATAAGCAAAAAGGCTATGCAATGGCTATGACAATTACAGTGGAAGACATGAAGAAGGGAAGAACTAAGAAACAATGGATGGAGTTTTGAAGAGAAAAGAATTGTGAAAAGAACAGACACAGAAAAGGCAAGAGTGGAGGTGCAACTGCAAGAAACAGCTAACCACTGCCAATCAGGAAAAACACATTGTGTCTCTTACTTTGGGACAAAAATTTATGAATTATGGCATGTACAAAATTTTTGCACAAGCTATTACCTACTCATGGTTGCATGTCTCACATGTTTGATGCTTAATGTAATCAGTCATTTCTGTTGTGCCCTTGATAAGGCACTATTAGACAAATGGCCAAATGGATTCTTGTTGTTCTCCAATAATTTTGATTGCACTTGAAATAGAAGCAGTAACCAGGTCAATATTGATATAAGCAAAATAAGTAATTTCATCAGACCAAACAAAGAAGAAAAGATTAAGTACAAATTAAGAAAGCTAGCATTTCCACGTCAAGAGTTAGAAACCCAAATTATATTATGTCAAGTTTGGGAAATCCTGTTAATGCTGGTTTCCTTAATCTTGACTTGATCCAAAAATAAAAATAAAAACTACAATAAGGGCATGAGATTATAGTAATTTTAATTTTTCAAGAAAAGCTTAAGGAGGCGCTAAAGCCTAAATAACTTATAACCACAGATATACTGAGTCAAAAAACAAACTTTCTTAATTCTGTTTAACAGTTCATGATAAACAACTAAATTACGCAATCATATACTACAATTTTTACAAACCAGATATTCCAGATAAAATCAAATCTATAGCTTCTTCCCATCTGCTTTTAAGAAGAGCTTTGCCAATCTCATAAGTTAATGACTCGCTTGTCCCAAATCGTTGCATCCCATAATAATTAATAAATCCAATCGTTGAAAAACTTGAGATAGCTTCTTTTATTACTTTTTCATTCTCTTTTTTGATATTTCTATTAAAAAGTTATAAAATTAACAAAACAACTATTTAAAAAGTTTTTTTCTGGTACAAAATTTCAAAATAGCTATTAGAACTAAAGGCTACATTTGAAACTTTTTTGTTTAATTAAGTAGCCTTTAAAAAAGCTGTTTTAAAAACTCAAGCATTTTTGTCTGGCTTTCTTCAGGAGGTCTTGCTAGAATGAATTGAAAAACTGAATGTAGTATTTGAAAGTTTAAAGACTGATTCTGATTGGCTGAAAATTAAAATTAATAATAAAGTAAAACCACATTTCATCAGCATATAATTTTTGATGAAAAAAGAAACAAAATTATGCAAGTTTTATGTTAAAATTAGAAACCCAAAAGAAAAATTTTTTACATTTATGCAAATAATTTATGTTTGTAAACAAACTCTTTCTGTCTACGTAATTTAGGTTTATGGAGAGTAATAAAAATCAATTCTAAGACAGATAAATATGTAGAAGTCAGATTTTGCTTAAAAAAATAGAAAATTGGTTGTCATTGTAATGAGATGCACATTTTTAGTTGTATAAACAAATGATTTCCAATCAATATGTTACAATGAGGCATATAGACAGAAAGAGCTTGTTTACAAACATACCATATTTTTCAAACCATAAGACACACTTAAAATCCTTAAATTTTATCAAAAATCGAACGTGTGCCTTATTCTCCAGTGTGTCCTATCTATGGATCAGGTTGTGTTTTATAACAAAGCTCTGAACCAATTTTATGTTGCAAACAATGCTATTTATGTATATAACGGTAATAGTGATTTAGATACAACTTAATGATGAGACCTACACATGTCTGATTTCCAAGATTGCCATTTGTGCATTTAAAACCACAGAAATTGTTTTGTAAACAGAATGTGGTATTATGCAATAAACTTGTTTGTTCGTTTGTTTGATAATTTTTTTTTAATAAAATACAAGTTAAATACAAAATCAGTTTTTGTTTTGTTTGGTGTATGTTATAACCCAGTGTGTCTTATATATGAAACTAACTGCATTAGAAGCCGTTTCTTAATACTGCACCTTATAATATGATGTATCTTATGGTCCTAAAAAATATGGTAAATTATAAGTGTAAAATTTTTTCTTTTTAGTTTCTAATTTTAACACAAAACTTGCATTTGTTTCTTTTTTCACCAAAAATTATATGCTGACAAAAAATAATTTTACTCTATTATGATAGCCATTATTAATCTTAATTTTCAGCCATCAGAACCATTCTTTAAATTTTCAAATAGCACATTCAGTTTTTTAGTTTATTTTAGTGAGACCTCAAAGAGAGCAGACGAAAACATTTAAGTTTTTAACCAAACCTTTTTAAAGGCTACTTATTTAAACAAAAAGAATGAAGTCTTTGGCTTTTAATAGCTATTTTAAAATATCTATTAAAACTAAGGACTTTTACATGCTTAAAAGCAATTTACAAATATTTATTTTAAAAATGCTCAAATTAAAAATTTAACATAATAATTTACAAGTTGAATATGTCCAAATTATAAACAGAGAATAAATTAAAAACTATGTTTAAAAATGTGCAGCTTTGCCCACCTTGACGATTTACTGCCCCATTGAGCTTGTGCTGCTCAAGCTGATAATGAAACTAAACAAAAAAAGCAAATTGACTAATAACTATTCTAGACAATTGAAGCTAAAACAAGAACCTTTATTTGATATATTAAAGATCTGCAGTGGTATTTAATCTTCGTACATATTTTCCAAATCAATAGCAATTAGCATTCCACTAGTTAGATTGAATGAATGAAAGTTTGGGATTATATTAGTAAAAGTTAAGAGTTAAGATTTAGTTGTGAAGGTTAGAAGTTTATTATTTCAACAGTTTGTCCTAGGTAGGGTACATCTGTGAATGACATATTATAAGAACACTATTATTGGAGAACAATCTATCAGAAAAAAATAAAAAACAATAGCAGCTTCAACCAATCAGTTACAAACCTTAAAACAATGGCAAAATGATTTCCTTTCAAATCTCCTAGCTGCAAGTGTTTTTCACATGGACTGAAGTTTCCAACACGAATATTTCTAAGGAACTTATTAACAGAGATTAATCGCTGTAGAGGAACAGTAGTTGTCATAGCCTGCAAAAATTGTACATGCTTTTCTTTTCAAAGTAATCTTAATTAATTTAATCTTTATTTTTAAAACAAAAAACTAACTTGCACTGTGACTGCACGTTTATCTTTATTTCCAGCATATTGAAAGCATTTTGGGTGATTAAAGTGCAATTTTTTTAACATTAAATTCACAGCATCCATGGTAGAAATATTTTCTTTGTACAGTAGAAATCGAGTTATAGATTTTTTTTGTTTCGAAGATGCATTTCTTTTGCGCTTTCCTCCTTAATAAAACAACTGATAACAGCTAAAGTTTAGGCTCAATACATCAAAGTTGTTTCAATATTTTTATGACTTACCATTCAAGCATATTCGAGAAACTTTAATTTTTTTTATTCCATCAGTATCATCAAATGTTTCACTATCAAGTGAGGGATGAAGTTGACGAATTATTTCATGGATTTTGGTTCGAGCAGTCTTGTCATTTCCTGCCTTAGAAGTTAATGCATAAGAATGACATTGGAAATAGATATTATACATAGCAAGCAATATCAAGCAGTTTTTATGATAATAATTATAGTTTTTTAAATTGTTTTATATCTAATTTACAGTACTTTTTGAAAATACATTTATTAAATACACTTAAAACAATCAAGTGCATTTAAAAGTTTGTTCAATAATTTTCAAAGTACAGCATTGATTTTAGCTGTGCAATTGTTCAGTAAATAGTGACTAGTCAACAACTGTTCTGCTTTAAAACTCCCACCTTTGTTTTATGTTAAAAATCACCAAATATACGTATAATTGTCAAGAGCTTAATCGTTGGTTTCATATATCAAAAAAAAAACTCAAATAAATGTTGATGCATATATGTTGAAGTAGCAACAAAATATGGTAAAACGGAGTTGGTGATTGCTTTAATCAATATAACTTTCCAATATCACAATAACTTCAGCATATTCTACAGTAAAATACTTTTTTAATGTTAATGCATTACTTTTTGTTTTGATGACACAACCACCTCTGTTTCCAAATTGCAACTACAAAGTTGAACTGGAACTGCAAAATAAACCTGCCATAGCATCCACTTAGTTATGCTGTTCATGTATATGACATAGGTTACTACATAGCAATGCTGATACCAGTGTAAAAGTATGCAGTTAAAACAACTACAATATCATGTCATACAGGCTAGAACATGTAAAAAAAATAACTAAAACAATGAATGAACTTTATGATGTGTTAACAAACCCATGTATCTAAAGTGCATTTAATTTAATAAATTGCTTTTACTTTAAAAATGCTGAAAATTCATTCCACACTGTGTTTGTAATACTAACAGACAATATTAGGTCATTGTAAATTTGCAATGCAGTTTGAAATCAGGAAAACGTGGATCCATGAGATTTTGACACCCAGATTTTAGCATTGAGAGTTTACACTTGATCTTTATTTATCCACTTATTTACTTAAGCAAGTGTTCTATTTTCTTAGATCAGACAGACAAAAATCAATCCCATAATTAGTCATACATTTGTTTGTCAAGATCATACATTCATCAAAATGTCAACCAGTCTGCTTGCTTGCTGTATATAAACAGAATTTTTAAGAATTTTGTTTTGTTGTTTGGTGAGATCAAAGACTTCTTTTTTTATAAACATTTACTTCATTATACTGGTTCAATTGGTATATAAAAAGTTGCTGGGTCATGTATAATAAGTTTGTATTTAAGTTCTATTGTAGTTTGGGTAATGAAGCTTAAGTGTAAACCTAAGAAACAGAAAAAGCAATTTGAGATAAAGAATTGGTTGGTTTAAATTTATAAGCTAATATTTTATCCATACTTATTTTATAAAATATATACATATGCCCATTTACAACTAGTTTATTTTCTCCAGTTTATTGCAAAATTGTTACAACACATTTGAGCATAAGTAGCTTATGACCAACATAAAAATGGTCTTTTTCACTAAAGTTTTCAATTTATACTGTGACTGCACCCACCCTACCACTACCAGACAGCTGCAAACAATTACCTACACAATTGTTAATCTTTGAATCAGTAGTTTGGTTATCTGTCAATCATGTAAGCAAGCTAGGACAAACAAGAGAATTTTGAATTTTTTAACTAAAGGTGCTAAATTTTCATTTTTGTGTTGATATGGATTTCTTTTGCATGCCAGCAAAGGCAAAGCATGTGTAAAAATACAAAGTTTTGTATTGCACATGTTATACAATATATATGGCAAGGATACAAGCAAGGAAATTTATTAATAATTCAATGGACAAAATCCTGACAAGCAAAAAGGTTATTATGGGATTACTTTGTCTGTCTGATCTTTAAAAATAGAACACTTGCTGAAGTAAATGAGTAAATAAATGAAGATTGAGCACTTAAATCACTACATTGCCAAACTTAGTGTGCTCTGAAACATGGATTCCAAAATTTTGCAGCCTCACAAAATGCTGTAATTGAAGATGTGAAATTATTGTCAACAGCATGCTGACAAAAAAAACTATTGTATGTGACCACCTTGAAAACACAATTGCATGACTGTAGTAGTGTTGTTAATCAGATTAAGAAAGCCCTACAGCAGGTGTTCTAAACCTTTTTAACACTGTCGCCTAAAAATTTGAAATGCAATTGCTGTGGCTCAATGTGTCTAGTCTTCACTTTCATTCCTCATTCAATTTCACAAAATAGTTTCTAAATTAAAGGTGAAGACCAAAAAAAAGTCTTCACTTTGAATCAGTCTCAGATTTCTTGATTTTCATCCCAAAAAAGTTGTGATCTCTAAATAAAGGTTATCACTATTACTTCACAGCTAATTTCACCAACTTGTTTCTTGTCAACAAAAACCAGCCTCTGAACATATGCTTTCAACACTTTTTCACACCATATCTGTGTAACCCACTGGGTGAAAACCTTTGCTCTACAGCATTTGATAAACTGAGATATCAACTAAAAAAAATAAATAAAAATAGTCTATGCAGTCCATGTTACACTAATTTTACAACATTGTTAGTTAATCATTGAAAACTATTGCATACAACAAAAACTTCTACACAAGCCTGCTATATACAACAATAAAAAAAAGTAAAATAAACTGTTGCATTAAGATTTTTTAAAGAAATAAATTTTATTCTCTCCATATTAAAATTTATTAATAAATCTGCAACATTCTTCAATCCAGGGTTTTCCAAATTGCAGTCAGCAGACAACATGTGGCCCACAATGTAATTTTCTGAAACCTGCTAAACATTTTTTACAAAAGTTTTAAGTCTTGCCAAGTAGGGGCAGCAGCAGCTGTTAATGCTGGAAATGCAAATACATCAAAAAAAATTCTCATATTCTTACATTAATTAATACATATGAAGTAGACAATTCATCATTTGAATAGATGTTTGGTGTTCTCTAATTTGAAGATGGCATGAAGTAAAAGATTTTTCTTCCCAAAGCTTTTCATCTGACACTCTTCAGGGGAAATTGTCAGAATAAAGCAGAATTGAAATCGAACTTGATTATAAAGAGGAAAGCAGAATTCTCATTGGCTGAAAGAAGTTAGCCAATGAGAGAAAAGATTAAAAAATTTTCAAAGAGTAGACAAATTGTTTTTGTTTACATAGAAGGGGATTAAGAGATTTAATAAAAATTGCTTCATGAGCAGAAAGGTGAAAAGAAGAGTGACCTTAAACAAGAATAGAAAATTTTTCGATGCATTGGGCATTGTCAAGAAGATGTTGACCAATGGCAGATTTGTGAAATTGTTGTGGGTGTATGTTGAAAGGTTTTGGCAGTTGTGCGAGGCAGGAAGATTGGCAATGGATCTAGGAACATGTTGTTTGATTCGCTCTTCTAGGCATTGAGACGTGCGACCAATGTACCAACTATTGCAGTGACACACAAACTAATAAATGATATTGCTGTGATGATGGAAAGGTAACAAGTCTTTTTTAGTTGCTGGTAAGAGCTGTTGGGTGTTAAAATTAACACATGGTTTGATGGAGAAAAAGCAGCATTTCACAACAGACGTAATCTGCTTTTTAAACTTCATTGAGACATTTCCAATCCATGGGATGTGTAGGTAGACAGGGCACTTTTCCACTGTGTGAACCAGGTTAGAATTTTATTGTTGAAGTTTTCATTTGAAAGCTGAATTGATTGAATGTTCCGGGTGGCCATTTTCTAATAGAATTAAACAAATTTTGCCAAGCTCTAGGTCCAGTTTGCTTTTAGAACAAATCATAAAAGCTCTGTGAACAAGAGTACCAATTAGGTTGATTTTCAGTTTCTGGGGGCTAAAAGAGTTCCAACTTAGATACTGACTGGTAAAGGTGGGTTTCCTGTACACTGAGGTTTGAAATTCCGAATCATGTCTTTCTACCAACACATCCAGGAAGGGGAGAGAGTGATTGGATTCCTTTTCATAGATGAAGCATAGTAATGGATGAATGGAGTTGAGGTGGGTGAGAAAAGTGTTGCAGTCTTCTTCGTTGTTGAATACAGCAAAAGTGTCAGAAACATAGCAAAAGTATGCAAATGGCCTTTTGGCGATGTTGAAAAGTTTCAACCCTTGGTAGCCAACAAAAATGTTTGCCAATGCTGGACCGAGCAGTGAGCCCATAGCGACACTGTTCATTTATAAATGCATGTTGTTGTTGAAGCTGAATTCCACAGAGGAAGTGGCTAGCTGCATTAATTTGACAAAGATGTTGCATGGAAAAGATGGTACATTGGAGTCATCAATGTAAAAGGCATCAGTGCAGATTTCTATGGTTTCAGCAAGTGGAACATTGGTAAAGAGACTAGAAATGTCAAAAGAACAAAGAAGAAAAAGACAGAAAAGAGAAAAGGTAAATTTTCTGACTTCTTTTACAAAGGTGAAATCAGACACACAATTAGAAGGTTTTGGAGAACAGGTTGAAGAAGAGAAGTAAGCCATTTAGCTAACTGATGTCGGGCTGATTCAATCGTAGACAAAATCAGATGTAAGGGTACGTCTTTTTTGTGTATTTTTGGAAGACCATACATGCGTTGTCACTGAGAGCCAGTGGGTCGAATTGCTTTGTAAACTTGTTTAGAAATTAGGCTCTCTTTCTCAGCTGTAGAAACCGTCGTTGTATCCATGATTCAATTTTAGCAGTGTCATCTTTGTTGATGACTGGTCCAAGATCGAGAAATTTTGTGGTGTCATTAAGAATTGTCTTCATCTTGTCATTGTAATCATTTTTGTTAAGGATGACAATGCTAGCACCTTTGTCAGACTTTGTTATAAGAATCTCTTCATTCATTCAAAGGGACTTGTTGGCCTGAAAACACTCTTTTGTCATGAGGAAGTCACTCAAGTTTATGGGGCTTCCACAATAAGCCTGAGCCAAATCACTCAACCTGGCCTTTAAAGCAGCAAGCTGCTTTTCAGACTGAGGTTTGTGATGGACTAGTTGAGCATAGAGTACTTTAAAGTCATCTAGTACTTCTTCACATTTGACATTAGTGGGTGGTAGTCAAAACGAAAGTCTGTGGAATACAAACTGTTCAGTGATTGATAGTTTGTAGTGAGGCAAGTTTACAATGTTGTTCTGCTTGAAACTTATCTGATTGCCAAAACAATGTTGGAAAAGACATAGGTTGTTGCTGTTCTTCTTTTGGTTGTTATTTTTAACACCCAACAGCTCTTACCAGCAACTAAGAAAGACTTGTTACCTTTCCATCATCACAGCAATGTCAATTACCATTTTGTATGTCACTGCAATAGTTGGTACGTTGGTCGCACGTCTCAATGCCTAGAAGAGCGAATCAAACAACATGTTCCTAGATCCATTGCCAATCTTCCTGCCTCACACAACTGCCAAAACCTTTCAACATACACCCACAACAATTTCACAAATCTGCCATTGGTCAACATCTTCTTGACAATGCCCAATGCATTGAAAAATTTTCTATTCTTGTTTAAGGTCACTCTTCTTTTCACCTTTCTGCTCTTGAAGCAATTTTCATTAAATCTCTTAATCCCCTTCTATGTAAACAAAAACAATTTGTCTACTCTTTGAAAATTTTTTAATCTTTTCTCTCATTGGCTAACTTCTTTCAGCCAATGAGAATTCTGCTTTCCTCTTTATAATCAAGTTCGATTTCAATTCTGCTTTATTCTGACAATTTCCCCTGAAGAGTGTCAGATGAAAAGCTTTGGGAAGAAAAATCTTTTACTTCACGCCATCTACAATCATCTTCCAGTTTTTATTTAAAAATCTGTTAATGCTAAAATTCAAATACATCAAAAAAATTCTTATATTCTTACATTAATTAAAACAAATGAAGTAGACAATTCATCATCTTCAAGTTCTTTTAATCTTAATTGTTCCTCTTTAGACAACAATGAATCAGCATTTACACAAATTGATGCCTGTAAACACATACCATTATGTTTTAAAACAAAATATTTCTGATAGTTGACCATATTATTTATTGCATATAACACATTAAAAAACATGAATTTAATTAACATCCAATTTCCCGACTTACAGAAAAATGTCAAAGGCATTGTACTTAGAGAAACTGTCAAGTAATTACACCAACCTGCTTTTGGAAATGTTGCTGTCCAATTTAACTTTTCAATTTTTTTTTTATCTTTTATTTAAAAATATAACTGAAATTTGGTGTAACTGCTGTAAAAGACACAACAAAACCCTGTGAGAGGATTTGAACTGCAACCATGCTATTTGCGTGCAACCATTTTAACATATGATTCTGCTTTCTTAAATTATCATAAAACAGGGCAACTTTGAATGATTTTTATTGTTTTTATTGCATCACACCTGACATTTTGAAGAACAGAAATTTCCAATAAGCTAAATGTAACACCTAAGCGTTCAACACCTGTAATTTCTTCTTCTTCTCCTTTTGGCCTTTCCCTTCAGTCAGGGGTAGGCACAGCATATCATCATTCTCCAAACCTTCCTTTCTTCAACATCCATCTCCTTCACACCAACTTCCCCCATATCTTCTTTCACAACATCTAAAAATCTTCTCTTTGGTCTTCCTCTTTCCCAGTACTTCCATTTCCATCATCTTTCTTCTACATACTTTTGGTCTCTTCTCATGACATGTCCATACCACCTCAGCCTGCCCTCCCTCATCTTCAGTCCTAACCGTTCTACCTAACGCTACTCTTGATGTACTGATGACCTACTTACTTTCATCTCTCTTCTTTCCAATGCATACCTCCAGGATTCTAGTCTCTGCTCCACTTCTTCCCTGATCTCTTCGCAAATCACAATATCATCAGCAAACAGCATCGTCCATGATGGTTCTCTCCTTACTTCATCTGTTAGCCTGTCCATTAACACTGCAAACAGGAACGGACTTAATGCTGATCCCAACCTAGACCTCAAAACTGTTCCTGCTGCACACCTCACCACTGTTTCGCTTTCCTCATACGTATCCAGAACAAGTTGTACATACTTTTCCACTATTCTTGATTTTCTCATACAGTTCCACAGCTCTTCCCACAGAACCCTGTTGTAACTTTCTCTAGGTCTACAAATACACAATCTCTTTGACCTACCCTGTACTTTTCCACCAACATTCTTAAAGCAAACATGGCATCGGTGGTTCCCTTTCCTGGCATAAATCCATATTACTGTTTGCTGATCTCTACTCTATCCCTTAGCTTGGCTTCAATAATTCTTTCCAATACCTTTTGTGTGTAGCTCATTAGCTTTATTCCTCTGTAGTTTCCACAGCACTGTGCATCCCCTTTGTTTTTATAGATTGGGATAAGCACACTCCTTCTCCATTTTTTTGGCATCTGTTCACCCACTAATATTCTGTTGAACAGTCTGGTCAAAAACTTTATCCCTATTTTTCCCATGAACTTCCAAACTTCTACTGGCAACTCATCTGGCCCAACTGCTTTACCTTTTTTCATCCTTCTTAGTGCGTTCTTTACTTCTCTACTGACACAATTTACCTCTTCGTTAACCACTTCTGCTTCTTCTGTCCTAGGCTCTCTGTTATTTTTCTCATAAACATCTGTAACGTTCAACATCTGTAACTGGCAAAACTTAATATTGAAAACAATGTTCCACCAGCGCAACTGCAAAAGACACCGCTAAACTGCAAGGGTATACTGGCGGCGGTTCCAATATGCTAACCACAACGAGTTAGCTAACACGGATACGGGTTAAGACAAGCAAAACCCTGCAGTTCCCATTACAAACATATAGTAAGAAGGTCTGTCGACACTTGCTTGTTGATTGACTTGACCATTCTTACTATATGTTTGTAATGAAAACTTAATATTCTTTGCATTATCATATTCAAGATATTCTAAATCAAAAAGCCTTCAAAGTTGCCCTGCTGTGTAGCATTTGCACAAAACCAAACTGCACTATACATTTGAATTTACATTTTGCTAGGGTGACTTTGAATGCATTAAGTCTTTATAATGTTTTTTTGTTGGATCAAAGTATCAGTGGAGTATTGGAATGAATTGAAACAAATTTTTGGGCCAAATAAGCTGGAATCAAAAGTTAAAATTTTTGCCTTGCAAAACCAATTTTTGAGACCAAGATATTGGTGTTTCAATGCTTGGACAATTGGATTGGTGATACACTGCTAAAGCAAAGATTTAGTTGGCTGAGATCTTTTGTGTTATTTAAATGACAAAAAATGTTAATAATAGCCAGTTTAAATTCACTCACAGTCAGCACATTGAAAAGGCATGTTTTCAATATCTAGTGTGTAAGGATTTTTTGTTTGATACTCAACTCCAAAACACTGTAAATGAAATTTTAGATTGCATAAATTGCACAAGATCTATTTGTCATTACGGTGTTCATCCCATAATTCCTCACAGTTAGCACACATCCATTTATCATTGTCTGTTGAAAACAGATCATTACCAATACCAGTGCTAGTAGAAGATGCCCAGTTTCTAGTGATTGATGGTTGCACATGTGCTGCAAGTACTGGAATTTGGCTTACTGGTGGAAGATAGAGAAGTAATTGGTCTTCCTGGCACAATTTTTAACCTTGCTTGTTGGACCTTTTTGTAAGGTTTTTCACCATACCAAATGATTTTTGAACAAGTCCACAACAGAATCATTTAAGGTAACTAAAGTGTTTGCTCCTCCTTGATCTCGGTTTGCTTGTGGAAGTCATTTCAAAACTTTATTGCAATTCAAAAGAAAAACTCTGCTTGCTTAAAAACCAGAGACTAAGTTCTCTGCTTGAAGTTGGTTAAATAAAAGCTTTAACAAAACCAGAAACTGATGTTTGGGTATACTGCCTTTTATTCTGGTTTCTCTTTGCCAGTTGTCTAAAATATTTCTCCAAGCAGTCTTAACTGGATGAAATACAGTGATGTCAAGAAGTTGACAGATCACAGATGTGTATTGTTTTTGGTCATAACGTAACAAATCTGATGTTATAATTTGCAGCTTCTGTTACTACCTGACTTGAAAAATGAGATGAGAGATTGTCCTCAATGATCAGCTTAGGTCTTGGTTTTTCTGCTACAGCTGGTAAAAACAACTTTTAAAACCAAATTTCAAAGGTTTGTACATTGAACCATCTGCTGGGAGTAACTTCATACAAAGTACCCCTTGGAACCTCTTTGTCCCATTCAAAATATGAATTTTACACCTTATACACCATCATTGGGGATAAATAATTACCTGAAGCATTTCTACAAAACATGATGCTGACTGATTGTTTTGAATGTTTAGCTTTGCGCTCTACTTGCTTTAATGCACAAGGTGGAACAAGTTTTTTAGCCCCTGGGTTGTCCTCTACATTTATTTTGTTGTAATTAAAACAATTTTCAGGGCTAATTCCTTCCAATGAGTTAGTTAAATGATCAAAATATTCATTTATGACAGCGAGAGTGATTTCTGCTCTAGCACTTGTAACATTGTCAGCTATTTGTTTTGAAAGATTAAGTCTTTTCATAAATGAATTAAGCCAGTTTACACACGGAAGATTTAATTTGAATGATGCATCCGCTATTCCATTGTGATTCAAACAATTTTTTCACTAATAAGCAAAAATCATATCCATTCAACAGAGTTTTCCATTCACAAAGAGCATGAATAATCAGGAGAAGTTCTCTCTTGGATTCGGGTATCAGTCTCTATTGGCCACCAGCTTTACCAGTATAATTCTTTTAATTTGTTATGCAAATTTCTAGCCAAAATGAAATGTTGTACAGCTTTACAGAAAGATATTTTTCCGCATTGAATTTGATTTAGTGCTGACTTCAAGGTTATATTATTATATTCAGTATTATAATTCCTTAAGCTAACTGCTCATTTATAGACATGGATCATCACAAATTTGCAGCTGTAACTAGAACTACGTCTATGTTTAGAACTAAAATACAATAAAAATTAGTCTTGCAAATGAAGAAAAAAGCTAAACCTGCCATTTCCTCATGAGAGCAATGCTGCTATGGTTAAACAACCAATATGGTGTTGTTGCAATCACGTGACTAAAAATCACTCACCCAAAAAGCTAATCCAGTTGAATCAGAAGTTAAATAACCATATAGCAGAGATTCTAACAGTTCAATGCCAACTAATAAGCTAGATTTTGAAGAGTTCAAAGTTGCCCTGTTTTACAGTATGTATTAGTAATTTCAATTTTCTAAAGTTATTGAAACTTGCAAGCTTACTAGAAAACTGATATATAAAATAATTTAAACATTTTTTTAAATTATTCACTTGAAATTCAATATATAAATTACTTACTTGTGGACCAACTTTTTGAGCACAATTAACAGGCTCTTTGTATGCTGTGTCAGTAATACTAAGGATATTTCCAGCTGTATCAATTTCATTCACAAGAAAATCTTGATAACGCAATTTCAATATGGCTGAAAACCCCTGATGTGATCCAATATATTCAATCATTCCAACATCACGTTCAAGGTATCCAGGCATTTTGTAAATTAGATATGTAAAACTCCTTGATAAATTTAACTTCTTCAAGTCTTAAATTTTTTAACAACAACAACAACAACAAAAACAGATTTATAAATCACTTAAACATATTAGTCACAAAAGGTGACTAATATGCTGCCAAAGCAATAAAGAAATGTTTACCAAAGATAATATATACGATAAATACAATTTACAAGCACAAAATTCAAACATTGATTCAATATAAGCATAAAATTCAAGCATACACATATATAGCACACGTATTTATACATGCAGCATAACATTTATATATACAGGGTGTCCATAAAGTCTCTTTACAATTTAAAAAAATTATTACAAAGTGAAGTGATGAGATAGCGCAATGAGGGTTGTTTTATGTTAATCAGTATTTCATAAAGTTTTTATTGACACTAAAATTTATTGTTTCAGATAAAATTTCGTAATTAAAATTTCTTATGTTTAATAAATGAGTTATATGAACTGAACCCCCATAAAATGACTACTCCTCAGGAAAAAGCACAATGTGTACCCTTGTTCATTGAGACAAAATCAGATGTTTAGACGCAGGAAAAATACAAGCACAAAATTCAAGGATACATTTAATCCAAATCAATAGAAATTCAAGCTTTAAATTCAATTACACATTCTCATAAGCAAGCTTAAAATAATGTGCTTTGAGGCAAGACTTTAAGTTTGACAATGAAGTTGCAGATCTGATAAGGTGGTAAATTACTCCATACAGTAGGAGCAGAATATCTAAAGGCAGTAGAAACTTTGCAATATTTAGGAAAAGGAAGAGGTACAAGATGATTAGCATGATTTGAGATATGCAAACCAGTTTGGGGCTGAGACATCTTCTAGATAATCAGGTGCACTACCATGTATACATTTGAATAGGGTCAGTAAAATTTTATATAGAGTACGAAAATAAATAGGTAAAATATGCAATTCCATAGCAAGTTTAGTGACAGATACACCTTTTCTCCAACAAAACCTGCACTTAGCATACACAAAATGAACACAGTCATTTAATAATACTTGAAGCTTAGTTAGTAGCTTTTTAGATAACTCATAGTAGAAAATGTTGCAACTGTCCAAACATGAAAAAATGTATCATGTCACAAGCCGTAGTTTTCTATCTTTATCCAACATACTACCAATTCTATACAAGTTGTGTAATCTATAGTAGCAGTCTTGATTACTTGATTAATCTGTGGTTCCAAACACAGTGTATCATCAAAAATAAATCCTAAGTTTTTGACTTGTTTCACTGTATCAAAATTCAAATGAGTATTATCATCCAAAAACAGTGAAGAATGAGTAAACACTTTAGGCATGAGACTAGGGTATAGACTTATTTCCTTAACATCTGTTTTGTTGATATTTAATTTGAGAAAATGATGATGCATCCAAACATTTATAAAGTTTGACAAGGCAATCTTGATCCAAAATTTCAGATCTGCTTGGTTGAAAGTTTAAACATACCTCAGTGTCATCAGCATAACAGTGAAAAAGCATGTTTGTGAACAGTTATAACATCTTGCAAGCCTTTAATGAAGAGTATGAAAAGAAGAGAGCCAAGTATTGAACCTTGAGGTACACCACCATGTAATGAACTTGTGACTGTGAGCCAGCAGCAATCAAAGAGAAAGTACATGAGTCAAGGTAAGAGTGTAGCCATTTTTGTACTTTATGGTTTAATCCTTAAGTATTCTTTAAGACAAAAAGCAGTTGATTATGATTTAGAGTACCAAATGCAGCACTAAGATCTAACAGCATGAAAAGAGAATTATGTAGATTAAATTGATGCTGTTTACAATCATAGCAGTCACCAGATAGTAAATCCTTGTGAATGTAAGTAAGGGCTGTTTTACAGCTGCGACCAATTTGGTAAGCAGATTGGAATTGACAAAAAAGATGATTATATTCCAAATAAGATTGTATTTGAAGGTAGACACATTTTTCAATCAATTTAGAAACAAAACTTAAGTTACTTACAGGGCAAAAACTTTTATTCATTTGTGTTTGGATTTAATTTTTTCAGAACAGGAGTTATGATGGAGTGTTTCAGACAGAAAGGAACATGTGATTCACTGAGTGATAAATTAACAATAAAGTGCAAGATTGGTGTAAGACTGTTTACTACATTCTTTGACAACCATGTTGGGATTACATTTTTTTTTTTTTTTTTTTATTTTAATCTCTATATTTATCCTCCTGACTCGCAGGAAAGCGACGGAGGCGCTATACATAGGGTAAGCAATTACCCTGACCTGCTTCCGGAGATGCCAAGATATTGCTGTCCGCTAGTAAGTTAGTAGAGATATTACTGCAATTTAGTACTGCTTGTCAAGACCACCAAGCAGGGGAAAGTGCCGTAAAGTGTCTTTCCCAAGGACACAACAGAATGGCGTAAGTGGGTTTGAACCTAGACCATGCTGCTCATCAGTCCGGTGCTTTAACCACTCGACCACGCTGCCGACATCAAGAGAACAAGTTTTATTATGCATGTTCAAAATAATGGCTTTAACAGATTCTTCAGAAACAGGTACAAAATTGGTCATTTCTATTGTAAGAGAAACACTATTACTAAAATCAGTACACTTACTCTTAGTATTTTCAAAGAGTTGCTAATATAATTTCTGGATTTTGCTTTTGAAGAATTGTGCAAAGTTCTCTGCTAAATTTTCATTGTTGTTGGCAGTGGGGCAACTGGGTTTCACATCTTTTCCGAACAAATATTTCAAAATTTTAAATACTTCTTTAGGATTACCAGCAGCATTGGTTAATTTTGTTTTGAAGTATGTGTCTCTGACATAAGCCTTATAAATTATTTCAGCAGCAGATTTAGATTTTTCTTTTAATAAAAGCTTTGACTCTTTAGTTTTTAAATGCTTATATTTTATTCTGGTTGTTGTTGTTCTTGATGTGCTTGCTGGCACTTTGAGTTCCATCATTTAGCAGCACCAGTTTTAACTCTCTTAGTTTTTAGGGGAGCATGTGTGTTTAGCAAAGAATTCAAAACCGTGTCATACAAGACCAGAGCATGACCAAGGCTTTTAAATTTACTGTGGTTGCATAAATCAGAGCTATTAATTGCTTGGACAAACATGGTCAAGTGGTTAAAGTGGTTAAAGTGCCAGGCTTGTGACCAACACAGTCTTGGTTCAAAACCCACTCATGCCATTCTGTTGTATTCTTGGGAAAGACACTTTACAGCACTTTCCCCTGCTTGGTGGTCTTGGCAAGCAGTTCTAAATTGCAGTCACATCTCTATTAAATTACAAGCGAACAGCAATATCTTGACATCTCCAGAAGCAGGTCAGGGTAATCGCCTACCCTATGTATTAGCACCTCCATCACTTTCCTGGAGTCAAGAGGATAAATATAAAGAAAATGCTTAAAGATTGAAATTTGAGTAATCTCTAAAAGTTACTATCTTTGAAAGAGTAGGTTTTTGGAGGCAGATACACCGCTCATTAACTGGCCACTCGAATAATTGTGACCATCAACTGGTCACTTGAAGCATTAATTACTATACAAATAAATTTGGCAACTTACAATATAGAACTGAATTTTGTTTTGGTTGAGAAAATAAATCTATTGGGTTGAGAAATATGCTTGTAGCGTTTTTATATTTTCTTTTATTTTACAATGATTTTTTACTACTTGACAAAATGTATGTATTCATTCGATAAAGCTCTTTCTACTGAAAAAAAAACTGTGCTGATCGTCTTTTTGAGTATTTTGAGATTTTATTATTTGTGAGGCTGACATATGGAATATCCAGGGGGTAAAATGCAACATTTTTGACACCTGCTATTCTTTGCTTTTCATCAAGGCCAAAAAGCTGCTAAAGCAGCCTGGGACATTTGCATGGTATACGGGGAAGGTGTCACAGGTGAATCTATGGTAAAAAAATGGTTTGCGAAGTTCAAAAATGGCAATTTTGACATTGACAACATGCCCCACAGCAGAAGACCTTCTGAATTTGACAAAGACCATCTCAAAGCATTTTTAAAGAAGGAAAGTTGCCAAACAACTCGTAAATTGGCCAAAAAAATGAACTGCGATTAAACGATTCTCAATCACCTTCATTCAATGGAATTTGCTGAAAAATTGGGAGTCTGGGTGCCTCATAAGCTTAGCAAAAACAACAAACAAAATTGCCTTCAAATTGCTTCTTAACATCTCACCCACCATCAAGCAACACATGGTCACAAACAGCAATTTTGTACTGAATCGTTGCAGGAGATGAGAAATGGTGCCTCTATATAAATATGAAGCAAAGAAAGGAATGGGTGGCTCCTGGAGATATGCCAAAGCTGAGAGTTAAGCCTGACTTCCATCCAAGGAAGACCATGATCTGCGTTTGGTGGGACTGGGAAGGTAATGATGCACTTGGAAATGCTCAAAAGAAATGTCACAGTCAACAAGGAGCTTTACATAGCCCAGCTACATTGCGTGAATGAGGCTATTCGACTGACTAACTGAGGCTATTTAACCCCATTGACAAGGCCAAACCATACTTCTTGATGATAATGCCAGGCCTCATGTTGCACAAGTTGTCAAAGCCGCACTCCAAGAGCTTGAATGGGAGGTCCTTCAGCATCTGCCATAGTTTCCAGACCTTGCACCCATGGATTACTATCTTTTCTGCTCTTTGTCAAAATATATGAGGGGTGTTACCTTTGACAATGAAGAGGACCTTAAAAACTGGCTCAACAAATTCTTTGATACCAGACTTGGAGATTTTTGGCAGAATGGCATTGACAAATTGGTTGAGAGGTGAGAGGAGGTCATAAACAACAATGGACAATACATAATTTATTAATTTATAGTCATAACCTTTCATTTTGGTTTAAATAAAAATCTTTGGTAAAAATGCTACGAACATATTTCTTAACCTAATAGTAAATTTGTTTGCATCTGAAAGTAAAATTGGCTTAATCTTTGATAACTGCTATTTTATATGACCATAACAGAACAAAATTTATTGTTTTGCTTGAATACATATTATAAACCAAGGTGACTGATTATTTTTGATACAGCTAAAACAACTTTTTTAAAAAGTTGGATGTTATAATAAAGTGAGATTTATTTTTGATACAGCTAAAACAACTTTTTTAAAAAGTTGGATGTTATAATAAAGTGAGATTTGGATTTTTTAAAATTGTTTTGTTTTTGGAAAATTTTTAGATGGATTTTCACCATTTATAAAAGAAAGCTTGATCAAGTATTAAACCTTAGCATGCCCAAACACTTTCATTTATTAATGGCAATCATAGTTATAAACTCATGCATTCTTTAATTTAGTGAAACAATGTCTTATCCCATCTCTCTCTTTTAATATTTTTTCAATGCATTTTAATCAAACAAAACTAAACATTTTGCAACAAAACTAAAAGTGAACATTGCATTGAATTGATTTGCCAATGTTTCCATATTGCACTCTTATATAATACCCAAAGAGCTCTTCAAACTACCAAGCTAAAAATCAAACCTGTGGCAAAAACTTTTTATTTGCAAATGTCTATCTAATTCTTTATTAAGACCATAAAAAAGAAAATGGATTTTTTTCAAGAAGTCACTATAAGCAATTTTTTTTGATGAAACCAATCTGGGATCACCCTTTTGCAACCAGAATAAAATAAGAAACCAAGAGAAAAAAAATCTCTCAAGAAGTGATAGTAACTGCAATGGGATACAAAAATTGTCAATGGTAACTTCTTGAAAACACCCATGATTATTTGATGATCGATAACTATTATTTCAGTTTACATAACTATTTCTGTTACATTTTTTGGGTCTTTTCAAGAAGTCACTGTAAGCAATTTTTTAATGGAACTAACCTGGAATCCCCCTACAGCACTAGGATGAAATATGAAAAATCAAGAGAAAAAGAATCTCTTTAAAAAATTATAGTAATCACAGAGGGAATCCGAGTTAGGTTCACAAAAAAAATTGCTTTGAGTTGCTTTTTCAAGATACCCTATAAGTGTATAGGCAAATGCATACACCTACATACTAATAAGACTAATTAATGTATATCAACATAATGTATTGCTTATATTTAGATTTTTTTAATCGTAAGTAAATGATTAAATATAATCTGATGCTTTAATTGAATTTGGTAATTTAGTCCAATATTGAAAATAACAATTTTATTGGGTCTTTTAATTTCATAAGAAGTTTTTTGAAAAGACATTTGAAAGTAGATCATATTTAAAACAAATCCTAAACTTACAAATAATTTTAGTGCATAAATGTCATGTATTACTAATACATTCGATAATACGTATGGTTTTGACAGATGGATTTGGTTTTAGCCTAACAAATTTTCCACTAATCAATTTCATCAGATGCATCCACGGAGTGTACCTGTTGTAGACCATAGACTCTACAATAAGCCATTCTGCTGTGTTCTTGGGAAAGACACTTTACGGCACTTTCCCCTGCTTGGTGGTCTTGACAAGCAGTTCTAAATTACAGTAATATCTCTACTAAATTACTAGCGGACAGCAATATCTTGGCATCTCCGGAAGCAGGTCGGGGTAATTGCTTACCCTATGTATAGCGCCTCAGTTGCTTTCCTGCGAGTCAGGAGGATAAATATAGAGATAAAAAAAAAAAAACGTCTATGTGTAGACCAAGAGTGGATATCTGTAAATATTGGCGGATCCGGAGCGGTGGAAAAGATTTTGGTCTATAAAATTTAAAGTTTAGGACACTGTGAAAAAAGTGAGTATGATTGCTATAACTGGGGAAAAAATCCGTATACACTCGGATCCAAAACATAATTAAAAAGTTAGATCCAGAACCACTTCAGATCCGACAAAATTTGCAGATATCAATTTTTGGTTCACTACGAATCTACTCCGTGGATGCAGCTGATAAAAATAATTAGCGAACAAAAAAAAACGATTTAATTTATTTTGTTTTGCTGTCTCTCGCTTGTGAAAAACCTCATTCATAGTCCAGTGTTGCCTAGGCTAGTAGCATAAATTTGTTATGTCTTTTTATTATTGATATTTCTGAGTTATTACAGTCTTGTTGATATTTTTTGTGCATCAGCCCGGTGCAAACCACGCACCTAAAACGTCAGTCATTTAAATCAAATGTTCTGTTCATACACTGAGCACCTTTCTGAGGATTCGCGCAGATCCCAGTGTGCAGATCTTTTTGAATCTTTGTCATAGTAGCTCTCTCTGAATACTTTCTTGATGTTTTCCACGATGCCCTTTTTCGGTACGAAGTGCATCACAAGTACCGGGATTATACTGCGGTTTTCATACGCCACATTCTCTTGGTTTAGGTCTTTGTAGCCTACTCTTGCTTTTTTTCAGTTTCCTTCCGTGCAATGTTTCTATCTGATAAAACTGTCATATCAATCAGTTTGCCGGAAAGTTCAATGAATCCTCAATAATGATATCTGGTCTGTTCACTATTATAGTCTATCAGTATTGACTGGCACGTCCGACATAATGGTGATGTTGTTCTCTTTATTGTGCATCACGGACTATGGCTTGTCTTATTATAATTTTTATTATTCAGGATCCTTTTATTAAAATCAACTTATTCAGCACAGAGTGCGCTTTTTTATGTAGAATTCACAAATTTGAATATATAAAATGACCAATAACATATTTGTAACATTACCTGAAAAAAACAAAGTAGCAACATACAGAGTATGAGTTAATAATTAACGTTGTGCAAATACACACTTTAATTTACGTTCACGTAAGAATGCTGCTCACTATCAAGTGAAGAACGAAAAAAGGTTTTTGCAGTAAAGGTAGTTTCGAAAGTGAAGTACAAAAAAAAATAATTTTTTAAAAAAACTATTTGCACTCAAAAAGACTGGAGAATCGATTGACTTAACTCAAAAGGACTCAATCTTTGGTGGACAGAGTGGTAATGTGGCTACAGCGTCAGAGTGATCAAGAAGCATGTTAGGGTAATGGCTTGCCCTATGTATTAGCACCTCCGTCACTTTCCTGCGAGTCAGGAGCAGTGATGACCTTACTAAAAGAGGGGCCTGGTACAAGAAAAGTAAGGGGGCCACTATTTAATGTACTAAAAAAAGGTAGCTGAATTAGCCATTTCTAATGTATGAAAACAAAGTGATCTCTAAAAAAAATCGGGGGGTAGGGGCCATTATTGAGAGATCCAAAGCATGGAGAGATGAAGTGATCTCTAAAAAAAATTCTTTAGTTTAGGGGGGCCATTGTTGGATGATCCAAAGCATGGAGAGGCACTTTCTACTGTCTCAAGACAATGTGATGTCCAAAAAGTCTTTAGCCGACTTCCACAAGCACAAGTGACACAACAACCTAAGGAGCAAAAGCCGAGCATGTTGCTGATCTTCAAATCTTTTTCTTTACTTTTTGACATGCCATCGATGTCCTGGTGCTACTATGAAAAAATAGAGCAATTTCTTGTGTAAGGGGCCACTTTTTGATGTATTTTAGGGAGGGCCTGCTGTAGCTACTCTGTTCGCACTCTATTAAAAAACCACCACTGGTCAGGAGCATAAAGATGAAATAAATAAGTGAAATGACATGTACTCTTAAGCTACCTTGACTAAGGCATCTTAGCAAGAGATCTGAACTCCATGATTATTTGAATCAAACCAAAACCAGTTCTTTAGGTTTTGGACTTGTTGCAAAAAAAAATTATTCGATTAAATTTTAACGCGAGATAACTAAAAAAGTAGTGTATGTAAAAAAACTTATGCGCCTCGAAAATGTGTAGCCTATACCCTAAATTCTGATCCTACAAAAGGTCTGTAGATTATATTGTTTGATTTGGTTGTTGAATAGACTATTCTGAAGGCTTACTTATTGTTGACAACAATACAGCTCAAAGACAGATTTAAGGAACAGGGGCCCAGCAGTGCAAATATTGAACGTAGGAAGAGAAATTTGAAGATTTTACACAGAAATTCAGGTAGGCTAAGACATAAAAACAGAGGTATTTATTTAGTTTGCTAACCAGATTGCGGCCCGCGGAAAATTTTAGGCCAAAATTTCACCAATGCTTCCCCTATACGCCTGCGAGTTTGACATGCCTTTTCTATATAATAAAATTAAATCGGAAAAATTTCGTACTATGTTATATGTACAGTACTTTAAAAAAGATTTGGTTACAGATGGATTTATAGTTTTTTGTTATACTTGTGTAAGTAGTCTTGAAAAAAACTGAAAAAAAAGCTTTTTGATGAAAACTTGTGGGAAGTAATTCTTCACACCATAGTAGTACGAGCCAAAAAGGCAGGGGCAACTGCCCCCCAAGTCTTAAAAATTCGCGCAAAATCAGAATTTTTGGGCAGCAACAAAAAAAAGTATTTGGGCAAAAGAATATTTTGGAACCGAAAACAAACTACCCCTGCGAGAGAAAGTTTTTAAATAAAAAAAATGATAAAGATTGTAGGAGATCGAAGGTCGTTTTTTTGGAGACGAAAACAGGGACATTAGAAACTGATTCAAAATAAAGATTCTTTTTAGTCTTCACTTACTTTTTGGGACCAAAATAAAAAATTGGTCACAGTTTCAAAACATTGACCTTTTTTTGGTCTTCACCCTAAATTTAGGACAAAATTTTTTGTATTTATTAAGTGCCAAAAGATCATGATTCGGGCAAGCGTAAGTGAAATTGGGACCAACTGCATTACCCCCTAACATTTAGGTACGGCTATGGTTGACACTGATGATTTTCATCATATTTATCCTCCTGACTCGCAGGGAAGCGACGACGCTATACAAAAACAAACAATTACCCAACCTGTTTCTAAAGATGCCAAGATATTGATATCCGGTTGAAATTTATCATTTGGTTTTTTTAGTTTTATATAAATACAGTATGACTGAGATTTAGAACTACTTGTCAAAGCCATTGAGCAGGGAAAGTCTACCGAAAAGTGTTTTTTGCAAGGACACATAGAATGGCGCAAGAAAGTTTTGAACGGAGACCATGTCGATAATAGTCGGCGCTCTAAACCACATGACCACGCTACCGACTGACTGACCGATGATGAAAATCGATCTCAATGCTTTTTCTGTATTTATACGATTTGTGAACATTGAAATCAGCCGACTGATTTGATTGGACAAAAGACGCTTTTGATTGGTTAATCGAACGCATGACCACATGCGTCATAAGTGGGAGATCTTCAACACACAAAGAATTGGTTTTAGAGTCCTGATAAAATGACCTTTTAAAGTTGCCTAATGAAATAAAGTAAAAAATTTTTTTTAAGAGCTGAAGAAAAAAAATAAGGTTTTTACTTTGAATCTGTCTCTCATTTTTCTTTGAATTTAGGGGCATTCTCTCCCCCCCGCCCTACATACGCAACTCTTTAAAGGCAATTTAAACTCGATGCTTGACTAGTGCCGTACATTACGCAGTGAAACTTTATTCCCTAAAGAATATGCAAATATAGTTAATAAAAATTCTTATAGAATTAAACTGCACGATAAACTAAGGTCAAAAGTTCTTTGACAAAATCTTTATAAATAGATGAATTAGGATCTCCACTTAATACAATAAGAGATGGAATTGTTAGTTTTGTTCCTTCTCTCTGCGAATAGTAACTAATACTTTTCTTAATTTTTTAGTAATAATGTCCAAATATCAAACAACGAAATATTTTGAATACTGATGTAATTACAATAAACAAGCAAATTCACGTCAAAGCACAAAACAATGATGCAAACGTGTACCAGGTACTCTTGAACTAAGTGGACACTGGGTAGCCGATATGGACCATTGTGATATGGCTTTGAAACAATTTAAAAATGACTAAGGTTAGGGCAGGGTTTCCATTGAAAAATGTACGATATAAAGATCGTACGACAGAGATGGAGAGAAATAGCAAACAGAAATAAAACAAAAAAGTCTAATTATATGGAACAAAGATGAAACGAAAGTAAAAAAACAATTGCAAAACAATGGTCTGCTTAAGAGGTAGGGACTAAGTAATTAACAAGTTGAACTACTCAAAACTACTCTACGATTATATAGGCTTGGAATAGGCACTGAAAACAACTGAAATGTCGACTCAAAAATAGTGAAACTGAAAACGAAAAAATGTTTTCAATAAATAGCTTCAGCCGAACGAATAGTGGCAGTTCACTCGCGTTAGCTCGATTATTTGAAAGCAATCTTTTATTTCAGTGGCTAATAATTCAACTTTAAGAAGGTCAATTACACAAATGGCAACCGCCTTTTACTGCCGCTGCACTTGGATAAGATCTTCCGTACAGCAACAGCACCGCTTTTATTGTGACGCACAAATGACGAATTTTGTAGCAAGCTGAAAAGCGAGCTCTGGCGGCAACATTGCTTTCAGGTTAGTAGTATATAAATTGCACTTGTGAAAGAAGGGTTTGGTGCAGAACACACGCATTTGAGTTGTATCGCACGCGCGCTAACACACGCACACACACAAAACACCATCTGCCCAAAAACAGCGCATCGGCTTGAACACACAAAATCGATTTTAAACCAGTGTACGTGTGCGTGTATGTGTGGTGTTCATGAAAAGTTTATCACAAACATAGTATCAACATTTCCAGAAGAGTCACTGCCAGTAGAAGCGAGGTCAAAATGCTGACGCCAACTAAGTACAATGAATTACAAAACTGCCGAAAAAAAAATTATGAAAAGCATCAGTTCAACTCTTCGAAGTCTAAGCAAAAGAAAAAGAGAACAAAAAGAAAAGCGAAACAATAAAAAAAATTGATGGAAATATTGGCAATCGCGTTTCACGTACGTCAGAAAAACCTAACACGCACAGGAACTTATCACGAAAAAATGACGTCAAATCCGGTGAGGGCGGACCATCGAGAGATGGCCCTCCTGCGAACGGCGTCCTTTCGAATGCAGCGAGATGACCGAAGGCAACTCACGAAATCGTTAAACAGTAACGGTCTCGGGCGACTCGTGAGTGACCTCTGCCTTACGCTCGTCGGTGTACTCCCGGATGTCGTCGATATCCATCTGAACAGAAGCCGAATGTGAACAAACGAAAGCCTTGATTGTGATGTCATGAACAAGTAGCATTTCACGGGCAAGTGAAAACGATGCTCGGCTGGCCGAGGTTGAGCGTCGCGAACGACACGAAGCAAACGCGTTTATATTAAAAGCACACGAAGAACTTCTTGCACGCATCTGCGCATGCGCACGCAATGACCAGACATTCCTCATTTAGAAGCTTGTTGTTATATTAAGAACGAACAAGTGCCAGTTTGAAGCCGCGCTTGAAGGGCAGGCCTACCAGTGAAAGTCGATGACACGAAAGTCACGTGATCAAGATGCCGGAAAGAAATGTCGCGGTAGCAAACAGCTCGGCTTTTTTTAAATTTAAATTGAAAACCCGGGACTCCAACACGACGTGTCACTTCAACAGGGAGCACCGCTATTAATGGTTAATGACAAGCTGGCGCTCACCTCAAACATAAGATTCGAAAACAGAACATGAACTTACGTCGATTGAACTATCAGCACAGGTAACTGACGCGGAACCACTGGTGTGACTCGATTTAATCGCCCCCAGTTGACCGGCCCCATTGAGCATGTCGCTTCCACGGTCGGTTATTTTCTGGTACGGTCCACAAGCAAGGCGCCGCGTCTGGCGTCGCTTGCGTCTCATTTGCATCTCCTCCCGGAGAGCCTCCATCTTCTTCCGAGTGAGCCAGTTCTCCTGATGAAGCTGGTGCAAGCGAGGCACTGTAAACACTTGATGTCAGTGTTGGAGACACACCCTTCACGCATCGCTTATTACATCACAGCGAGCACATCGAGTCGTTTGGAGAGTATCGCAAGAAGTGCTCAAAGTTACAATTAAACTTTTTATCAAATGAAAAGGGTTTTTCTCGTTTCGTCTTTTCTTTGAAACCAGGTTTGAAAAGGAAAATCAAACAACTTCAATTAGAACACACGCCTCGTCGTTTCTTTACAATCGCTAAACTACGTCATCACCGGACACGCACCATTGATGGACGGCTGCTGCTTCTTCGAGCGTCGCGACCCCGACGAGCAGCACGACGAACTGTTCGGAACGCGACAGTTGAATCGTGCGTGGGGGCACTTTCCGTACATGCGCTGACCGCACAGCTCCGTGGGAAGGAAGGAGGAAGAGCGGGACGAATTCGGGCCGCGATAGAACGGTGCGGATTTACTGCTGCAAGCCAGCAACTGCTGGTAAGGGTGACACGACGACACGATGCCCAAATGGGACGGGTGGGGAACCATTGGGTAAGAGGGGGACTGACCACGCTGGTCCGACTGCTTCGATTGACCGCGTTGATGGTTTCCTGGACGGCCCGGCTTGTCCTGGGTAAATTTGAAAAGCTTTAATTAAAAAGAATCAAAATTAACTTTGAAATTTAAATTTTAAAAGAAACGCGTAATGGTCAGGAACAACGAGGACTTTGAAGGCAAACAAAGGGCTTGAAAATGTACCTGGTTAGTGGCGACTTGATCGGTGGACGGACTGGTACTGGTGGATTGCTTGCTGAAATGATCTTTAAACAGTTGCGGAAGCATTCCGACGCTTCCAGTCTGACCCTGTTATCATTGAAATTACAACAATGAGCGTTTAATTAGCGGGAAATGTCATTACGCACAGCACGAATTCTCTCTTGAAACGTTCGATTAGCGCTTGTAAAAATAGCTCGTCCTCCTACAGCCGCATGTAAAACGACACAATCACTGCTAAACTGGTCGATAGAGTGACTGCTTAATCGATTTGTAACTATGATAAGCACGAAGCAAGCATTATTTCTGGTTAAGCGTTTCAGAGGAGACGCCGAACACTACAGAGAACAAGTATTCTATTGTGACGTCACCATCAACAGCTAGTACACGACTGCAAACATTCAACGTTCGACCGAAGTGCCAAGCAACTGAAGTTAAACAACAAAGGTTTTTTATTTTAAAAACAGCTCACGGCAAAAAACTCGATACGAATTGCTGGTTAGCACCGATCGGCATCAAAATAAACTGCTCAATAACAAACTGTCTCTAATTCGTACTCAGTCAAACAATAACGAACGTTTATGAAAGCAATCGATTTAAATATTCAATAAGGTGAATGCTCCTCTATCTTCGCCTGATTGTATGACTTCCATTGAGGAGAAAATATGCGCAAAAATATTTATTGTGGAAATCAAGCACAAAATAATCGAAGCAAAGTTTTGAATCGCCGATGAGAATAGAAAAGTATTCAAAAAATTTGTCAATTTCACGAGACACAGAGAAAACTGCTTCAAACTCGAACACCTCAAATGATATAACTGGCGGCATTCAATTACCTCGTAATGGTCAGTGGCGCTCAAAAGGTCGGTCAGAATTTGCAGAATGGTTTGAGGATCGCGCTTCGGCCTTCCGTCGCTGTCTTGAATGTTCGGATGCAAAGAACCTGTCGAAGATAAACGATTACAGTCAGACGAAGCAGCGAGAAAGCAGTTTCATTGTTGAAATAATCAACTTCTTTACGATTCTTCACGAAGTCGCTCAATAAGCCAGCGCGTCAATCAATCAAACTCGCCTGAAAAAGTTCCCGAGAAGATGCCAGGTCCGTGCGTTGTCACACTGTCGATGCTGGCGCCGGGCGCGGTCGCTCGATGCACGGCGTGCGTCGTCGAAGCGCTCGATGTCTTGGTTCGATCGCGAGTCGAGCTCTGTCGCAAGCACAGCGAGTGCGATGAGACGGGAAGCCATAAAAAGCAAGCGGACGGCGCCTCGGTCATGTGATCAGGCCTACCTTTCGTCGATGGCTCGACGCGGCGCTCCCTTGCTCGGACGACAAGTGCTTAGCGGCGTGTACGATTGAAGAGATTTCCGAGGCCAGCTCTCGATTGCTGTAGACGACGCACTGCTGGTGGGCGCCGCAAAGACGACGAAGTCGCTGCATTTGTCGCACGACACGCGAGCCTGGGAAAGTGAAACGAACGCTCGTAATCGAACTGGCAAGCAAACCAACGCGCTTCCGACGTTCTCGCCTTAAATTGCGCGAGAGAAATCGTCGAACTTATGTTTGACGTCATATCGATTTAAAGCTCGCCTCACAACGAATCATCGATCAGCGACGAATCGGCACAAAGCACGCTTTCACATCGGAATGCCCGCTTGTTATGGAAACAAGCCTCGGGACAAAGGGCTTGACGTTTTTCCAATTGCGTCAGCGGCGGTTCGCTTCCAACAACAAGCACAGCAGGCGAGCTGGCTTGTCGTGCACGGGATATCCGAGCAAGCTTGCTCGAAAAAGCTGTTTCGCGCGCGGTTTGTAAGAACATGCGAATTTCATTCATCAAAGCAGTGAGCAACACACAAACGCATCGGGTCACAACCCGGCGTGAATTTACCTGACGAGGAACCGTGGCCTGACAACGGTCCAACACCGGAGGTGATTTTTCCGCATGTAGTTGATGGCCTTCGATACTGCGCGTCAGCAGCGGCTTGCGTGCGATCGCGAGATGACGTCAATTTTCTACTATCAATCGATTGCGAGCGCTTTGAACTGACGTCGGTGGAAGAGGTTGACAGATGCTCCAGCGGCGAGGCTTTGGAAGAGTCGGTGGAGCGTTTCGAGTTGCTGTCTCTTCGCCTCAACAATTCGTCATGGACTGATTGCGTCATAGAGGCCGATGCTTTGTTTTTGAAACTCTGCGACGATCTAGACAGCAGATAGAAATCGGAATTAGCTTTGGGATCTTCAAACCGCGCTAAACGCCATCGGCGCAAAAGCACAGCTTTCTAAATGACAGAAAGCGCAGCCGACAATCGTCTCCCGTCGGGCGTCGCTCGATCTACGCGCGGATAAATATTTGCTGAAAACATGAAGGCGAAAGTTTCTTTACTCTGCATATAAGCTTCTAAATTTGTTTATAAACAGTCAAATCCAAAACAGACACAAACGGTGCAAGTCCGTCTTCGCTCTTCTATTTATAATACGTCATGAACAAACCTTCCATTTTAAATCAATTCGACAAAAAAGACCAATTTAAATCATTATTTACGCTATGCAAATAAGAGTTAAAAAAAACGAGTATTAGGCAATGGTTACGACCAGTAAAAGGTTTGTACTGATAGCGATCTCATGATGACCTACCATTGTACTTCTCATCGTCAGAAAGACAAATAAAACTACGACAATCGTCATTGATTAAACTGAAGAGAGATTAGTGGAAATATGATGAGCTTACGTGATAGCGGTCGGATTAATACATTGCGATGAAAGACGGGAAATTTTATCGTAGACCTGCTGCTGTCGATAAGTCGAAGGTGAACGGGAATGCAAGTCTGAAAGACAAATTTACGACTCTTTGACTGTAATAAAGTATCCCTGAAAATTAAACTGGCCGTTTAAATATTCCAACAAATAGCCATAGATTACGAAAATCGACGTTTAAGACATGCAAGCACTTTTTTTGCTGCGAAGACAAGATCAGTTTTTAAAACCGCTTTATGCGTTCGTCAACTTTGCCAAAGGAAATCAAATGAACAAGCAATAAAAATGCCAGTCAGAATAAAACCAGCAAATCACGTTGCTCAGCAGAAGCAGTTTTCATAGGATCAATTTGTTCTCGCTGATTCATTTCGGCAAAGAATAAACGACTGAAAGGAGCTGATATTGCACGTTCTAATCGCTTGGTCAACAATGTTTTAAACAACGATCAAAGAGAGCCGCTAGGTAACGTACGGAAGCGAGCAAGAGGCTGTACCTGGAACGGAAGGTGCTGGATTGACTGATTGCTCCAGCTGTAACTGTACAAACATCATGTGATCGCCGACACGCAACGCGAGAGTGAGTGGGCTTCTTCCCGAGAGAAAGTCATCGATCTAAAGAGACAAGGCAGCTCAAGCCATCAATATTTCATATTAAAGGCACAGAATAGAATCGAAATATCGATTATGTTGACGTCGCAGGTATAAATACGCGCATTGCTCACATACGATTTAGGAAAATGTGCCTGGGGGAATCGAATACCGAACATACAATCCCACCGTACAATTACAATTGAAAAACCATCGTCATATCGTGCAATTGAAAAATTACAGACCGATAATATTGTCAGCTGGGCAAACGAAAAACTGACAATTATCATCACACATTAGATGAGTTTAGCTAAAACACCGTCCTTGGTTTATTATTGCCTAAAAGCGGCCAGTGATGCGTCATCCGATGGAGTATTTCGTTTGCTTCTTTGAAGCAGATCGAGCTGAGATAGCGTTCAGCTAAAGAAGCGTGTCAGATTTTCAATAACAAGCGTTGGCACGGCCTTTGCTTTCTCGGCACCGAACCGATGACGTCAACAAACGTTCCTTTGTTCTCAGCCTCCTAAGTGCTCGCTTGAAAAGCAAAGCTCGACGCTCTATATTATTGCAGCCGCCCGTTAAACAGGCACGACCGAATCGCAGGTCGCGCTTTAAAGAGACGACGCGTGGGAATCAAACAACATTCCTTTGAAATTGTCAATTCAGGATAAGTTAGCAGCGTGGGACATGAGGATGGCATTTACAAACGCGGAATGTTGAAGCTCTCCGTAAATACGCTGCTGAAATAACAGCAATTTTAAACTGAAGCAACCTTAAACTTGGCAACTAATTAAAGTGTGGATGAAATAACAACAATTTTAAACTAGACACATAATTAAAAAGCACAGCGTGCTAAGTTCGAAAATAAGCGCGTTTTCGTCTCGCAAAGAACGTTGCTCGAATATGTGGGTTTTTTATCTTCACTAAACCAACAAGCAATGAGAATAGACTTTCCTTTACACTCGGGCAAGCATTGTTTAAACAAGCCAAAAGTGAAGAACTTCGGTCATTCGGCTCGGGTCGTCGCAAGAGATGCTTGATGATATCTTCGATCACTTTTAAGTCTTATCAGTGATCACGCTAACGTCTGTTTAATCAAGGCTTGCGCTTTCGAATCGAGACCGAGCCTTGTTGAACAAGGGTAACAATGCGAGCGGTTTAACAATACAAAGCACAGAGAGAAACAGCTCGGCTTGCCCAGACCGCGTATGAAGCGAGCGTCTACGCTTTCATGATTCCGTTAATAAAGGCTCGGGTGCAATGAAAGGGAAAGTATTGACTAAACTCTGTGACACAGAAACGGAAAAGACTAAATCACAACTGCACACGCCTTCGACTGAATCATAACTTACTTTGTTATTGAACACATGAAGATTAAGCAATGTTAACAAACACGAAGGTAAGCGGACTCGGTCTCATTTACCAACTTAAACAAACGAATTCGACGCTCGGTCGATTTTATGGCGCGGCACAGAGCGACGTGACTCACAGCCGAAGCAATTTATCGGAAAAATTCCGCCCACTTGAACCGCTATCAATAGATCGCAGAGCGGCTCGAAAAGAAAATCGCCCGTTCCGAAGCACCTCGGGCCATGTGCGCGGTTCCACAATCTTATTCCAATTACACTCGCTTTAAGACGACCTCGAGCTGTAATCAGCAATGCCCGATCAAGGTTTGATGTTATAAGGCAACGTTTTCGAAATTGGCTTGAACCGATTAACTGTACAGTTTGCTCCAGCACCGCTGGCCTGCTTGATCGCAATCGATCGAGCAAGAAACTACTTATTTCAAACCGAACGGAAAAGCAAGCTGCACAGAATCAAAGGTTGAAGGCGCTTGAAGTTGCGCAACACGTAACTCGAGTCGGCAAAAAATCATTGATCTGTGCTATTTTCTACGTCATAAGCGAATAATGAAAGAAACATTAATCGATAAAGCAAGCGTTAAATGCAAGCATTATGAAAGGTTATTTGTCATCGAAGAGCAACAGCGCCTCGGGCCAAGGCAGCATCTGACTTCACACAACAATCGAGAGCATAAGTAACGCATTTGCTGGATGCCAGCACGACGTTTCTTCGAAACCCGAGAAAAGCCCAAGAGAATGTTGTTGTGGTGAGCAAGACAATGTAGTTGTTGATTGTACACATGTTAAAAAGAAGCAGACCAAAAGCTCGTAAACTCACGAAGCTAGGTCGGTTTTAAGCCGAACAAAAGTTTCGAAACCAGAATTTTATCAAAATACTAAAAGTGTTCCTGCTTTACATTTTGGTCGCAAAACTAGTAAATCATCAACGGTGACGTCAAACTGTCGAGACGGGCTTCGAGCACAAACAAGCAGCAAAATGAATTAAACCTTCAACAGTCAGCTGCAAATGATCAATGGAAAGCGGCTTGAAGAAGCCTCACGTCGCCAAGTCACTTCAACAGACACCAAGTCACGAACCCAGCTGTTATAATGAAGCGGGCAATTTGGTAAAAGCCAAACGACCGATGGCTATTAGAACGTCAGCTCACGGTTTCCGGTCTTCAGTATGTCTGAGCTGTGACCGCTCTTCGCTCCATACAGGCGACAGATCATATAATCAAAAGAAGATCGCTTCAAAAGAGCTGCTGGCTTATGTTTAAAAATTGAAACTAAGCATAACTCATTTACGTTAGCGCACCTAGTCAGCAGATACTTCTGGCAAGTAATCACAATAGTTTTCGAACAGTGGCGCTAAAGTTTTAGTAAAAGTGAATGAGGTAAACAGTAAATAAGTAAACACAGGGATGTGACTTCATCACACACGTTTCTCGTCTTTCATTTTCAACCTAAACACAGGACAGTAAGCTTCCGATGGACGGATGTCATAGTTTTTTTCCCTTTTAGTATTTAATGCCGAAAAACACACAGCGCTTGTTGGTAATTACCGCGCGCGTGACGTCACATTGATAAAAAACAGCACAGACGAGCTCACCCATTCACATAACAAACGACCGCGTGATGAGTGGGCTAATCGAAAAAAAACGAGACTTGGTCAGCAACAACGCGTGATCTGGCCTCGATCGGCTAAATCAAGCTCTGACACGTCACAGGTGCTATTTAATATGGAAGTCAATGACATCACTGCCAGGCTCGACACGCTGAGGAAGTTGTGGTAAGCAGCAAACTCAGGAGGCTTTCCTACAGTGTCAGGTCGGTAGTGCAGCGAACAGTGCTTAAAATGTCGAGGGCGCACCCCGCATTGTTCGAACTACCAACAACAACACGAGATCACAGAGACTGATAAAAACGCACGCCACGAACTTCGGGTTCCTACTTCCGCATACAGCTGCAATGTGACCGCAGAGGGATGTTGAATGACAAAGAGAACTTTAAAAAAATTCATATGACCTACAAGGCACTCAACGTAATTGAATTGATGCTGATTTGTTATGTATTGCCTGAAAATTTGCGTCACAGATATTTTCTTACTTGAGAGTCTGATAAACTTTCAATGGCTTGGATAATTGACTGCTGAGTTCCTTGGACAGTCGACTACAACAACAACAAAAAAAATTTTAAGTGATAGTTACTTAAAAAGTTAAAATTTTGGTACAGTATAACGAAATTAAGCCCACTACGAGCTTTTGACAATAATACAAAAATAATTCACTAACTCAGGGGTGGGCAAACTTTAGCTCGAGAGCCGCATTTTCAAGCTGATTTTGACTGCAGGCCGCACTATAGTGATCTCTAAAAAAAAAGATCATCATTTCTAATCAATGTCCAAAATAACTTTTTTCTTCTAGAAAAAAGTGATCTCAAATTTTTGACATTGATTGAAAGTGATGACTTTTTTTATAGATCACTACGACTGAAAGCGAAGAGAGAGTAAAGTTATTTTTTGAGGCCTTTGCGGGCCGCATGTGGCTTGCCGGCCGTAATTTACCCACCCCTGCACTAACTGGTAGGCAGAAAGTTTCAAAATAAATCAAGTTAACAAAAAACCACGACCAAGCTGTTCTTTTCTGATGTATACAGAAAGTCATCAAAAAATTTGCCAAAGGGAAAATTCATTTTGTCATGGCATCAATTGAAGGTTTCAATTCTCATTACCGGCTATTCTCCAAAATTAAACGCCGTGTTTTATGCAAACAATCAAGGCATTCAAACAATTCAAGTAAAGTTGCATATCATTAAGATGACCGAGCTATATAATTAGCGCGCGTTCTATAAAATCGCTTTCGACGGCAAGAAAAACGCCAACGACTAAGAATGCTTTGAAAACGCACAAACTGTTAAGCATTTGAAAGTAAGCCAATCATAGGCAGCACAAAATAATAAAGGGATGTTATTAAGTGACTTGATATGCTTTTTCCGTTCTCACGACAAAATTACTAAGGAAAGCAAATTTACGTACTCCATCAAACAAAAATCAATGAAGCCCAATAGAAGCACAAGAATAAATTTAACAAACTAAAGAAACATTACAGCAGCACACCCTTAGGGTAATCTGATTGTTAAAACAACATTGAATATTGCAATAAACATTCGTTTTAAGAGAACAATTTAAGTTAAGGCTTTTTTGCAAAGATTTTACTTGAAATACAGTATAAGACGATTGGCAATACTAAAAAATTTATTCAAAGTGAAAAAAATTACAACCTTTTAAAAAAATAGACTGATCCAAACATTGCACTGTCTCAGTTTTAGACAACTAAATGTAGTTTTAATGAATCTGATAAACCATGAACGGGTGGCAGCAACATCAGTAACAACCAAAACAAAGCACAGTGATTGATTCATATAATTATGAGTAATCACTTATATAATAACAAAAAAATTGGTGCCAATGGCAATGAATTCTAATTTTATTTTTTTAACATATAAAAACAAATTGAGAGCAATCCAAAATTAAGCTTTAATTAAATCAAAAAAGTTGTTTATGTGGCCATCAAAGTGACATGACATCATTGTTATCATTATTTTTATAAAAATCCAAAAATTCATAAAACTATCTGATACATACCAAATTTTAAAATACAACCTTAATTCAAAATACACGTGTGATTGTCTTCGTTAAAAAAACGAGAGCTTAATTAAGGATTTGAAGAATGAAATTTGGTTGATCAAAAAACTAATTTCTTTATGATCCACAGCTTATTTTGAGCAATAATAACAAAGACTGTTGGCAAACGTTTTGTTGTGAGATTTCATAAAATGCCAATCATTGAGTTGTTAAATTTGAGTTTAAACATGACTTGAAACCAATAAAATGAATGAAATAACAATACACTAAAAATTTGATATTTAAAACTTTATATATTGGGAAATAAAATAAACTTTACTATGTATAGTATGTTACTTAAGAATATGTTGTAAAAAATGTATTGAACACAAAGAAAATAAAAAAATACTCAAAAAAACCTACAGAAAATCCACTTTCAACAGCAGGGAGAAGGGTGACTTTGGTGCCATTTTGAATGCAGTAGTCAGATATCTTGCCACCAGCTAAAATTCTGCAAAACAAAAAAATGCATATTTAAAACTATCACAAAGATTATAATAATTTAAGGTAAAAATTCAACTACCACAAAAATTTTGAAAAGATTTGTTCAAGCAAATGTAATCAACCACTCAATAAACTTAATGCAAAACAGCAAAGTTTAATTGTTTAAACACATGTTCTATAAACAATTTTGAAATAGCATAGCAACAGCAAGTATCAAACAATGATAAATTTTAACCATTTAATTTTCATGCTTTTTAAAAAAATATTTGGCACACACAACATAAAAATTACTTTTCTTTTAAAAGAAGATTTAAGCGTTCATAAGGTGTTTGAAGATGTCTTCCAATTTTTTTTCGAAAATTCTCAATTGTGTCATGTGGTGATATTGAAATTTCAAATTGCCCTCCAGTGGTGGGACAAATTACTAATTTTAATTCAGAATCAATAGCATCTGATGCAGGTGAAATAGTTGTTCTTACAGTTACTTCTTCATTCACTTCCATAGATGAATTTTGAGAAAGTTTTATCCAAATTAAAAATTAACAATTGTCACAAAATCTTTTTCCTTTTTATATAAAACTTTATTGATAAAAAAAAAGAAAGTAAATCAACTAAATCTAAAACAAAGATAGTGCTTTAATTGAAACACTACTGAAAGATAAACAAATAATACATGGAAGTTTAGAAATGTTTAGTACAATAATTAATGAAACTAAAGCTGAAGCAGAATCAAGACAAATGTCAATTATAGTAATAAACAAAACAGTGCTTGACTATTTTAACACACTGCCAACAAAATTTAAAATTGATGAAAACCTGCATTGATATCAATGGTATTAGCTGTTTATACATCAACTAATTACAACCCCTCGTAAATGGCACTCTATTTTTGAATGCACAAAACTTTTCAATGATATACATTAAAAAAATTTCAGAAGCATAAAAAACAATGGAGTGCAATATATGCAAAACAAATCAAGTTAATATATATTCTCTAAAAAGTGTGAACATAGCAGATGTGATTAAAAAAGTGAAGATAATCTGTTATTTTTAAGATATTTTGTAAACAGAATGTGGGTTTAAGAAGCACTGAATGCCAAATTAAGAGCTGGATGAAAGAGATTTCAGGATGCTGAAGGTATGCTCTGCAAGACAAGTTTGTCAATATAGTTGAGGGGGCTTGTAATATGAAATGTATATCAAAAGTGCCATTAGTTATGGAGCAGAGTTATGTGGCAAGACACTGAATGGCGGAATGAAAAGCAAGTTGAATGGTGCTGAACCATGAAAAGAATTTTTGTGAAGTCAAAAATTGAGATGATTTGGATACATTGAACAAACAAGAAAATCATGTCTTTACAGTCAGAACCTGATTACAAAGAATAATGTTTTTAATTTTTGTTATAAGTCAGTTAGTTTTGGCTTTACATTCTTTATTAATTATTTGGCCCATTGAACTTTGACTGATTTTAGTAATTAAATTATATATCGCAAAAATGAATTAGTACCAAGTTTAACTTGATTCTAAGCACTAATATTTATATATATTTTTTAAAAGCTTTACATTAAGCTATTGTTTTCATAAAAATAATGTTTAAAGAGTTGTGATATGCTATTAAAACTTAAAAGAATGTTTATGCTAATAATGTGAAAGGGATTATTTTAAACAAATTTATAAGGAAAATAGGCTGCATTCTTAGGCTTTATATTTATTATAAAGTTATATAATAATGAGTAAAGTTAAAATAAACTTTGAAAAACATTCTAGATAGCTCGAAATTTTATAAACTGATATAATAATTACTAATAAACAAACAACCATTTTCTATGGGAGTTTGTAAGGGGACAAAATATAAAAATGCAAAGTTTTGAAGCAAAATTGTGCTTTTTTTATACGTAACATATGATTCAAGCTAATACAGGACTACTAGAACTTAAATATTTTGAAAAAACATTTCTTCTTTTTCTTTTTTTTGACACTGTGTTTTAAAACTTAAGTGAAAAACAATTAAACAAAAAATTGAATAAACCAGCAATAAGAAGAAAATTAGCAGTTTGATTTTAATACATGTATGGCATTACATTTCATGATTCTTAATGTTATAACAATGGCAGCATGGCTAAGTCTTGAGAGCACAATTTTAATGGCAAGCCTATTCAACAGTCAAGAATTAAAATTAAATTTGCACTGATATTATCGACAAGGTATTGGCCATATTGGCCACATTGCCCATAAGTCAGTATTGCCCATATTTTGCCAATACAGGGTGTCCGTAAAGTTACTATACAGTCTTACAAGTTAGTAACTTGTAAGACTGTATAGTAACTTTACAGACACCCTGTATATCAGCTAATCTTATTGAAAGTAGTTAATACACTACCTTTGATGGTATTTCAGTACCATTACTTTGTTTTTACTTTTACAAATGAATGAAAGAGAAATATAGTTGTTTTTAGCTGGTTTGAGCCATAACAAAATATGGCTATATAGATTTTGACCCTTAAACCAACTAGTTATTAGAGATTGCACAATGTCTGACAGCCCACATAAAAATTGTACATATATTTGAAGTAAAATGACTTAAAAGTTTTATTCTTATCAGTGACCTAAATTTTTTACTCTTGTGATTAACTTAGAAAAAAAGCTCTGTTTTCAAAAGTTTGTTTTTTATTAAAATTGTATCGGTGCCAATACATTGGTATTGGCCAATACAGTCTGGCCGTAAATCACTCAGTTATTGGCCAATTTGCATATCAATTGAACTTTAATCACAGTTACTTATCATTATGTCATATTTATAGGAAAGACACTTTACAGATTTTGCTGTTTGGTGTTTTTGGCAAACAACTATTAATTTTGTTTTAATATTTATAAAAAAAATACAAAAACTTACTGAGAAAATTTTAAATAGACAGTATATCTTTGCATGTCAAAACAGGTCAAAATATTGCTTGATACTTGCTTTAAGTAGCATTGACAGCATGGTCAAGTGGTTAAAGTGTCGGGCTCATGACCAACATGGTCTCAGTTCAAAACCCACTCGTGCCATTCTGTTGTGTCCTTGGGAAAGATGCTTTACGACACATTTCCCTGCTTAGTGGTCCTGGCAAGCAGTTCCAAATTATAGTCATATCTCTATTAAATTACAAGTGGACAGCAATATCTTGGTATCTCTGGAAGCAGGTTGGGGTAATTGCCTACCCTATGTATTAGCACCTGTGTTGCTTTCCTGTAAGTCAGGAGGATAAATATAGAGATAAAATAAAAAAATAAAAAATAAAATAAAAAAGTATAGTGCTTCCAACACTTGCACAAGGATAAATAGAGATGAAAATAATTATAGTTGTCTGTGGTCTTTTGATAAGTGGAATCTTTTGCCTTGGCAGCTTAACATAATAGTAATCTTTTGATTTGCTTTGGGAAATTTTAAGAGCAAAATAAATATTAAACACATGACCAAATATAACTTAAAAAAACATAAACAATAAAAGTATTATCTTTTATTTTTTGAAATACAGTATACCTTTGCCCATTCGTGGTTTACCATTCACAGTTCTGCATACTTATAAATTTTGCTCTCAATGTTTTTTTTTTCATAATGTATTTGAACTTGTGGTATTTAAACTGTTGTAAATATTATCACACTACAAAATTTAAGAGTTTTTACTTTATTATTACTACATATTATGACATTATTACTGTATTAATAAATGAGACTGTCTTTAAAATGTGTTTAGAAAGTATATATTGTTGCAATAATATGACACATGAGGCATTGAGGCAGATGATGATACATAAAACTGCATCAATAATTTGCTGATTTTCAGGATTTGCAAGGGTAGAAGGAACAACTACCTAAAAAATAAGGGTATACTGTACATCCATTAAAGCATTTGTTCACTAAATTTCTACATACACAAACCAACAAAGCAGCACTTTTATTCCAGAATACAGGTATCTACAAAGTTACACACACATAAATTACACCAAATATCTTTTAATAAAACCTAAGCTTAAAAAAAATATCACATTAAAAATTAATAATAGTATATCAGCAACAACAAAATTTTGACATATAACAATAACAGTTTTGACATATAACAATTAATAACATTTGCAAAGCTTTTAAGCACTATAAAACCAAAGAAAATTATACCCTAAGTTACAAGAAAAAACAGCAGTAGTTCACAAAAATACCAGAATAATACAAAAATATAAACCCAAAAAATATGGGTTTCTTTAATAAGTCACCGTAAGCGATTTTTTTAGTGAAACTACCTGGAATCCCCCTTTCAAAACCAGGATGGAATAAAGAAAAAAACAAAAAAAGATACCTCAAGCAATAGTAACCGCAAGGGAATTTAAGTTAGTTTCACCAATAAAAATCACTTACAATGACTTCTTGAAGAGACTTTAAAATATTGGGTCTCTTCAAGAAGTCACCATAAGCAATTTTTTTCAGTGAAATTAACCTAGAATCCCCCTTTCAGCACCAAAATAGAATAAGAAAACCAAGAGAAAAAGGATCTCTCAAGAAGCAATAGTAAATGCAAGGAGATTTAGGTTAGTTTTATGGACAAAAATTGTTTATGGTGAACTTTTAAAAAGACCAAAAAAATCTCTTACTAATGTTACATTTATTTTTAAAAAAAATATAATAAACCTTTATATATATTTTAAAATACATAAAATTATTTATTTATGAACAAGCTATAAGGTGCTTTAAAAAAATCACAAAATTTTTAATATTATTCAAAACTATGTTTTAAAATTATTTTTATCTATAACGTAGTTTGAGACTTTTCCAAAATTTTTTTTGTTTGAAAAAAATGCTTTTGTACAATTAAAAAAATCATATGGGAAACTTTAACTTAACACTATGTACTGGCATTTATAATCAAAACATATTGTTTTACTCTTCAATAAAATACTATGTTGAGTAATAGTTTAAGTTTCATCAATGACTTACTCAAAGGTCATCTGTTTGATATTTTTTCAGATAATAAAATAGTTTTTAGCATAGCATTGTAACAGAAAGTTTAAAAAACTATATTTGCAAAATTCTCTTAAAAAATGGCTATTTTATGATATATTGAAATATTATTAGTCAGATAAAAAATTGGTATATTTCATAGTATTAAATTAACAACAAGAAATCAATTGTACACAATTTTTTCAATTTTAATAAAAGAATGTTAACTGCACTACCAACAGTTAAAATTGCATTTAAAGATATTTTTAGTGCTTCTATAAATTACCAGCATATTTTTTAAGTTAATAAAAAAAATCAAGTCATAATTAGGTATTTACATGGGGTTACTTAAAAAAGTCACCTTAAGCGTTTTTTGTTGGTGAAAATAACCCGGAAACTCTATGTTACTGTCCTTATTTTTGAGAACCTCTTCCTCATGTTTTTTTTTAATTCTTTGTGGTGCTGAAGGGGAATTACCGGTTAGCTTTACCCACAAAAAAATTACGGTGACTTTTTTAAGGGACACAATAAAATTTAGGATATTTACGCTAATATGTTAAATAGATTTAAGAAGATTTAAATTAAAAAGATTGTAATGTAAAAAAAAATACAGTATGATAAATTATTTTTATGACTAGCAGGGAACGTAGAAAGCCATAACTATAGACAACCTTTGAACGACTAACCAACTATTTATAATTGCTTTGATCAATATCGAATAAAAAATATTTTCTTAGCTGTTAGTAACTTTTTATGTATACTGTAGCTAGCAAAGCTATCAGAAAAAATTAATAAGCAGATTTAACTTGTTACAAACACGGAAAATAGTATGCTACAGTTTCCTACATCAATGGCCAAATAATAATCGATAAACCAAACGTTAAAGATACGAGTATTAAACAAAATTTTATTAAACAATAATATGCTACATATTAAGTAATACTAACTGCGATGTACTTGATTTTTTTAACGGCGTCGCATAGTAATAAAATCTAACTCATCCAGTTGAGACAATAATGCTTGAGACAAATCTACAACATTTGATCAAATTTGGTTATAACCGACTAACGGCCAGTAAGAATGAGCTTGCAATCGCAGGTACCATACGCGGAGTTAAACATAAAAATCCTACCATTCCGAAGTTAAATTTTTGCTGTGACTCTAACCTCGCCTTATATATCCAAATCTAATTCTGAAGCTCTTTGATAAAAAGGTTTTTCCAAGTAAAAAATTTTTTATTTCAAACAAAAACTAGCAATATTATTAAAAAGCGGAGCCCAGTTCTTGTAATTTGCGGACCGAAACTATTGTTCCAGCGCCAGAAAAAACTGTGAGCGTTGAAAACAACTAGACGCGGCCGTAATAAACTGCCCACGTCACTGTAACTAAATAATGTCTTGATCTTGAGAATTTATTGTTCATCTTTACTTTACGTCATTTCACCAAACATTGCGATATTTTTTAAATTTCAGATTTCATTCTTTGAATCATTTTTTTCTTGAATGTTTAATTAATTACCTTAAGCTTTATTTTTTGTTATTTTATCCCTATATTTATTCTACTAATTAGCAGGAAAGCGATGAAGGCGCTATACGTAGGGCAAGCAATTACCCCGACCTGCTTTTGATATTGCTGTCCGAAAAAATTTTTGTTTTGATTTTTTAATTCTCTTTATAGGGATATGACTGAAACTTAGAATTGCTTGCCAAGAGTACCAAGCAAGGAATAGTGACGCACAGTTTTTTCCCAAGGACACAACAAAACAGCGCCAGTAAGGTTTGAACCGAGAGCATGTCGATCACAATCACAGCACTCTAACCGCTTGACCATACTGTCGACAATTGAAACATTGAAAAAGGCTCTTGAATAGAAATTTTATTAAATTTGTTAAAAACATTGCTGCATTGATCATAGCCCACTGTCTCGACACATAGAGAAGTCTCGAGACACGTTTTTCGAAGTCTCGGTCTTGTATCAACCTCGTAACCCCTAAGTCTCGTGTCGATCCTGACAACGGTCTTGGATTTTTATTTCATTGCAGCGATGCGAGCAAGCTCTGGAGTAGCTTTGAGGTATTAAGTACTCTGCGGTACAAAACTAGCAAATAAGTGTTGTAAATATGTCATAATTTTTGATAAAAATAGGTTATTTTTACATGTATATTTTTTAGCGATTCGGGCGTGACAGCCCTATTTAAATTTGCCATTAGTCACAGTAAAATTGAACCACGGCAGTCAAAGAAGTCCAGTGTTTTGTAACACAAATCCCCTATCCTGCGAAGATTAAATTACCATCTTGAGGAAGTTGTGCAACTGCATAATAGCGAGGGTCTTTTGAGATTTTGATGTTTTTGACGTTTTCAAATGATTTTATTCATTTGTTTACTTGTTTATTCCAGATGGTCGAGTCGACAGTAGTCAGCAGCGTGGTCGAGTGGTTAAAGCGCCGGGATCGTGACCAACACAGTCTCGGTTCAAAACCCACTCGTGCCATTCTGTTGTGTCCTTGGGAAAGATGCTTTACGGCACATTTCCCTTGCTTGGTGGTCCTGGCAAGCAGTTCTAAATTACAGTCATATCTCTATTAAATTACAAGCGGAAAGCAATATCTTGGTACCTCTGGAAGCAGGTCGGGGTAATTGCTTACCCTATGCATTAGCGCCTCCGTCGCTTTCCTGCGAGTCAGGAGGATAAATATAGAGATAAATTAAAAAATAAAGATATGCTGATGTGTATTCATCCAATTGTAAATTCGTCGTTAACACATTTTTTGAATTGAAATGATAGTGATTCTCGCGTAATGCTTGAAATTAATTTCCTTAAAGAATCCCAACAATTTAGGAAGGATTGAATTCAAAAAGATTTTCTGTTTTTTTATCGCTTAACTTTCGAAAGCTAGTAGCAATTAAATACATTTTGACGCATTTTTCTAATAAAAATATTTTTTAATCTTTAATCAATTTTTTTAAAACAACGCCCAAACCGAAACTTAAGTTTAATTTTGCAAATAAAAAGCCAAATTTGGCTGTCAATATAAAGCCAAAATTGTTTTTAGTTTGCCCTTCAAATTATAGTTCAAAAGGTTACCTGTCCAACTAGTCGCTGTATTTTGGCTTACTTATCTTTTATCATTCAGATGATAAATATGACTGCAGTATTGCTTTATGTTTTGTAATAGTAGTTTGTTTTTATTGGCATCCAAAAGAACAATTGATAATACTGGAAAACAAAATAGAGCCAAGATTTGCAAATGGGGACACAGCAACTAAACGATATACGTTTTAACATGCACAAAAAAATGGTGCATGGTCACCACATCAGACAGCTTTCAGCAATTAACCGAAAATCGGAGTCGGAGTGGCCAAAAAAAAATACAAATTCCATACCAACTTCAGCACATCTAAAAAGGGGATTCCAATTTCAGCATATTTTAAAAAAATACCTCGACTGTACCCAAAAACATGCGACTGCGGCTTCTGACTCTAACTATTCAACCTTGGCTTAAACTAAAACAACTTATGTAAAGTCTAGTGTCACGTCTCAATACTCCAAAGTCCGGTCTCGTCTCGGTTTTAAAGTTTCGTCTCGTCTTGGTCTCAAAGCACCGTGTCGGTTTTTGACTTTTATCTTGCGATATTTATCTTTGGTTCGACTTTTGATTTTTGTGCTCACAGGATTAATAATATTATTCCATAAAACTTCTTCAAGAATTTTACAAACACATCACCTAGACAGTGGTGGATATTGGGTGAGGCGAATGAGGCAGTGCCTCGGGCCCCCTCGAAAATAGGACATATAGTTTTATTTCGTTGCAGATGTTTTTTAGAGATCGTTATGAAGTCGGGACGAAAAGTGGGAAATAAAAAATCGATTCGAGGTGAAGACCTTTTTTTTTAGAGATTACCGTGATTTTGGGAGCAAAATAGGGAAATCAGAGATGAAATCGAAGTGAAGAGATTTTTCTTTTAGAGATCATCATGATTTTGGGAGAAAAAAGTGAAACACGAGATCAAAGCTCTCTTTCTTGTTTAGAGAACATCAATTTTCAAAAATCCTTGCCTCGGGCCTCTGAATTTAAATATCTACCACTGCATCTAAACTCATTGTTTTTCATTTTTTATTGTCTGTAGGCCTAATTCAGGATTCTTCTTGTTGATTAATTTTTGGTTTACTCGCCCACCTCATAAATTTTTTCTGTTTATGAGCCGAAATCATCTACAATATTTTCAAGATAGAGTTCCTCCGTTCAACTGTTGATATAGATTTATTACCACCATTTATTGCCAAACTTGTCGCAGGTCTTTTTCGGTTTGTTTGCATTGCCAATCGATACAAAATCTTTTCTCCATCTTTGCTGTTCAACTTTTTGAACTCTTGATTGATTTTTTGGACTTATATATTTTTCTGTTTTTTTCAAATCTTTTCAGATCTTTTGCATTCCTTTATTTACAACTATAGGCGTACCAGCCGAAAAAAATTGGGGGGGGCAACAGATTTTTTTTGCCCAAATTTTGTAACATTTTCCCGAATCTTGATTTTTGAGAACTTTACGGATATAAGAAGAAAATTTAGGGTGAAGACCGAAAGAAAAAAGTCTTTACTTAGAATCTGTCTCTGATTTCTTGATTTTTGTCCCTAAAACACAGTGATCTTTAAAAACGAAAGGTCTTCACCTAAATTCGTAAACTTTTTTTTGCACATAATTAGCACAAAATCATTGTTTTTATGTCTGTCACTGCACTAAAATTAGTGATTTTGCCCAAATTTTTTTTATCGCTCTCGAAAAATTCTAATTTTGCTCAAATATTCTCTTGTCGCTGCCTGAAAAATTCTGATTTTACCCAAATTTTTGAAATTTGGGGTGGGTAATTGCCCCTGCCCCCCGGCAGGTACAGCTATGTTTACAACTATTTTTTGTCATTTTTATTTGTCCAGCTGCAATATTTTATATGATTGTTGCTGTTTATCGTTACGTTTTAGCTAATAGCGTTCCATTCTTTATCCCTAAAAATGGTTTCGCGTTTTCACTAAATCACAAGCTCAAATGTACACACACAGGGGGAAAGTTGGGGGTCAACCACCTTCCCTTCCTTGAAGAATAGTGAGATCAGAGATATGCACTTATACGTAATGACGTATTGGCGTCAAATAGACTACAACAAGCCTGGTACACTAAGTTTTTTTATCAATGTCGCGCTTTGTTCTTTTTAAACTTGATTAGTAATTTCATTAAAGGTCGTTTTTTCTATCGCCCAAAATGCGTCATAGTTAGCTAATTTGAATACAACTTTCAAAACCGAAAAACTGTTTAATCACAAAGTCAGATCTTCTATGTTTAACTTTTGGTGTCTATTGTTTAATCACAATGTTTGTGCGTGAGATGCAAACCTGTCCTATTCCGCTGTAGGATACAATGCTATGAAAAGTGAAACAAGTGCCCAATGCATCGAAGAAGGATCTCTAAACAAAAATCGATTATACTTTGGAAAACTTGATAGAAAAAAATTAAAAATGTACTCAAATTTAACAAAAAAGGTTCTTTATATTAACAAAAATTGTTTTAATATGTTGGCAGGAAATTTACGTTATATTTTAGTCTTTCAAGACTTAGGTACAGCCATTTCCCAAAAGTATATGTCCAAAATTTCTTTAAGAAAAATTCCTTTTTGTTATTAAGTAAAAAATTTTGTTGGTCTTTTTTTACAATAAACACCTTGGTCTTACCTACAACCTTCTGTCGAATGACCATGACCAGTGGTGGATATTCAAATTCAGGGGCCCGAGGCAAGAATTGCTAAAAATTGATGTTCGCTAGAAAAAAAAAGGGCTTTGATTTTGTCTTTCCCTTTTTTCTCCCAACATCATGTTAATCTCTAAAAAAAAGTCTTCCCTTCGATATCGTCTCCGATTTTGCCATTTTTCTCACAAAATCATGGTGATCTCTAAAAAAAAAGTCTTAACCTTGAATCGATCTTCTATTTACCACTTTTCCTCCCAACTACAAAATAATCTCTAAAAATAACATCTGCATCAAACTCAAACTGTAAGTGCTATTTTCGAGGGGGCCCCAAAAAAGGGGGGGCCAAGGCAACTGCCTCATTCGCCTCACCCAATATCCACCACTGCCCATGACTTGACTAATCATTGTACTTGTCCGGAACAGAAGTTTTATTTCTCTTACCTGTAAGCAGTAATGGCTTTAATAGGGTGCAAGCGGCCCGGTTGCACCGGGCCCCCCTAAAATAGATTAAAAAGTGGCCCCCGACACAAGAAATTGCTCTATTTTTACAGAGGAGCGCTAGGAGGTTGATGGCAGGTCAAAACAAAGAAAAAAAATGCATCCGTAATTGACGACATTCTGCACACTATAGGTACTACTGCAATTTGAAGCAAAAATACATTATATACTAGTGCTGCTACAAAATTAAAGACCTTATTTTTAGAGAACAGCATGACCTTTGGAAAAAAATTGGGAAAGCAGAGGTTAATTTGAAGTGAAGACCTTTTTTTTTGAGAAAACACTATGATTTTTGGAGGAAAATTGTTGGGAAGCCTGAGATGGATTTCAAGCAATGACTTTTTTTTAGTGATCACTTTGCTTTCATATACTGCTTCAGCTACCTTTTTTTAGGACACTAAATTGTACCCAAGGAATTGTAATCCAGGGCTGCGAACTCGAAGCATTTTTAATCGAGTTCGAGTTCGAGTTCGAGTTCGAGTTCACAAAAAATTTGCAAGTCCGAGTTCGAGTTCTTTAAATTTCTATTTTTCGAGTTCGAGTTCGAGTTCACAAAATAGAGTTGAAAAAATACAGTCGGAATAGAGTTAAGAGAATAATTCAACTGCGAAAAACTGAGCTCATGTTAAAAATGCTTTGTCATTAATGTTACCAATTTTAATCTATTATTAAACAAAATAAAAGAGGATAGCAAATTATAATTTGGCACCAACGCTGAGAAATGTTATAGTTAAATTTACTCATTAAATGAACTCAAACATCACAAACTTTTTTCAAGTTCGAGTTTAGAAATTTTTATTTTTCGAGTTCGAGTTCGAGTTCGGTTCGGCCAAAATTGCCGAGTTCTTCAAGTTTGAGTTCGAGTTCGCAGCCCTGTTGTAATCTACATATTTTCAATCTGTCAAAAATCCAAAATTTTTTCTCTGCTCAAAAAATTTTCATTCAGTTCTTTTACAGTTCAATCATGCTTATCTTTTGGTACACTTGCAAATCAATCATATTTATATTTCGGTACATTTGCAAACGCTATATATGAAACAGATTTGGTTTATTTATCATCTTAAAAAGTCGCTAAAAAAAAGCTTTGCCATGACAACTAACGTAGAGTGCTCCTTCATCGCTCCAAGAACTGAGTGATAGAATTTTTATGAGCAGAGAAAAAATTTTTGGATTTTTGATCGGTTGAAAATATGTAGATTACAATTCCTTGGGTACAAAATTGAAAATTGCATCCAGGCTCCGTGTTTTTAATTTCCACGCCCTGTACCAAACCTGTTATAATGGGTTTGTCCAGAACAGCTTGGATTAAGGTTAATTGCCTGCGGACTAGTGTTGAGCGAAGCTATTTGTCCACAGATAATAGGGTCTCGCTCCTTTACCAGATTGTGAATGCAGAGCCACTGAACAAACTGCAGACCACATCCTAACAGCCTGTCCCTTTTATTAGGCAGAACATGGTGCATGAGGTCTGACGGCTTTGGATGGCGAAACTCATTGCTGGTTTAATTTTATTCTCAATCAACTTGAAACTACTCATAGTGCAAGTAGAAATAAAGACTGTGAATAAGGAAGCAGCGACTAAACAAAATACGTCATTACATGATCGCTATACCTTTGAACAGAGCAGTGTGGTGTCAATAAGTGTGGTGTTAACACCATTACCGCCAGTATCTGATCCGAGCTGTACAGCAACCAGCCTGGGGTAGTAAAAGGATAAACCCTTGGTCCCAGTCCTATTTTTGTCTGACCAGAGTTGATGACCTTCCATATTACAATTTTTTCTCGATGTTCGGTCAAGTGGTTAAAGCGCCGTGATTGTGATCAACATGGTCTTGGTTCAAAACCCACTCGCGATATTCTATTCTGTCCTTGCGAAAGACACTTTATGGCACTTTCCCCTGCTTGGTGTCTTGGCAAGCACTTCTAAATTTTATTCATACTTCTATAAAACTAAAAAACCAAATAAAAATTTTTGTCGGACAGCAATATCTTGGCATCTCTGGAAGCAAGTCGGTATAATTGCTTGCCCAAAGTACAGCGCTTCTGTTCTTTTCCTGCAATCCAGGAGGATAAATATAGAGATACAATATTAAGAAAAATTCCTTGCAGTTTTTTCTTAGGCCTACGAGCAGAATGGCGGATACAACAAATTGGATTGCATTCATGCGAAGACTAAAAAAATTGGTCTTCACTTAAACGAAAGAATTTTTACGAGCTATCGTGGCGCAACATTGAAGGATATGCTAATTTTTGTTATCAGTAAATAATTTTAACTCGACATAGATTTTATTCAATTTTCTTTCTCAACGATTATTTCTCCCGAAGATTACAAATTCTTTTTTAATGCTGGCCTTGGTGCCAACTTAAATTAACTTGTTCAACTTCGTCAAAAATAATGTTGTTGACGCAGTCCAGAAACCATGTCAAAACTAATTGTCTTATTATAAGAATTGTTGTCAAAAAAGTAACGTTTGTTTGATGACCTGACGTCCAAAATAATGGTTTTCGATAAAAAATGATGTTTCCAACGGCACTTCGAGAGCGTCAGAAACTATATGGTGCCGAGTTCACTGCCAACACTGGAATTAAATTGTTCTCTTGATTAGAAAGGCTTTTTTCTACGCGAGGAAATATTTGGGAGAGGTCGTTAGATGAATCTCTTATCTTAGCTCCAACTCTTACCAAATCAGATTTAAATAATATATAACGTTTATTCATAGGATGTCAGTATGAATCATAGGTCCACAGAGCATAGGATTTTTGACGCAATTTTTTTCAGTTCAACAAAAATTCATACATTTATTTTCTTACATTCAAAAATCTATAATGACGATTGTACTTTAATTAAACGAATAACTTTTCCAGGCGATTTAAAGAAATTAAAATCCGCTCTACAAAATAACAGCGTAGAACAACCTTCCGAACGACTTAATCTGACTGAGTTTTTTTTTATATAAAGTTATAAAAACAGGCGCTTATATAGTGGACATCACAATTAAGCACGTGGCGATTAACAATTGAGGATTTGACTATCAGTGACGTTGATGCATTTCGCAATATTCCCAATAATAATGCTTTTTTCTAATTATTATAGTTCACATGTAAAACTACAAAAACGTAAAGCGACCACAATGGGATTTTAACTAAATAGTACAATTTGTAAGCGCGCTCCCTCGTTAAAAAATTGATTTAATCAATATCAACTTTTCGCGCGTGTTGATTCAAGAAGAACAAGGAGATTAGAAAATAAAAACGTGTAATTAATAAAATAATAATAAATCAAAAACTCTTGTCTTTTGTCTGGAGTTCGAACAAAATCGTGAATATTTGCTTAAATTAAAGTTTTTTTTATTATTGTTTAATTTGTGTTTTTTCTTTTAAGGTAGTAAACTCATCCAAATTGGAACATTGGTTTTAATTTATATAGTCTGGATTTACACAACCCCCAGGCAGAAGATTGAAACGGCCTGTTCTTAAATTCACACCATAAAGTGAGATCCCGAATTGCTCTTACACAATTATAATGAAATTTAAATGGTCTGAGTCGAAAAAAAAAAGAGACTTTATTAGTAACAAAAACCAACTACAAAATTAGAACATCACGAAAGGGTCAATTACGAAAAAACTCCTTAAGGAGTTATTTCGTTAAGTGGCTCACTTTGAGAAACATTGAACAAGATAATACAAAAAACAATTGATTTCAGTTGCAATACAGATTAACCAAGCTGCTTGTGCTAAACGCATTTGAATAAACTGATCCCGGAAACAAAAGCACAGAGCTTGAATGCACACTCGAGATGCTCCGTTTTTTACTCGTATTCATAATAATTTATGCGTGTAAACATAGTTCGGCAAAATAGTTTTGTTTTTCCCGGTTGAGCACAAACAGGTTTTTAAACTCGGGTTTCAGGGAGCCGTACAGAACATAGTTTACTAAATTAGTCTACTCTATAGAGAAAATTCGGAATTAACTTCTACTGCCACCGCTACTGTTTGTCAATTTTTGTTTTTTTTTCTTCATGATAGGCCTGAAAGCATTTAAAATGGACACAATTTTTTATAAATTTTAAGCTCAATTTTTCTATCATTTGTCCTTTCTGCTTCCAGTGAAGAATGCACTGAGAAGGATGAAAAAAGGTAAAGCGGTTGGGCCAGATGAGTTGCCAGTAGAAGTTTGGAAGTGCATGGGAAAGATGGGGATAAAGTTTTTGACCAGACTGTTCAACAGACTATTAGTGGGTGAACGGATGCCAGAAAGGATGAGTGTGCTTATACCAATCTATAAAAACAAAGGGGACGCACAGTGCTGTGAAAACTACAGAGGAATAAAGCTAATGAGCAACACTATGAAAGTATGGGGAGATCAGCAAACAGCAATATGGATTTATGCCAGGAAAGGGAACCACCGATGCCATGTTTGCTTTAACAATGTTGGTGGAAAAATACAGGGAAGGTCAAAGAGAGCTACACTGTGTATTCGTGGACCTAGAGAAAGCTTACGACAGGGTTCCGAGAGAAGAGCTGTGGTACTGTATGAGAAAATTTGGAATAGCCGAAAAGTATGTGCGACTTGTACAGGATATATATGAGGAAGAGGAACTACAGAAAGTTTCAAGGTTAAGGTTGGATTGCACCAGGGATCAGCGTTAAGTCCGTTTTTTGTTTGCTGTGATAACGGACAAAGTAAGGAGAGAATTACCATGGACGATGCTGTTTGTTGATGATATTGTGATTTGCGAAGAGACCAGGGAAGAAGTGGAGCAGAGACTAGAATGCTGGAGGTATGTGTTGGAAAGAAGAGGGAAAAAGTAAGTAGGTCAAAGACCAGATATCTGTGCATAAATGGAGGAAATGGCGAAGAAACAGTGAAGATGGATGATACAAAAGTGCCAAGAGTAAAAGAATTTAAGTATTTGGGATCAACGGTGCAAAAAAGTGGTAGTTGTGAGAGGGAGGTAAAGAAGATAATGCAGGCAGGATGGAACGTATGGAGGAAAAGTACCAGGAGTACTCTGCGACAGGAGGTTACCAGCTAGAGTAAAAGGAAAAGTGTACAGTTCAGTGGTAAGACCAGCAATGGTGTATGGACTTGAGACGGTGGCAGTCACAAAAAAACAAATGGAAGAGATGGAAGTCGCAGAGATAAAAATGTTGAGGTTTGCTATGGGAGTGACAAGAAAAGACAAGATTAGAAACGAGTACATCAGGAGTACTATTAGGTAGAACGGTTAGGAATGAAGATGAGGATGGGAGGGCAAGCTGAGGTGGTATGGACATGTCATGAGGAGAGATCAAGAGTATGTACTGTAGGAAGAAAGATAATGGAAATGGAGTTACCGGGAAACAGGAAAAGAGGGAGACCAAAGAGAAGAATTTTAGATGTGGTGAAAGAAGATATGGGGGAAGTTGGTGCAAAGGAGATGGACGTTGAAAATAGGACAATTTGGAGAAAGATGATACACTGTGGCTACCCCTGATTAAAGGAAAAGGCCGAAAGAAAAAGTCCTTTCTTCTTCTGATACCATAACTCCCTATCATCATCGGGTCACTTTTACTTACGTATTCAATATTCACATTACGTATTCAACATATAACATGTCAACATGTCTATATTCTTTACTTTTGTGTTATGCTGTGTACCACTTATCTAGTTCAGAAAAAAGAATTATAATATATTTTTTTTGATGTCAAATCCTACCTGTGGAGCTTTTGCGCAGATGATATTTAATACTACTTCTAATTTCATTTGGACATTTCTTTTCAACAAACTATTCATGGTGAGACGTCGCTAATCTGACCTACTTCGTTTCATCAAATAATTTCGAGTTATCGGGATCGGACAAACGGCAATTATGTAAACAAGGATGACACTGCGCTGAATAAAGTAGGCCTATCGCAATATACTTCAATGTTAGGTTCAAATGGGGAATGCAAAACCAGTTACCAGGGTATACTGTACATTACTATACTGCACAAAAATAAAATACATTAAACGCATTTCAAAAAACAAAATAATGTACACACACGCATGACTGATAATGAACTATATAAAGTACTTTTGTGTCGGACTGCGAGGTAAAACACAAAACAAGCAAATTTGTTTCTAAATTTTTAGTGTTGGAGTCGGACTGCGAGGTTTCCGGATGAACGGGGTAAAATACGAGGAAAGAAATCTGTTTTAACGGAATCTGGTCGAAAAGCGAGGAAGTCGAATTAACGAGGTCTTACTGTGTTTCTAGTATCTTCAAGAACATAATTGAAACTAATGCCGACTCAACATATTTCTTCTTTGTCATGGTAAAAACGTTTGAAACCACATCCGATGTTTTCAGTCTGCAACGAATTAAATCGATTTATAGCTTTGCTGCAATCACAAAAATTTCCAAGATTTAGTATAATTTAAAAACATTCAAATCAAATCCTCTCTTAGACTTCAGTAAAAATTTTGCGAGAAATCGTATATGTCTTTTGCGACATGTATGGAGCTGCGTTTATCTGGAGAGGTATTGAACTTGTAGTAAATATACGAAATGTTTGCCTTTTGATTCCATTATAACGTTATTGCGAAGAATAAATTTTAAATGCTAGAAGCTTGAACTTAAGCGCTTGTTTGTGTTTAAACAAAATCTTTTTATTATTCGCAAAATTAAATAGCGTGGAAATGTTTTTTTACACATTTCTTATACGAGCTGCTTTTTAAACCAAACCCTTGTTTGCGTTTTTATAAAAAGGGCGTGAGAAGTACGGTATGTCTATTGACACTTTTATTTTAATCTTAGTTTGAGTAACAGAACAAATACAATTATGAAGTGGCTGGAAATAGCCATTGAATGTGTTAAAACTCCTTTTTTCAAACTGTACTTTTATTAGCGCATTAATAAGGAGTTCAGAATTTAAGATTCGTCTCTTAACAATTTTATGCCGTTGTATTTAAAGATTAATTTAACGGGAAGGGACAATTTGGCGCCAGCCATTGTGGCAGTATGTCGTTTTCGTATTTGTAAAATCTTGAAAAGGGTTTAGGGTTTAGGTTAGGGTGATTGATTATACTGTTTTATTCAAACCTTCCTGCTAGTTTCAAATAGACTGGCGCCAAAACGGTTTCGCCAAATAGTACCTTATCTTTAATTTAATACTTTGACAAAACAATTTTCAAACTAACTCCTATGGGCTTGTTTAGGTTAAACATAATGGAACCACACAACAGGTGAGAAAGGCAAACAAGGTTGAGGCGTTCTCGAAAAGATTTGAGAGAAAATGTTGAATTAAATGCTCAACGAAACAATAGGTTAGATCAGAAATTAACAAATACTTTTCGCCGCGACCCAAGACACAACCTCCAAAATTAATGCAACCTAAGCACTTGGTGCTTCTTTTTCTGAAAAAATGGAAAACGTAGTTTTGAAAAAAACACGGTTTGATTATGCCTTTCGATTGAAAACCATTTTTATAGTAAAATATTTCCCAACTATTAGATTCTTTCGCGACCCAACTTGAAACTGCAGATCTCTTCTTGGGTTAAGCTACAAACTACAGGATTCATTTTACAATCAAGTTGGGTTGCTGAAGACCGTCAAAGATCACATCCGGGTTAGCACGATAGGTTTTCTGCATTTCAAATCCTACAAAAAACATTTATGCTTATTCAAAGACGCAATGATTATCTTGGAGGCCTTTTGCTGACGGTAATATAAAAGTTTTCGTTTTTTATTCTATTTTTGCCAAAGAGAATCACAAAACAATTCGGAAAACAGATACACAATTATTAATTACTGCTGCTGTACATTAGGGCGCAATGAAAAAATACAAATGTTTGAATTTTACAATGGTCGCTTAGTGTCGTGTTGCTATGGGCAAGATAAACGTCTAGGCCAAATTTTGCGTTAAAATAAGTTCATCTTTCCCACCGACTTCTCCTGTCAATTTTTGGCTAATTTTGCCTATATATACAACACCTAGTCTAGTACAAAGCGTTGATAAATGTAAACACTAACCGACTTTTAAGTATGAGAAACAATTTTATTCAAACATTGCGATGTCTTAGCATTAATAATTGTTGTTGTTTCTCAGTTAATAATTAAAGCTGAAATGTTTCTTGGTTTTAAATGCAGGCATAATCCGTCTGCTGCTAAGTCGCTGCCTGATGTAACCATTTCTTGCCTTGTAGCCTGTCACCTCTGTGCAAGCTTCAGTCATAACCCGGATTCCTCTCTCAATTGACTGAGTGTGGTTTGGCCACTTCGGAACACTCAGCGGTTTTTCAACGATACCTAAAACTTTCTCATCACGAAGGGATGTAAAAAATGGAGGCTCAGTTTTCAGTTCAGTGTGCCATTCAATCATATGATGGTAATTCATTGCGTGAAACTTCAGCTGTGGAAGGATTACTTTCCTGATGTTCTTGGAAGGCATGTCATGTGTCTTTTCTATCGCCTCTGTATCCTCCTCTGCTTCATCATCTGTTGGTATAAGAAAATCTTCATCAATGTAAGGGCCTTTCATCATCCTCTTCCAGTTCAGAAAATGCTTCAGCCTCAGGAAATGGTTCATCTTTAGTGTTTGGTATGTATTGATCCATTAGCTTCCTGATTTTATTAACAGCTTCTCTTCTGACTGCTTCATCTTCATCTGCACACATGGCACGCAGGAGTTGGTCTGGATGAGCGAAAAAGCATTTCTTTGCACCACCTCCTTCGCAATGTATATCTCCGTGTTGTTCAGATGTTTCAGCAACTGCAAGCATACAATAGTGCTGTGCGGATCATCTGTCATGTACGAATGTCTTTTGATCTGGAACCACATTGGCACAGAGAATTTCACCATCACGTTAGCGATCCTCTGAAGTTGGTTACTTGGTTGAGCAATGGCAACATATACCCTCAATACTCTGCTCCAGAGAGTGTTTCTCCTAGACAGACAGGGAGGACCAGGTTCATTGGCTGCGAGATCATCATCCACTTTTCCTACTATAGCCGCAATCCACGTTCTGTACAAATATTTTTGGTTCCAGGATAAATCTATTACATATAAAAAACAAACATAACTGATAAACAGCTTGGTTACGTAAGCTATGCTAAGACTTAGCAAAGTCAAAACAAACGCTTGTAAATCTAACAATAATAATTTACCTCTTCCTCGGACAGAATCGGATAATCAAAAAAGATTGCAAGTCAATGGCAAGAAGGTCTGGCACTGGCTCTTTTATCTGCTGACCAATCATTCCTCGCCAGTTCTCCGGACCGCTGGGTTTGCCATCGTAATAGTAAAATATTGCCCGGAATGGAAACTCATTGCCGTGGAGCTGACAAATGCTGTAATGCAGAGGCCGGGCGAGCAGCATCTCCAGGTGATGGATAACACCTCCGTTTGGTCCGGTATTGAAATGGCAACCGTCACAACCAGCAACATATTGTGGCTGATTTGTCAACTCGTGCTAAACCAGAAAGTCATAGATGGCTCGAGCTACCACCTTCCCATGCCCAGTTTTGGGGCTCACATGAGTTAAATAGTCGTTGCCAGGTTCAGTCAGAACAACATAGTGATCATGTACTTTTATCGTTGGATTCCACCTTCCGGTTTTATTGTTTTTCACAAGAACTCTGGTCATGGTTTTCTTTCGATCAAAATATAAAGATGTTAGTTTCTTTAAATTTCCAAGCTCTTCTTCTCGCCTTTCCTCTCTGCATTGCCTCCTCTCGTCTCCCAGTTTCCGTGTTCCAATAACTTGACTTTTATCAACTTTGGTTATGATAGCGTAATCAACCAGCGTGGCCGAGGCTATGGCAGCACCAGCATAGTTTGAAACATCATACCTATCGCAAACAGAAGCAAGAGTAGGCAGTTTAGTCAAGTTTCTTTTGGAACTGTTGTCTGATATGTTCATTTGAATATAATCTTCGTCTATTTTGCTCTTGTCGTTGTCGCCTCCCTCGTAAGCACTTTCGTCAGAGAGATCAAGCTGCACTTGCTCCTGCCTGACCTCAGCTTAAACGTTTTCTATTTCAGCAGCCAACTCCATTGCCTGATCTCTTGCCGCCGCTCGGGCCCACATTCTGCTAACATTTCTGTCGATGTCAGCAATTATCATCTTCCGAGCACAACGCTGGTCAAGCAAAAATTGAATCTCACGCTTAGGAACCTTCACGTCACACTTACAAGCCAAGTGGAATCCATCACAGTTCTTTGCTTTGCAGTGCACTTGGAAACAAAAGGCAGATGGACACGTGCAATTACAAACGTCAAAGAATTCACCCATTTCCATTTTGAACTCGTTTAACTTAACAAGATTTCGCTTGTTTTTGTTGACCAGAAGACCTTTTTTGTACAATCTTTTCAATTTGTTTTCAATAGTTTTTTGATCCAAAAAAAGAATGGTTTACCAATCTCCAATCGCCCAGCCCATATTGCACAAACATCTAAAGCAGCTTTTTTCACAATCTCATTCATATCTGCAAACCTTCCAGGCTCACATTTGTACCTCCAACAATTTCGTAACACTTCACCATTTAGTGGAAGTTTGTGTGCAGAAAGAGGATCTGCCTGCCCAAACACAGCATGCTCTGTGTCTTTCCTGGTTATCCTCTTTCTCTTAGTCATTACTGCTATACTATTTACAAATTAGTTCAACTCTGAAATATAGTGTCAAAACTACAATACAATTTATTAAAACTTGTAAAAGTATGCGTGACAACTGACAGCACTGCATTACAAAAAAGTGCGACACAAGGCAACGATATTCTAACAACGGCCAACAACTGTAAGCTATGTCACAAAAAAACCTGAAATAGGTGAACGGAAAAGAGATAACTCAAAAATATTACTGCAGAACAGTGCCGAAAAATTGAGTTACACAGTGAACAAGCGGGGTGCTGATTGACACTGAGCCAAAAACGTGACTGATACAGTATCATTGCTTTAGTATAGTTTCATAAAATTGCGTCAAGTGTCAATTTTCAGTCCAAAAGTCGCATATCGTACATCTACTAGCCTAAAATTTCGTGTGTGGCTTTCAAATGACATGTGCAACAATGCATCAAGCGACCACTTTAATCTGTGACAAAAGTGTTCCCTATTGTACATATATCTTAACTGGAAAAAATAAAAAGATAACTAATAACTAAAAAGCTGTATGTAATTTTTGTGTTTAAACAAGGAAATGGAAAAAGGCGTACTTGACAATCGATAATACAGGGTGGTCCTTATAAAACCAGAAAATTTAAGTGAAAAAAGTATTTATTGAATGTATATATTGAAACAATGAGATAATTATCTTACCTATTCACAGATGCTTAAAATGGCTTCTTTGCGCTGCATGACAACGTCTTAACCTTTTAATTCAGGCTTGTGTAGAATTTTGAAGTGTGGCTGGTATAATCTTATTCCAGGCATCGACCAAGATAATTTTCAGTTCATCAATTGTGTTTATATTGTGACGATTTCTCTGTGTCTCTGACAGTAGCAAACTCCATATACAATAATCCATTACATTTAGGTCTGGGCTTTTTGATGGCCAACAGTCAGGTTCAATCAAAGGCTATCAAAGACCATCTATCACGCACTAGACTCATGATGCAAAATCGCTCTACGTATAATTGGTTTCCAAGTCATTTTAATCAAAAAAAATTCCCATCAAATTTTCCGGTTTTATAAGGACCATCCTGAAACTTAAAAAATTCTTGTTATATTTTGATGTAATAAGGCAGCAAAAATTAAAAGGCGAAGCATAAGAGAGACCCGCTACATAAAGGAACTAAAATATTTGTAAGAATATAAGAAAGCTTTTAAAGTTTAGATTAACTTGCTTAGACTCTTGAAAATCAAACAATTCATAAAGCGCACAATATACGACGTCGTCATGACTATTGTCACGTAATTATTTAGAAGGAAATGTTACTTCGTTATTTTGCTGGGCCCCAACAATTACTATCTCGCCTCAATGTTTTTAAAGATAACTAGAATATAAAACGAGGTGGATTTTCCAGGCTCTGTAGAATATCTAGTTTTCTTTTAACATATCAAAAGCAACGATTGTGTGCCTAACAAATTCGACCCCGTCGGAGCATAGCCGCAGCTGCCTGGGAGGCAATTGCCCACGCATAGGTGTTAAAAACTTGAGCAAAATCAGAAATTTCAGCGCAATGACATGGATCAAAAAATTTTTTGTGCCAAATGCAGAAAAACGTACTTACGATATTAGGTGAAAACCTTTTTTTTTTTTAGAGAACACTACTACGTTTTTGAGACAAAAATTGAGGAATCTGGGAGAAATTATTTTTTTGGTAACAGACCGTTTTTTTTTTCTTATATCCGGTAAAGTACTAAAAAAATCATGATTTCGACAAATGTCAAAAAATTTGGGCAGAATTTCATCCCCCTTTTTCAATTTTTTTTGGTCGGTACGTGCGTCGGAACGTGATTCTTTACGCCGGTTCAGACTGAAAGCAGACGCGGAAAAAGTAAAACGTGTGGTGGAAAGCGCAAAAAAAAAACAATACGGAACGACTGTTGAGGCTAAAACCGTAAAGGCTACTTAGACTAGGGCTTGGCAAAGGCAAAATTTGTGGACCCAGAAAAAATAAGAGCTGTACTTTAACAAGTCAAGCAGTTAAATAACTTAAATCAAACCAAATCCAACAAACTTCGAGTTATATCTATGAGCCTTTATATTTAAGGTAATTTTAAAAGCGAAGACTTTTTTGTTTTCGTTTGCTTTTTACGTGTCATTATTGCATAAACACATTCACGGTAGCCTTTTTGTCTAAATTTGTATTAATGGTCCGTCAAATAACAAATTATACATTCAGTGGTCTTTGAAGTTCAAAAGGTTGACGACCACTGGTTTAAATTAAAAGTGAAAAGAGTTTCAAAAAATTGCCAAAGCACAAAATATTTTGTGCTTAAAAAACCATTGAAATTTAGATATTAAAAATTGTTTATTTTCCGCGTCCGCTTTCAGTCTGCACCGAACTTATATTTTACGTTGAAAACGTTTTAGTAAAACTCTTCTTTCCTGGCTGGTCTTTTAAGCGTTATAATGCTACATTTTAATAACAGTAAATCGAACTTTTTTAGAAAATCTAATGCGTAAAATTCTGCTTGACCAATAGAAATAACTTGCTTACAAACCAGCAACAACAATCAAATAACAACTCACAAATAAATATAAGCTAAGAATTAAAAGTTTCACTACTTACAATAAATTTTCCTTGCCAGCAAAAAATGTTGAAAATTTGAAGTGCATCGCGTGAGACACAAAGAGAATCTACTTTGTAATTAGGTCAAAAAGGCAACTCAATGTCGCATATAACAGGCCTTGTAGTCAAAAGCGCTCCATCTTGTGTGCGATGGCGTTTCGTTTGAAGTGATTGGTTTATGAGTCATTCGATGAATTTTGGGCAACCCTACAAAAATTTTCTTAATTGAGATTTAGTACGTATGTCAATCAAAGAAACATTTGTAAATCAAACAAGTCAAATCAGATAAATAATTTAACTAAATTAAGCAGTGAAGTCAATGAATATAAATAAAAAATATATAAAACAATAATACACTACTTCACGTGTTCACTAAAAATTGAGATTCGTTTTATCCGGATGAATATGTTTTAAAATGCGCAAGATTCGGGTCTAGAGTCAATAGTTCAAGATTCCAGCAAAAAAAGTATGAAGCCAGCATTAAGTGTTGTCTTTGTAATTCTATTTTAAAAGACATCGCTGTTAGGTTGCTATCGTCGTATGGAAGGATTCTGACTTAATAGAATGACTGCAGTGAGATGATGGAAAAATCTACGTTTAGTATATTTTATACAGGGTGTCCATAAATTATCGTTACAATTTTCAAAGTTTGTTAAAATTCTATTTTTTGAGATATTTTCATTTGATTTGTTTTATAATGAAGGAAAATGCTTCAAGTTTTTTCTTTCTTAACAGGTACTTGTGGAAATAATTAGGTTTAAAACTACAACTTATTGATTAAGCAGAATATTTTTGAATTTAGTAAAGAAAGTAGACTTCATGAAAATGATCCCCAGAAAAAAGCCCAGGGTGTTTCCTGGTTTATAGAGACAAAGTCAGACATCCAAGCACAGCGAAACTTTAGACGCAAGTATGGAAGAAAACCACCTGCGCGATTTACCATTTGAGTATGACAAAAAAAAGTTTATCGAGACTGTTGGTATGCAACAGAGAAAGGGAGCTGGCCGACCTCAAATATCAGAAATTGAATCAGTGCGAGTGGCATATACCAGAAGCCCTAGAAAGTCCATTAGCGGGGCTTCTACGCAGTTACAGATCCAACGCTCCACTATTCACAAAGTTTTGCATAAAAACTTGTGACTTTATGCATATAAAGTGCAGTTGCTGCAAGCCCTTAAGCCAGAAGCCGCGACGAAAAGAATTTGCAGTGACGATGCTAGACAGGTTAGATTCAACCCAGGGTTTTTAAAAGATGTTTACTTCAGTGACGAGTTAACGTTCCACGTTTCTGGATTACTAAACAGACTCGATTTGAGGATATGGGGCTCAGAGAATCCGCATGATACCTGTGAGCTTGAACGGGACTCCCCTAAACTAAACGTGTGGTGTGGAATCCTGCATGATAAAATTATCGGTCCGTTTTTCTTCGCTGAGAAATCAATCACAGCTCAAATTTACCTCGACGTTTTGACAGAATACGTGTCACCGCAGCTTGAACAGTATCAACCACAAGTTATTTTCCAGCAGGACGGTGCACCACCTCATTGGGGCCTTGAAGTTCGTCTATTTTTGAAACATTTCCAGATAGGTGGATTGATAAGTGGATAGTCTCCGAGACTGCAGCATCTTTCTCCCAACTGTTGAGACTATAAATACCTTGATTTTCACTGGTTCGTCCCATTTTGACGCGATTGCCACTGATGAGAGCGTCACGAAAAGCTTATGGCTCCGATAAAATCGACTTTGTTTAAAGCGATATTAAAATTCTGTACCACAAAGAAGCTCTTTACGTAAACAGATTAAAAGTATCTTAAAAAATATGGGTATAATGAATTTTTGAAATAGTGACGATAATTTATGGATACCCCGTATATTTGATAGCCGACTATGTTGCACTTCAAATGTAGTGTCCAGTTTATTACTGTATACGAGATTTATCGTGCTGATCATCACTCATTGCTCATGCAATGGTTTCTTGTACCGTTGTTCGGACACCGGTGTCGACAGGAGGGTGAAATCACATAAGCAAATCTACTGATCTTGTTGGCAAAGACCACGCGGGCAATATAAAACTGTGGTTGTTATCAGCAAGGACATGCAGCTGATAGATTTTTTATAAACTAAAAGCAGTCCCCAGTCTTTGGCAGCTTTTCAGTAGACAGAAAGTGTAAAGTATAATGGTGTTCTTAACCTCTCCACCACGTTTAATCAGAATACTGTAATAATTCTGATTAATAGTAATCATAAAAATATGGCGTTCTTAACCACTCCACCACGTTGCTGACAAGGTTAGACATAGAAGTATCCAGAATAAAAAAACATTGTTGCAAAAGCTAGAAAACGAAAGCTGAACAGAAGATTTAAAATATGCATAATTAGCAAATTGGTAGTTTTATGCTCATAAAACTGGTGAAAAGAGAAAAGATTTTGAAGGAGGAAGATGCATAGAAAAGATGAAAGATAGGCTGATGAGTATATAACAAAGATGATGAACTGAACCGTAGTGACAAAATTTTTGATTATGGCTTCTCAAGCTGAAGGGCTTTTGAGATAAAAACTATTACGTTATGAAGTAGCTTAATGTCAAAATTTAAAGGCAATGGCATATGCTTTAATAAACAAAAATTTTAATTTAAAATCATGGTAATAAATTCATTTTTTCATTTCATCTCTATATTTAGAAAATCATCAAAGGTGCTACACATAAGACAAGAAACTACCCTGACCTGCTTCTGATGATGCCAAGATATTGGTGTCCAGTTCAAATTTTTTTATTTTGGTTTTTTAGATTTATAGAGATATGACTGAAATTTATAACTACTTTCCAAGACCACCAAGCAAGGAAAATGCTGTAAAGTGTCTTTCCCAAAAACAGGACAGAATGGCGTGAGTAGGTTTTGAACTGCAACCATATCAATCACAATCATGGCACTTCATACCACTTGACCATGCTGCTAACAATAATACATCATAATATTCCACAGTTATATGATGTAGCAAAAAACTAGTAAAAATGCACGGAAGCCTTTAAACAAGTGCATAATAGACGATCTGTTTTTACTGGAGAAATCACAAACCATTTTAGTTTGTTATTTTGAGTAATTGCATATTTTTTAACCAAGAATTATTTTTTTTAGACATTCAAGAAAATTTAAGATTAAGGAAAAAAATATGACATGGATTATCTGAAGTATGCTTTACAGGTAGCAAAGGAAATAGTACAGTTATGAGGACAATTCAAAAAGTTCTAAGACAAATGACATAAATTTAAACTTACTCAAAATAGTGTAAAAAAATGAACTGAAATCGTACCACTGATGACTTCTAAACAAATTTGACAAGTTACAGCAGTGTAGCTTTATTATTCAATGTTCCAGGTTACATATTAAAAAACAACTTTTTTGCTCCATACAGTATTTCAAATGTCCTCTCAAATGTCTTCTTGCAGTTCTTTCAAATGTTTCTTCAACTTTGGAAGTAGGGAAAAATCACTAGCATCTAAATCAGGACTACCGGGAGGGTGTGAAAGGATTTCCCAGTGAAACTCTTGTAAAATTATTCTTATAGTCTTGGCCATGTATACTGGAGCATTGTCATAATCAAACAGAATTTGATGATGGAGCTTTCCAGACGCTGTATGGAGCAAAAAAGTTGTTTTTTAATTATAAGTAACCTGGAACATTGAATAACAAAGTTACAATGCTGTAACTTGTCAAATTTGTTTAGAAGTCATTAGTGGCACGATTCTAGGTCATTTTTTACATTATTTTGACTATGTTTAAATTTACATCATTTGTCTTAGAACTTTTTGAATTGCCCTTATATACCACAATGTGGCTATTATGCAATTGGTATTAATGGGTTAGTCAACTTTACAATTCTGCTTTTAAGAATAGGAGTTTATTTTAAACATAATAATGATATTAAAAAAATATTTCAATGATATCAAAAGATTCAAAACTAGAATCAATAAGAAATTAAAAAGTGCTAATTTAAATAAAAAAACAAAAACTGACTGAACCACATGTTTGAAGCTTATTGATTGAAGACTGCAAGTTTATGATTTGAAATTCACTTGAGAAAAAGAAATAGTCGCAACCATAATCAACTAAATAATCTACAATTTTTGTAAACAAACCTTAGAACCTGAAAAAATAATTGTTTAATTAATATCTTTATTTGCTTCTTTAAAATAAAGGTTACTATACTAAAAGCAGGTCAAGATTCTTTGCCTTGAAGAATTCTAACTGCTGAACTTAATATCAATTTAATTTATCAAACATGGCAGCAATAGCAAGTCTACAATTCTTTCCTATTAACTGTGATCAATATAGATATGCAAAAAAGTTTGCATATTTATCCAATAATATAAGTTTTTCTATTTGGAATTGCTCTTTTGCACAACCTTATTATACAATATACAAATCTTATTAGAAATGCATTGGGCAAAATTTTAATTTTATCAAAGGATATGGTTTTAATAATCGCATATGACTACAGGATTAAATAAACAACATAAGCATTTAAATAGCTTTGTTCATAACACAAACAACATTATTATCAAAAAAACAATACTTTTAAAAATATAAATATATATAATAAGGATATTTTTCATTGCAATCTGACTTTAAAACCATCATTATTCTATCATATAATGCTGTCTTTGTAAAAATCTTAAATTCCAATATTAATGCAAACAAAGAGCTATAGAAAAGATTTTTCATGAATTAACTAACAGCATAGTATATTTTTCAATAATATTTCACAAGTTTTAAATGCACACAATTGAAAAGGAATCAAACGTATGACATTTGCTTATATTAATTTTGATAAAAAATAAACATGAACTTAAACTTTTTATTACTTTACAATAAAAGATGGTTCATATGGTTAAAACAAATGCACATAAAAACGTTCATCTAATAAAACTAGCACTTATTTATTTGATAGCACTTCTACTAACAGAAATACACTAATACATGCAATATTAAAAAATTCTTCAAAAATATGTATCATTAAAATCCAGGTTACTTTTGCTATGTGAAACAGGATTGAAATAGTAATAGTGCAAAGACTTCTTCATACCTTTGTTTCAGCACATGCAACTACCATTGCAATATTCAAAATTAATAACGCATAGAAATAGTTACAATGCCTTAAATAATGCCTAGAACAAATTCAGTATTTTTTGATTAAAAAAAATTTTTGGATTAGAAATAAAAACTGAAAACTAAGTAATTAAAAACTCGTAATTATGCACACTAGACTTTAATTTTAATAAAAATGTTTAAAATGTTCAGAGCACTTTTAAAAGATGAAAAGTTTGATTAGTTATCACTAAACAATGCATAAATAATAAAACAAAACCTTATAACTGTAAAGTATAAATATCAAATTAATTAATGAGCCCAAGCTATATTCTTGAAAAATTTGTTAGTACAAAATTAGAAAATAGCATAAATTAAACTCATTTCAAACTGAACCCTGACAAATTTCAAATAAAGTGTTTAAATTAAGTTCAATTCATGCTATTTTTATATTATTCATATATATAAACAATGTAACTACTTCTATAATTGTATATATATATATATGCATAAATTATAGCTGTGTTTCAAAAATTGATTATTACAAGATAATATTGAAGATAAAAGTAATACTAATACAATAGACCTTGATTAATCTGGATTCAGTTAATGCAGAATTTCACTTAAGGCAGATATAACTGAAAGTACAAATGATATCCTATATATTGTAATTCTTAATAAAAAGCTTTGGATTATCTAAAATTTGCCCAATTTGGATGATTTTGTCTGTCAAATTGAATCCAAATTAACCAAGGACTACCATACAATTAAAAAAATTCAAGAGCAAAGCTCTTATTTTTTTTGAAGCAATTGCTACTCCCGTTAAAATTCAACTTTGTCAAATGATAAGTACACAAGTATTATAATTTTTTCCAGTCTTAATTGAAGAAAAATTAAAAACTTCTTTCCAGATGAATTAAAATAGTTGAAATATTTTTTAAAATTATTGTCTATATTCAATACGTATTTTTGCAAATGAATATAACTAAAAAACAACAATTTGACATGTTTAAAATTATTTAAATTCATAATTTTATTTCAAATATTAGAAGCCTCTTGTATTTTTTTCATAAGTTAACATGGGGTTTGCTTAAAATATAGGCTTAAATAAGAAATTTGACATTATATCTATTATTATATTTTAATTAGATGAAAGTCAAAACATTAATATCTAAAATATTTTTCTAAAACTACTTATTTTAACTGTTTTTAAAGATAGCATAACAATATTGGGAAATTAAAATCTTTACAGTATGCTATGATTAATTTGAAAATATTGTTGTGACTTTGAAAGTAGTAGAAACTGTCATAAAGTGCTATTCTAAACTGCACAATAATACGATAAAGAGTTGAGAAAATTTAATGTAGTTGATAGTTACTACTATTTTAGAACTTCAAACCATTTAAGCACATTTTTGTGTCATTAACGTTATTTCAAATAAATACAACACTTTAAAAAGCAAGTGTGACCAATATATTGATACAATGACCTTACAAGTATGACAGTTTAGAAGTATTCAATGGTTAATTGTGTCATCAGGATTTCAAAATTTATAAACTTGTTTAAATGACTTAGAACAAAATTTTCACAGCTATTCTAATAAAAATACTTTTAGTTTCATATTCAAAATTTTTATCTTATGAAAAACTATTACAATGCTATTTTTACAATGGTTCAGCAATTAATCAAAAGTTAATTTTTGACATAAATTACACTATAATGTACAGTCAATAATCAAGGTTAACTAGTCTTTAAAAATTGAAAATGCATATGTACATTTACTAATAGCTCATAATTTTATACTTTATGATGTCATATTTTAAATTAATCCAGCTCAAATTTTTACCTTCATTTTAAAATTAACAAAGAAACAAGATACAAAAGTGTTGTTTATGAAATAACAAAAATATTGTGATTTTATTAAAAAAAATTTTTTTTAATCATCTTAAGATACGATTTTAATCTGAACAAATAGAATTTTTGATTTTATAACCTTTATTTACCAAGAAATATAAATAACAGATCAAAAAGTTATAAGAAGTATTTAGGAAAATGTCTTACATTTGGAGTTAACTTTTTTATAGGAAAATATTTTTAGGTTGAATGTCAACTATGTTACAAAACTTGTAATTGCATAGTTGAACAAGTTATCAACTAAAGCTAATAATGCAAGAAAAAACAGTTTTATAAAAAAGTCCACTTAATGGTGAAAAACATTCATCAAATTTCATGAATTGCCTAGGTCTCAACACAATAATCACTTTTTAATATCTATGTGAACGAGATCTATCATTATATGGAGAACGTCTAGACTGTCGATTGTGAGTACGAGTACGACTTACAACTCTTCGACTATCATGAGAATGGTGCAGATTTGGGGAATCTCTGCTTTTATATCTTCTGCCATCACATGGCCTGCTTGGGTGATCAGTGGTTGGTTGATAAGATCGACTTCTGTTTAGTTTATTGACTGAAGGAGATGGCCTTTGATAATGAGGGGAACTTTTTCGACTTCTGTTATAATGGTTTCTTTTATGATCATCTCGATATGAGTGCTGTTGCTGCATGGAAAAAGAACCAGAAGAATTAAAGCTCTGGCTTCGAAGCATTGGCTCAGGAGTGCTTGTATTTTGAGGAATATATGGAGGATGCATAACTAAAGGACTATTAGGAGTCATATAAAGTTCTTGCTCTCTTGATAAATATGGATTATTACTAAAAATAGGAGCATGTGATGGGGGCATCATTTGATGAGCATTTCCATTCTGAAATTGGTTATTCTCACATAACTTTTCATTATACTTTGGTTCTGGTTCAGATGTAGATTGGTTTTTCTTTTGCTTTACACTTAATCTCAAAGGAGAATTAAATAAGCTGATTCCATTTAATAGTTGAATTGCATATTTAACAGAAGCAATGTGCTTAAATGTCACAAAGCCATATTTCATTGGCTTTTTCGTACGACTGTCAAGTGGGATTTTAACACTTCTTAAAGGACCAGATTGAAGAAAAAGTTCATACAAAAGTTCTTCAGTGACTCGTAAATCCAAATTTCCCACAAATACAGTAAAATCATCTGTGTTTTCTTGATTCATTATAAAAACTAATTTTATAATCTACAATTTAAAAAAAAAACTATAAGGCAAAAACATGACATTTCTGTATAACACATATAATCCAATAATATAAAATTAATTGAAGATCAGTCAATACAAAAAAAGGTTTAAATAACACAAATTACATGAAAGTTTTGTTTAATTAATAAACTAATTAAGACAAAGTGGTAGCGTACCTTTAAATTACCAGTGTAGGCAGTGTATAGGTAGTGTAGGCAGTGTGGGCAATGTATAGGTCAGTGTATAGGCAGCGTATAAGAAGTGCATAGGCAGTGCGAGGAGGGGTGGATTAGTCCACTGGAAGTTTGGAAATTTTCCTGGTGGGCTGGTGCTTTTCTAGGCCAGTTTCATCATCAGTTGTAACTTTTTCATATTATAAATAATTATGAAGGAAAAGTTTATTCTGGAAAACAATAGTTGAAACTATGTTTTAGTTGAAACTATCAGTTAAAGTCTTTCTCTATTGGACTGCCTATACACTGCTCATACACTATCTATACACTGCCTGCACTGCCTATGCACTGCCTACATTATCTACACTGCCCATACACTGCCAACACTGGTAATTTAGAGTAACTGAAAAGGTAATTTGAAGTAACTGAAGAGGTATATATTAAAAACTAAAAAAAATTGATATCTTAATCCACAGTGCTTTTTTTTCTTTCAACTGCTTAATTTGGAAAATTTTGCTACTAATTCATGTTTTATTCTTAATCAATCAAAATACCAACAATAAAATAAGCAAGCAGAATTATTAAACAAGAAAAAAAAACAAAAGAACATTTGATATATGGGTTTGAAAGTGGTGATGATGATAATATTCAAGAGATGATTCGAAAATGAGCAATAGCAATATATAAGAAAGGTCACAACGTATTGAAGCAATGATCAGTTATAGATTTTCAAGAAAACAAAATTTAGTAGAAAAAACACAAACCAGTGAATGAGTATCTGATCAACAATTCTGCAACAGCAAGTCAAAAAGAATAAATTATAGGATTATGTATCCCATAAACTGTTAAGGCGTGTTTACAGCCGTTTACAGTACTTTTTTCTTTCAGCACGATCTTGGTTTGTTTTATTGATGCTCAAATCCACTCATTTTTTCTCAAAAACATGAGTGGATTTGAACGTCAATAAAACAAACCAAAATCGCACTGAAAGAAAAAAGTACTGTAAACGGCTGTAAATGCGCCTTTATTTTTTAACTGACTATCATTTTGAGTCTCTTCAAGAAGTTGTTGTAAGCAATTTATGTTTGTGAAACTAACCTGGGTGCTCCTGTAACTACTATTGCTTTTTATAGTGATCTTTTTCTTTTTGGTTTGTTTTTCATTTCATCCTGGTGTTGTGGGGGGGATTCTGGTTTAATTTCATGAAAATTACTTATGGTGACTACTTGAAAAGATCATACTTTAATTCAAAAAAATACTTTCTTAAATTGCTTAATTTATTCTTAAACACAACCTTAAATTAAATGGAATTAAGAATAAGAGCAATGCAATAAAGAAACAAAAAAAGATAAAAGAAAGGAGCAAATTAAAAATCAATATTTTGAATGTTACAAAACCCAAATTTTGCTCAACTGGACAGGATAAATCAAATTTAATCATCAAATTAAAAAAAGACTCTTTTATGTTTATTACTCTCATGTCTCTATTTCTCTTGTTTTTACTTCTCTTTTGTTTCTAACTTTCTCTTTTATCTAATTGAAACATTTTTCTTTCTGACCACATTTTCCATTATATTTTTTTTTGTCTATTGTATTGTGCTTGACAGGGGTTCCTTAAAAATATACAGTTAATGTGGTTGACTTGGTTAGTTATATAAAACTAAATTTTTTAAAAACCAACTGAATTTCTAATGCAAATTAATACAGAAAAGCGAAATAATCGTTTAAATTTGAAAAGTTGGCAATGCAAACATGGTGGTGTTACTAATAATTTAATAGGGGCCTAATTATTATGATAACAAAAATTGTCTGTTTATGTTAATATATTAAATTTTATTTATATAACTAATCAAAAATTTTTCTGCTTTGGTAAGGACTCATGCAAGTCAAAATTATTAAATTAAAAAAAAATTTTTGCAATTATAAACGGGACAATGTTTTATATTGCATGTTGTTATTTACAATTGGTTCTGAAAAACTTAATAAGCTTTGATGAAGTATTTAATTTAACCAACCTAGCTTGGTCCTCCTATATCAAAGCAAGTCAATCTTGCCAATCTTGCTGTTGCAAACATTAGAAAATAACTATGCTTTCCACCATTTGTTGACCATTGATAATGCCAACTTCACTGACTATAAAATTTTAAAAGATTCTGCTTGACAGAGATTAAAGGTTAGGGATGTCTGAATATATAATAAACAGCAAGCAATATTTTAACTGTGCAATAGACAGAGAGTTGCTTACAATTAAATGCAAAAAAAATTAAAAATGAGAATTGCAACATGAGATAATAAACATAAAAGCAATCCAAACACCTATCTGTGAATAGCTTTTGATTACTATTTACAAGATAATCTACATCAGGGTTTCCCAAACTGTGTGCCGCAAAAAGGATTAAAAAGTGCCTCAAAATTTTTGTGTTTTGACAGAAAGCCATAGAGACTTGGTCTACAGATGACTTATATGTTTTATGAAATTTTAATATTGCTAAAAATCTTAAATATAGGCTGCTTCAGTAAAAATGTAAATGAAAAGAGGCCATTTGCATAGGCACACCCTTTCATTAAGTGTTGCTGCTATCACATAATAAATATAATTTCTGTATGTGAACTTGAACAGTGTATTAAGTGGGCTTTTACCTTTAGGAAGTGTGGCGCAAGCAAACTCTTAATTTATTAGAGTGCCATAGTGAAAAAAAGTTTAGAAAGTACTGGTCTACAAATTATGAAAAATTTAGATAAAAAAAATATAAAATATTTATAAATATAATAAAACATAAAAGAAAAATTATTAAATTGATTTATGACTGCATGAAATAAACATTAAAACTAACATTAAAGAAGTAATTTTGCCAGTCAAATTTTAAAAAATTAAAAATTGTTATAAAAAACTTCTGTCCAATTTTGATAAATAAAAGGATCAATTAAGAAATTTAACACTTTAAAATTTTCAAATATAAGCTTATAAGAAAAAAAACTGCAATGAAATACTGTGAAATGGCAAATAACCTTAAGTCTATTAACATTAGCCTAAAACAGGGGTTCTCAAACTGGGGTACATGTATTCCTAGGGGTACATTTAGGCTTCTCAAAGGGTACATTATTATGTGACAGAATGTCTTTATTTAAGTTAAATTCCATGTCCGAAAGAAATAATAGACTCAAATGTCTAGAATTTTCGAATCCGGTAGATTGTAATTACAACAAACAGGACAATTAAGAAAGAAGACGTTTTTTTACAAATCACTGTGATTTTGGGTTTGAATGGGGAAATTTTCTGGCTGCTGTAAAGTTAAGACTTTTCTTTTTTTTTAAAGATCACCTTGATTTTCGGCATAAATCAAGAAAATTTGTATTTGATTCAAAGTGACAACCTTTTTTTTTCAGAGATCATCTTGATTTTGGGCATAAATAAAGGAAAATTAATGGCTGATTCTAACTTCTGATTTCTTTTTTAAAGAAATGTCACAAAATTATGGGGGTACATGCAAACCTGCTACAGTGTCCAAAGGGTACCGATGAACTAAAAGTTTGGGAAACCCTGGCCTAAAACATATATAGCATTTCTTTGAAATTTATATCTTAATTTGACACCTTTTGATACTTGACACATTTATAAATAAAAGTAATTTTTAAAACAAATAAAAAGCTGCAGAAATAACAAATTTATATATATATGCTTATATTCATAGTTTTTAATTAAAAAAATAAAAAAATTAACTTAAATTTAGTTAATGTATTATATACTTTTAACAAGCTTTTTGAAACTTGATTCCAGAAAAACTTATCATCTGTGTAAGAATTTGATAATTACTTATTGCTTGTGCTTTAAGGCAGTTTAAAAAAAAGATATTGATGTTGTGGTACAATTCTGATTATAGCTATTTATAAATAAAAGTATCTTTAAAACTTTTTTGGGTGCAGAATTAAAAACTTTCTGCAGTTAGTTTGCCCTTAATTACCTTGTGGGTATTGAAGTATTTTAGGGTACTCCCATTAATTGCCCTTGATTACCCTTAATATAAGTTTTTGAAAGCACAGTGAATAATGAATGAAATTCAACCTTTTTAGTAATTAAAACACTTGACCTGCTAAAGTTTGTCTTTAAATTTAATATAAAGATCTATAGAAAAATGATAAAAAATTCATATTTAAAAGTGTTTATACAATTTACATTAATTAGCTGCAGTGATGGCCTTGCAAAAAGAAGCCCAGAGCAAATAAAGTAAGGGAGAGCCACTATCTAATGTTTCAAAGCAAAGCAATCTTCAAAAAAAAGGCCATGTCATAAGGGGAGCCTTTTTAGTGTATCAAAAGAAAGTAACCTCTAAAAAAGGTCTTCAATTTAGGAGGGGTGCACTATTCATCATCCTTAAAACAGTGTGATCTCTAAAAAAAGTCATCGTTTTATTTGGAGGGACACTTTTTAATGTATCGAAACAAAGTTATCTCTACAAAAAAGTTTTTTTTACACACGCCACTGACGTCCTTCTGCTACTATGAAGAAATAGAGCAATATCTTGCGTAAGGGGACAACTTTTTGAGGTATTTTAGGGGGGACCTGGTGCGACCGCTCCGTTTGTATCCTATTAAAGCCATTACTAATTAGCTTATTACCACACTGTGCACCTAGGACGTAAATAATTAGATAAGCCTAAAAGATGATAAATCCAAAATAGCAGCTTGCCGTGATGACGTTAATGTATAAAAAGCAAATGTTTATAAAAATTCTTTAAAAAAATTAAATTAAAATTTCAATACAAACCGTGTGGCTTTGCACAAAGTTATGGCTGATGAGTGAAGACCTCTTTTCAAACACAAAGAAAATCAAAGCAGAAGCAAAAGTTTTTAGAAAAATTTGACGGAACCAAAAAAAAAGGATTCACATTTCAAAAGAATTTCTACTCAGTGATCGGGCACCGAAAAATTTTTTCGCATGAGGGGCAAAATTTTAAAAAGGCATCCTTTTTGGTTAAAAAAGCACTCCTATAAAGCCTTTTCTACAGTAGGCGTAGTTCCTTAGCGTAAAAGTGTTTATTTATTGTATTTCTACGCCAGCTCTTACTTTGAAATATAATAATTAACCACTGTTACGCTGAGAAACTACAGCTAGGGTAGGCAAGGCCTAACAAAGGCAATTTTTAACGCATTGAAAAAAATTTTGCAAAAAAACCTAGTTAAGATAAAAAAATTGAACGGAAGTTTTGTTCAACTGTGGTTGTCCAGAATTTGAAAATAGCAAGTAGAATTGAAGTCATTCCCACATCTTTTCGAAAATATCATCAGAACGAAGAAGAAACAACGCAGACTGAGTTATAAAGTAAAAAAAGAACTTTGATTGCTCAAGAATGAATTATTATTCAAATAATATATTAGTGAATGATTATTTACCAATATATCATTCACACACACACACACACACACACACATATAGGGTATATATATATATATATGTATATAGCTTATAGCCTATATATATAGACTCTATTTAGGCTATATATTATTCACCGATTCCCCTTTATAAAAACTTGTGCCCAATTTGATAAAAATCTACGTAATCAGGTCATTGACCACGATTTTAAAATTTGATGGCAAAATTTCTTAAGATTTTCTTTATCTGAAGAGGGTTAATGTAAGCCGAAAACGTTTAGGGTTTTGTTTGTTTTATTTTATATATTTTAAATCTGGTATGAATGGATTAGTGTTGCTGTATAGAATTGTGGTAAGGTAAAAAAAAGAATACTCTCTTCCTAAATTGCAAATAAAAGATTACCTTTTTCTCAAATAACGGAATATAAACAGCCACGCCAAGTTAAAAGTTAAACACGGTTTTTTTGCTATTCTGATCCGGTTCCAGTCACTAAATGATTTAAGGACTCAACTCCAGTCCAGCTTATTTTTTAAAGAGGACTGAAGTCATTTCAACTCTGCATGGAACACGTATACCTGATAAATTTTACAATTATTCAAAAAATTATACCGGTCTACAAAGTGAAAAATGTCCAATCTACCTCCAACTTGCGCAAATAGAAACTTTTTTTGAGAAGATTAAAAAACAAATCACTACGGCAGTCAAAAATTGCTTCTTTGTCGTCAAATCATCAGTTGTTTTTATGACCCAACAACTTTTACAAACAACAACAAACACTACCTTCCCACCATTGTAGCAATATCATCTACCAATTTGTGTGATAGTTGGTACTCGTACGTCAGGTTTGTCGTTTAAACTTATTTTTATTAACCAAAAAGATTTTGCCTATGACCTGAAACTTTTTTAGGTATCTCTCTTCTCAAACAGTAAAAGCTCTCTTCTTTATTTTACATTCAGTTTGGTTTGCTTTTTTAATACTCTTTCAGCGTCAGGTCTACACATTATAGTGTGAGATCAACTACTTCTTGTTAGCACTACCGCTGCATTATTTAGCATATATTTCCTTACATTTATTCTAGCGATACACACTTCGTACATCTTCTAAGAATGACACATATAGATTGAAATTTTTCCCATGACTTTTCAGCAGAAATGATAAAGATGAGACTAGAACATCGGACGACCAACATCTTGCATTCTTTTCACAATCACCGTTTTAGCGTCCAACTACGATTGCTCAATTGTCTGTGTATGTGCGCTCCTATCACCGAATCCAAATGCAGTGGAATCACGTGGATCCCGTGACCTGTGCACGTGATCGGCACAGGTCACGTGTTTGACGCGTGGGCAGTCACGTCGGCACGTCACATGTTTGATGCGGTAGACCTCACACTAAAGTAGAATTGCTTTTCTTCATTCTGACGATTTACTGGGTAATTAGAATTAAACGAAAAGCTTTTGAAATAATTCTAATTTTATATGCTTTTATCAAAAAGTTTTCTCATATATAATTTGGCTGCAGTGTTTTATTTCTTAGCTTTCTACTAATTATGATGAGCCAAAATTGTCTTTGGCTCAAAAAGGTGAACGTTTTGGATGTTATCTTTTTTCTTTTTTTTTACCTGATTGCACAAAACAAGATTTTTACTTTTAAAATTCTTTTTATATTTTGGTCTTTACTAAGTTTTTAGTAAAAATTTTCTCCAATACGCTGAAATTTATATTTCTTAAGAATGACTTTTGTAACAAAAAAAGCGTTTTTTTTCTAAATCTTGCTTCCTTGCTAATTACTATTACTTGGTATGTAACAACGCTTAGTAGTGTAGCGTTTACTTACTAATCACACTATCTGACTTCGCGATACATGACCCGTTTCTAACAATGCACTTTTAATAATGAATGCTTGAACAAAGAACGCGCGTACAAAATCATAGTAAGCGTTTTCACGCATGCTTGCGCACCGACGTCTCTTGTCACATGAGTCTTTCGCGCGCGCCAGCTGATTGGTCGCCACATAGCTCCCCCCCAGCGTTGTTGTACGACTCTTGTATACCAGCGATATAGTCTTTGACAATATGTGGCGGTCGTCGAACTGATCGTCCACTGCGTGTAGTTGTGATGCCTGGAGATTTATTAGGGAGCGGCGACGAAGAGGAAGGCGTCGAAATGTCTTCTTCTTGGTTGTTGAATTGTGGTGGATATCTTCCTGTGGCCAGGTATGCTGTCTTGAGACGGTCAACTGAAATGTTTTCTGTTCGTCCATTTACGTCGAGGGTGAAAAATTTCTCAGATGTGGAGATAATTCTGTATGGTCCTTCATAAAGTCGTTGCAGGGGTGTCTTGTGTTTATCGATTCGTACATAAACGAAACCTGTATGGCCAAGAGAGGGTGGGTAATAGGATGTAAGAGATGAGTGGTGTGTCGGGGGTGGTGGAAGGGTTTCATGCATCGACTTTTGCAGGTCGCGAAGAAATGTGGTTGAAGGTTGTAGAGAAAGGGGTGGGGTGGGGTCAATGAATTCGCCGGGGATGCGTAGAGTAGATCCGTACACTAATTCGGCGGGAGAACATCCCGGTTCTTCACGCCAAGTTGTTCGTAAACCAAGGAGTGTGAAAGGTAGGTGTTCCATCCAATGTGGAGATGTAGTGCGGGCTTTGAGGGAATCTTTGAGTTGTCGATGCAAGCGTTCTACCATGCCATTAGCTTGTGGATGGTAAGCTGTGGTGTGTTGTTGTTTAATGCCTAACATTTTATTTAAATTTGACCATAAAGATGAAGTAAATTGTGGACCTCGGTCTGATGTGATATCTGCCGGTACTCCAAACCGGGAGATCCATCCTCGTATGAGAGCATTTGTGCAGGTAGGTGTTTTTGCGTCGGGGAGGGGAATGGCCTCGGGCCATCGGGTAAATCGGTCGATAATGGTGAAGAGGTATGTCATTCCTTCGCTCGGAGGAAGTGGACCGACTAAATCTACGTGGATGCTGTGAAAGCGCCCTGTTGGTTAAGACCTATGAGAGAGTGGGGCTCGGATGTGGCGATGCACTTTGGCTGCTTGGCAACTCTGGCATTCTCGGCACCATCTGCGAATGTCTCGTTTAAGGCCGTGCCATACATAGCGGTCTGCAATTGCCCGTTGAGTGGGGCGTGGTCCGGCGTGAGCTAAAGAGTGTATAGCTTGGAAAACTCTGTAGGTCCATTCCTTTGGAAGCACAGGACGAGGTTTCCCAAGTGACATGTCGCAAAGGAGGGAGACGTCGCCGAATGGTATATCTTGAAGCAAAAGGTTGGTTATTGAGGTTCGATACGCTGCAATGTCTTGTGAAACTGCTTGGTCGTTTGCTAGTTGTCGAAAGTCAATGGGAGGCTCTGTGATAGTGTTGATTCTTGAGAGTGTATCGGCTACCACGTTTAAATTTTCCTTTTACATGTCGTATGTCAGAGGTGAACTCGGCTATAAACGACAGGTGGCGGGATTGACGGGGCGAGCGGTCAGCATTGTTGGACAATGCGAATGTTAATGGCTTGTGGTCGGTGTACAAGGTAAAGGGCTTGCCTTCTACGAAATGCCGAAAGTGGCGTACAGCCTGGTACGCTGCCAGTAGTTCTCTGTCGAAAGTACTGTATTTCTTTTCTGCAGATGACAATTTTCGGGAAAAGAAAGCGATGGGTACCCAGTAACCATTGTGCAATTGGTCAAGTTGTGCTCCAATGGCCAAGTCAGATGCATCTACAGTTATGCTGGTAGGTGCGTTTGCCTTAGGATGGTGTAGTAAAGTAGCATGTGCCAGCGCTGCCTTGGCGTTTTCGAAGGCCTTCTGACATTCTGTAGTCCACGTAAGTTCTTTGCCTCGGCCAGACGATGCGGCATGCAGAGGCGCAAGCTGCGAGGCGATTGTGGGGAGGAAACGGTGGTAGAAATTTATCATGCCCAAGAAACGTTGAAGAGAAGAACGAGAATCTGGCGTGGGAAAATTGCGGATAACCTCAATGCGGCTCGGGAGAGGTCTAACACCTTCGACTGTGATAAGATGTCCTAGATATTCGAGTTCTTGAACGCCAAAAATACATTTGGATTTTTGAATTATTAATCCGTTTGAGGACAACAGTGTAAAAATCTGTCTAAGGTGATTGTAGTGTTCCACCGGTGATTTACTAGCAACCAAAATATCATCTAGGTAGACGAAAACAAAATCTAAGTGTTGGAAAATGCTGTCCATGAGTCGTTGAAAGGTTTGTGCTGCGTTTTTTAACCCGAAAGGCATCCGAAGAAATTCCCAGAGGCCAAAACTAGTGGCGATTGCGGTCTTGGCAATTGAATCTTCGGCCATAGGAATTTGGTGATAACCACGAATGAGGTCTATTTTGGAAAAAATCTTTGCTCCAGCCAGTCGTGTGTTGAAATCGTGAATATGGGGTAGTGGATAACGATCGTCGGTGGTAATTTGGTTAAGGCGGCAATAATCGCCGCACGGTCTCCATCCCCCAGAGGGTTTAGGCACCATGTGTAGGGGGGTGGACCAAGGTGAATTGGAACGGCGAATTATGCCTGCCCGCTCTAATTGTTGAAATTCGGCTTGGGCTAGAGCTAGTTTTGGGGCAGTTAAACGCCGAGGTCGTGAATGAACTGGTGGGCCGCTGGTGACAATATGGTGTTCTACACCGTGTTTACTCACCTGGTTTTGTAGACTGGGGGCTAAAATTTGTGGAAATTGTAGCAATAGTTGATTAAAGCGGCTAGGTGCGCCCAAAACTAAACCACAGTGACTGTTCGGTGTGCGCTCTGTATGTGCAGCGAAAATATGGCCGTGATTTAAATCGACCAGTCGGCGTCCGCGTAAATCGATGGCAATGTTATTGGCCGTAAAAAAATTGGCGCCTAGTATAGGGCGAGCGACGTCGGCTAGGTAAAATTTTTGACGATATCGCTTTCCTTGTCCGAGAATAAAAGTAATAACACGTTGTCCCCATGTGTTGATTTCGGAACCGTTGGCCGCTGTGAGGTTTTCTGTAGGGGTACGTTTGCGCTTGTCGTTTGGGGAAGCAGAGAAAACGCAAACGTCAGCGCCGGTATCTACTAAGAAAGATGTCCCTGTGGCGCGATCCCACACTGACAAGGTGTTAGTTTTGATTAAGCCGACCGCCGCGGTCATTGGCGGCCGGCTTGCCCGTTTTCCTGCACGGTGATTGACGATGACGTTGCCACTGGGAGTAAGCTCGCAAAGGGGCAGCCGGGTCTGCAGGTACGTGCGTTAGGACCGAATTTTTTATGGTAGTAGCAGATAATGTGATGGGTGGAGGGATTAGGTTTGGGTTTGTGTTTTGGTTGTAAGTTCTTAAGATGTCTGGGGCTTAACGCCGATACCGAGTTGATAGGGAGTAACTCGTTAGCTTCGATAATACGGTCTGCAGCTAAAGCTAATTCCTGTAGATTTGGAAATTCTTGGGCCGCTAGAATTGCACGAACCTGTGAAGGAAGTTGTGCTAAAAAAATGCTCGCCGAAGGGTGTCGGCGTCATTGTTGAGGGACTCGAGATAGCGTAGAAATGCGGAGGGCTTCTTGTCCCCAAGCCCTGAAATATTAATAAGCTCGGCGTCTTTTTGTAGTTGAGATTTACCAAACGCGTTGGTAAAGCTGTTTTTAAAGCATTATATTTTCCTTGCTCCGGTGGGTTTAGAAGAACTGCTTTAACTTCTGCGGCTGCCCGATTGTCTAATGCTGTAATTATGTAGTCGAATTTAGTTTGATCAATAATTATAGATTTAGATCTAAATTGTGCTTCGGCTCGAAGAAACCAAATCTCCGGGTCGTCTGTCCAAAACTCTGGGAGTTTAACTGATACTGCTTGAATCTTAGTCGTTGACAAGGCGTTTTTTGTTAACTTGCTGACTGCTTCAGTTAACTGCGTTAAAATTTCACTGTCTGCTGACATATCAATGTTTAACAAAGTTAATCCAGTAATTTCAGCTTATTTTCTGCTATTAAAAAATTTTGGGCGTATTCGACTTCCGGGGTCACCAATGTAGCGTTTACTTACTAATCACACTATCTGACTTCGCGATACATGACCCGTTTCTAACAATGCACTTTTAATAATGAATGCTCGAACAAAGAACGCGCGTACAAAATCATAGTAAGCGTTTTCACGCATGCTTGCGCACCGACGTCTCTTGTCACATGAGTCTTTCGCGCGCGCCAGCTGATTGGTCGCCACAGTAGCCCCTTGTCTAAACAGATATTTTACAAACTTTGTGGGATTTAATCTTGGCCGAAAATATATAATTGTAAAGACAACCAAATGCTTCTGTTTTGTGAATTTATAAAGGCACGTCCTGTCGCCTTGTGCCCCACGTTTTAAAAATATTGCAGAATAATTGCCCCCTACCTCCCAGTTTTCAACGCTCTAGGCAGTGATTAGAAGACAAAAAATAAAGTTGTATTTGACTTTTACCTGCTGTCTAAGTGATGCAGTTAACCTCACCTAAGAATATAGGTTATGTGCTGTTATATAAAAAAAGGGAAATAGCTGTAGGCCTATCTTTGCTTTAGTAATACGATATACCCCGTTAGCGGCAGCCCACAAACATTCACTTATCTGACGACGGACGGGCCAACATTGAAGTGGTCGCAGTCGCTAATTAATCGCGAATCGAAGTTCTTCCGACGCAAATAGAATTGTTTAAATTGGTACTTAATCAAATAGTTTGTCAAAATACTGCTAAATCACGGTGATTGCTCAAAAGTTTTTAAACAAAATTTTAAATTTATAAATGTTATTAACCAACTTTGTTTCAACGCGTTCGACGCGGTATCGATGCGTCGTCTTTCCGACGCAGATAATACTGTTTCTAATAAAAGAAAAAATTGTTTAGGCCTATATTAAAAAATACTGACGTGATGACATTAGAACTTTTACATAAAAATTCAAATTTTAATTATGTTCATTATCCAACCTTGCACCAACATGGGCCCGACATCGCTGTGCCGACATTGTTTTGTACCTGACATGCGCAAACTCAGGTTCACTATCCGGCCCGCAAAACTATTCTTTCCGGATCGCCATAACACTTTATCCAGTCTGCCAAGCATTCGCTTGACAGTCCTATCCAATATTACTTCGATGAAATACGCATCGAGCTTTCACTATTAAAGCGTAAAGGAGTAGTACTTGAGAAGTATCACGCATATAAAAACAGCGATTCGAATCGAAGCCAATCTTTTAGATAGGAAATACTCCATCTGACTTTGGCCCGCCCGATGTTGGGTGGGCGTCAGTCGGCCGACCGACGTACGACCGAGGAGCAAAGCGTTAAAGAAACGATATCGGTGCAAACAATCGACGCCGTCGTCCCGACATCTTTCTGACCATGAATTGCCACCAGGGATTAGATTGAAATACAAAGTTAGGCTATAGAAATGTTTAGCCTATTCTAACATAGGAACTTACTGGTGACTTTGTTTTTTAAAAGATTTAAAAGATTTTTTAATTGGTGGTGTTTTGTTTCATAGTAATGGGCGCTAGAACTTAAGGATTGTTTTGTTAACTCTATTGAGATTGAGCTTTTTAAAAACTTAGTACGATTGGAAAGAAAAGGCGTAGAGCGCCCACGCTCTTTGCTCGCTTATATCACGACAAGTGTTAGCGTTAAAAATGTCATTCAAATTTGTGCAAAAAGAAAAATTCACATTTTCAATGTAGGAACTTAAAGGTTGCAGTAAAATGTTATTTTTAATTAAAAAAGTAAATTTTTAAAGTGTAGTCAATTTTTCTAACATGGTTGAAAATGAGAGAGCGATTTGAGAGAGTTAACGACTTTAGCAGTTCATTGAACGTGATTAGTGGTTAAATTAGAAGTAAGATTATTTGACAGTTGGGATTCGCTTAGCAAGTTTACTGCAGTTTACCGGAAAACAACTCTACTTGAATAAAACCTGGTTTCATTCTCGAGGTATTCGAACACTGACTTTTACTCATATCAAAGGACTTTCGTCCAACGTTCCCTCCAAGAGTTTGCTTAGCGTGCGCGGAATGAAAGGCTGTGTGAGCAGTGGATATAAAAAAAAAGGTCTCCACTTCGATTTCATCCCTGATTTTCTTATTTTATTCCCAAAATCAAGGTGTTCTCAAAAAAAAAAAAAAAGTCTTCACTTCGATTCCTTGATTTCCTATTTTGTTCTCGAAATCAAGCCTTGCCAATACTTATACAGTGTGCTTGTCTTGCCAATACTTATGCAGCGAAAGCTTGTCTTGCCAATAGTTATGCAGTGCGCGGTAAAACGAAACTATTGCGCGGGGGCCCTCTAAGCTACGCGGCCGCGCAGCTTAAAGGGAACTATGCTTTCGTCCTACTTTTGGATCACGCTGCGGATTTTTTTTGAACATTAACGTAAACAAGGCCAAAAAATATTCAAAACAGAGCATATTTGAGTTGAATGCAATATTATTCACGGGTGGCACCGGTGTTTTATATTTTTAATCGAACATTGAAATTGGTTGTGTTTGTTGAAGAATTCCTATGGAGTTCATTTCCAAGTTGTTGTCATAAATCATAACCAAATTAACAATAAATCAAAAATTACCCGTCAAGGTAAAAATTTATTTTGATAATAAAGACTGTTTTGGAAAATATGAGCTTGTTCGTACACTGACGCAAAGGAGCCCGACCATTTACCGATCACATGGGCCAAGTTTTTGTCGGAAAGTTTATCGTGAGCTGCAATCGGTGCAAAAATTAACGTAAAACTAATTTTCATTTTTGTCTTCAATTTAATTTTAATGGGTCATTGTTGAATTAACCTCCTTAATAACCTAAATTTAGACCCTAATTTTTTTTGAAAACTCAAAAAAGGTCACCAGTAATAATCATAATATACCTAATTTTATTTCCTAAATAAAGCGAAAAATCTCTACTGTGGTGAAAATAATTGTATTTCGAGTAGCGTTGGAATCCCGGGAAATCCCGATTCCGAAACCCTGCTATTGTTTTTTGTAAAATCCCGAGATTACAGTGTTATAAAATCACCACAATGTATGGTTGGTTTTGATCAGTTTTGCTTAAAACAGTTTGCCAAGATTGTTTGCTGTATAAGGAACTCTTATTTTAAAGTGAAATGTTTACCACCATCATGTGCTGTCATCAGCGCTATCAAACCAGCTATCGTATCATTCGTATGACAACGATCAAATAAACTCCTTTTATTGGGTCGTTAACGACTTCTGATTAGTTCTGAAAGTTTTATTGCAGCCATTAAAAAAGAAGTTTTGGTCGGTTACAGTAACACAAGAGTGAGTTGATTGAGTTTATTTTAGATTTGTAATTTCTCATAAGCCTTAAGATTAAATTTTAGACAAAATGTCGAATTCTAAAGACGTAGGATCATTAAGAAAATCCGAAGTGTGGCAAAATTTTACATGCTTCAAAACTATGGAAAAAGCAAAGAGCAAATTGTGCCAAGCAACCACCTTTAAAATGAACAGTAATGTTCATTATCAAGGTGGTTTACTTTCTCTAGGATTGATTTGCATTCAAGGAAGCATGAATGCAACAAAAGCAATTAGACTGATTAAAGAACAATTACAATTAATTTGCTTGGAGCTGAACAAAGATGTGGTCTGCGCTGTTTATATAAAAAAACACAGCACAAGTCGAATGAAAGTTTCATTTGGCTAAAGGATGATTGCAAAAGTAACACCGAAAACGACTCCATTGCTGAAGGTGAAGAAGATTCTAAGGAGGTAGAAAGCAATGACGCTGTTCCTTTCGAACCTAACTTACAAGATGTAGCTTGGAAAATTGTAAAGCGTTTCGGCGATCTCCAATAAAAAATGATGATCATCTTCTGGCTTTATTTTAAAAAATTTTGGAAAAGAAAAGATTTTTTTTAGATCATAAAACAAAATGAAATAATTTATTGACAATGCTAAAAAGATTTTACGAGCCAAAAAAGTGATTAAAATGGCTATGATACAGCTTGATGTTCCCTTTGATTTATCTGAAAAAGAGATGAAAGAAATAAATAAGATCTGTGAAGCCCTTGCTCCCTTTAAGGTAGCTGTTGATGCTTTAGCCAGTAAGGATGCAGACATGCTGCAACCAGAAAAGATATTTAATATTTGCAATTGTATTGAAGAAACTTGGTGAACTGCAATCAAACATTAGCAAAAATTTAATCGAAAGATTCAGGGTTCAAATTGATGAACGGCGCAACTATTAACTTGTACATCTTTTTGAATACCTCAAGAAATTATTGTGCATTAATCAACCTGAAAATCATTTTAGAGACAAAGTACGTCGCTAAAAAATTGCTGCCATGGCTAAAAGTCCGCTTCTAAGATTGTTTGTCAGCAACGGATCTGACGAAGATATCTCTGATGAGGAATATGAAATGACAACAAGTAATAATGGCCGAGAAACTCAAACTCAAATGACTTTACATTAGTCAACTCGACTCAAGAAACTCAAACTCAAACATTATTACATAATCCCGAGAAATTTCGGGATTACGTAATAAAAATCACGGGAAAGTCCCGATCCCGGGATTTCTAATTTAGTCCCAAAATCCTATCCCTAACTTCGAGTTTTCTGCACCTCATTGGATTGGTTCAAAGCACTGCATTAATTTAAGTAGATCTATAATCTGATTAAAAAATTTCTTGGTCGGCCGCAAAAACTCTCTTCGCGGGTCGCAGATCGGGCAGACCTGGTATGACAAAATATATCTGATTTAATACACCGTAAATTCAAGATAAAAAAATATACGCTTAAGCATTAGCGAAATACGACTATAAAATATTCACTATGTAGTCTGACTAGCCTACTGAAAAAAAAAAACGTAAAATATAAAATTAATTCAATCAAAGTAATTAATTCTACTTAATTTTGTCAAATTTAAACATTTTGAAATTGAAGGCCTTGTTTCTAAAAGTAACTAAGTCACATTTTCCAAAAAATGAAATAAGCAGAAAAAACTGTTTGTTTACTCGCCAGAAATATTCTGACAAAAAATCTTTTCAGGATAATGCACGATATCACTTTTTGAATAGCACAGAGGTTTGAAATCTTAGCGTATTTTACCGAAGTCCAACTGATTTATGTTAAAAATTCCTATACACACTTGATAGCTTATTAAACCTATTGTTTGAAGGTTCGAAATGCAAAGCAGTCTTAGCTGAACAATGTTTTTTTACTTTTGTCAATAAAACAGTAGGAGTTTTTGATAGTTTGTCTAATAATAATAATATAACAGTAAATGCAAGCATTATAATAAAGTAATAACTTTCATTTGCGTTATAGGCAAGCTTATTCAATAACTTATTTTTGCATTAGGTTTACCTGTATTCCTATTTTAATCATTATTTTTAAATTAATTGGAAATCCTAGCGTTTTATTTGGAGCTTTTGGTTCCCGTCTATAACCTAATAATTTAGTTATATAGCATTCTATTGGAGTCACGAAGCATCAACTCATCTATAGACATTCAGAAACATTTTTTAAAAAACTTTGTACTTAATAGCTTTATATTGATTTAGCTTTTAGGTAATAGATCATGGAAAAGTTTTTTTTTATGTTTTCTTAGCTTGGGTATGCAAATTTTCGGAAACAAGAACTTCTCATCACTTGGTTTTTTGATTTCCCCCAGATCCTAAATTCTTTTCTAATATGTCACTCTATAAAAAATAGAATGCATATTATCATTATTATTACATGTGGTTGACTTTTTCTGCCTAACTACACCGTTATTTTGCTAGAAAAGCGCTTGTAAAACAAAATTTCCAATAAAAGTACCAAGTCCAATTTACAAAACAAGGTTTAATTCCTTATGACGTCATAATAAAATTCTAAAAAGTTGTTGAAATAGGGAGAGATACATAACCAATGTAATAAAAAAACATTTAGATTTTTTCCATCATAGCTCTGATTTGCCAAGGTTTTTGAAAACTTTAAATTTCATTTTCTCAAAACTGACATTATGTGACTTAGGTACATTTACTAAGCCCTTCAATCTAAGAGAGAAAACTGAAGTGACTTTCGAGCGATATAACACTGCAAACTCTATTTTTCCGTGGATTATTTGTCTTTTTTTTATTGTATAAAAAAATTCTTTGCGAAAATTTTTCAATACATAAGTTACAAGGATTGAAGTTTTATAATCTAAAATTGAAGTGAATTTTTACAAATTAGGTTGAACAAAACGTCTAGTTTTCGATAAGACTAAAGTAAAGATTTTAATTTTTTATTTTCAGTTAAATTCTATACGAGTATAGGTTAGTCAAAGTTGTATTTTTCAACCAGATAGACTTTTTAGCTGTGGGTCATTTATTTGAAGAATTCCATGGAGCCTACTCAAATGTTGTGCTGATAATAAGCTGACTATATTTCCTTGTGGCAAAAGCTGAACATAAATAAAATTTAAACAAAGCAAAATATTCAAGGCTTAGATTGGGTCTATCCCGAGGAGCAAAAAGATCATTATTTTAACCCGGATTTTTTTGCAAATTTTTATGTTTGCGTGCTCTACAAAAAAGTAGAAGCAGAACAATGTAGTGTCCCAGCTTAGCATCAAACATGTCAGAACCAAAGAGCGCCATTTTAATGCGAAATTGATTGGCAAAGTGCCGGTTCAACTTTGGCTTTTGTCATGTGGTCATGACGTTTAAGATAAACACGTTGATAGTTGTGAAAAACTGTTCTCTATGTTTTTTTATTTTTATAATTATCTTTTTGATACACAGAAAAACATCGGAGACCTTATACAGTCGTGGCCAAAAGCTTAAGACCAAACTTGATTTATGACGTTTTTTTCGTTGTGTCACAATATTGCATCAGATATTGCTTCAATTAAATCATCTTTTTTCCAGGGTAAAATCTAATGTTATTAGTCATTATTCAGCAAATATCATTTGAATATCAGCAAGTAAAGATTAGTTATTTGCATTTTTTAACTGTGTAAAATGGGTAAAAATTGCTCTCTTTTGGAGGTTCAGCAATATCAAATTGTTGTTCTTCTCAAGGAAGGGCACACAGAACGCCAAATGGGTGAGCGGCTTGGATGTAGCAAAACTTCTGTGTATCAGGCTATTGTGAAATTTAAGGAACTAGGCACTTATGCTGATGCAAAACGAAGTGGTCGTCCCGGTAAAACAGCTCCCAGAACCGATATTTTAATCGAAAAAAAATGATGAATTCTCCAACATGTTCAGCCAACAAAATCAAAGCCGATTTGAATGTAACTGGTATCTCAGTCAGCAGGCAGATTATTATCCGTTGTTTAGTTGAAAAATTTGGTCTGAAGTCAAGAAAACCTGCAAAAAAACTAAGGTTTACCCTAAAGATGAAAAAGAAGCGTCTTCAGTTTGCATTACAGCATAAAGACTGGACTTGTGCCCAGTGGTCTAAAGTATTAATTTTGGACAAATTTACAGTTCAACAGTTTGCTGCTAGCAAGAGAAATGTCCGCCGACCTCCAGGAACCCGATATAATAAAAAGTATACCCAGGAAACAGTAAAACATCCGCCAGGTGTGATGGTAGGGGGAGCCATTTCTGTTAAAGGTACTGCTGGACTCTTCTTTTTGAACCCGAAACCACGATGAACGGCCAAAGATACTTAAACTTAATGAAGGAGAAGCTACAACTGCACGTGTCTGTGTACGACTGTGCAATCTTTACGCAAGATGGAGCCCAATGCCATTGTTCAAAAATTGTAACAGACTTTTTTAGGGCCAACAAAATTACTCTTCTGGAGTGGCCAGGAAACAGTCCTGACCTTAATCTTATAGAAAACTTAGGGGCTGTTCTTAAGAATAAAGTTGCTGATAAACATCCCTCAAATATTTCTGCCCTGATTAAAGCAATCAAATTAGTCTGAATCGGTGAAATAGCTGAAGAATTTTGCAAAAAATTTAATTAAAAGTATGCCTAGACGAATGAAGGCTGTCATCAAAGCAAAAGGAGGACTTACAAAATATTAAAAACTTGATGTTTTAATTCAAAGTACGCAGCACTGTATAAAAGCTTATTGCTGTCTTGTATATGTTTTTTGTGCAGGTGTTACTGCTGAGCAAGAAATAAGTAAAAAAAAGAGATTAAATAAGACGAATAACTGTTTTTCTTTAAATTTACGGCTTGGTCTTTAACTAAGCGACGACTGTATTTACAGCAACCATCAGCAATTGCCTCGACCTACTTTTGGAGATACTAAGATTGCTGTCCGGTTAAAATTTATAACTTACTGTTTTTAAGTTTTTATTTTGAGCTCTAGAATAACTCAAATTTAGAGCTATTTGCTACAGTCTTCAAGTAGAGAAAAGTGCCGTGAAGTGTATTCTTTTCCAAAGCCACAATTGAATGACTCAAGTAAGTTTTGAGCCCGAATATTAGTCTTCAGCAATGTTTCCCAAAATTTTTTCACGGAGCAAGATTTTTCGTCTGTATACGTATATTAGGAAAAACCTAATCTGAAGATTCACGACATGAACGATTATGAATTTAAAACTTAGAACTGTAAATTAGTATACTTTTAAATAAGTTGTTAATAACAACAACCGTAAACTCATCACTGCTGTGCAAATAATGATTTCGTGTAAATATTTTACTTGTCAATATAACGCAAACAAGGACGCCATAAAAATTTTCGACTCACCATTAATTTGCCTTCAAAGTAATTTTGTCAAATGGCAGAAGAGTTCAGAGAGACCTTACAATATTTAAGTGCGAAACACTTTTTTAAAAGCTTAGCCTGCCACTTGATAGCCATAGTCTCCCCTATCTTGAATTAAGTAGACCTACTAGTTTTTGCTATTATCTTGTGCATAAAAAATGTAATTATATTTAGCAACACCAGCACATTCATTAGTAAAATAGTGAATAACAACAAGTTATGATTGGTCAATAGATGAAGAAATCTTTTTTAAATATATTTAAAAATGTAATAAAATACATGCATTATGATTTTAAACCAATTAATCTTGGAAAACATGAAAATAATTTATTACTTTTTATTTTCAATGCAAATTTAGCAACAATTTTTATTCAAAACAAAAAGAAACAAAATATTTTTATTTAATGTCTTTTAACAACGCTAAATACAAATTAACTGATCAGCCCTGAAATATTACGCATAGCCCATTGCCAAAGGGTAATGATATTACAGAAACCCCCCACTGTTTGCGGGGGATTACGTTCCTTTCCCTTCTGCAATTCCTAAAAATCCGGAATTATTAATCCAGTTTTAAAACGCTTATGTATGATATTATATACGTTAAAATATGCTTCCCAAATTCATTCTAAAGACAGTTTTACTCAGACAATTCTTAGACAATACAAGACAGTCAATTTTATTGTACATATCAATAATGAATGATGATGATGAAATTTCCTTCCTTTATCATATCAAGCAGTTCTACCTTCTGATGCAAAGTCATAATCTCTTTCTTGGGCTTAGGTTCTTTGCGAGAAGCTGGAGAATACGCAGGACGTTTTGGTGGCATTATAGGGCGTAAGTAATACCGGGGTACAGTATAATTACATATAACACACTAAGAACTTTTTCTGCTTAAAAAATGACCTAAGAAATTCACGAAATTGCCGAAATTATAAAAAAACTTCGAGAGCAAATTCCACAAATATGCGGGGCCGCGAACGGTGAACCGCGAATGGGTGAGAGTGTACTATATACAATGCATCAGCGTAAATTTTGTTTTTTAAAGGGTGCTGAAGAAGAGCTACGCCAGTCAATGATTTAAAAGATCAAGCAAAAACTAATTTAAATTTGTAGGCTACTTTGTCTTGGAAAGACAAGGAAAGGCAAAAATAAATGTTATATACGCTCATTAGAAAGGTAGTGACTAGCTTTTGGAGGATCTCTGTAGGTCGCTGAAAGGGCTGTATTAGTTCAGTTCAGTTCAGTTTTGTTTTCTTTTATTTCTGCTCCGCCACATAATAAAAATGTAACTATAACTATTTAATAATAAACATAATTAAGACTGCGAATTAGAAAAAAGAAAAAGCAGCAAAACGAATGTACGTTGTATCAATTAAAGCATATTTTCAAACGTATGCAGTAATTGTGCAGAAGCTGCTTGTATCTGCGGCTCCTAAAGCTTGGAGAAAAAAAGTCTGAGTTAATTCCAATTGATTTGTATTGAATTCCCAAATCTCTTTTTACTTTCGATGATGTTTGCGTTTATACAAGAAGACAGCCTTGGTGTGGTGGTGCATTTTTACGTAAATTTATCGATGCTTTTGAAAGCAAAATTTGAAAAGTCCGTCAACATCAAGGTTCAATTGACATGTAGCAAATTTGCCAAACTATGAGACAAAATTATTGTATAGTGGAAACAATGCACTACCAGCGTCACCGCGTAAGACACTGTTAAGCCCGAATATACCGACTATTAATTATTATATATACTGACTATAAACTATTAATTATTAAGCCCAAATATATTATACTGACCGCGGTTATTATATCCTAACCACATCGAGTCAGCCAACATCAATCGGAAAATGACAAACTTAAAACCTTGCATTTCCATTGCAAACAATAAAATTATATTACAATATAGTTAGTTTTATTTTGTAGTTTATTAAATCTGTGAAATACTGTTGTCAAGCTGGATCCGAATTTTTAATTTCAACTTTTTGCTGAAACGTTTTTTTTCTTTTGGCAGTCTTCTTTCAAGATATTAACAATAAAACAAAAGAAGAGCAACTAATCGTCGTTTATGCACGTCAAGGAAACAGTAAAACTTTTCCAACAATAGGTTACTGCAAAATGTGTTTATATTTGGGCGGATTAAAAAATGAATAAATAAACAACTTGAGTATAATAGGACAGAATCGATTTAAGTATTGCTTTAAAAGAATTTATCGACTTAAACGTCGAATTAATTTGATGCAATTAAAAAACATTTAGTAGCAAAATCGAGCGCTTGTAGAAACTGCCACTTAGAATTTACAAGAGTTAGTGGACAATGCCATAGAAGAAATAAAATAATTTTAATTCTTACTTTCGATTTCCTCTTGACTGGCAAGAAAACCTCGGAAGCGTTATACTAAGACAACCGTTTGCCGGACTTGCAGTTTGCCGGACTTGCTTTAAAGCCAAGATGTTGCTGTCCGGATAAAATTTTTTTGCTTGGCTTTATTTAGCGAGATATGGCTCAAGACCGCCAAATGTCCCATCCAAGAACACAACACAATGACGACAGTAAGTTTTAAACCGCGATTGTATTGATCGAGTATCTATTGAAACGGCGCTCCTACCCATTAGAACACGCTTCCAATATTTGTTTGAAAACAAGTTTAGCTTTAAAATAAAATATAAATTTGTGAAATATCATCGGCAAAAAATTAAGTCATGTAAAGAAATTACGTTTATAAAGCAATCCTTATTGTTTAGCCCAGAGGTTCTTAAACTTTTTGAAACGCGCTCCCTTTTTTTACAAAAACAAAATTTTCGTTCTCCCTTCTTGATTCAAGAAAGACTCTTGGCCCTTTGAAGACACAGACAAAAAACAAAACCAAAGCTCTTCCAGCATATTTTCCATTTTTGTCCGGAATTAAAGGTTAAGACTAAGAAAAAGTTTTCACTTTCCATCAACACCCAAAATTTCCATTTACCTTCCAAATCCAATGTGAAGACAAAAAAATTGACATTGCAGGTATCAATTCAGTTTTCAGCCAGTTGCTCGTGCCCCTCCCCAGTTTAAGAACCCCAGGTCTAGCCAATGTCTCTCAAATTTTTGGCAATAAACTTTTCGACACTAACTGATTACCAAACTCTTATTTGACAACAAAAAAGGGTTTATTTGAATAAATAGCAAGTGCATTATTTACTTTTCAAAATTCAGTTACCAGCTTCTTGAAACGGATAAGAATGATACAATGTCATCAGTCTCTTGGACATCGGGGCGCAATTTCAAACAATCTTGATTTTCATCGTTTGACTATGTCAAAATATTCTGTGCGGTTAAATATTTTGTGTTTTGTAGTTTTTTTATAAGATTGCGGTTAAATATTTTGTTGCCAAGATCGCCGAGCAGAGGAACGTGACGTAATGTGCTTTCAGTTGGCCAACAACACTGAGACCATCTTCGTCGATATAACGGCGTTTCGCGCCTGTCGTTAACGCCAGCCAGAGATGTACAAAGTTAAGTGTAAAAGCTTGTAAAAGTAATTTAGTTTAAATTTTTTTTAAAGAGCAGTAATATTTCTAATGCACAGCAGCAGCTAAAATACTTTAAATTAAAAGTAATCTCCTAATTCGAATAATTTTTGTAATTTATGGTTTTATTTTATAAAAAGATAAAGCGTATTTTACTAGGCAGTAGAAATACTTTACGTCACCAATGTTTAAACTATTCTTAATGCAATTAATGACAATTTCTAATCGATTACACACACAGCAAGGAGTTGTTAAAATAATTAAATACTCATGAAATCTGTCTCGGGTACGCGACGGTCGTCTGGGTAACGTTGCACGTAGCCTACGTAACCGTCTACGTAACCGCCTGCATAATAGTGTCGCAATGATGACGAACTGTGATCGATTCGGCAACCCAGAAAATCATACTTAGAACCCCAAGCCAGAGGAAAAAATGGTAAACGTTTGACTGGACAAAAAGTTGCTTTGCCGTTTATAAAAATTTAAAAACGTAACGTAAAAAGTAACAAATCTATTGCGTTGAACAACGGCCTGCGAAAACATTTAAAATGAAGTAGGTTATTTATAACAACCTGTAATTCTGAAAATTGCAAAAAAATCTCATAAACTCCCGAATATTTACGAGAAATCGTATTACTCGAGTCGCGTCACGTGACCCACGGCGTGCCGTCGAACGCGGGCGGGCTAGTGAATTACGAGCGAAATTGTTCTGACTAAAGTTGTAAAAAGAAACTAAAATTTGACGTCATCAACTCAACATGCCTCCTGTCTGAGAAGAGTCATTGAAGTGAAGTTGCTCTTCAATCAGGATCAAATAGCAACTTTTTGACAAGTGTCAAAAACGTCGTTTCAGAATAAGTTTCTGAGATTTAAAGTAATACGAATTGGATCTTTTGTAGAAAGCCCCCGCCACTAATGCAAAATGTGAGGTTTGAGAAAAACACCCCCAACAGGTTTTAAGTACTGCACGGCGGCGGGGGTGTTTTTTTGGCGGGGGCGCTCTACAAAAGATCCTACGAATTATTTCAATGACAATCAAAAATATTTGACGTGACCAAAGTGGTTTTGCAAATTTAATAAAGCTGAAGGAACGAATTTATTAGCTCTCTGCTTCGCCGACTTTGCGACAACTATTGTAAAAGTACAGAAATCCTGAGCAGAAAATTAAGTTTTACTGGGAAAACAAATTTAATTTTCCGATTGTAAATCTTCTTTTGAATATGAAACACTATCAAAATTTTTATTTGAAATATTTTCGTTTCGCATCGGCTACGTAAAAAGCCACCAACAAAAAATCATTTAAAATAAACGATTAAAAACTGTGCTGTTTTCAAACAAGCTTACACAGAAACTGAAACGTAAACTTGATCTCTTTTATCAATTGAGATATGGCGATTGTTTCCCGACGTCGTTCGCTTGTTCAAATCTTGACGCTTACGCAAATTATCTGATTAAGTTTCATTTAAATGTTTTTATTGCGGACATTTGCTGTTGATGTTTTTGGTTTGAGGACTTTTCGGTCGTTTGCTAGACTGTGAGGCTTTGAAAATGTTGAAAGCTAAGCGGTGAAGTGCTATCTTATTTCATTTTTGAGCTTACAGTTTTTATCAAAAACCTAACTTTAAAACGTTTTGTATTTTTTTTTGGTTGCATTTTTAATTTTTTAAATATATCATTATTAGTTTTTACAAAAGATTTCAACACTATCTTTAATCGTAAGTTAAGTTATAAATACTGAAAATCATATTGCTCAGTTATTTCGCTTCGCAGACTTGAAGTTACTTTTGAAAGGTTGTTTGTTGAATAACTTTAGAATATAATAGATCAAAATTACAGAAAGTTACAAACAAACTTTCTGGACCAAAGTCTCTTTTTATTTTATAATCAATGGTGTTTTATTATTTATGAGTGAATCAGTTGAAAAACATTGAAAAAAGATCTAACAATTTTTATTTGGATTGCCAAGACTAGATATTTTTTTTATACGTAAAAATAACATCCTTTATTTTAACGACAAAGTTTATTGGTAAAAAAATCATTTTTTGGTTATCGTAGTTTGTAATGGGTAGAAAATGTTTTTTTTTGATTTTCCACGAAAACACAAACTTTTATTAATTTCTTTCTCAGAACGTAAGCTGGGGAGCGAGAAAATTCGAAACTCTTGTTCAATATCGTTATGAAAGTTAGAGACATTTTTCTACAAAATTCCGACAGCATCCCACAAAAGATTGCAACATCATCATCATCATCTCTATCAAGTATCGAACCCGCAATCCCTTGCGCACTTATTTATCTCTTGCTATTCATTGTCCACTAATCAGACCACGTCGATGGCTTTAGTTGCTCAAATTTATAACTTAAAAGAATGACGTCACATTAACCAACTAATAAGAATATCTATAATTAAAAGTAAATTATATACGTCAAAGTACAAGTTTTGTATTGATACATTAAGAGGCAACAAAAAAAGAGTGACGAAAACTCGACCGTAGAGTCAAACAATCGCTGCGCTGCCTTTGTAAGCAATACTTAACCTCGCTTGGAAAGCTGTCGACAGATTTTAGCGGCTTGAAAAATTGTAAGACAAATGCTTTGTTTATCTACGAAAGCTATCATTAGTTGCATGTGAGCGGTGAACTGTTTAAAACTATTTGTTGTATTCGTAGATTCTTGCGATTTTGCTTTATCTTTCAAACAGGAAAAAAATTTAGATTGCAGGCGAAAAGTTCATTGGACATCTTCTTTGAAATTTTTGGAATCCAGTTATGAACGTATAAGCAAGTCGCAAGGAAGTTACTAAGATATGAGTTGAAAGTACAAGCATGCAGACGACCTTTTGTTTCGAAAATATTAAGTAGTACTTGACGGTATTTATTAAATCTAAGGGCTTTTTTAACGACAATGCCAAATCAAAATCAGCGAGACTTTTTTATTTTAGCTTATATTCATTCAGTCGATCAACGGTTAAACATAGGTTTTGAAGCAATTCGCGATATTTTCAAAAATATAAAGTAGGACTTATAAACAAAGAGAGAGGATAATAACTATTGCAAACAGTTTTAAACCAAACTTATAATTGTAACAATTCGGGTCCGTTTTGTTTTTGCTTTCAAGTGATCTTGTTTAGTGGGCGCGATTTTCATGAAAAAAGACATTTTAATAGGAAAAAATATGTTACTGAAAACAGAAAACGATTAGAAAAGGATGTACATTGAGTTGTGCTGCAATTCGATTTATACTTGATGAAATCTAATCTACTTTTATTTACTATAGTTTCTAACTTTTCTAATAATTTAAACCATAAATCCAAAAAAATGTAATGGAAACTGAAGCATTATAAAATGTGTTCATCTTCATTTATCTATTCATCAGCAATATATTTGATTTGTAGCTCTTTTCTCAAAAACAGACTTCATTCTTAGAATTACCGAACCCCATTTTACTATGACGTACACAGTGTGGATGATTTAACCCGCTCTGTACAATTTTGTACAGTTTAAAAGTTGCTTGTCGCAACGGAAAGCAGTTTTCAGGAAGCCTAATCGCAATTGCAACCACATAAGCTCTTATCTACTTCTCATTCGCAAAACTGCCGGACTAATTCTGAATAAATGAGTGTTAGCCATGAGGACGAATGAGCGAATAGCAAACGACTTTAGCCAGTGATTGAATCACGTGGTATAGGAATCGCTCGTTTTTGAAAACCAAAATGACCTTGAATAACGATCAGAATGCAAAATCAGTCAGTTGGTTTTGATTGTTAGCTTGACAGCGTTTAATGGTTAATAAGGTTTTATTAAAATTTTAAAAGCCAGTTTTAAATCATATTATTGAAGATGGTTCTGTTCATCAACCGTGACGATTCGCCCACAGTGGGTGGTCCCCCGATGCCTCCTTACAACAAAGGTTTAATCGTACTTTTAGGCAATGGACTAAACAAATGCCACCTTTTTGAACGAGTTTTTACAAATCTTGCTCAGCTGTTGCGCTCAACACAAACTCGTTCAATGTGGCTTTGCAAAGCTCTAATTTGCTCCTGCAAAGAGGTTTCAAACTCAAATAAGTAGTTTATCATCGAAATACTTTGATAAAATCTATAATTCAACGTCACAAATGTAACATGACATCACACTGTGCCCAGCTTGTCGTGACTCGCTTTCGAGATCTTTATTGTTATGGTTGACGAGCTCACCATCTTATAATTTGTTGACTTACAACACAAAGACAGTGATTAAGAGTTTTTATGAATGAGTTTTCTTCCGAGTAACAGTCTAACGCGGGAGTAAATATTTGTGGGAAGGTTTTTTTTCGTAAAACTTCTGGTAAAAAATTTAGCGCGGCAACAGAAATTATAAACGGCCGAGATCCGTAAAATCTTTTTAAAGAAAAATTTGGCAGATTGAAATATAATTGAGTCTGGTATCACGTTTCAAAAATAAACTTTTGTTTTTTACAGACAACAATAAACTTTAATATGGCAGTCAAATAAATTAGACTTAAACTGTAATTATTATCTGCTTCAAGCCTGAAAGGAACATCTGAGCTGCTTTATTGCAGGTACCTCAGTAATTGTCGGAAATTTATTCACTTTGTATTTTCCGCAAAAAACTCTTTGATCTAAGAAAGCTTTGAAAAGAAGAATGAACTTTTATAAGACATATTCATGCAGTATATATGAAACCAGTAAATCAATTTTTGTTAGGAAAAAAACTAAATTTGTTCCAGAAAATATGACTTTAAGAAAGAAACAGAATAAAAATTATTATATGGTTCTTTCCTTTTGTACTTTTACTTCTTCAAACTTATTTTTTCTTTCTTTTCTTACATATACAGTTTTACTTGTGTGCAATTATTTAAAACAAGCTTTTTTTTTAATACTTTCTTTACGTCTTTTCATTTTATCTTGTTTTGGTGTTTGTTGCTTTTTCTTCTTTTTTATTTATCAACATTTGACTTTTCTGAATCAAAGACATTTATCTCAAAGAAAATCAAGATGGCGGATTTGGTTCTTGGTCTTCTTTGTAGAAGCCACGTGAGTAAAAATTTATTTCGTCATTTGTCATTATTATGTTGTCACAAACCTGTAATTTTTTTACTCAATGTTGATTACGCAATAACTAATTAAATAATTACTTGTGTTTTGCTTGACCACATGATTTTTGTTGATCAAGCCCACATGAAGTGCAAAAAATAAATCTGGCCAAAAAACTTTTGAATTAGACAGTGTTTCACGGACAAAAAGCAGTGAAGACCATATTTTTGAACAACCGCTTAGCTACAACCCTGACGTGTGTGGTTGGTATTGTTATAGTGTTGCCGATTTATTAATTTTTTTTATTTAAGGTTTTTATATTTTATTCTAAATTTAAGTCATATTCCATAATTTAAAAAAAGCATTTTTTTCACCTAGCATAAGAAACATTCGTAATTTAATTAGTCTCACTCATAAACAAAAGAACAAGATTTAAACAAAGGTGGGATCTAGTTTGACTATCTCAATGACGTTTGCCAATAAATTGACTTCTATACAATCCTGCATTTAGTAGACCGAATGCACAAATTCGATTCAGTTTCATTTGATTATTATAAGTCAAAACTAAAATCAAAGATTTGAACTTTTTTCATTCTCTTATACAATTTTTTTAATTTGCTAAATAACAATATATATTGTAGATATTTTTGTTGCATAAAAGATTTTTTCGGTTGTTTAACTTGCTTTAACATATTAGGTATCTCTGTACCTAATCTAACTCAATAAAAATAATCAGCACATGCTGAGTTCCTTCAAAATCATAAATTACATATTTTTTTCGTTATTTATTTAAAGTTTTTTAAAAACGTTTTTTAGCGCTAAGTTTATTGTAAGAAATGCCACTATAAAAATTGCCAGTTTGTTTTAACCATGGCTGCAAACTGGATGCATTTTTAACTAAGTTCATGATCACAAAAATTTAAAAGTCTTTGTTCTAGTTCAAGTTTGGTAATTTCAATTCATCGAATTCGATAGCTTCCTATTCGATAGCTTCCTATGAAGACCAAATAAAGTCTTTTTGATCCATCAACTTTTTTAAGTTCTAGTTCGACTTTGCAGCCATAGTTTCAAACTTATTTGTTATTTTTTCATAATTATATATATATATATAATCTAGATTTCATAATTATTTGTACATTTTAACTGAAGGTTAACGAGATATCAAGTGTATGGGCCACTCATCAATTAAAAGCAACTTAAAAAGTTTTGTTCAGTGCATTTTTCATGGGTCCTACAAAATTGCTTAAGCGACCGGTGATTTAATTTTCGTAGATAAAAATGCTAAGAACTTTGCTAGGGCACTTTCATATTCAATTGTGTGATTTAAAAAAATTGTCCCATTTGCAACGAATTTGTGCGAGTTTAAAGTCGAAAAGTTATCGGCAAAAAAATTTCAAGCAATCAAAAGCTCAAGTCATATTAATACATGACTAACCTTTATTATATGCTAAGAAGCGTCATTTTCAGATTACCGTGGTATAAAGCTGTTTTGCTCTGTGAAACCTTGCATCGTGTCAGATGGCATGTGAAGTTGTTATTATATTAGGGTATGACTCGTATGAAATACATTTTCAAATACCAGCAGAGAAAATGAAACATTATATTATAATACCCTTTGGCAAGCTTGGATTCAAATAAGTCCTCTTTAGTAACATGAAAAACCGAAAACTTTGTTTAAATTTTTAACACCGAAAAAAATCCAGTTTTTTAAAATCTTATTCTAGGAAGAGGAGAAACCATCGTCACTGTAAACCAGACGGCTTGCATGACGTAATATTTATTGGATTACAAGCACCTTTCCCAAACTTCCCATTTCTTAAATCCGATATCGTTGCTGTTTACTTGAAAATTATTTTATCTTCCTATCTTTTCTTTTATAAAACTCTAATTTAAAAAACTCATACCTCTGTTTTCTTTTCAAAATGTAAAGTTTCAATAATATTTTGAAAAATATTTGATTTTTGAAATTTGATGTGAAACGATATATTTTCTAGTTCAGCTAAAAATCTTTTTAGTTAAAATGTCAGTTGTTTTCACATTTCAATTATCACATTTTTTTAAAGATTCAAATTTCATGAAAACGTAGTCAGCCTTAAAAAAATAGCTTAATTTATGTTGTTGAAAAAAAATCAACTACAAGGGTCAAAGTAAAAGATTGCTTGATGTTGATGGGGTTGTTTGATTCGGGAGATTATATCGGGTGCAATTTTGAATTTTGCTCTCGCTTATTAGTAGCTGCATAACTTTTACTAAAACTTACTGTGCTGAAAAAAATTGATTTTAAACTTTTAAAGGACTTTTTTATAAATGAAAAAATAAAAAGTTGACACTTTTTGTTTTGCTTTTACATCCCTCCACATACAAGATTCTTGGCTCATAGCATTAAGTTGTCGTCGTCACTGCTTTGAATTATTCACAAAGAAGAAAGTCCGCAAAACCATCCTAGAGAAATACAATCATCCAGCGAAAAAAGACTTTTCTTTATTAGAACGTGTTGTACACCAACCGTTGTTCCAAACTTGCAAAATATTAAAATGGACATTTCTTGAAAGAAAGGCTGGATAGGCCCTAGGGATTGTAATCAATGTCTTTGCATGGAAATTTCTAGAAGAGAAATATGAAGTCACTCGCTTTTATTTACGGAGTTGCAATGTTAAAGGGAAGCATTGACATCTTTGTCAGAATTATAAAGCTGTTCAACTTTGTAAACTGAAAGATTCGTCACTAAGCTTGCATGAAATTGTCATTTATCACATTGCACTGTGTTTGCTAAACGAACTGTTACTAAAACTCAATGACCCTAAAAAGCTATGATGACGTAATAAAGAAGTAGGCGCACGCGTCTTTAAGTGTTGAATGATTAACGGCGTTTCCTAATATTGCTACAGTACTATTTGACATTCAAAAGATCCTACCATTGAGTTATCGAACAAAATTAAAATTTCCACAACGAAAATTATAGAAAAAATAAAGCACGGCAGATTGACAACAATTGATTCAACTGCAAATTGAAAGCAGAAAAAATGTCCAACAAATTAATTCATTCAAAATTAATGAAGTAGAACTTGGGCCCAAAATCTATTTAGATTTTTACCTTTTTATTAACCTTCATAATACCTAAAATTTGTCACTTTTTTGCCATTAAGTGTGATTAATTTCCTAAGCAACCTGGTCTTTCTGAAAAAAAGCGAAAAAGCAAACTGGGTATTGTTTGTCCGAATTAACTAAAAACATCTCCTGCAGCCTTAAAATCTAAAAGATTTAAAAAAATTCTTCAAGACAAATAAAATCACCCAATAACTTAAAGCAGGGGTGTGCAAACTTTTTAGCTCGAGGGCCGAATTCGAAGGTTGAATTTATTTGTGGGCCGCATTATAGTAATCTCTAAAAATATTGATCTTCTTTATGGATTTGTCTCGAATTTTTTAGTTTTCCTCCTAAAATCAAGGTCTTCTCTAAAAAAAAGGTCTTCGCTGGAAATATTACTCTAATTTTCTACTTTTCATACTGACACCAAGCCAAGCTATAACATTAACTTATATAGTTATGATATTCATTCTAATCCAAACCTAAACGCTTTATTTGTGACATTGATTTTATCAAGCATCTCAAATAAACGTGTGAAACGTTTGCGGGCCGCAGTTTGCACACCCCTGGCTTAATGGATGCGGTATAAAATTGCTTTATTTGAAGTATTTTATAAATATTGCGTAACTAGAATTATTCCTTCATTAAACTTTAGTCATTCTTCCAAATCGCAGGACAGAGTCGGAGTCGTTAGTTTGAAGCAACTGTTAAGCGATTCCACCGACCTAGTTTTGGAGAAGCCAAAATATTTCTGTCCGGTTCAAACTTTTTATCCACTTTTTTTAAATTTTGTTTGGTGATATGAGGGAAGTTTAGATTTGTTTTCTGAGATTGCCGTGAAGTGTTTTTCAAAAGACGTAGCAGAATCACCCAAGTAGGGTTTGAATCGTGTTCCTCTTGATCACGTTCGCTATCACACAGCCGAGATGCCACCAAAATTTAGAAAGCAAATGAAATTCGCAAACGTAATTTAGAAATCAGCAACATTTGTGCTTTGTTGTTGCTTATGTTTTTCTTATTTAATAATGGGATCAGGTTTTTATTCTGTAGTGGTCATTCAATTTCCAAAAATTTTAGGACTCTGCATTCAATTAAACTTAATTTAAAATTTATCTCATTAAGATATGAACAAAGGCTTGATAGTTTTTCACTGAATAAACTCTTTGTCGTTTTTAGAAATGCCGCAACTAATCAATTTTTGGGAGAGATCTTTGTCTTAAAACAATTGTTTATGATAGAGTGACGTCATCGGTGTTTGCGTTGCGCTCGAGCGAGATTTGCAAGCAGATTCGGGGTTTGACCCCCCATCAACGGGCTTTGTGCGAGGCGAGGCCCGAATCGATCGTACACGTGAGCGAAGGAATTGAACTCGCTATGTCTGAGTGCAAATGGCAGTTTCGTCACAGCAGGTGGAACTGCACTGTCGAGGGGGAATCGACGATGCTTGGGGGAAGACTCAAATTCGGTGAGTGGATAATTTGAACGTTGTTACGTTTTTAATTGATCGCAAGCCGCTGTGTTTCCCGCGCATCATCAGCGTCAAAGTCATGCTTCGGTTTTGAACCAGGTTGTTTCTTTCTTTCTTTTCTTTCTTACCAAACAACTGACTTTTCCAGAAGTAGCATGACGTCATAGCTTCAATAATACCGAGGATTTCTTTATCGACTTCTGTATGTTCTTCATCGAGTGAATTTAAGGATAAACTCGGAGTGAAAACTACTTGTTCGATATTGAAATAGTTGCGAAATACTTGCATGAAACCATAGTTGTGGTAGCTGAAAAAATTTTGGGCGCAATACAGTTTTGCCCAAATTTCATTGACGGTTGCCCAAATCATGATCTAGAAGCATTGCAATAGATAGGAAAATACGTCGCATATTTTCTTCTGAAAAACCTAAAGAAGACTGAAAAAAAAATCTGTATTTTCAATCAGTGTCGAAATTCACCGTTTTCATTTCAAGTTAAAGACGTTGTATAAAAAAAAAGGTTTTCCCATTGATTTGAATCGTTCTAGGTTGGGATGCTTTATCATGCTCCTGCTCTCCTGGCCCGTACCTTTAATGCATCAATTATTTTACCCTTTTTTAAAATCAGTAGCACACAAGTTGCATTTTTCTTTTTTTGCTATTTTTCTGCAATTAAAATTCTGCAGATTTTAATTTTTCAATAAGGTTGTTTCTGGCCAGGCTAGAAACTCGATGCGTTTTTAATCGAGTTCAATTTCCAGTCTACAAAAAATTTGCGAGTTATACCTTCAGTTCTTCATATTCAATTTTTCGTGTTTAAGTTTGAATTCGGTAACTTTTTATCTATAATCAAGCGAATTTCAAAATAAATTAAAAACAAAAATAAGGACATGACATTATTTTTAGTTGCTTGAAAGCGTAATTTTGTTTGGTCGCCATGTTTATTTTAGTTTTCCTTGATTTTCCATGTTCGCGTAAAAAATGGTAAATTTTAAAAAATAGCATGTTAGCTTAATTATTAGTAAATTTACTCAATTGATAAATTCAAACTCGATCGATTTTTTTCGCTTTCCGAGTTCAAAGTCGCATTTGGGATTTTCTTTCAAGTTTGAGTTCGGCAAAAAAGACCGAGCACTTCGAATTTGAGTTCGAGTTCAGAGCCCTGGTTTTGGTGAATTTGATATGAAGGTTTCCTTCATTTTTGGTTAGTTTTAAAAGACAATTATATGCCTTCCTAAATAGGATTCGCCTTTTTTAGTAGGATTTTTATTAAAAAGTTTGCCCAATATTGTTTTAAACGAACGAAGAGAAGGCATGCCCAGCTGAATTGTGGTATTGCCTTTATTTGACAACTGATCAATTCCTTATTCTTTTATGACACACAGACTTTGCGAATGAAAGTATTTTTTTATAAACTTTTTTATGTTAAATCAACTTTCAGGCGACTGATGTGGTTCTTGTGGACGACTTGCTGTTCACGGGTCTTCTGTTTGTTACCTCTCAGGTCTAAACATAATTTTCTAAAAAACGCTAAATCTCTTTTTGTTGTATAATTTACGTGTTATAACATTATGCACAATCTTCCAGCAGCCCGGTTAGCTCAGACGGTAGAGCGTTGGACTTTTAATCCAACGGTCAAGGGTTCAAGTCCCTTATCGGGCGTATATTTTCTCATATGCAAATTTCGTTAAAATTTATGATTTGCAGTTGAATTTAAAAAAATTAGGGCTTAAACTAATTAATCAAAATTATTCGTTTTGTAAACGAACTGTCATAAATTAGCGGAGAAGAGACATTGTCAATATGGATTAAAAGCTGAATAAACGTTTTCTGACTGATTTATGTACTTTATTGAAAGTTTTATTTAAAAACAAAAAAGTTGAACGTTTTCGACCTGCATTAGTCCTTATAAAAGCATCTAAAATTTTTAGCATTATTTAACAATAAACCATTAAGGCCCGTTTCCACTACAAGCGTGGAAAAGAGCATTCTTTGTTTGTTTTATTGATTTTTTTTGGGCTCGCTTCAATTTTAACCGCTCGCTTCAATCGAAGATGGATAAAAGAAAGAAAGAATGTTCTTTTCCACGCTCGTAGTGGAAACGAGCCTTAAAAGACAATTACATACAATTAAACTAAAATATAAGCAACAGTTTTTTCAAGTTTATCCTCACACTAGTACTACTAATTTAATTCAAAAGCAATTCAATTTAGTAATCATTACAACAACAATGTTATATTTCAGAGAAAAAATAAAGAGAAGGATTACTGAATTGTCATTGCTTTTGAATTAAATTATTAGTACTAGTGTGAGGATAAACTTGAGAAATAATTGTATATATTTTACTTTAATTGTGTCTACATGTAATTGTTGTTTAATGTTTATTGTTAAATAGTGCTAAAATTTTTAGATGCTTTGATAAGGACTTATGAAAGTCAAAAGCGTTTAGGTTTTTTGTTTGAAATAAAACTTTGCAAACTAAATGATAAAATGTTGCTTTTAATTCCTATTATTTACAAATGTATTTAAAAAATTACCTCCCCTCCTAAATTATTGAAAGTAAATAGATAATTGCAATTTCTTTTAAGCGTCACGAGAGTCGGCATTCACATCTGCCATCAAATCTTCCGGTGTTCTGCATTCGATTGTCACAGCCTGTGGTCAGGGCTTGCTAAGGTGAGTTAGAACTGTCTAATTCATAGCCGTACCTGCCGGGGGGGGCAGCGGGCAATTGCCCCCCCAAGTTTCTAAGATTTGGGCAAAATTAAAATTTTTCGGGCAGCGATACGAAAAATTTGGGCAAAGTCAGGAAATTTAGGGAGGTGACGATGACCAACTGCAAAAAATAATGACCAAATTTAGCTGAAGACCTTTTTTTTTTTTTTTTTTTAGAGATCACCATGATTTTAGGACAAAATTGGTTTTTCGTCTGAGAATCTCAGACAATTTTTTTGTCATATCCGTAATGTACTATAAAATCATGATTTGGGCAAACGTCACAAAATTTGTGCAAAACTTTATTGCCTTCCCATATTTTTTTGGGCTGGTACGGCTATGGTCTAATTGTATAGTTAAACTAACCGCTTTTTAAACTATGTGGACCTATTGGTTTTGGGCGGTATTACCCAATTTCTTACAAGCATTTTTTGTGTTACAAAACAAGTGATCGAACGATGGACATTAGTAACCAATATTTTCATAACGTCACCTTTTTATCTCCTGAATAACGAGTCGACGACAGAAGCGCTAAACTTAGAACAACCGTTGAGAAACTTCTATAACTCTACAGACCAAATAAAGAGTTTAGATGCTTCTTTTTCAATAATTATTTTTGTTTTGAGTTTTAGTTTTTGTTGAGTGGTTTGACTATTATTTAGAACTGCATGGTAAGACCGCCAAGCAAAGTCAGTTCTATGAAAACTTGTTTCAACAGCACTATAACTGACAAGGGCTGGAGTTGAACCCAGGCCGAATTGATCACTGCGGTTCTTGAAAGTTTTAGACCTAAATTGTTTGTTGAAACTATTTTATTTACGATTCGGTTGTATTGTTTAAAATTTTGCTGCGAGCAAGGATGTCAAAGCAGATAAAAAGATTTAGAAAAAAAACAAGTTAATCTTATTGTTTTGAAAGTCCGTCTCGTAATCAGACGTATATAAGTTCACTGCATAGTTTGAGCATATTCTTATGGAAAATTGTTAAAAAAGTAGAACAAACGCTGAACTAAAAATTTTGATTTTTACAATGTTAGGAGTTAGGTTTGCATATTTTGCGAGCTTAGGTAGAATAGGACGGAGCAAATCATGCTCTTTTATTAAAACAGTTTCCAAAGTACTTGCCTGCGTTTTTTCTTCTTCGTATTGATTAAAGGTGGCTAATATCAAACCCTTATTTTTGTACATCTCGTGTGCCTCGGCATAATTTAAATTAATTTTATAATTGAAAACTTTAATTTCGTAGTGTTCGGATTTTTTACCCTGCAATCTACCCTTTAAAAATTGGTTAAAATTGTGACACATCAAAGACAGTAAATCAGAAGCGAATACTCAAAAATTAAAGCAAAATCTTTTTCTTTTAACTTAACATCCGGTTTTATGTTTTTAAATGCATTATGATAATTATATCAAAGCATAAAACAAAAAAGCTTTTACACCGAAATAGTTTCTTATTTACCAAACTAAGTTGTTCCATGCGACCTTGAAAATGCGATACGACGGACAAGTTCAAGACCACAGGATTTTATTTATTCGCACGAGATAAGCAGAAATGGAACTCACGTCCATCTGATCACTAATCGGTCATTAAAATTGCAGAACTTTACTCAATTTTATGTTTTAGCGCCACCTAGTAATAACAACATGCGTTTGATGTAGTTTTGTTTTTATTGATTCAAATGCATGTTTAATTGTTTATGATCATGATGAGCGAAATCTGCATAAATTATCTAAACTACGATAAACTTCAACGTAGGATCACTTGCAATGCGGGTTTACCCGGCAGCATTACAGTCTCCTTGATAAATGTGACTGTAGAATCTTGGTATCAAAACTTACAGCAATCACAAGCTACAGTATATATATTTTTTATTGAAGTAAATCAATTTGCCTAACAATTATTCACTTCAATACAAAAATAAGCCAAAAACCAGAATACTTGTTTGTATGATTTTTTGAGTGAAGTATATTTAATGCGCACAGCTATAATTTTTTCGCACAGTTAATGCAAAATTATGGGCCATGTGCCGACCGGGTGTGGTATGAACAATTACTGTTTCAATAATATTCGCTGCGATTTCAGAGCCAACCTCAGTTGTTCCTTTATCAAGTTCCTATACTGCTGGTAAACATTGTTCGTCACTTTTCTCTGCTTGGCGCTTTTAACAAACAGCTTTAAGTCACAATCAAATTATTTTAAAATATTTAAAAAACTAAATAAAAACTATTTTTGACATAGCAGCAAGGTATATACAAAAGTTTAACTGTTTTTTTAATCTCGGCTATCGCCGCTCCCCTGAAAGCCAATAAAATATAGTCGTATGACAAAACACACTTTATTCTCAATTTTTACTTTTATTGCTTAACTGCAAGAGCCCTAATACGGAAATGAACTCGTGATCATCTGATTGTAGATCGATCAATCACTCTCAAACCGAGCCGCACTGAATCACGTGGGCAAAACTATTTGTTGTTGTTTAAACTGTAGGGGCTGTGGTTGCGCCAGCAAGCGAGGATATTTCCGCACCAGACGCACCGTCGGAAGAAGCTCGCCGGAAAAAGTCGTCGCCCGTGAACCGGAAGATACATGGCGGTGGGGGGGCTGCTCAGTGGACCTGGAATTCGGGTTGAACTTCACAAGCAGCTTTATGAAAGGAGGGGTGACGCGGCAGAACGAAAGGTCGTTGATGGATCTGCACAATGGAAAAGCCGGCAGAATCGTGGGTTTGAACAATTCTATTTATATTCTATTTTAATTATATTTGTTTTTGTTTATTACAAACTTTTCTGAAAACGAGACAACGCCGCGAGTGGGTATTGAACCCCTCAACTAAAAACCTTCTCTGGAAACTGACGTTTTAATTGTTTTACACGCCATAAATCTTTTATTGAAATACAACCTGTCGTTCATATTATCTAGATTGCGTGAGTTTTCAGTTTTTGCTTAATATTTTTTTTCGATGCTTTAATCATCGCGTTGAAATCGCGTCTTTTACCGCGTGTAATTTAACCTTTGCTGCTTGTTTTCAGCTGATTAGCGCAAATCCAATTAAAAAAAATACGATCCAGCGCCACCATGCAGATATGCAAATATATTTTACTTTTAAAACTGCTGTCTGAAAAAACTGTAATTACTTATTGTCGTACCAAAACCCACTTTAAACTTACGGACTGCTTAAAGCAAAACCCCAATATATAAAGTGATTGTAAAAAAGTTTGAAGCTTGGTTTACAAATCATAGTAGAAATTTGGACTCACATGAAGCAACTTATTGCAAATAAATAGGTTTCTTAAAAAAATTGGAAAATCGTTAAGTTGATATCTTGACAAAAATTGCATCGATATAAAATAACAAAATAAACAAAGAGACAATCAAAACAATCAGATTAAAATATACGTTTTTTAAATAATATTTAACAAATTTGCGGATAGTTGTAAATGTAAACGGGTTTTTCCGGAACTCTAAGGACGTAATAATTGCAGATTGTTTCAAATCGTCTCCGACCTGCATGTCGCTGCCACGGGGTGTCGGGCTCGTGCGCCATGAAGACTTGCTGGATCACCCTCCCACCGTTTCGCGAAGTAGGAAACACTATCAAGAGGCGCTACTTGTGGGCTAAAAAAGTTGTCGCTCTAAGGGGAGGCCCCCGAGGAAGGCCCCGATTTCTGAAATTGAGCAACGCAGTTAACAAGCACGTAAAGCCCCGCACTTCCGGTTTGGTGTATCTCGAAAAATCGCCATCATTTTGTGAGAGAAACAACCGCCTCGGTATACTGGGCACCAAAGGCAGACAGTGCCAAGTGGGAGGGAGGGCCGAGCGGGGGTGCAGGGGCATTTGTTGCAACCGAGGCCACAAGACGCTGCTTTATGAAAAGCGCGAAACGTGCAAATGCAAGTTCTACTGGTGCTGCACCGTGCAGTGCAGCTACTGCGTGAAGCGCGCGACGAAGCACGTGTGTTCGTGATCGGAACGCGAGGGTCGCGACGAGAAACCGGAAACCGTGAATGCGCTTTTAGTAACAAATGACGTCAGTTTTTGGGTCGTTGAAAGAGCAAGAATCTTTGGGCCGAAGTGCGAAGAAATACAAGCCCCGGCAACCTGCAATGAGGAACTGCTTTAGCACGCAAAGTTCGGCAAATCAAGAAGAAAGCCATGATGCTGCGTTTTCCGAGTCCGCAGCGAAACTAATATTTCACGTCGGGTTGCTTGCGTTGTTGTCATCGATTACGTCATCTACGTTGGCTATTTTGTTCTGGGACTATTTTTGTCAAAACCGAGCGGCCGTTTTTAGCATCTTTTTAATTTTACACCTTGCATTAAAAATAAAATCCCTTAATTTGTTCTGAGAGAGAAAAACTAAACCATTTTTAATCTGGAATATTTACAAAGTTTTTAATGTATGCATTTTTAGTGAATATAATTTGTTTTTCCAACTTTGCGAAAAATAAATGGTTTAACTTAACTTTTTCAATGACCATTGCCTGTAAATTTATACAAATAAAAATATTTCTCGAACATAATAATCTTAAATTTTAAAACAATCAAGTAAACTTAAACTACGTTACGATAATAAAAATGATTTGTTTTAGAAATTGCGGAGTGCTTTGACATGAAGAGAAAGAGAAAAATAAAATTTAAATTATTCAATATTTTATTTTTATTGTATACTTGACCAGGAAGGTCTATTCTGACTTAGGTTCAAAAATTAGACAAAATTGCTTCATAGCAGCATATTTTCTTAAATATCAGTAACTTTAAAAAAATTACTTTATGTCTTTCGATTTTAAGTTTTTTTACAAAGCCTTTTTTTATATCTTCAATTGACTTTCAAAGAAAAAAACAAAAAACACTATTATTAAAAAATTTATTTTAGCAAACTTTTGTTGATATTGTATTGTTACTTTTTATTAATACAATGATTCTGTTTTACTCAAAGAAACCAGTAAATCACCTTCCACGTAAAGAAGGTTACTATTGATAGTCTTGTTATAGATCACCTTTCACAGATTGACTTTCCTTAAAAATATACAGTTCGAAAGAAAATAATCTCTGTCATGGCATCCCTAAGGAGACTTGGAAAACTTTTAATGCCGTTCACAAAAAACTGTGCAACTTTAGCATTCTTTGTTAGCTGTTTATATCAATGAGGTCTTCCCTCAAATTATCTTTTTTAGACATCCCAATAAAACCAAAAAAAGATAAATTTATTATACAGGGTGATCGCTAGAAAAGCCAAAAATTAGTAAAACAGCTATTTATTTTTACAAAGAGTAACTTTTACAAAGTTTTTCAAAGACTTATGTTATATTACACTCATAGATGCTCAAAATGTCGTTCGTGCACTTCAAAGCAGCATCTTAACCTAGAAATCCAAGATCGTTTAGCGTTTTGAAGGATAGCTTGTGGGATATCATTCCAAGCTCTTCCCAAGTACGTTTTCAAATCATCAATAGAGTTTATGTCACTTCGACAGTTCTAAGTCTCTGTTAATAACAAGCTCCAAACGCGTTAATCCATGATATGTCTGGACTTTTTGAGGGCCAATCTTCCGGTTCAATGAAATCAGAAGTAGGTTGTCGAAGAAACTGCATTGAAGCCCTTGCTGTGTGAGCCTTGGCACCTTCCATGACTTGGGTATCAAAATAGAAATGAGTAAGTAAAACACTTCTTCAAACACTTCAAAGAACAAACAGAACAATCAAAGACACTTCAAAGAACCAATCAAAGCTAGCAATCATGCGTTTTATTCATGATCTTATCTGACCTTCAAATTTTTCTAGCAACCACCCTGTATAATGCTGGGCCAATTTAGTCCACTGGTTGAAAATTAAACATCGACTAAGCCAGCACCAGTCGCAATAATTGCAGCGGAATTACAATCCCTAGCACAACTACAGTACATAAAATCTTTTTTTATACTCCCAAAAAAACAAACTTGATTTTTTTCAATTTGAAAAATAACAATCAACTGCTTCATACCAAACATGTTTTTTGGCTTCAGAAACTGGAAAGTTTTGAATACAACTAGACTTAAAAAAGTATTGTAAGCTGTTTTTAAAAAACAATTTTCGTAGTTAAATTACTTAAATAGGTTTAGGTTTTGCTATCATCTTAATTACTATTTGCACGACGAGCACATTTTAAATCATCCAATTTGGCAAGTTTCGCTGAAAGAAATAAAATGAGATAAATGAAATGCAAGAAATGAAAAAATAATCTCACTTATGCCGAATAGCAAGGGAAGTGCGGACTTCTATCTACTTAAATCAGTGGTTCTCAAACTTTTTGCGCCCGCGGCACACTTGGCTACCTTTCCAAACTTCGCGGCACACTTGGACCAGAGTGGAGATCTTTTTTGGTCTGCACTGAGTTTTCCTTTAGCTAATGCATTATAGTGTATTACATAAAGGCCTCGAATTTTTATTTAACTTTCTATAAATAAAGTGAAAACTTTCTTTTATTATTCTTCACTAGATTTTGTACTGTTTGTTTTCATATAAAGCATTTAGATTCCGCATATCGGGTGCGACAAGCATGTCAAACTCGCGCGGCTATACGGGCCGTATCGGTGAAATTTTTTGCCTGAAATTTTGCCGCTGGCCGCAATTTGGTTACAAAAGAAATTGAAGGCCAATAAAAAAAGTCTTCACTTGAATTATTTGGCTGATCAAGGCTATTCTTTTAAATTTTACGTTGAAATCAAGGTGGGGACCAAAGAAGAGGTCTTCACTTAATTAGTTAGTTAATTTCGGTTAGAAAATCAAGTTCTTGCTGATAAAACTTGTCACTTTAATTATTTAAATTTAGTTTTGAATTTATCATTAACTTGATTTTGTATTGAGCATCTGATCGAAAAATTCGTTAAAAGACTTTGCGGGCCGCGAGTTTGAAATGCCTGGTGTACCGAAACAAGTCTGAAAGACAACTGATCACCAAAACTTTACGTAATGGAAATTACATTTAAAATTTTTAAGCTTTTTGATCACAGCTCTTAAGAAAACATACTTTTCCTCTGTTACAGAGTATGTTACGTTGCCGTTGCGGAGCATGGATAAATGTATTTTAAAAAGTTTCGCGGCACATTTAGAAATCTCTCACGGCACAGTAGTGTGCCGCAGCACACAGTTTGAGAAACACTGACTTAAATCGTCACTTAAAGATCACAAAAACAAATCACAAGAGATTGAAAACAAGTATCGGTCAGATAACTGTGACGTTTTTTTTTTTCAATAAATGGCTGTATTATCCAGAACAGTGGTCGCCAATCTTTGACACATCACGGAACAACAGTAATATGAATTTAGAAAAAAAATACTGTAATGACCAAAAAAGATCATTTTTTAAATAATCTAGAATATAACACCTCGTTCCTATTTTTTCACGTTTGAGGTATAAAATTTTTTTAAAAATCAAGTAAAGGTTGAAAAAGGATTTCACCGCTCAAATTACGTGGAATATTCAAATTCATAGATAAAACTTGAACATTGTTGGATTTGGATTCATTTGAGGCCTTCATATAACCAACTCTGATTTTTTCCACGGACCACTGGTTGGCGACCGCTGATCAAGAAGTAATAGGAATTCTGCTCAAGAAAATGCAAGATGTAACTTCATAGTTACATGGCATAATTGAAGAAAACAAAAAAACTGCTTTTCAAAACAAAAGCAATGTGAACGCTGCAATTTTGCGACAGAATAAAATTATTTAAAAATCTTATGAACATATGCTAGATTAAACTTGTGCTTGCGCTTTAAAAATGACTGAAATAATTACAGCGCAAAAGTTCTCGCAACTTCTTTAAAATAAACTTGAGCAGCAAATGTCCACTTCTGCAGCTTTATTGAATAAAAACTACTACAATTTTTTTCATTTTTCGCAGCCAACGGTTTTTCATTTTATTTAATATTATAATCATTTATTCTCCTGACTTGCAGAAAAACAATGAAATAGTTAAGCGTTTGATTCAATCAGTGTTTAGCTTTTGGCTTGACTAGACTCAGAAATGCAAACTTAATGCATTTTTTATTTGTTTCGAGTTTAAAAAAATTTGTAAATCCAAGTTTGAGTTCACAACCTTCATTTTTAATTTTCCAAGTTTAAGTTTGAGTTCAGTAATTCTCTATCGAGTTCAAGCTAAGTTCAAGTTTAGCAAAATATCACGTTTTCATGACCAACCATGAAAATGTAAGGAAATTACAAAAAGCAAAGTTTAAATAGATTTTTGGCAAAGTAATAACAAATAAACTTTTACAGCACTCTAGCTGTAAAAACTAAAAGCAGATTAGACATGCAGACCTACGTTTAATTTAGGAAAAAGTAAACAAATTGGATGCCACTAATTAATTCAATAGTCAAGATTGACTTTCAATCATTAGAAAAACTAAAACGTAGAAAGCTACTCACCGGGAGATGCATGACATCTAGAATAATCAAATTGGAAGTTTAAGGTCAACACTCAGGCTTATGATAGACACCAGTTAAACCAGTGTTTCTCAAAATGTATGCCGCGGCACACTACTGTGCCGTGAGAGATTTTTAAGTGTGCCTGCCGGGAAACTTTTGAAAAAACATTAATCCGTAATGGCAACTTCCCATATATGTTTTTTTATGGGCAGCGAACAAAAAGCTAAAAAATTTTAAATATAACTTCCATTACGTAACGTTTTTATATTCAGTTGTTTTCCAGGCTCGTTTTGTACATCAACCATATCAAGCTCGCGGCTCGCAAAGTTTTTCGAAGAATTTTTAAATCACATGCTCAATACAAAATCAAATTAATAATAAATTCGAAACTAAATTTGAATGATTAAAATGACAAGGTTGAATATCTAGCTTGTTTTAAAATTAGCAAGAACTTGACTTTCCAGCCGAAACCAACCAATTAAGTGAAGACCTTTTTTGGTTTTCACCTTAATTTCAACAAAAATTTAAAAGAATTACCGGGATCAACCAAACAATTCAACTAAAGACTTTTTTAATTGGCCTTCACTTTCTTTTGTAATGAGATAGTGATCCGCGACAAATTTTCAGGCTGAAATTCCACCGATGCGGCCCACATATGCATGCGAGTTATGACATGCCTGTCGTACACGATACGCGAAACTTAAATACTTCATATGGAAACAAACTGTTTAAAATCAAGTGAAGAATAATAAAAAAAGTTTTTTACTTTATTTATAGAATCTTACATAAAAATTCGAGGATTTTATTTAATACGCTTTAATGCCTCAGGTAAAGGAAAACGTTGAAAACTTAGTGAAGATCAAAAAAAGATCTGCACTCTGGTCCAAGCGTGCCGCAGAATTTAAAAAGGGAGCAAGTGTGCTGCGGGGGGTAAGGGTTTGAGAACCACTGAGTTAAACAAAAACTAAAAACCGAAAGAAAAAATTTAATTACACAGTGTACAAAGAGTAAAAAAAATGAAAAATGCAAAGCAATGACTACATTCCAAATTTAACTACTGAGATAGTTAAACAATCATAAATCTACAGTTGGAAATAAAATCGTTCCATCAAAAATAGTTTTACTGTGAAATGAAAGTGAAACGCAAGAGCTGTTAAAAGACGTCCAAGCAAAACCCTGTAATAATAAAACAACAAGAACTAACATTTTGTTGCGAGTAACAAAATCACTCTATTAATAAATTCCAACTTTATCAGGTTTTCTAAGTTTGAGTTCAAGTTCGATTTGGGGATTTTTTATTTTTCGAATTCGAGTCCGGCAAAAAACTTGAGTTCCTCGAATTCGAGTTTAAATTCGAGTTTGCAGCCCTGGGCGAGTTTCTCTTGACCACAGGTTTTTTTGACCCCTTTTCCTTCAAAGTTTTCATTTTTTTACTTGTTAAAACCACGTTTGCTGGTTGAATTTGATATTGCATGCTTAGATCGGAAATATAAGTCGCACTTTGCACGAGTTTCTCGCTTTTTAAGTCAGATTAAAATTACAATGTTATAAAAACAATTACTTCTTTGTCGAAATCTTGCAAATCCTGTGGTTAGGTTTACGCGACCTCGAAAAACTTATTTTATTTCAGGTTTCAATGTTGTAAATAAAAGAAACAAAAAAATTTGGATTCCCATTGCTTTTCAAATATATTCATCATCCAAACCATTAGCCTAAAAACGTTTAATTACTATGTCCATTGAAGGCATGAACTTATCAATAATTATTTAGTGAGAATTCTGTAGCCTTCTGCATAGATAAATTTTTTATTTAGAAAGTAACGAAACCTAAATAATGTTGCAGCGTAGCAAAAGTACGGTCACTATAAATATATTCATTTAAATTCAAATTTAGATCATGCTCGTGAAAAAACTCTCTTATAGAATTAAATATATCGCTTTTTTTCAATTATGATCAATAATGCCAAATGTCATCAATTACGACAAACGTCCTTCAAAACTTCCGTTGGTGGCAATTACTTAGCGTATGAATTGAGGCTTGATCATAGTCTATGAGCCATACTCTGCTATGGTCCCACCAATGCACCGCCCCCACGGCAGAGTTTCGTTTTTATCAAATGACCTCAATGTAACTTAATTTTTAATGTGCTTCTTATTTTTATCTTCCTTTTTTTCTTTTTTTTTTCTATAAATAAATTTATATTGAGGTGAAGCAACCTTGCTTCTTGTAATACAACGTCTATAAATAATTTGTTGCTATCTTAGCACGCTACAACGTACATTCTTTTTGTTGCTTCTTCCTTTTTCTAATCCGCAGTCTTAATGATGTTTATTATTAAATAATTATAGTTGCATTTTTATTATGTGGCGGAGCAGAAACAAAAGAAAACTGACCTGAACTGAACTGAATGTGATGTACCAAACCACAAAACTTTAGTGATTACTAAAACTTGTATTACAATGAAAACAATGTTCCACCAGCGCAACTGCAAAAGACACCGCTAAACCGCAAGGGTATACTGGCGGCGGTTCCGATATGCTAACCACATCGAGTTAGCTAACACAGATACGGGTTAAGACAAGCAAAACCCTGCAGTTCCCATTACAAACATTGCTTGTTGATTGACTTGACCATTCTTACTTTATGTTTAAAACTTGTATTGTTGTGCGATAAGCAGGGTTGTGAAGTATAAGGAATTTTTTCTGACTCCGATTTAAAAATTTACTACTCTGACTTCAGCACATTTGAAAAAACGATTCCGACAACGACTGCATTTTAAAATGTGCAACCATCCGGGTGACTCTGACTTCTAATCAAAGGAGTCGTTGTCGGAGTCGCTTTTTCAGACATGCTGAAGTTTTCATTCGAAGCGAAGTTGTTTTTTCCGACTCCACAACCTTGGAGGCCTAATTTAGTATAAAGCCCAGTTTCAAAAAACAACAACTACTCAGACTTCATCACATCTAAAGAAACACTCCGACTCCGCCGAATCTAAAAAAATGGCTCCGCTTTAAAACACTCGATTCGGACTCCACAATCCTGCAATAAGTCATAACGTTCGATAAGTTATTATTCTAACTGCAGATTTCTTTAATTCAAGCAAAAAGCGAAATCCTTGGTAATGCAAACAAAGCAAAAAAACAGCCTTGCACCCATCAAAAATCTAATCTTTTACAAGTTAAGATGAAGGCGGGGTTACCATTTTCGAGTTATTAGTCACATCTATGCATATTTTTAGAAAATTTCTTATGATGACTGATGATGAACGATGAAAATTCTTTAGGATTATTATGTGCTTGTTTCTAAGAAACGCTTATTGTGGGGTTAAGTGTTTAATATGCATATTGTTTTAGTTTTAGAAGCATTTTTAGAAAACGTGCTCATTATGAGGTCTTCATTTTATGTTCAAAAAGAAAAATAGAAGTGTTTTTTTTTGGTTAAAACATAAACTGAAGCCTGTGTTATGGTCTTTACTTGTTAAGTACAAGTAGAAAGTAATTTTGAAACTATTTTTACTTTGCATAACCGGCCGTACTTATTTTTTTGTTCGTTCAGTTTATAACCCTGGATATTGATGAAGCAATCTCTCAAATGCTTGCTATCTGAACATGATGAGTTGTGAAAAAGGACAAATTGGTAACACGTCATCAGGTTTAAAAATCATATCCATGTAGCATTTTCTAAAAACACAAACCTGTAGCAGTTAAAGAACACTAAATTAGTGTAATACGCATGTGTTACTCAACTTTGCTTTAGAGGCTATTGTCGGGACAGCTGCAAATCCATTGTCTTTATTATTTTCTCACCGTAAATTAAAAAGTTTGTATTTTTTTCAGAGAGGCAACATTTTATTTTGCGTTTCTAGAAAAATAGTAAGATCGAAACTAAAATTACCGACAACACGTATACATGACTTTAAAATTCATTGCTATTTAATGACTTGCAACTTTTAATAAAGTTATAGAAGCAAATTTAATCAGGTTTACATGTTATATAGACATAACCATACCAGCCCCCAAAATTTTGGGGCCCAAATTTTTTGGATATTTTACAAAGATGTCCAAATGTCACACAGATTTAATCTGAATATCTTTTTCTTTTTTTTTTGGTTTTCAGCTGAGTTTAAAGCAGAAACAATTGGTTTCTTTTTTATGAAGACAAAAGAAGGTTTTCTCACTAAATCTTTACCACGTTTCTCCATTTACGTCAAAAAAAAAAAAAAAAAAAAAACTAGCAAAGATCAAATACTGTAAAAAGGTTTTCAAATCAAATCTTAGCTGGTTTTGCTCACTGATCTGAATTGTTCAAAATTGGAAAACTTTATCCTCTCCAAATAGTTCATTGTAGGTGCCCGAAAAAAAATCTGATTTTGCTCTAATAATTGGTTGTCGGTGCCAGAAAAATTCTAATTTTGCCCCAATTTTTTTGCGTCTTGGGAAGCAATTACCCCTTGCCCTTCCGACTCGTATGGTTATGTACGTAGAAAACAACAGTCTTAGATAAAGAAAACAATGTTCCACCAGCGCAACTGCAAAAGACACCGCTAAGCCGCAAGGGCATACTGGCGGCGGTTCCGATATGCTAACCACATCGAGTTAGCTAACACGGATACGGGTTAAGACAAGCAAAACCCTGCAGTTCCCATTACAAACATATAGTAAGAATGGTCATGTCAATCAACAAGCAAGTGCCGACAGACCTGTTTAGTCCTTATTAGGACTCGTCAGGACACTACAGCTTGTTGTTGACCCCAGCTGAAAAAGTCGAAAACTTAAACAGCTGGCACAACTTTTTGTTTGTGGTTTTTACACCTCAAACAACCACATCGAGTTAGCTAACCCGTATCCGTGTTAGCTAACTCGATGTGGTTAGCATATCGGAACCGCCGCCAGTATGCCCTTGCGGCTTAGCGGTGTCTTTTGCAGTTGCACTGGTGGAACATTGTTTTCTTTGTACTACCTACCCAGCGTTCAGGTCCACAACTGGTTGTTTGAGGTGTAAAAACCACAAACAAAAAGTTGTGCCAGCTGTTTAAGTTTTCGACTTTTTCAGCTGGGGTCAACAACAAGCTGTAGTGTCCTGACGAGTCCTAATAAGGACTAAACAGGTCTGTCGGCACTTGCTTGTTGATTGACTTGACCATTCTTACTATAAGTCTTAGATAAAGTTAGTCAATTTTGGTTCTAAAAATGTTTTAAACAGCACATGAAAACCTGAACACGTTTGTGTGCATTATTGCAAGGAAAATCGACAAAACAAGGTAAACGGACGCAGCAGTTGCTATTAGTTCTCTTTTCGATTTGTAGAAGAGTGTTTCAAAAACGCAAATTCGCACGCAAAAGGTGCCTCGTAGATTCAACGTCAAAAATTTTTTGAGATGACATATAACGTTGCACTCACTTGGCAATCAGAAAAAGCTTGTTTAAAAATTCGAACAGTTACAGTGAAAAAACCCTTGTTTATGTTTCAACGATAATAGTTCAAATTAACAGTTGATCAAAAGAATAATTATAAACAGTTGTTCGAAGTTTAACATACTGCAGATATTTAAGGTTGAATTACCTTTGAGTTAAGGTCACTTACGATTGTTTATAGCAAGGTTTGCCAAACTTTTAGTTCGTCGGTACCCTTTGAACACTGTAGCAGGTTTGCATGTACCCCCGAATTTTGTGACATTTCTCTAAAAAAAAAGGCTTTCAGTTAGAATCAGCCACTAATTTTTCCCCAATTCATGCCCAAAATCAAGGTGATCTCTGAAAAAAAAGGTCTTCACTTTGAATCAGATACAAATTTTCCCAATTCATGCCGAAAATCAAGGTGATCTTTAAAAAATGAAAACTCTTCACTTTTTAGCAGCCACAAATTTTCCCCATTCAAACCCAAAATCACGGTGATCTGTAAAAACGTTTTCCCTCTTAACAGTGGTGGATATTCCAATTTAGGGGCCCGAGGCAAGAATTTTCAAAAATTGAAGTTGTCTAAAAAAAAAGAGCTTCAATCTCGGCTTGCATATTTTTCTCCGAAACTCATAGTGTCCTCTAAAAAAAAAGGTCTTCACTTTCATTTGCTCTCAAATTTACATAGTTTTGCCCCAAAATCAGGGTGTTCTCTAAAAAAAAGTCTTCACTCAGAATCGTTCTTTGCACTCTGAACAAACATCTGCAGCTGATTGAAACTGTATGTGCTATTTTCGAAGGGGGGCCCCAAAAAAAGAGGGGGCCTGAGGCGACTGCCTCATTCGCCTCACCCAATATCCACCACTGCCTCTTAATTGTCCTGTTTGACGTAATAACAATCGACCGGATTCAAAAATTCTAAACATTTGAGTCTATTACTTCTTCCGGACACGGAATTTAACTTAAATAAGGATATTCTCTCACATGATAATGTACCCCTTGAGAAGCCTAAATGTACCCCAGTTTGGGAAACCCTGGTTTGTAGCTTAGCCCAGTGGTTTTGAATCTTTTAAGCTGATTTTACCCTTTTATTAAACAAGATTACCTAATTTATTAACTGCTAATTATTGCAAATATGAAATCGAAACCATGATTCTAATTTAAAATCACAAACGTACAATTTTCCTCTTGGTTTTTTTAATTCGATACGGTTTTGTTAACTATATAGTGTTGCCATACAGTAAATAAAAAATGGAGAAGTACATATTGACTTTTTTTCAAATGTTGCAAATAGTATTAACTGTAAAGAATAAAAAATTTACTCTTGAAGTAAATTTATCGCAGGTTAAGAATGGTTTCGCCTTTTTTTTCCTACTTATATTAAGCCATTTCTTTTAGCTAAAAGTAGATTTTTTAAATCACTCGCAGTCAATCTTATTTTAATTTCGGAAGAGGATTAAACATTTTTACATTATTCACTGACCAGTAATTTACAGTAGAATTTTGCCGAAGTCGCCTTGGGCTAAGTCATCACATATCGCTTTGTCCCGGCTGAGACCCTATTGTTTTTTGTGTCATCAAGTTTGACTAAAAACTTGTCAATTCGCTTAATTCGTCACCGTTTTTGCTCACAATGAGCAAAAAAATTTGCCTAAATTGTCTGGCCTATAAAAACTTTGCCACCGTGATTATATTCCAAACTTTTAGTCTGCTACCACCTACCACTACACTATAGTTGTTATGTCTATCTGTTTACATTCCTTACTGTTGTAACACAATGTCACTGTGCACGCAGACGTCCATTGTAACCTAATTGCTTCATCACTTTAGATTGTTTTTATTAATTTTAGTTTCCTTTCAGTTAGCCATCTTACGGCCATGTGAAGTAGTTTACATATGACAGTTACAAAAGCAACGGCTTATTTAAAATAAATTAAGGTAGTTAGACCTAGTGACTAGGAAATATGCAAAAAATAAAATTACGTCAAAGAATAAATCTCGAATTCCTTTAAGACTACATCTTGAGTGTTAAAAGAAATACTGTATTAAGTTATTGTACAGCAATCCAAAAAGTGATTTCTGTTTGTGTTCTTTATTTCTCAAACGTTCAGCTTTTGCAAAACAAAAGCTCCCAAGTTTGTTTAGGCCAAAGCATATTTAATTTGTTGTTTGCCTAAGTTGCCACTTTTTCTATTCTTTTTGAGGTGGCGACTTAGGCAAATTCTGTTGTATAAGGAAAAATATAAATTACAAATAGACCTACCATATTTTTGCAATTAAAAACTGGGACACTTCAGAACAAAGGCCTTTATCAGATATATAAAAAAAGAATTTTTGCAAAAAAACGAGTGTATAAGTTAGCAGGATAAACCAGTGTTTTTCAACCTTTTTCCGTTTGCGGCATATTTTTGAAACTCATGAAAAATCGCGGAACTTTAGAGCATTTTTATTAATTTTTGTTCCCAAAATCAGGTGATACCTAGAAAAAAAAGTCTTCACTTCGATTTGATCTTATAATTTCCTTGCTTTTCCAAAAATCATGGTGATCTCTAAAAAAAAAAAAAAAAAACAGGTCTTCACTTAAAATTGGAAAAACCGGGACATTTTGGCCAACCGGGCGGGACGCCGGGGCAAGGCCTGAAAAACGGCACTGTCACAGCCAAACAGGGACGTATGGTAAGCGTAATTATAACCTGCGCATACTAAACCTTTCCTAACTTAGGTCTCATTAATGTTCCTTCTTGTTTGATTGATTTGCTCAATAACGATGAAAGGGAAGAACATCAACAGTTTTTGAACTTCACTTTTGCAATTCCATGATTTCGTAATTTAGATTGTACCTGTATTTTTTTATTTTTTCAACAAATATAAAAAGCGAAGTTTTTGAAAAAAATATAATTTTTATTGACATAATATGAAATTTGCAAATTGTGAAATCGAATTGAAATAAATTTATCAATGAAAATAGCGGTTTCATTATCATTTGCTTTATCAATGAAAACAGCGCTTTATATTAGCGTTGCTTTATCAATGAAAACAGCGTTTTCATTGATAAAGCAACGCTGTTTTTATTGATAAAGCAAGTGATAAATCAAGTTGTCGATAAGTAACTGGACAAAAAAAATTAAAACTAATATTTTTCCCAAATAAGCTCTGAGAAAAGCCTGCCTTATCTGAGGTAATTTTATATAATAATGTTTTTTCTTAATGCTGAGCTAGAAAATGTGGTTGATTACAATTTAGCGAGATCCTTTTAAATCAGTGTTGTAACACAGATCGAGCTTTTCGGGTCGGGTTTGGGTTCGGTTCAGGTTCGGGATGGGTTCGGGTTCGGGTTCGGTGGGTTATTAAAAAAATTCGGGCCTATTTCGGGCTTTAGTTTGCATTATAATATCATTATTCAAGGGCTCAGTGGGTTATTCAAGCGGTCATTGTGATATGATTGTTCAAACTCTTATTGAATAGCAAAAAAAGGACTGAAGACCAACTTGTTTACACAGCAGCTGCAGGAAGCAATTAAACTTAGACTTCCTCTTACAGTTTATTGTCTACATTAGAAACTTTTAATTGCATTAAGACAAATGTGCTGATTTAAGATTTTCTCACGTTTTAACACAATAGCTCTTTTTATAGTATTAAATGTAAGTTAAAATATTGTTTTATGATCAAATTAGTGCAGTTCGGATACGCGGTTTCGGTATAAAAAGAAAATTCAGCTTGAAAGCTAAATCAAAATTACTCTTTTACAACAATCAAAAGTTTTGCAACGTCTAGTAGAATTGAAGTCGCTATGACAAAGGTGTTTTAAAATTAGAAAGATAAAACCACACCGAAAACTTATTTGTTCATTTTTAAATAATGCAAATAAACAAAAGTAGAAAAGAGAAAAAAAATTAAAAATATGAGCTAAAACAATATTAAAAGTCTATTTGCAAAAAAGTTTGGAAGCAACAAGCTCAAGTTTCGCCATTATTTGTGCGTATGAGCGAGGCATAATCCGTTGTTATTCATAATAAAACTAAAAAATTGTAAACATTTAAAATAAATTAAAATTTTCTTATTTGCTCACAATCCGAAAACTTTTCCGCGTTCGGACTAACAATATTGCAACGCCGAGCTTTATTGTCACCTTCTATTGTTGAATCCATTGAAATAATTAACTCTTCATTAAAAAAGAATTGATTTTAAATTATGTTATCGTTTTTTATTTGTTAAGCGTTTTTTAGTCAGACTGCATTCTCCAAAGATAATCGTTTAGGTCAGGGATGTCCAACCTGCGGCTCAGCGACGATTTCAAGTTTTCCGGCTATAATGAAGGTTACGAAGAAGAGTTCCGCGAGATTGCTGAAAGACATTTAGGGCGGAAATCGATAAATAAGAAGAGATTCTAGGGGAAGACCTTTTATTTTTAGAGAACACCTGAATTTTGGGATGAAAATAAAAAAGTTGTAGCAGGAAAATTGATGCAGAACTTTTCTTTTTTTTTTTTTGAGAACACCTGAATTTTGGGACAAGAAATCGGAGCAAGATTATGCGCGAACAGCTTTTTGCGCCCCACCCACTTCGGCTCGATATTAAATTTGGCCCAACTTGGGAAGAAGTTGGACACCCTAGTTCAGGTTGTTTGTTCAACTAATCTATTCGCTAAATATTAAACTTAAAATTAAATTCAGGCCCGATTCGGGCTTGAAAAAATTGGGGTTTGGACTGGGTTCGGGCTTGTATTTTGGGGTTTGGTTCAGGTTCGGATCTAAAAATCGGGCCCGATTACAAGTCTGAATTAAATACAAAATAATTTTTTGAAAGTCCACGATGCAAGAACAAATGTTTAAAACTGAAATATAGTTTTGTTTGATTTTTTATTCTATTATAGAAACAGTTTAGGCAAGCCTCTGAATCGGTTTATTATTTAAAAGACTGTAGTTTATTATTCAGTGAACTTCAAGGATGCTTAACTGACGTACCGCGATCCGAATCTAGCTCCGGTTCCTCCCAATGCTCAAATCTAAATCCGGATCTCCAAAATGTTTAAACCTGGATTCGGATCTTTATATGTTTCAACTTAACTGCGCAGCTGTTCTGCTTATCACAGGCACAAGCTTTTTGGTCCTTGTTAAAAAACAATAAATGACGTTTTTGCCTGCCCTGCATTTGGCTTCATAAAACAAAATCGTTAACAAATTTTTTTCTGGACCAATAAAAGTGCTTTTCGGCATCAAAAATCACATAAAAAATTTCTTCTCAATTTGAATTTTACAAAGCTTTTACATTTAGTATGTATTTATAGGTGCTACTCTTATGGACCATCTCATCTAACGAACGTGCAATCCAACTTATCTTGAGATTATTCATCGCGTGAGATCGCACGCTAAAGTAGCAATACTTATTTTATTTATAAGTACCTCTGATGAACTTTAGCAATCTTACCAAAATGCTTTCATCAAAAAAATATGAACGTTTGATTGTTGAACTTTCTTTAAAAAGTGGTGTTTAATCGTTCTACGAAAAACTATTATATGAAACTATTTGCTGTTTTGAATATTTTTACTGTCGGTTTCATTAACACACTAGAAATAAGTGTTTTCGAAATTTCCCATTGGTTTTGTAATAAATATCTAAAATGATTTAGCATGAATCAAACAATTACAAAAAATAAAAAAGCATTTTGCAAATTGTAATAAAGATCGTGACAGATTTTAAATGTTGTTTTGCAATTAAAAACAACACACGAAAGGTTGCGGCACTGTTTTTTTATCCATGTAATATATTTAGTGACTGAGTTGGTCACTTTATATGCTTTTTTCTATTATCTAATTATATACTTTCAAGCACTTGGTAAATCAGAGAAATTATACAAACATAAATTTTTTTTTAGCGTGCTTTAGCTACTTGCACGAAACTGCAAAAAAACGGAACTATTGTGTTTGGCTGTGCTAGATTTTGTGTACTGCAGTGCGCTGCAGTGCAGTCAGATCAAGCTTACATAATACTTTCGTTTTTGAGGTGACATAGCCGCATGTCATCAATCATCATCGATTCATGTTAAATGAATTTTTTTTCGGAAACATTCTCTTCGATATCGATTAATGACGTTTGAATAGTAACTTGAGGTTTTGATTTGGTAGCAATAATTTTTAACTATTTTAAGTTGTGAGTTCATTTAGGAAACTACTTTTCCTGGAAATATTAGTAAGTAAGAAACCTATGAGCTGTCTATTAAAACTCTTTTTCTATTAGAAAATTTGAAGACTCTTGAGAAAAAATATGCATTTGCTCAAAACTTCGTATTACAGTAGATATAGATTATTGCTTGGTCCATGTAGTAGACAGATAAGGTGGACTTGAAAATTTACAGTTTAACCAAAGATAGAGTAAGACTATAAAAAACCAGACTCGCTGTTTGATTTTTTGTACATTTTACCTCAAACATTCAGCGAAGTTTGAAAAAATCTTGCAGGCTTGGAAAATTAAAAGTGAATCTATTTTTTTGCAAATAGGCTAAGTTAGTATATTTTTTAATTGATAATTTTTTTTTAGTAGTACATGTAATTTGTTCAAATTATGAATGAATCATTTTTTAAGTCAGAAAATTATACGTTGGTGAACTACACCAATAAATTAGATTGGCTCTTTCCTATGGCGATTTCAGCAATTTTACTTTTCGTAACCGCTTGGATTTTATTATCATTACTGCTACATGGAATGAAAGCAAAAAAATGGCGACAAAATCGAAAAAGCAACTTTGAAAAGCTTAATCGAGGAATGATATACATGTCTGTGATAGGATGTGCGCTTTGCTGTGTAGTCTGCATTTCATTTAGTCTCATCTACATGAACATTGGATTTAAAAAGGAAGAAGATCAATTGTGCAACGTCATGTTTGGACTTGTCGGATCTTCCTACGGCGTCGTTGTCTGGTCGACTTATATGTTTTTATGGTTTCGCCAGCGCACGTTTTACATGAATCGAATGCTCAACATCAACTATACTAGAGCAGCCAAGTTCATTAGCACAGCAAGTATAATTGTAATAACTCTTGGTGGCATTGGCGTTGTTCTCTTCAGCTCTATTCCTAACGACCAATATGCATCACCAGATGGCTGCAAATATAGGCCCCACAAAACAATGAAAATTGCTTATTGGATTGCGATAGCCTTCGTTGTCTGCTTTGGTCATTTGGTCTTATTTAGTCTGCTTGCCTATGCCCTCAAAACAGCGAGCGACACGCGCGCCTTCTTCAATGGAACCCTTAGAAGTGTGAGCAAAAGAAGCCTTGAAACTTCTTCGAGAAATCAGAAGAGGGATTTCAACGGTAATCCCACATTCCGATCACCCAAAGTATTGAAAGACTTTCCAACCCGAAAGTCCCGCAGTTCATCATGTGCCAGCGTTGACATAACGAACGTCCTAATAAAAGCAGTGCTTCAAAAGACTCTCTTTTTTTCCGTCGTATCAGCATTGATGGAGATGTTGTTGCAATGCTTGCTCTATTTTAGTGACATTCACAGGCGGATAATCACAACATTTTTTATCGTAAATGTATTTTTCAATTTGCTTTTCGTAATTTTTTCATTCGTTAGAGATAAAAAGCAAATGCTGTTTGCGCCTTTCTTCTACTTCTGTAAAAATGAATAAAGCAGTTCAAATGTTTTTAATTTTTTGTTGTAAGTTTTTGTTAATAAAACCAGACAAAGATAATTATTCAAACTAGCAATGAATAAAAAGCAACAAAATCATCATACTTGATACAGGTAAAGATTGTCGCCAATACAGTTTGTTATTTTATTTTAGTTGCAGAGCAATTTTAAAATTATAATTATTACCAATTAATAAAAAATATGAAATTTATAGCAGGTTGCAAATGTGAGGCGGCACAAAATACGCCTTTTTAAATTTTTTAAGCATGGGTTTTCTAGCTACAATAAAAAAGAAGTTTACCATTTACATAATCATATTTTTACTTTCCAAATGATACTCATTGCAAAATAAATTTTTTGTTTTTCAAAATGGAATGCTCTCCCATCGGGAGGGTGAAAAAGTTGAGGGGGTGAGAGATAAAAAATTACCTCGTTAACATAATGCAAAAACTGAAGACAATGGGACTCCACCCAGATGAGTTTAAAATTCCATACAGAATTATTATGGTAAATAATGCATTGTGATCTCACACTGGTGTACGGTGTAACAATATCACACTACCAAGACCAGTAAAAATGCACTGACGCTACTGAGAAAGTTCATAATAGATAAACTGCTTTTAGTTGGAAAAATAAATGCAATACTAGGTTTTGTAATCATTTTTACTCAGAAATTACTTTTTAGACATTTCGTATTTTTAACTTTATATGACCAGCTGTGCGACAAAACCTGGTTAAGCAGACTGTCACTGATAAGAGTTAAAAACTTGAAATTGTGGTCGGGCAGTGAGCTCGGGTTCGGCGTGCGTGATGAGCAGTGCCATAGATGGTAGACTTTAGTGCCATCTGTCCTATAACTTGATGTAATTTTAACTAATTTAAGATTAAATAATTTTTAGTAAAAGATTCAGTAAAATGAGTGGAAAAAAAGATAAAATATTTTAAGACTATCTGAAGTATGACTTTATAAATACCAGGAATGTTAGTAAGCCTAAGTTAATATATGACACCCATTTTGACTTTTTTTGACTTATATTGATAAAACTCATTAAATAAGACTCCTTAGCTACTAAAATCAAGATTAGTATTAGTTTGATAACAAAAAACTGAAAAAGTTTGACTTTATTGAGTTCTGCCGGCCCTATATCCCAAAATAACTACAATAAAAATTTATTTCTAAAATTTAAAATACAAAAGTAGAGAATGTCTAGCTGCAGTTTATAAATAAAAGATATAGGCCGAGAAGAAGCCGAGTCAAACCAATGCTTTAAAATCAGTTGTTTTAAATTGCTTTTTTTACTCGTTGTAAAACAAAAGTTAAAAGATATTGAAACCTCTTGGAAATCATTTTAAAGTTTTATTGACATTATCTTAAGGAGACCTCATGTAAGGAGACCTCATGTTTGAGAAGGTGAAACGCGAGGGAACTGAAGCTTTCCCAACAAATTTTTTTTCTATAACAAATTTTTAGTTCCTTTGAATATTTTTTGCCGCGATTAAGTTACTTAGTATGAATAATTGCTCCAAAAAAAGGTCTGCTTTCGCATGTGAAAGTTTTTTTTGGTATTGACTTGCATGGAACTCTGTTCATATGTTCATTCTTTGTTCCCGACTCCACTTGAAAGGAAAAAACAAAAACACGAGGCTAAAAAAACGTCTTCACTTTAATTAAATTTTTTTTCTTCCAAAATAAATCTCGAAAAGTAACTTTTTGTGAATTAAACCCAAAGTCAGCAAATTTTTATTTTGTGCAAATCGCAATTTCGGCTTTGCTCTTGGAAGTTAAGGCGCGTTTACAGCCGTTTACAGTACTTTTTTCTTTCAGCGCGATCTTAGTTTGTTTTATTGACGCTCAAATCCACTCATTTTTTCTCAAAAACATGAGTGGATTTGAGCGTCAATAAAACAAACCAAAATCACGCTGAAAGAAAAAAGTACTGTAAACGGCTGTAAATGCGCCTTTAGTGGAGATAGAGCAAAGTCAGCATCTTCTGCTGCGAAGACGTTCAAACGCCTATTTTTACATATGAATACCAGTTGCTGTGTTTAAAGCGAACGCCTGTTGACTAATTTCTTTTTGCCACTACAAAAGTACGTTAGAAAAACAACGAAGAGTCCTAAACACCCTTATCGTTTTGCGGCCCGTACCCGCCCATACCAGCAAGCATTTCTGTGTAACACGCGCATACGAGCCTGTTTTTTTCATTTATGAAATTTCGTGTTCGTCCTTTCTCACGTTCAAGTAGAGTTATCAAAAATATGGAAACATAGTATATCAATTTTTTAAAGGAAATCATCATTTGTGAAGGGGTCAAGGTTAGCGATGGGACGATTAATCGGAATCGAGAATCGAGAAAGTTGATTAAATTTTAGGAATCGGAGTCGGCATCGGAATTGAAAGATTTTATACAAAAATTTCGATTCTTGAAAATGATTCCTGATTTATTTATAAATTGTCCTTTTTTTTATATACCTCACTATTTGAGAATGGCCATATATATATAAAAAAAAAACATTTTTTTAGAACAATATGCCGTATATATATATATATACATGTATATATATATATATATATATAATTAACTTACAGACCACAAAATTTCTTAATTTAACATTAATTTTATTTGCCCCAACAGACTGTTTCGCCTGCCTGGGCTCGTCAGGGGGCGGTTAAAAATCTGAAAAACAAAATAAATAAATAAAAATACAGTTTAAACGAAGCGCTTGAATTCCGGCGGAAAAGCGTAAAACAACAACAAGAGAAAAACAAGAGAAAAACTACGGTTGTAATGTTAATCGATAAATGAATTTTATTGCCAAAGAAAAAGTGTTTTTTACGCAGCTTGCTCTATTGTTTCAAAATAATGGGTAAATATAAAAAGTTTGCATTAAAAATGCGTTAAAATTAGATTAAATAGTCTGCACATTGGAAATACGATAAAAAGATGCTAAAGAAATGCGTTTAAAAATGACAATTATTAGGATATGGATTAAAAATTAAAACAGTAAATTTTTTACAGGGTATAATTTAAGAATATTTTTAGTTCGATAAGTATGTAGTGTAAAGATGGATTGATTTATTTGCTGATCAAGTAAGTGGATAAAGGTGTGATGTAAAAATAAGGTAAACCGAGTTTGTAAATATATTTATAAACTGCCAGCGTAATTAAAACTTCGTAATTTAAATTTACTTCGATGACGACATTTTGAGACCAATTCCGAGCGTTTATTCAGTAATTTATTCGGGTCAGCCTGAAATATTTGTAATTTTTCTGATAAGCATAAGTTGCATGTTTTTGAACCACATTGGTATGGAGTTGCGTGTTGTACGATTTTCCATCTTATTTCTGGCGATAGTCCTGATTGTTTTAATTTCCAAACGGCTTTAGATAGTTCGGTGGAGTTAGTTTTTCTACTGTCTTTAAAAGATTGGTTATGGTTATTGTATCTGAATTTAAATGATGTTTCGCAGCTGTTTTATTACGGCATCTGCATACATCAACAATATGGAAATATAAAGATAAAGGAATCAAACCGCCAATAACTTGGTCAATTGTCTGCAAATCAATTGCATACACCAGCGGGGCCAAACGCTGCAACCTCTGCTTAGCAGAGAAACTCGCCATCTTGCAAGACGACCAGCGCACGCTCTTGAAAAAGCGATCCGAGTTTGTCTCCAAATGCCGACACCGGAACAAATTTAAATTAAAGAAAGCTTAGCCTGATTTAATATTTCTTTAAAAAATTTTTTTCCCAAATTTTATTTAATTTTAATCCGATTTTCCGATCTTTAAAATTTTTAATTTGCAATCCTTTACCTCCTACCCCCCCCGTTTACGCCGTGTTTACTCATTGTTGTCGTGTTCCCACTATATCTATTCCTGCACCCCCCTGATCTCCTCTATAGCCATTTCCTCGCTGTCCGTTCACGCCTCGCTACTTCCTTCCTTTACAATGTTCTTTCTCTCCCATTATCTACCGCGCATCTGTAATTTGATCGCCAGTCAGTTTTTGCAGCGTCAGATACGTAGATGAAAATGTTTTGTTTGCTTACAAAATTCTGAATTTTGAGTCTTACAACTTTAAATTTCTTAGCTTACTTACTCGAAAAATTAAAAATTTTATTTTATTCGTTAATTTATATTTACTTTATTCGTAATATTATTTTGGCTCTTAACTATAACAATTGGCTTTTTTGTGCGTTTTTTTCTTAACTATATACTTTTCGTCTGCGTTTAGAATCACCTCCTGATGAGCCGAAAAGGCGAAACAGATTGTTGAGGTTTCAATAAAAATCTCTTTTGTGGCTTCTGTAATTTAATATATATATATTTCTATTTCTATCTATAATGATATAATACATTTCTGTTTCAGTAAGATTTCTAACCGCTCCCTCACGAGCCCAGGCAGGCAAAACAGTCTGTTGGGGCAAATAAAAATAAAATTAATGTTAAATTAAAAAATTTTGTAGTCTGAAAATTAATTGCCAACTGTATATATACTGTATAATACAAAATTTATTCCATCACAGTTTAAAAACCACAACAGTCTGTTTCATCCTTAGAATCATCAGGTGGTTACTAGAAAATTAAAAATATAGTTATTAGTGGTAAAAAAATGTGTATGGAATAAATGATACGTAGTTAAATTATTTAAGCAAATAATACAACTTCTATGACGTCATACAAAAAAAAAAAAAACTCAAATATCGTCAATGCAAGTATAGGGATTTGCATTCATTTAAAGGTGAGGAAAGGGAAGTTACACGTGTTGTAAATATTATAAAAGGAAAGAAAATAATCTATAAAGCAATAAAACAGTAAATTGCATAAGAAAAATTACATAAGACGAAAAAGTAAATTAAAAGTAAATTGCATAAGAAAAATTGCATAAGACGAAAAAATAAATTAAAAGTAAATTGCATAAGAAAAATTGCATAAGACGAAAAAGTAAAGTGAGTAAACAATTAAAACGATAGTGAGAAATATAAGCGGATTAAATTACGGACAAGAAAATACACACATACACACAAAAAAAAGAGGGAAATTTAAGCATACAATATCAAGTAGGTAATTTATTTAGTTTAAATTTGTTTTTGTGGAGATATTTTTCGGTAAGTTCCAATTGTTTGTTGAGTGTTGTTGGTTGATTTGCTAATAATATTTCTAACTTTTTGGTTAAGTATAGGTTGCAGCATTTTTGTCCTGGTTTATAAGGGATAACTTGATTAATTAATTACTTTCCAGTGAATTGTGGGATTGAGACCTGAATATTTGGCATTCCAAAATGTTTTCTTTCCTTTTATATCTTTTACCACACGCTTAACTCGCCTTTTCTCATCAATGCAATTCCCTATACTATACTTGCATTGACGATATTTTGAGTTAATTTTTTTTGAATGACGTCACAGGAGTTGTATTATTTGCTTAATTAATTTAACTACGTATTATTTATTCACTATAAAAAGATGAGTATAGGGAATCACTCCTAACTCTGCCACTGCTTTAATGAATATAACCAAAATCACTTTTGGCCTGCAATATATTCAATTGATCGAGAAAATGCACACACAGGGGTAATTTGACCTCTTACCATCGAGGCAAATGACACATTACTGTGCAAAAGTACAAAGACTCATTCGATTTCGACCAATATCACATTGGTACTTCGCTGTTTACGACCGCATTGCGCTAATTTTCAACAGCCAGGACAATTACTGATGAAAATTGACTTGGTAAAGTGTTATGCTTGATAACTTGTCAATAATCCAATTTTATGGCTTTCTTAGCCATTTCTTAATAGTTTATTTCTTTTTGAAGTTTTCTAGTCATTATTTAATAGTTAGTCTCTTTCGAAGTTTTCCAGAAGCTCCCCGTATTATCATTTTTAGTCTAATAGGTTCCATTTTCAAGAATCTTTTCAAATAACATCAAAAATATTTTAGGACAAATTTGTTGATATTTTGATGTAGGCTACATAGGCGACGTCATTCAATTACTTCGCTGGCGTCCGAAATTCTTCTAATTAATTCTGGCTTTTGATTTCAATAGTTAGAATTCCAAATTTCCAAAAGAGTTGCAAAGGAGTTCTCTTAGTGCTTTAATATTCTTGTCAATTTCTTTGGCATTTTATTACTTTTGGTTTTATATTATTCGGATTTTCTATTTAATTTTAGCTCTTGACTTTGATGTTAGGATTCCAATTTACGAAAGACTTCTCTCGGTGCTTTAATCTTTTTTGAATTTTGACATTCTGTAAAAATCAAATTGTCACTTAAGTCATTTTGCCTTTCAGTTTTTTTTTTTTTTTTTTTTTTTTAACATTTGCAAAAATCAAACCGTCACTGACGAGACTTCAATAGTCGAAACAGCTGTCTGGCGGAGGATTTTGCTACCCAATAGTATTTTCTGTTCTTAATTAGGCTATATGCACTAAGCTTTATGACAAGATTACCTTTTCTCTTTTACAAATTGAGGCCCCCAAACTATGCTTTCAATCTTCTAATATTTGTGTCTAGATAAAATTTTTTTTCCCCAAATTAGCTAGCTTGATTATTGTTTGCACTTTACCAAGTCAATTTTCATCAGTAATTGTCCTGGCTGTTGAAAATTAGCGCAATGCGGTCGTAAACAGCGAAGTACCAATGTGATATTGGTCGAAATCGAATGAGTCTTTGTACTTTTGCACAGTAATGTGTCATTTGCCTCGATGGTAAGAGGTCAAATTACCCCTGTGTGTGCATTTTCTCGATCAATTGAATATATTGCAGGCCAAAAGTGATTTTGGTTATATTCATTAAAGCAGTGGCAGAGTTAGGAGTGATTCCCTATACTCATCTTTTTATAGTAAATTTCTTGCTTGCCATAAAACCAAAGATATTATTTATTCCATACGTATTATTTTTTACCACAAATAATCATATTTTTAATTTTCTTGTAACCACCTGACGATTCTAAAAATGAAACAGACTGTTGTGGTTTTTATTCGAAAACAGTGATTAAATGATTTTTGTATTAAATTGTTCTGGTCTTTCCATTGAGCACTCTGCAGGAAAGATCAATTTACTCCTGCAATATTGTTAGAAATATTGTTAAAAGTAGAAGAACCTGTTAAAACTACAAAAATTGACGTTGAAAATAAGACTAAGCACAAGTTCCTTCGGCTTGTGGTTACGGAAACATTTTTGTGGCTCTCTGTTTAAAATTTACTTCAATGTCGACATTTTGAAACCAACTCCAAGCGTTTATTTAGTAATATTTTGGGATCAGCCGGAAATATTTCAAAATGTCGACATTGAAATAAATTTAAATTACGAAGTTTTAATTATGCTGGCAGTTAATAAATATGTTTACTAATTTATACACTTGGTTTACCTTATTTTTACATCTCATTTTTACCCACTTTCTTGATCAGCAAATGGTCCAGATGGTAGGTGCTTTCACGCAACCTGGGCCGTGAGTAAGTCTGTTCATTGATTTTAAAATGACAGACCGAAACCGAACCTACCAAAACGGAAGGGTATCCACCCATTCCGATGTTCAGTGTGGGTCTGCTAATCGCCAAACGTCCTTTTCAGGACGGGGCAATGTCAGGATAAAACTTCCCTTTTCAGGGCACATTGCCAACAAGTTCCGAAGACCCACTATTCTTCAGCTGAACATCGAAGGCCTCACTGCAAGCAAGATGAACGTTCTTCATCATCTCGCTATGCAGTCTGAGGCACTCGTCATCCTATTGCAGGAGACCCACTGCACTGATGCAGAGAAGTTGGTACTATCAAACTACCAACTAGCTGGGTCTTCTTTAAGCAGGAAGCATGGTCTTGCCACGTTTGTCCACGAGCGACTGAGATACACGCTTTTGGACCAATCTCCACCGACATCGGAGATCGAGTGGTTGTGTGTGGACGTTGATGGTTATAAAATAGTCAACGTCTACAAACCACCGCCAACGCGATTGCGAACCCTGGATCTTCCAGTGTTTCCTCACCCCTGTCTGTACGCTTGCGATTTTAACTGTCGTCATGCTGACTGGGGTTACGACTACAACAGTCCGGACGGTGAGTGCTTGGCTGGATGGGCAAGTGTTAATTGTCTTGCCCTCTTATATAATGCCAAGGACGCTGCCAGTTTTTATTCCGGCCGCTGGAACACTGGTACCAATCCGGATCTAGCTTTCGCCAGCGTAGGTCCAAACAGTCGCTTACCGGATAGACGTGTCCTTGACAAGTTCCCCAGGTCACAACATCAACCTTGGCTTATTACACCACCAAGGTTTGCTATGGTAGTGCCAAGCATGCCTGTTAAGCGATGGAACTTCCGCAAGGCCAAATGGAGTCACTACATTGCTTTGACGAATAAATTCGAAAAGACTTTGTTGCCGCCTGATTCACTTGATGTGGATGCAGCTTACCAGGACTTCTGTAACACCATTAAGAAAGCAGCCAAAAAGACTATCCCACGCGGGTATCGAAATAACTATATTCCGTGTTGGGATGCAGAGTGTGAATCCCTCTATAAAACCTTTCTGCAGTCTCCTCAGGGAGACGACTCAAGTTTGGCTGCTACAGCTCTGCTTGCCAAGCTTGACAAGAAGCGGAGGGATCGATGGTCCGAAGCAGTTCGGAGCATTGACTTCTCACACTCTAGTCGAAAAGCGTGGAGTATTTTGAACAACCTTACTGGTAGGTCACGACACTCTCCTCGTCACTGTCCCGTTTCAGCCGATGCTATTGCATCTCAGTTGGTTAGAAATGGGAAATACGAGGCTGTTGATCGCAAGTCATTTCGACTTGTCTTTCAAGAAGTGTCTGACCTTTGGAGGGCCACAACACCAGACGCAGTAAATATCTCTGATAATTTCTCACAGAGAGAATTTGCTGCTGCCCTTCAACATTTAAAACCAGGTAAAGCTTCGGGACCTGATTCTATCTTCCCCGAGCTTATACTCCATGCCGGAGCTGCTTTGAAGTCCTGGTTACGTGACTTTCTTTCTTCCTGTTTGCGCCGACTCAAAATTCCCAAGATCTGGAGAAGAGCGCTTGTGGTCGCGATCCCAAAACCCGGAAAGCCCGTGGGGGACCCAAAGAGTTATCGACCGATATCTCTGCTCTGTGTCCCCTACAAGATCCTCGAGAGGCTTATCTACGCCCGCGTTGAACCATTAATCGATCCACTGCTCCCTAAAGAGCAGGCTGGGTTCCGACGCGGGAAGTCAATCGTAGATCAAGTTGTTCTGCTAACCCAGAACATCGAGGATTCTTTTGAGGCTAAAAAGAAGGCCGGTGCCGTATTTATCGATCTGACAGCTGCTTATGACACTGTCTGGCATCGTGGCCTTACCTGCAAGCTGCTGAGACTACTTCCGGATAAGCACATGGTCAAAATGATCATGGAGCTTGTCCGAAATCGAAGTTTCACCCTTACCACCGGTGACAGCAAGCAAAGCAGGCTACGCCGTCTTAAAAACGGCGTTTTTCAGGGATCGGTCTTGGCTCCCCTTCTATTTAACATCTATACGTACGATCTTCCTTCCATGATTTCCAGAAAGTTTGCTTATGCTGATGATTTAGCATTGTTGCATTCTTCTGGAAACTGGAAGGACTTGGAGGGGACATTAAGCCAAGACATGTCCACACTGTCAGCGTATCTCCAGACTTGGAGGTTGAAGCTCAGTCACACTAAGACGGTGACGACAGCCTTTCACTTAAATAACCGAGAGGCCAAACGTGAGCTAAAGGTCTACAACAATAGTAGACTTTTACCTTTCTGTCCAACCCCTACTTACCTTGGGGTAAAACTGGACAGATCGCTCACGTTTCGTCACCATTTAGTGGCATTGCGCAAAAAACTATCATCGCGCGTCACACTGCTGAGGCGACTCGTGGGCTCGGGATGGGGTGCTGGTGCTAAAACACTACGCATAGCCACCTTATCTCTAGTCTACTCAACAGCTGAGTACTGTGCGCCAGTCTGGTGTCGCAGTGCTCACACTCGCCTCATTGACAGTGTCTTGAATGACACCTTGCGCATAGTTACTGGATGCCTGCGTCCCACTCCAACGGACCACCTACCTATACTCTCAGGCATCCAGCCAGCTGAGCTTCGCCGACTGGGAGCGACACTCTCCTTGGCTTACCGTGGATCTCTGGACCCCGATCATATTTTGCATGGTCTATTAAGTGGGTCCTCAGATACTCGCCAAGTAAGACTAAGATCCAGACGCCCGTTTGTGCCAGGTGCGCGGAATCTCTTGGACAACCTTGCCAGACTTGGCATCCGCGCTTCTGAATGGACAAAACTTAAATGGAAAACGGAGTACTGTGAAGGTGCTTCCAGGCTCCGTGCTTTTGTGCCCCAGACCGGCGCCAGGCCTGTTGGGATGGGCTTATTCCGAGCAGCTTGGATTAAGCTCAACCGCCTTCGGACTGGTGTTGGGCGATTCCATTCGTCCATGCACAAATGGGGTCTCGCTCCTTCACCGAATTGCGAGTGTGGCACCTCTGAGCAAACCGCAGACCATGTACTAACAGCGTGCCCTATACATCGGGCACCACATGGAGCACGAGGTCTGACGGTTTTTGATGACGAAACTCGATGCTGGCTTAATGACATCACTGCCAGCGTCTGATCCAGGCAGTGCAGCAGTCTGGGGTAGTAAAAGGATAAACCCTCGGCCCCAGTCCTGTTTGTGTCTGACCTGGAGTGGATACCTCTTCAAACGACGACGACGACGACGACGACGACGACGATCAGCAAATAAAATAACCAGCCTCTACACTACATACTTATTGAACTAACAAAATTCTTAAATTATACCCTCTAAAAATTTCATTATTTTAATTTTAATTTGTATCCTGTTAATTGTCATTTTTAACGCATCTCTTATGCACCTTTTACCGTATTTTCCAGTGCAGTCTATTTGATCAAAATTTTAACGCATTTTTAACGCAAACTTTTCAAATTTACCCATTATTTTCAAACAATAGAGCAAGCTACGTTAAAACTGTTTCTTTGAAAATAAAATTCATTTATCGATCAATATTACAACCGTAATTTTTCTCTTGTTGTTGTTTTACGTTTTTCGCCGTCTTTCAAGCGCTTTGTTTAAACTGTATTTTTAAATCTGTATTATATTTTATTTTTCAGATTTCTAACCGCCCCTGACGAGCCCAGGCAGGCGAAACAGTCTGTTGGGGCAAATAAAATTGATGTTAAATTAGAAAAATTTTGTGGTCTAAAATTTAATTACATACATGTATATTAGGGATATAACTTTTTCCAGTTTTCTAACCCTGTGTCATTTTTCAATGAATAATATTGAAATAAACTAAAAAATATCATTTTTTCGTAGATCGGTCTAAAAAACGTCGCGCGCATCGATCAAAATTTATTAGTTATTTACGTTCTTTACTAAAACAAATTACAATCATGTTTATAATGTTTCGTAAACAATTTTTCTGGCAAAAAATAGAATAAAACTTTTTATTTTCATTGAATAATTTTCAAACTCATTAAAAATGGTTGGTAGCAACAAATTTGCTGCTTAGATACTTTTTTGATCGGCTATTTTCAATAATTTCCTGCATTTTTTTAACTGCTCTCTCCGCAATTATGTTTGTTCTCGGGATATTAATTTTTGAAGACTCCTGATTATAAAATTTCAAAAATGTTGACAATGCGTTTGGGCAATTTTGTGACTTAATTGCATCATGAAGACACTCATACATACTTGTATCATAGATCTGATTGTGGAACCAAAACCTAGACCAGTCTTTCGAAATGAATTGGCAAATGTTTTCCAATCGATTTCTGGAATTCAGTATGAGAAAGTAAGCCATTAGAGCATATGAACCACGAGAGTTCCACCTGGCGTTGTGAAGAGCTGGAAGGTTTTTCCATTAAATTTTTGGCTATTTACAAGTCTCTTTATTTAATTTAAATGCTTCACACAGCTGATATAAAAACCTGAAATCATCTCTCCAACCAGGGTTTTCATTCAATGACAGTTCAGAATCATGCTCGTAGTTAGCTTTCAAAACTTTATAACTGTTGGTGATTTCATTTATAAAATTGTATGGCAATTGAGGGCTTCTGGTTGAACCGCCTAATTGAAAATCCATTATATGCCTCAAAACAAGATCGAGAATATGGTGCTGACATGCAATGAACTGAGGTTTTTCATATCCTTTTTCACTCATGGCTTTCTGAAACTCCACTACAACTCCATTTTCTTTGCCAGTATTGACTGCCGTGGTGTCGCATATTATCATTTTAATGCTCTTCCAGGCATCATATTCGTCCATTAAAGTTTTGATTTCTTCGAAAATAGCTCTAGAAGAACCATTTTTGCAGGTAAGAATTCCCAAATTTATTATCCTATTTTCATTTTGAAGACACACAACTTGATATTCCGTTTTCAATATAACTTTTCCATCAAAATGAAGGCAAAATGTTTCACTTTGTAAAATTGCCTTGATATTTACTTTTTTACGCTCTGTATCTTTGATAACATGTTTCCAAACACCAACCTGAGTCGGTGAAGCTATATCAACACCATCTTCTTTAAGCGACTTACATACGATTGCTGCCTTTTTCGTTGATAAAGAGTGCTTGCTTATGAGCCTAGCTGCAGACGCCGCTGAACTATACTTGCTGAATTTTTCCTCCACTGGTTTGAAATCATCATCGCTTTCATTGTCATTACTATCAGAGATCACATCATTTTCTTCGTTTATTTCACAACTTAAAGGAGTTGAATGAGAGCCAGAGGTACTTGGTTGACTTTGAATGAACTTTCGTTTTAAAGGATGAATTGAATTCAAATCTGCTTCTTTTCTGGTTCTGTACTTAACTCGACCTGACGTTTGAATCTGCGTGCTGTAAAGTTTCTTATCTTCTGAACATAGCCAATTACCATCTACTTTAGTTATGTCAAAAAGACCTTTCAATTCCTTTTCTACTTGCTCCGATTTTCTTTTTCTATATTTTTTATAAAGATCAACAACACTTCTTGTTTTAGACTGGACTTGCTGATGTGATAAATTGGGAAAGTTTAAAGATTTCCATAAATTTGTCAATTCTTTAGCAATCATCTTTATTCTGATAATTCTACTTTTTTCTGAATCAAATAATTCAAGATAGCGACCCACAATATGTTTTTTGTCGGTATTTTGCATAAGTCAGATAAACTTACTGTTACCAACGGAAGGTCTGGTCTTCTTTTCACAGAGTATGTTTTGGGTAAGTTTTTACTATTCATTTTTTGACTCATGTAAAAAAAAACAATAAAATTTTTGGCTCTGAAACCAAGATGAAAAGTATTTGTAAATTGGCATCATATGTTTGCGAATTTCAAATGTAATATAAAAAGAAACAAGGTCAATTCTGTCAAATATTGTATAAAAAGAAAAAACTAATTTTTAAAATAAGCATATAAAAGAAGCTTACTTGTACCCGGAGCGAAAAAAAATAAAAATTTTGGGCAAAAGTAGCATTTTCAGGCATATTTCATTAAGCAATGCGCGCGGACTTTTTTGCGCAAAAAGCAAAAAAAAAGCCTTTTTAGGCTCAAAACAAAAAGTTTCATCAAGTAAAGTAACGGCTTTTTGATTTGAAGAAAATGTTTAAAAAGTTATATCCCTAATATATATATATAAAAAGTTACTCTCACTTTTTGTTTGCTTATTTGTAAACTATCTGATATTTCTACGATTACAATATGATTTCACCTATAAAAAGTACAAGAATCGGCGGTGAAAATAGACCAAGCGCAAGTTTCGCCGACTTGTGATTACGGAGTAATAAATTATTGAAAAAGCGGAAACATTTTTGTGGCCCACCCTTTATATATAGAGTGAGAGTGAATCGATCTTCATTGCAGAGTGCTCAATGAAAAGATCAGAGCAACTTTATACAAAATTTGATTAATCACTATTTTAAAAACAACAACAGTCTTTTTTATTTATATTAAGATAAGAGAACGAGAATCAAGTCACTTTAGTATACAAAAAGCATATCCTCTTTACTTGCACTTGCCATATTTGGAGTTATTTTTTCCTCAAACGACATCACAAGAATTGCATTATTTGCTTAATTGATTTAACAAATTGCATATTTTGAGCATAAAGATTAAAATGCAAAAACTTTAGTTTGGGCGTGATTTATAAAAGCTTAAACTGAGATCTTTGTTCACATCGTTAGCAAATTTTTCTTTTCGGTAATCTTCGTTATGGTAGAGCATAGGCGTTTGTGACGCATGCATGGGGAATCCGCAAATGCAACAACGTTTTGACTTTTTAGAAGGTTCTCGGACGTTTGTTTCTAAAAAAAGAATCGAAAAAATAATGCAGTTGTATTTTTAGTGTTTATTTGTCATTGAAACTCATAAATCTTTGTTATTTTCGCGCTTATCATGCATACATATAAATATTTTTAGCGATAGGCATAAATTAAAAATCTGATATTAACGACCTCATTTAATGATTTTTTTTTATTTTTATATTGACAAATACAGTCAGTTTTTAAAAGAAAAATTAAATCTTTAGGGAATTGCAAGCGGGTGCTAAATGCCAAGCGTGTTTTCTTAACTAAATTTTTTTGGTACATATTGACAACCATAAACTGTGTAAAACCGAAACCTTTTTCATCACATATTTAACAAATTTTATTTTAAAATATTTTTATCTGTTTCTGAACAGCTAATTAAGTGGAAAGCAGTGTTTTCCAACCAGGGTGTCACGGAACTTTAAGGTTCTTCAAAAGGTCCCAAAGGTTTGACGGGAACAAGACGTGAGATAAGCGAAAGCTTGATTTTTATTTAATTTGATGCACGTAATAGAAGTAAATGTGCACACCATATTCTGGGTTACTGTTATAATGTTATATGACATCATTATTAAACATTGATTAATTAACGATACCTGAACGGCGGCATGTGAAATTGTGCGTCACTGGTCAGTGTCCAATCAGAGGACGGGAGCTACACGCTTCGTGTATGAGGTAGCAATTCATTGAAATATGCAATTTATTTCAAAAGTTACACCAAGGTAAAAAGATTGAGAAACGTCGGTGCAAGTTATTACCGTTTGTTTTTCTATCTATTTTTATGCATCATTCTCGTGATATGCTTCTAAAGTGTTCGTCTACTCTAAATTCTTATAATTGTAATTGCTTTTTTGCTCTCTCTCTCTCTCTCTCTCTCTCTCATTAGGAATACACTTAAATCAGTACATCCTTTTAAATTTATTAATTTTTACTTATCCTTTTTTTTATAACTAAACTGTTTGTTTAAAAAATATTCGACTATTCACAATTGACGTGGGCGTGTCATACCGTTTCATCCCAATGTACACGAGCCGAGTGGTGTCAGACTGTCCTTCAACTGCTTTAAGACAGTCGCCGGGAAAAGCCAAGCAGGAAAAGATAAGAATTTCATGAAGCAACTCTTTTGGAAATTTGTAATTCCAACCAAGAAACTATATTTCCAAAATTAAATAGGAGCAGTGAACATCGAAAGTATCGGCATTGTTGAAAAGAACCAATCAGAAATTGGTAGACTTCTAGTGTAGAAAAAAACTTTTTTTGATAATCCAGCCTTGAATGAATGATTTTGAAATATATGGCCATGGAATAAATTAGCATAAATTACATGAAATGTACAGTATCAATGAACCAATCAAAAATGAGCCCTAAATAAGAAAATTTTTTAAAATTTAGTTTTAAATAAATTACGTCAAAACGTATCCTGAAATAACATCGAAAAAAAAACAATAAAAAGAGGGTTAATAAAAATTGAATTTTGGACTACATCAAATTAGATGGAATATATTACATCGAAAAGTGGCTTAGAGAAACATCGAAAAAGAACCAATCAGAGAAGAGTTGATAAAAATTGAATTTTGGACTACGCGAAACAACATGTAGAAATTAAAAAAAAAACTTAAGCATGGAAAAAAAAGATTTGGGTTAAAAATTAAGATAATAAAAGTGTTTGGACACAAATTTATTTTGAGGGAGATGCAATAATTGGATCATAATATCAAGCAAAAAATGAAAAAAATGATAATCAATTTGATATTTCAAAAGTTTTAAGACTGATTCTGATTGGCTGAAAATTAAGGTTAGTAATAGTTATCATAATAATTGAAAAGTATTTAATAAATAAAACCACGTTTCGTCAGCGTAAAAAAATTTTTGGCAAAAAAAAAAGGAACAAAATTATGCAAGTTTTGTGTTAAAATTTGGAATTAAAAAGAGAAATTTTTTTTTTTATTAGTCTTAAAACGTTTGAAATACTACATTCAGTTCTGCAATTTATTCTAGCGAAACCTTTTGAAAAGAGCTAGACGAAAACGTTCGAGTTTTTCAAAACAGACCTTTTTTTTAAGGCTACTCAATTAACAAAAGAGCTTTAACTGAAACATTTGCTTTTAAAAGCTATTTTAAAGTTTTGTACCAACAAAAAACTTGTTAAATAATTATTTGCTTAGTCCGAAACTCGATTTTTATCAACTCTTTTCTGATTGGTTCTTTTTCGATGTTGCTTCGAGGTACTTTTCGATGTAATTTATTCTACCTAATTTGATGAAGTCCGAAATTCAATTTTTATCAAGTTTTTTTGATGTTTCTTCATGTACTTTTCGATTATGATTTTCGATTTCAATTTTCGATTTTGTAAAAACCTATTTGCCAATATTTAAAAAATCATACAGTTTTTAGTAAAAAATTTTGCAAATTTTTTGCTCGGAGTTTTTACACCAAACAAAAATCAAATTTTTTTTGGGGGGTTAATTGAACCCTGTTGAGAATCCATGTATCAGGGTATATAATTGCAATTGTTAAAAATAAAATTCAAAGGAAACCAATACATGCAGTAGATAAATTGGTGATGATGATAATGGTGACAAAAAAGAGCGCAAACGTTTTGGTTTCTGAAAAATTTCTTCAAACTAAAAGGGAAAAAAGCATCTCCTGCAGAAACAAATTGAATAATTAATATCATTGAAAATATAATGCATGAATCAGTTTCTTTTTTTTGTGATTAGTTTCAATGTTGTTTTTCCAGAAAAGGAGTTTTTTTAACCAGTAAAAAAAGGAAACCATTTGGACGAGAAGAAAGAAAAATTTGCGAAAGAACATCAACATAGAAATCAAGCAAAAACGCGTAATTCATTAAAAGAAAAAATTTGATAAACACTTTATTAATACATTATTGAACTTTAGTTGAAAATTTGCAACTCGATGTGTTTTTCTAATTTTAACTGAAGAGGATTTATGCAATCCGAAAACATCTAACATCAATGTTTAGTATTTAGTTTTCTTTGAGTTAAAATTTTTGGTCAAATATAACGCTGGTATCACTTTATCGTTTAATTACTTTTACAAAATCACGAATTACGCGAATAGTCAATTGATTATTTTAATTCATTTGGCTAAATTGTCGATGCATCAGCACATTAAGGTTTAGATCAGGGGATGGGGCAAACTACGGCCAGCGAAGTCTTTAAACAATTAATTAAGAAAATTAATAATTGTTTTTTTTTCTACCAAATTCTCGAGCATTAATGTTTAGGTACGGGAATTAAAAAAACCGAAACAGATTGAAAACGAATACCTTTTTTCTTTTTTAGAGATGGTGGGCCCCCAAACAACTTCAACTTTCGAATGCGGCCTGCGAGCTAAACATTTTGCCCGCCCCTGGTTTAGATGCATGCTTCAAAGATATTAAAAGTCTAGCATTGTGCTTTCCAATTTATCAACATCCTTATTATTTATTTGATGCTCCTGAGTCGCAAGACAGAGTCGGACGTATTAACGTCAGAAAAATCGTTTCGGAAGGTTCCAGGTAGAATCCCATGACCAAAAATTTTACCACGGAAAATTTCACAAACAATTCGGTGATGAAAAAGTTATGGTTTTTCAACAATGGTTATAGTCAACTATGGTTTTTTCAATTATGATTATGGTCACCAAACTACGGCCTGCGGGCCCGCTCTCCAACAAACCTCCGCTCTGCAGCAACAACAGCAGTTGTTAATTGCATTGCTAACAAAAAAAAATATAACAGTGAGTCTCTAGGGCGCAAAGAACTATAATTGCACAGAAAAAAAACAATAGTAGATTGGAAAGCAGGAAAACAAGAAAATGCATACGTCATATATTTTCCACTAAGCTTCACTGAATTTAAAAAAATTTCGATTGGTGTTCAAAAATGTATTGTATTGTTTGATCGATATGTCCTCACTATATTGTCGGCAGCGTGGTCGAGTGGTTAGAGCGCCACGATCGTGATTGAGATAGTCTCGGCTTAAAACTTATTCGCGCCATTCTGTGCTGTCCTTGGGAAAGACACTTTACGACAATTTGCCATGCTTGGTGGTCTTAGCAAGCAGTTCCAAATTTCACTTATATTTCAATAAAATTAAAAAACTAAAATAAAAAAATTTCAACCGGACAGCAATATCTTGGCATCTCCAGAAACAGGTCGGAGTAATTGCTTGCCCTATGTATAGCGCCTCCGTCGCTTTCCTGCGAGTCAGGATGATAATATAAAGATAAAATAAAATATATATATATATATATAATGTTGCAAAATCAGTTCTTCCAAAGTGCTCAATAATAAAGTTAGAGCTCGAAATAAAAATTACCACATCATAAAAGGGATCATCAGGGGTATCTACATAAAGTAAAATAATTTTACTTTATTTAGATACCCTTGATGATCCCTTTTATGGGTGAAACAGTCTGCTGGGTTTAGCTTTGTTTTAATTTCCGTGATTTTGCCAGTGTTATTTTAATATTTTGCCATATATATATATATATACTGTATATATACATATACGCACAAACAAGTAAACTGAATTGTTTGCATGCGAAAATAAATCACAAACAGTGGCTATTTATGGAACTTAAATTCTGGCTCTATTTCTGGAACAAACAGTGATTATTTCTGAAACTTAAATTGTTTTTATTATAGCTCGCTGACACGTTCTGCGCAGAAAATAAATGAATTAATAAAATTTACAAATAAATTTGCGGCATGTCAATACAGGCAATGTATGGTTTATATCTTATTAGAGTTAATAGACCTGCAATGAACAATGAAAAATGATGAGTGTCAAGTAGGTTGATTTGTGAAAGCAAAAACATAATTTTAATATGTAAGAAAATATTTCTATAAAGCTAGACTTGTCTATTTCAGATTCTTTTTCTATTTATAAATGATGTAACAGCATAGATCTTATGAAAATTGAAATTTAGATTAAGGAGTTTTTTTAAACATATTTAGTCGTAAACAAAAAAATGATTTTAATATTTAATGTGATTTTATGAAATTTAGACGAAACTTTTTCACCTGGAAAGCAGTCTTATCAAAAATATCAACTCGGATTAAAAGTGAAAATTTTTTGTTAAATCATACGTGGAGAACTAAATGCTTTTGTAAACTTAAATTAAAAATGACATTCTCCTTTTAAAAATATTATCTTAATTTTTAAATTAATTGCAAAAGTGGTCTTTTAATTAAACTCAAATGTAAAGGTTGAAACTTTTCTAAAACAGGGCTTCCCAAATAATTTCGATTCGTGATCCTCTATTTTTTAAAAAGTTTAGTGAAACGTTTGACCGCAATTTACTTCAGAAATCTTAAAACAGACAGGTCTAATGAAATTCTAAATAAACTTTTTAAAGAAAAGTATAATAAAATCAAAATAAAAAATTTTTTAAAGACTAAAATTTTGATCAAACGATTAGAAAATTAATAAGTAGATTTGATTCCATTTTTCCCATAAAAGTGGCCTAAAAACTAGACGCAAAGTTAGAACTGTTTTTGGGTTGCAAAATAAATTAAAAATATTACCATAAATTTTCCTATTAAAATCTCCCTTTTTGCCGTTCGTCGTTGTCGTTTGAAGGGTATTCACTCCAGGTCAGACACAAACAGGACTGGGGCCGAGGGTTTATCCTTTTACTACCCCAGACTGCTGCACTGCCTGGCTGCCTGGATCAGATGCTGGCAGTGATGTCATTAAGCCAGCATCGAGTTTCGTCATCCAAAACCGTCAGACCTCGTGCTCCATGTGGTGCCCGATGTATAGGGCACGCTGTTAGTACATGGTCTGCGGTTTGCTCAGAGGTGCCGCACTCGCAATTCGGTGAAGGAGCGAGGCCTTATTTGTGCATGGACGAATGGAATCGCCCAACACCAGTCCGCAGGCGGTTGAGCTTAATCCAAGCTGCTCGGGATAAGCCCATCCCAACAGGCCTGGCACCGGTCTCGGGCACAAAAGCACGGAGCCTGGAAGCACCTTCACAGTACTCCGTTTTCCATTTGTGATTTGTCCATTCAGAAGCGTGGATGCCAAGTCTGGCAAGGTTGTTCAAAAGATTCCGCGCAGCTGGCACAAACGGGCGTCTGGATCTTAGTCTCACTTGGCGAGTATTTGAGGACCCACTTTTTTTTGCCGTTAATGATGCTTTTCATTATATCACCAATGTTATATTAAACACTTTTTTCTCTAAAAAAATAAGTTTTTCTTTAAAACGTAAAAAGTCATTTCACTTTTTCTTTGTTTGCGTTTATCAACTCCGTAACTTTTAAGCAAAAGCATTGAAATTCGATGCTCAGTTTATCTGTTGTATCTGGAAAAAGCCCTTTAAAACAAAATTTAAAATGGAGTTACATGGCTGGCGTATAATAAAGGCCGCCAAAAGATGCACATTTCTGAACAGCCTATTTACAACTTTCGTCGTAATTCTTTCATTTTATTTTTATATTTTTCCACACATTTTTCCACACATTTCCCACACATCAACCTCCCTGAAAGTTCAGTCGTCCCTGTGAATTTTCAAATATTTTTTCGCAAGTCCACATCTGGTCCGTTTTCTTTCTTCTTTAACTAATTGTATAACAACTTTTATTTCATTTCATCTCTTTATTTATCCTTCTGATTCACTGGAAAGCGTCAGAGGCGCTATATATAGGTCAAGCAATTACGCCGATCTGCTTCCAGAGATGCCAAAAGCTATTGCTGTCCGGTAGAAATTTTTATTTGTTTTTTTTAGTTTTTTAGAGATATAACTAAAATTTAGAACTGCTTTCCAAGACCGCCAAGCAGGAGAAAATGTCGCAAAGTATTTTTCCCCAGGAAACAACAGAATGGCGTGTGTAGGTTTTAAACCGAGACTATGTTTATCACAATTACGACTCTCCCAATCACTTGGCCACGCTGTCGACACCAAATACCAATGCTTAAAGATCATCCTTTGTTTTTTCTCACCTTCCTCACACTTTTCACACTTTTTTTTCTAAACAAGTGGTTCGTGGTATAGAGTTTAAAATTAGCCAACAAAAAACTCACCTCTAAGCTTTTCGTCCGACACTCGTCAGAAGATAAACTTTCCTTCATTCCGACGATTATCTCCTGACGAGTGTTGGACGAAAAGCTTAGAGATTAGTTCTTTGCTGGCTTTTTTTCTTGATAGTTAAAGTAGAGTAACACAACATTCCTCAGGATACTGTTGGCCAACAGCGGTGGTGCTTCTCGTTGACCCTGGCCTTGAGCGAGCGAGTCGGTGTGTTACTATATTATGGGTATTTGCATAATTTTGTTTTGTAAATTTTTACGCCCCACGTCCTCCTTGACGTAACCCTGAACATATTTTGGACCTGGGGCCACATCACGAGTACCTGGGGCCGCATCATGAGTACCTACGGTAATTGGTTTGCCACTATTTGATTTGATCAGCATAAGAAAAAAGAAATTTTTTACTCGGTCCTGTTAGATTAGTTGCAATTTCAGCAACTGTATTGTTTCAGATTTCACCGAGCTTTAGCAGCTTGCAGGACTTTTGTTACCTTCAAATAATCTCGATTACTTTTTTGGTCTTCACTTCTCATAAAAACCATTTTTTTATTAAACTATTTTTTTAAAAAACGCAGCAAGATTGCTTTATTAGGTTTACGTCATTTTGAAAAATACCCAGCGGTTTATTCAAAACATGTACGGGTTGGACAGCCATAATACCCTTCAACTGTGGCTTTTTGCCTAAAATATATATTCGCTTTTTGCTTTACGTTGGCGTCGCATGGATTTGTTTGCTCTATTTGGCTTTAAGCGCGCTCACAATTGTAAGTAAGCAACATGACTCCATTTTGTCATTTAGAAATTCTTCATAAATTGCCTCTTTTAGTAATAGTAGTAGTAGTTTGTTTTTATGCATCCAAATGTACAATTGATTATAATTGAAGATAAAATAGAGCAAAGGTTGCAAATAGGGAGACGGCAACTAAACGATATACGTTATAACATGTAGCTTTTAAGCGCACAACTCGAGTGGCCTTCTGTTCGCAAGTCAGTTTTACTGAACCGATCTATTTTGTGATTGGCTTACGTCTAAACGAGTCTTTTTTATTAACTCATTGGTGGTGGTGGGCGCAAACAAAATGCTGTAGCCTATACAAAAAAATATTTTGAGAAAAATTCCTATTTGTAATAAAGTGAAAACTTTTTTGTATTAGATTTATATAACTATAGCTATTATTAGTTCAGATATATGAGACTTTCAAATTAATTCAATTAATATATACATGTATATAACTTCTTAAAATGATGAGAGAATTAAAATTCAACAACAACATTCATTAGAACGGCATATTCATTAGTAAACTCACAACAAATAAATAAATTCAAAATGAAATACAAGTATTCTCGTAAAATTAAAAATCACAAACGCGAAAAACTTTTTCGACCTTATTTGTAGGCTACACAACGATCCATTAACGTCATTACTTAAGCAGAACTGTGGTTATATCAGATTGCTGATGTTATTTAAAAGCTCAGAACAGTCACCCTAGCTAGTGATTTTTGCCAGGAAATATATAGTTTTTAATTGCATAAAAGTATTAGAGCAGGTAAATGCTTTACAACGAAGTCCGATTGACAAGAATTCTTTGTAAATCTCTTAAGCAGCCCACAAGGTTAGTCTATCTTTTTTGCAGTGTTATTTTATAATTTATATCATTTTCCTAAAAATATATGCATCTTAATTTAGGAGTGGCAAAACGAATACTGGGCTTTTAGACTTTTAATTTAAAGTTGAGAATACTGTATTTTTGATCTTTATGATTAAGTTGCATAGAACAAATGTGGTCAAGATTTTATCTTTGGATTTAAAATCAAACTGGTTTATTGTTTAATTTTTTCTGTCTTCTGTTTGTTTTTTATGTTTAAATTTTTTGCTCAAATTTCAACTTTTTAGATTTTAAATCTCGTAAATTTTGTTAATAGTCATATACAAATTATAAATCTAATAGTATTGTATCAATTCTTATAACCTTGTAAGGTATCAAGAAAGATTGGTAAACAAATGGTAGTCAATATGATGCCCAAGAACCAAATAGCCGATAGCAGCGATAACTACCATAGATTTGTATCAAAATTTGGCAAAAAAAGGTATGAAAATCAAGAAATCAGAGGAATGGTGGTGCCAAGCTATTTTTGGACTGTATCAAGACAGTCATCAAGAAAGATCCAGGAGGGAGAAACAATTAATTCCATGACGTAATTCTTTTGGAAAACTGGTTAATTTCAGTTGTGTCCGATGTTTTATGCTCATATTTAAGCTTGGAATTGTAGATCTTGTTTAGAATTCCGAATTACAGAGTTACGTCATGAAATTTTTTATTTTAAATTTTTGATGTTGCTTCAAAGTTCTTTCGAGGAAATTCATTAGATTTGGTTCGACAAAGTCCAAAATTACAACGTTTTCAACTCTTCTTTTTGATTCTTTTTTTTCGATGTTTAATGCTCATATTTAAGTTTGGAATTGTAGATTACCAAAAGAGTTACGTCATGGAATTCTTATTTCTCCCTCCTGGACCTTTCTTAATGACTATTTCGATACAGTCCAAAATAGCCTGGCACCATACTTCTAAATAATTAGCGGATAATTTCTTGATTTTCATACTTTTTCTTTACCAAACCTTGTAAGATTTATATTGATAAATTACATTAAAAGTTTTAAACTAAATGTAAAAACTACAAAAACTCGTATTTTCTAGATAAAAAATTGACCTTCTATTTTTCCCTCATTAAGAGGCGTTATTCCAGTTTTTTCAACATAAACTGGTTGTTTCTGAAACACAAGCGAGAATTTTCGCGAACAGTATTTGAACATTACAGATGAAAATAGTGCAAAAATTTGAGGCAATTTCGTAAAAGTAAAATATGGCAATTTATTGCAGCATTTGAGCTTGTTTTATTGTCAAAGTAAGATATAGGACACGAAAAGTTATAAAGTGTCATGTTTACTTCAACCTAAGTCGGTAAATCCGAAATAGTTCAAGTTTCACACAATCAGCAAAAGCAGATTAGACGAAAAACTTGATAAAGCTTGCTTCACAAATATCTAAGCCAGGAGGCTTGATTCGGGAATCAATTCTTTTTTTTTTCTTTTAAAGTTTTTTAGTTTTTGTTTAAGATTATGTTACGATGGAAGAAATTTTAAAGTTTTCAGTCTTAGTTGAAATTGTCAAGACGAGTAGGTCGAGTAAGCTTGCTAACACGAATGCTAACGCGATGCGTTGTCGAGCAAATATATCGAATTTCAACCGTGACGTCATTATCACGTAAAATCAAGTTTGAAAGCCAACCAAGCTTCTTCCCATGGACTGCTTCACACTGATTATTTTGACCGAGATTGCGTGTTTCCGTTTCGAATACGTAAGTTTTCATTGCCTGATAACAACTTGAATCGTTGTTCAAATCTTAGCGAAAACTTGTCGGACGTCAAATAACTCGAATGTTCGACGTCGAATTTTCTCGAGAATGGCGCATGTTGCAAGAAATTTAATGTTTTATTATTTTTAAACTAAGTGTTTTTGTAATGTAAAACAACCAAACCAAAAATTTGTGACGTGTGCAAAAATTCGTGACGATGAACTGGCTTTGAAAATCAGGTGAAGACTAAAAAAACTCTTTTTTTACTTCAATTTCAAATAAAAACTTGTTTTTAGCATTTAACTGTTTTTTTAAAAAGACTATCGTTATTGGAGCATATCTTTAAGCTGGAAAGCTTTTGTTACGGTTTAATTTCCAAGCCACCCTTTTTCGCTGAACACAACTTAATAATAGGATGGCTAACCTACACTTATTGGCTCGGTAAAATAGTGTAAAAAGCGGTTGGATTACAAAAAAATCAGTAATTGTGGGTCCTTTGCTCAGTAGACGAAGTTAAAAAAGATTCGCATTCTATTTTTGGTCAAGTTTAGATTCATAATAAACTGCTTAATACTTAATTGTTTCGATCACCTAAAAGAGAATTTGGTTTTTACTGGTCGTATTTTTAATTTTTCTTCTTCCTTCATTCTCTTGACCCGTTAAGATCACGTGGTCATCAATAGTTATACTTAGTATTCATACTCCGAAGTATATCAACAAGACCCTGCAACGTCGAGAAGTTTTCTAGGACCAAGGTCAAACTCCCCTTTAAGGCACTTGTTGAAGCATAAAATTTAAAAAATAATAATTATAAATGCTGGGAAGATTTATATTCTATAGTTTACAGTGTTCCAAAAAATCGGTATTTTGCAAAAAACGTAACAATTTTTAGTGGTGGTATATAGCAGTTGAGCTGATGACGTTATAAATTTGTCTTTTTAAAGGTAAAAATATCATGATTATAAATATATATTTTCTTGATGATCTGCAATGGAGATGATTTTTTTTATGTATTTTTTTATTTTTATCCATACATTTCTACTCCTGACTTGCAGGAAAATGCCGGAGGTGCTATACATAGGGCAAGCATTTACCCCGACCTGCTTTCTGGAGATACCAAGATATTGCTGTCGGCTTAAAATTTTAATAGAGATATGACTTTAATTTAATGCTTGCTAGGACCATCAAGCAGGGGAAAGTACCGTAAAGTGTCTTTCTCAAAGACATTACAAGATGGCGCGAGTAGGTTTTGAACGGAGACCATGTCGATCACATTCCAACGCTTTAATCACTCGACCACGATGCCGAATAGGGATTTCTCTATTAATTATATTGTAAAAGTCACAGAAAATATTTGAAAAGGTATCTAAACTATAAAAACAAATTAATAATTCAACATTGATCTATCATTCATAATTCAACAATTTGTAAGCAAATATTAAAAATAATTGAACCGTAAAATCGTCTTCTTTCTGATTCAAGTATGTCAAAATCCTTTTTTAAGCTTGATTGGTTGTTGAAACTATATTTGGTGAACTGAAAGGAGAAAATTTGTATAAAAAAACAACAATATTAAAAATAGCATTTCGTAAAAAAAGGCATACCGGTATAGTTTGATCGAAACGGTAAATGTCAAAACACCGACGGAAAGTTAAATATAGAAAAACTAGTTTCTACGTTTATTTGTTTTGCAGAAACGGTTTAGAAAGTTATTCAAAGCTTTATTATCACGCAGTTGTCATGTTCGAAAAAAAGGTTTTAGAAGTCTTTATAAACAAATAATTGTGCCTTGTTCTCTCATTATCAACTTAAAAATAAATAATCTGACTTAACAAATTTGTGTTCTTAAAGACCGAAGTAATGAACAAATATTTCTACAGCTTATCTTTAGTGATTTTACCACCAAAATATGTTTTAATTATTTCAGATAATGAACTTGTGCAGTCAATAAATGAAAAGAGTAAGAAATTCAGGAAAAAACGAGAAGCTTGTAATTAGTTACTTTGAATTATCTGTATATGATATGAGTCCAGAAATGGCTGTTGGCCAGTAATATACGACTATCAAAATAAATTTTCTTTTCTAGGGTCTGGACAAAATACAATTTGGTAATAGTGATTATAAGTTGGTAATAAATTAGTTTTTAGTTTTGTTTTTGTAAAACAAAAATTATTTTTAAAGTTTAAAAACAGATATCACGTCAAAAAATTTACGTGTTAAAGAGACAATAACTTTTCGAGGATTGTAAGATAGTTCGGAAATAAGAATTACTTTGTTAAAACAAAGTACAAAATAAAGAACTCGCATAACTTAAAGTCAGTTCAAATTTTTTTTATCCTGTCCCATGTGCAATTTTAATTGTTTATCGCACGCGTAAAACCCCGTTGAGACCAAGTTGCAAAGAAAAAAGCTTGCACCTTTTCATTTATTATTTTCTTTACAAATTATCTTGTGTTAATAAATTTTTGCTTGTCCTCCAAATATAGTGTGTTGCTTCAGCGTAGTGCCTTGACTGGATTAAAAACATTGCGCGCCTTGGGTTGTTTATAAAAAAGGAAAATATAATTTGCAAACCTAAGTTACTAAAGACAATTTAATTTAAACATGAAAAACTGAAATTATTTATTGCGAAGTAAGATATAAACCAATGGTGTTCAATCTATTTGCCGCAAGAGATTTCCAAGTGTGCCACAATATTAAAAAAAAACCTTAGTTCATTGCTCCGCAATCCTTTTTTTTAGTGGACTTTTTAGGAACAAAAATCAAGATCTGCATTCTGGTCCAAATGTGCAGCGAAAATTTCAAAAAGGTCTCAATGTGTGTCGCAGGCGCGAAAAGGTTGAGAAGCATTGATATAACAAAGAGATAATTAAATGTAATTCAGTGTCAGTATGTAGAACAATGTAATCTTTTTATAACGTTTTATCTAACAAACAAATAAATGGTACCGTCTATCAAACATCTAATAACATTACTTTCTATGCTTAAAAACGATAGCTCACGCAAAATAAGAAATATTAACATTTTCTTTTTTTCATTTTATCTCAGTATTTATTCCCTCCGACTCGCAGGAAAGCGACGGAGGCGCTAATACATAGTGCAAGCAATTACCCCGATCTGCTTCCGGAGATATCAAGATATTGCTGTCCGGTTAAAATCTTTTGTTTATTTTTTTTCTTTTTTTTAGCATAGTTTTTCGTCTTTCATTTTCAAACGTAATGTTAAATCATTTGGTCCCAAACTCTAGGCCATGGCTCAGTCGTGAGTCACGAAAATAATTTTAATGGACCACAAGCTATTTGAATAAATTGTTGGCTACTTTCTAATATTACAGGCTGTTTTGAAAAAATGTGTTTGATTATTCGAACTTTCTTTATCTAAAAGAACAAGAAAAAACTTCTTTACGTTGTAGGAACGTGTTGTTATGATATTGCCGAACTGGAGATGATGAAAGGCAATTTTGCAAAGTACAGCAACGTGTTTGTTATTTCCAAGTAAGACGATGTGCTTGAGATCGGTATCGCTGAACATTTTCCAGAGTTAAAAAGCAAAAGTAAATTAAAATTTTCTGACGTTAGGCAAGTAGAGAAGAACTTGAACTATCACTTGCAAAAACCCTTTTGGCTTTCTTCTGAAAATTTAAGAGACGCGCAAAAGAATGTGATTGAATTAAAAAACAATTCAAGCTCTAAAGATCTGTTTGAAGTTTTGCCAGTCATGAATTTCCATTGAAAATGGCATCATCATCTTCAGAAGTAAGCAAAACTACTTTGCCAAATCAGTTCCATATTTTTACACGCTTTGCCTTTTTCAACGCTTGAAATTGTCAAGTTGTGAAGTTTGTTGTTGCTATTTCCAAGAATTTTTAACCTTTCAGCTGAAATGAAAGAATATCATCTTTTTAAAATAAATTGTTGGAAGCCATTTTATGTATTATTTATTGGTCGAGTCTAATTCGAAGAAAAACCGATTGAAGTAAGAATTAGTTTTAGGGAGAAAGTAGTTGGTTCTAAAGCAACTAAGTTCTTCTTGAGCATCTTAACAACTTAAAAAAAATTCAGAAAATTTCGGGCCCGTTTTGGTTCCGCTAGAACTATTTGCGCGGCATTTTTTTATATTTTTATCTCTTAGAGCAACAAGTTTTGTTTCTTTTTTACTCATACTCCAATTGGTTTTTCTTCGCATTAGACTTAACCCTATTTAGTGTCTTTGAATGTAGGCCTAGTCCGGTGGTTCTCAACCTCTGTGCCGCGAGAGATTTTTAAGCTTGCCACGAAACTTTTTAAAAAAGATTGATCCATTGTTTCGCAACCTTTTTTTGGTGGACACTACAGTTTAGAAACAAAAATCAAGAAATCCGTAACAGATTTAAAGTGAAGACCTTTTTTTTAGAACACTACTTTTTAGGGACGAAAATCAAGATCGGTCCAAGTGCGCCACAATTCAGGCGCGAAAAGGTTGAAAACCAGTAGCCTAGTTACCAACTGTCGATAAATATATTTTCTAGATTTTGCTGCTCATATGTTGAACCCAAATATTGTTTAAATAAATATTTAGGTCACAGATTGAAAAATTTCGGGAACCAGTTTGTTAAATTAAAGAGTTTTACAAAGAAATTGAATTGTTTTATGTAGTGTGATCATATATTTCTTCAAATTTGATCAAGTTTAGAAGAAAATGATCCGGTAATTTCTTCTTCAGTAATAAAAACAATAAATAAATATTCGGAGCTAAATTTTTCCAAGACCAAAGCCCAATATTTGTGGGGCACGAGTTCAACTCATACTCCGGTCGTTCTGTCTTCTCTCAGAAAAGGTTACACGTATTATACGGTACACTTTACGGTACTTGTGTGCTTGGTAGCACGCAGTTCTAAATTCCAATAGTATATCTAAATACAATTAATAAAAGCTTAATAAAACAAATAACAAACTTTAACGGTACAGCAACATCTCGGCATCTTTGTAAGCATGTCAAATCAATTGTTTGATCGTGGACCTAAGTTTAACCACTTCGACATTGTCCTGCAAGTTGAGATGATAAACTGAGAAGATGATAGCGATGATAAATATCATGATAATTACACCGCCTAATTTTGATAATTACAAAAGCCGTGATAGTTATAAAAAAAGTTATAAGTATTTTACAGTTATTATGTTATAGCACAGGGCTTCTCAAACTGTGAGTCGTTGAAGACGCAAAACAAATTGGCTTTTTGTGCTTTTGAAATTATTTTTTTCAATAATATTTATCGACAATCGAAAACTAGAAAAGGTAAAATGTCATTACACCATTGTTGCGTCATAAACTCGTAAGATGGCGTAATCAGAAGGTGAGTCCTGTGGCGTAATCAAGAGAACAGCAAGGTTACTGGTAAACAGTTTCAGTATATTATCAGATTCATAGAACGACCGGTTTATTTGTCAAAATGAAAGAGGCAAGTGAGATCGCGGGTAAAAGAATGACTAACAAACATGCTTTAAAAATTAAAAAAAAGTTTGTACAGCAAGCGGCCATTATTTTGCCGAACCGAAACATATAAACACGTTCAACTAAATATACTAAACAAGCATTACATTTAAGAAAAGCAATTACTGGTATTAAAAGATTGCTTGGTTATTAACTTGTGACAGTAACAATGAATTTTGCACTGCCACTAATTTGCAATACAACTAACATTGACTGGCGACCTAGTATTGCATTTGAAATAAACTGCAAACAAAGCAAGCAACCCCGACTTGCAGTTTACACCACTGGCCTTCACAAAATAAAATTTGTAAAATTCCTCTCTTAAATTGTAAAATTCCTCCTTGGGGAGGAATTCCTCCCGGGTTGGGAACCACTGGTTTGATTCTTAAAGTGATAAATACGTAAAATTGTAGCGAAGTTTTAGTTTTACTAATTTCAAAGCATTACTAGTCTATTTGATGATACCGCCGATTCGTATTCAATATTCAGGAAACCTTTGTTATCAATAACTTTGAAAAAAAAATTAAAAATAAAAAACTTTGAAAACAACAAAACCGTCAAGTTTTTTTATCTGACAATGTTTTTCTTAGGTTGACGATTGGTAGGGGCCAGTAACAGTTTTTTATTTCTTCAAATTATTTTTTTATAAGTTTTGAAATCAATTAGCAATGAATCAAACTGTTATGCCAATGACAATCAGCAACTACACCGAGTATCGAACGAAAGCAGACTGGATCATTCCAATGACCATGTCTTCATTCCTGGTTGTGGCTACTTTATGGATATTAATTTCTCTGATATACTACGGAATCAAAACAAACAAATGGAAAACAATGAATTCGAGCAACTACAATAAACTCAACGCTGGTTTGATCTACACGGCTGTGGTGGTTTGCACAACGCTATGCCTGATACGGCTCATAATCAGTTTGTTCTACATGGACATAGGCTTCACGGTAGTAGAAAAACAAAACCGTCTTTGTAATTCTCTGTTTGATGCAATGGGAGTGATGTATGGTATGGTCATTTTGTCAACTTACACATTCCTGTGGCTCCGACAAAGAGTGTTTTACTCGAACAGAATGTTGAATGTAAAATACACGCGAGTATCTCGAATGTTAAGCGCGGTCAGCATTTTTGTAATTGTTACTTGCGGAGTGTGCGTGCTCATATTCAGCACTGTACCCAACGACCACTTTTCAGGTTCAAATGGTTGCTTTTACAAACCAGATAGAAGATTATTTATAGGATACTATGTGTCTATCGTACTTTTAGTATTTGTCGGAAACGCAGTGCTTTTCGGATTGTTTGCTTATGGTTTGTACAAAGCAAATGAAACTCCGTCTTTGTCGTTTGCTTCTGGCGATAGAAGGAAATCAAATAATAGTAAGACTGAAGCAACTCATTTTCATTCTGAAAACAACAACAACAATAACAATAAAGGGAAAAATGTGAGAGTCACTAATCTCTCCATACAACTTAGCCAAAGAACGCTAGTTCCAACGAGTAACTTGGTGAAAAGAGTCGTGAAGAAAACCCTTTTTTTTGCTGTGATTTCAGTAATTTGTGATATCATTCTTCAAATACTGCTTTACTTTACAAACGTTCAGCGAAGAGTTGTCACAACTCTATTCAATGTTAATGCATTTTTAAATGTTTTATTTGTTATAGCTTCTTTTGTTCAGTACAAAAAAATGTTATTTTCGCCATGCTATTCAAAAGCAAAGTAACACATTTATGCATGTGACCACAGTTGCACCAGCCAGAGGGAATCACCGGGCAATTGCCTTGCAAGACTCAAAAATTTGGGCAAAATAAATTTTTTGTGCACCGAAAACAAACTACTCCTGCATGACAAAGTTTTTAAATAGGCCTACAGAAAAATAATCAAGATTTGAGGTGAAGAACTTTTTTTTTTTGGTGATCACTTCTTTTTTGGGATGAAAATCGATAAATCAGAGACAGATTTAAAGTAGATAATACGGTTCCTTTTTTTTATCTTCACCCTAAATTCGGAACGAAACTTGTTCTTATATCTGTACAGTGGTAGAAGATCATGATTCGGAAAAACCTCAATAAAGTTTGGGCAAAAATGTATTGCCCTCCCAATATTTTTTGGCTGGTACAGATGTGCACGTGACAATGATGGCAGCTTTAAAACTCCTTTCCTACTTCAATTTGTTTTCTCTGAGATCTTCTTAAATCAAAATGTCACTTGCAACTTGCTCCCAAGCACTCCATACAGAGAAGCGTGTCCTTAATATGACACCGATGTGTTTGGTGTAGTTTTCGTATAAGTTCCTATTTGTTTCGATTTTTAATAAAGCATTTTTAAATTTAAAGTTTAGAAACGACTTCTTCGTAGAAAAAGTCACAAAATCGTTAACTTCCTTTCTTGTAGTAATGCAACGAACTTTTTTTTTTACTTTCCAAGAGTAAACTAATTGAAATATAATGTTTTTTCTTATAAAAGAAATTTCAAACAAAGAACATTTTATAAACGGTATTTAAACTGAAGTCGCATAATTATATCAATATATTGTGTGTGTCATTATTTCCAAAAATTATTGCACATTATTTTACAGCTTATTATGATTTTGCGTACGCATTTGTATGGCATTTTATGTTTCAAATACATCAATATAAATGTGCAAATATGCGCGTATTGAATTCTTGTTTTGGTTACTAAAACAGCTTTTTTGTAAAAAAAGGCAGTTAGTTTAATCGAAACGGTAAATGTCAAAACACCGACGGAAAGTTAAAAATAAAAAAAACTAGTTTCTACGTTTATTTGTTTTGCAGAAACGATTTAGAAATTTATTCATAGCTTCATTATCACGCAGTTGTCATGTTCGAAAAAAAGTTTTTACAAGTTTTTATAAACAAATAACTGTGCCTTGTTCTCTCATTATCAACTTAAAAATAAATAATCCGACTTAACAAATTTGTGATTTTAAACAGCGAAGGAATGAACAAATATTTCTACAGCTTATCTTTAGTGATGTTGGCACCAAAATATGTTTTTAATTATTTCAGATAATAAACTTGTGCAGTCAATAAATGAAAAGAGTAAGAAATTCAGGAAAAAACCAGAAGCTTGTAATTAGTTACTTTGAATTATCTGTATATGATATGAGTCCAGAAATGGCTGTTGGCCGGTAATATACGACTATCAAAATAAATTTTCTTTTCTAGGGTCTGGTCAAAATGCAATTTGGTAACAGTGATTATAAGTTGGTAATAAATTAGTTTTTAGTTTTGTTTTTGTAAAGCAAAAATTATTTTTAAAGTTTAAAAACAGATATCAAGTCAAAATATTTACGTGTTAAAGAGACAATAACTTTTCGAGGATTGTAAGATAGTTCGGAAATAAGAATTACTTTGTTGAAACAAACTACAAAATAAAGAACTCGCATAACTTAAAGTCAGTTTAAATTTTTTTTTATCCTGTTGCCAGGGCATGCTATGGAATGGAATGGAAGGTAAATTTCGGTATGAAATATGGAATTGTTAAAGTATGAAATGGAATGAAAAGAATTTCCATACTTTCGTACATTTTCCATACTCTCTAATTTTAATATTGTTTTTATACAAAGTGCAGTCAATAAAGCTGCCTTTGATCAGATGCACCAAATGATAAAAATAAGTAAATTTAGATGAATAGAGCAGGAAAAAAAAAAAGAAATTACAACCAGATTAGTGATATTTTAGCGGCGTTTAAACAGTTTACAATTTCAATATAGAGCCAGTTTTCAAGTTCAAGTCTGAGTGCCTTGTTCGGTTGCCGTCTGTCTCTCCCAGAAAATGCAGAGATAGATAACCTTATTGGTTTCCCCATTGGAGTATTTGCAGTTTAAATGATAAAAATAATATGTATTTATAAACTGTTCTATACTTAAAAAGTTCATAACTCTCAGAATGGTTGAACATGAATATAAAACACCACAACAAATTAAAAAAAAAAGTTAGATCTAATCAAATATTGATGGGAATTATCAAGATTCAAATGCAAATATTCAAAATAAAGACTACTTTATTTATTTTATTTTATCTTTATATTTATCCTCCTGACTCCCAGGAAAGCGACGGAGACGCTCATACATAGGGTAGGCAATTACCCTGACCTGCTTCCGGAGATGCCCAGCTATTGCTGTTTGCTTGTAATTTAATAGAGATATGATTGAAATTTAGAACTGCTTGCCAAGACCATCAAGCAGGGGAAAGTTCCGTAAAGTGTCTTTCCCAAAGACACAACGGAATGGCGTGAGTTAGTTTTGAACCGCGACCATGTTGATCATAAGCACGGCGCTTTAACCACTCGACCACGCTGCGGACTAATATTACTGATTGATCACTCAGACAAGTTGGACAAGGGATGGGCAAACTACGGCCTGTAACAATTTTTTGTGCGGCTCGTGAAAGCCTAAAACAAACAATTAAAATAATCATTAATTGCTGTTTGTCTTCAACTGAATTCTAGGTCCTTTTTTAGCAATCACTGATTTTTAGGACCAAAAATCAAGAAAATCGGGACAAATTCAAAGTAAAGACCTTTTTGAGATCACTACGTTTTATAGACGAAAATCAAAAATTTCAAGACAGATTCAATACTTTTTGGGTACGAAAATTAAGAAAATCGAGATAAATTAAAAGTAAAGACTATTGTTAGAAAACACTACAGTGCAGCCATCAAACAAAATCAACTTCTTAATGCGGCCCTTGAGCTAAAAAGCTTGCCCAAGCTTGAGTTAAACTTATAAAACACTTATTTAAATTTACATGGTATGAAGTTAAGATTTTTTAAATATAATAGAAAGTATGGAAAAGGTATACAATATGGAATGAAAGATTTTTAGCATGAATGGAATGGAAGGTTTTGAAGGGTATGGAATATGAAAAATTTATATTTTATTTCATTCCATTACACGGCTAGGTTATCCCATGAAGAATATTTATTGTATATCGCACTTGTAAAAAACCCGTTGCAACTAATTGGCAAAGAAAAAAGCTTGCATCTTTTCATTTATTATTTTTTTTACAAATTAACTGTATTGATAAACTTTTGCTTGTCCGCCAAATATACAGTACTGTAATGTCTTGCTTCAGTATAATGCCTTGACTGGATTAAAAACATTGTCTGCCTAGGACTGTTTACAAAAAAAGGAAATATACATTTGCAAACCTAAGTTACTAAAGGCAATTTAATTTAAACATAAAAAACTGAAATTATTTATTGCAAGGTAAGATATAAACCAGTGGTGTTTAATCTATTTGCCGCAAGAGATTTCCAAGTGTGTCGCGACACTTTTTAAAAAACCTTAGTCCATTGTTCCGCAACCTTTTTTTTAGTGGATACCACTTTTCAGGAACTAAAATTAAAATCTGCACTCTGGTCCAAGTGTGCCACGAATTTTGAAAAGGTTCCAAAGTGTGTCGCAGGCGCGAAAAGGTTGAGAAAGACTGGTTTAGTCACTAACAGTCGATAAATATATTTTCAAGGTTTTGCTGCTCATATATAGAGCCGCAAATATTGTTTAAATAAATATTTAGGTCACAGATAAAAAAATTGGAAACCGCTGTGTTATCTTTTTCTTCAACTCAGCCAAGAATTTCCAATCTTGTAGCTAAAGTGAAGGAGCATTCATCTCTTTAAAATAAATTGTTAGAAACCATTTTATGTGGTGTTTATTGTATTTCAATATAGTTTTACTAATTTCAAAGCATTACTAGTTTATTTGATAATACCGCCGATTCGTGTCCGATGGCCAGGAAACCTTTGCTATCAATAACTTTGAAAACAACAAAACCGTCAAGTTTTTTTATCTGACAATGTTTTTCTTAGGTTGACGATTGGTAGGGGCCAGTAACAATATTTTATTTCTTCAAATTATTTTTTTATAAGTTTTGAAATCAATTAGCAATGAATCAAACTGTTATGCCAATGACAATCAGCAACTACACCGAGTATCGAACGAAAGCAGACTGGATCATTCCAATGACCATGTCTTCATTCCTGGTTGTGGCTACTTTATGGATATTAATTTCTCTGATATACTACGGAATCAAAACAAACAAATGGAAAACAATGAATTCGAGCAACTACAATAAACTCAACGCTGGTTTGATCTACACGGCTGTGGTGGTTTGCACAACGCTATGCCTGATACGGCTCATAATCAGTTTGTTCTACATGGACATAGGCTTCACGGTAGTAGAAAAACAAAACCGTCGTTGTAATTCTCTGTTTGATGCAATGGGAGTGATGTATGGTATGGTCATTTTGTCAACTTACACATTCCTGTGGCTCCGACAAAGAGTGTTTTACTCGAACAGAATGTTGAATGTAAAATACACGCGAGTATCTCGAATGTTAAGCGCGGTCAGCATTTTTGTAATCGCAGCTTGGGGAGTGTGCGTACTCATATTCAGCATTATACCTAACGACCACTTCTCAAGTCCAGATGGTTGCTTTTACGAACCAGATAGAAGATTACTTATAGGATACTGTGTGTCTATTTTACTCGTAATTTGTTTCGGAAACGCAGTGCTTTTCGGATTGTTTGCTTATGGTTTGTACAAAGCAAATAAAACTCCGTCTTTGTCGTTTGCTTCTGGCGATAGAAGAAAATCACAGCATAATAACACGGAAGCAACTCATGTTCATTTCAAAAACAACAACATCGCTAAAAGAAAAAATATGAGAGTCACTAATCTCTCCATACAACTTAGCCAAAGAACGCTAGTTCCAACGAGTAACTTGGTGAAAAGAGTCGTGAAAAAAACCCTTTATTTCGCTGTGATTTCAGTAATTTGTGATATCATTCTTCAAATACTGCTTTTCTTTACGAACATTCAGCGAAGAGTCATCACAACTTCATTTAATGTCAACGCATTTTTAAATGTTTTACTTATGATAGCTTCTTTTGTTCAATACAAAAAAATGTTATTTTCGCCATGCTATTCGAAAGCAAAGTAACACATTTGTACATGTGACAACAGTTGTACCAGCCAGAGGGAATCACCGGGCAATTGCCTCAGAAGTTTCAAAAATCTGGGCAAAATCAGAAAATTTCACGATTGGGTAAAGCGATAAAAAATTATTTGGGCAAAATAAATTTTTTGTGCACCGAAAACAAACTACTCCTGCATGACAAAGTTTTTAAATAGGCCTACAGAAAAATAATCAAGATTTGAGGTGAAGAACTTTTTTTTTTGGTGATCACTTCTTTTTTGGGACGAAAATCGATAAATCAGAGACAGATTTAAAGTAGATAATACGGTTCCTTTTTTTTGTCTTTACCCTAAATTCGGAACGAAACTTGTTCTAATATCCGTGAAGTGGTAGAAGATCATGATTCGGAAAAACCTCAATAAAGTTTGGGCAAAAATGTATTGCCCTCCCAATATTTTTTGGCTGGTACAGATGTGCACGTGACAATGATGGCAGCTTTAAAACTCCTTTCCTACTTCAATTTGTTTTCTCTGAGATCTTCTTAAATCAAAATGTCACTTGCAACTTGCTCCCAAGCGCTCCATACAGAGAAGCGTGTCCTTAATATGACACCGATGTGTTTGGTGTAGTTTTCGTATAAGTTCCTATTTGTTTCGATTTTTAATAAAGCATTTTTAAATTTAAAGTTTAGAAACGACTTCTTCGTAGAAAAAGTCACAAAATCGTTAACTTCCTTTCTTGTAGTAATGCAACGAACTTTTTTTTTTACTTTCCAAGAGTAAACTAATTGAAATATAATGTTTTTTCTTATAAAAGAAATTTCAAACAAAGAACATTTTATAAACGGTATTTAAACTGAAGTCGCATAATTATATCAATATATTGTGTGTGTCATTATTTCCAAAAATTATTGCACATAATTTTACAGCTTATTATGATTTTGCGTACGCATTTGTATGGCATTTTATGTTTCAAATACATCAATATAAATGTGCAAATATGCGCGTATTGAATTTTTGTTTTGGTTGTTTGTACAAAGAAAAAGCAAACAGACAAGAGAAATTTTTAACTTTTACTTCATAAACATAGGACTTATTCAAAGTGCGGGCCAATACCGCGTTCTAGAAAGTTTTTTCGCAAAATTTTTGTGTGTGAGGTTATTTTCCATAAATAATATTAAAATTTTTTGTTTTCCTGTCCTCTTTAAAAATTTTTTTATCTTATATTTTTTAAAAACTTGCCATCAGAAAAAAACGTAAAAACAACTCGATCTGACGAAAAATAATTTTGCATGAAAAATTTATAAAGCTAAATTTTTTTGAGTTTCTATTTATATCAAAGTAAAAACAAAAATTTCCAAGATGCTTGTTTATAAATCTTGCAACATAAAAAAAATATTACTTGCCACAATATTAAACTTATATTATCATGCAAACGCAAAACTACTTCATAATTTTAAAACTCATTTGTTGTCACCACAACAACATAAGTTCTAACATTATTAATAGGAAATAACTGCTTCACAAAATAAATTTACTTAGAAATAGCTTTTACGCATATTGTCAAATCCTTACAGCCAATCAATTCGTCGAAACGTGAGTTAAACTAAATGGCAACACCACGCACGTTTCAGGCTGATAAGACCTGATTATAATCAAGATTAAAATTGATACATAAATGTTTAACTTGCGCCATCTAAAAAACATAACTATCTCAAAAAATTTTAAAACATACTAACATAGATTGCTATTTAAATATAGACTTACTATAGATCCTGATTTTGGCGGGGCAGTCCCAATTTTTAGGGCTCTGTTTCAAACATTTTGGCAGAAATCCCTCCAAAAATCGAAGACAGATTTTGTGAACAGACCCCCTTCTTTCTTGTTTTTTTCTTGATCACTAGTTTTTAGAGACAAAAATTATAAAATCCGGGATTGAACCAAAGTGAAGACTCATTTTTGTTACAGAACACCTTTTTTTGGGGACAAAATTTATGAAATCGGGGACTGATGCAAAGTAAAGGTATTTTTTTTAGGCAGCACAACTTTATAGAGACGAATTTTTTTCTGTTAACAAGCGTCCCGGTCAGCCCTTCAAAAATATGGTATGCCTATTTAAATCAGTAAATTAATGTTTGTTTATGTTTACCTTTATTTTAATCTTTTTAAAATACAAGAAAAGGCCAACATTACGGTCATCATTTTATTTTAATTTTAACGTTTCGAGTACATTAAATTACTTATTGTCAAAAAATAATAACAAAATACATTTCTTAAAATTTTAATGTAAAAGGCAACAACCCGGATTTTGTAGTGAAAGGAATTTTTTCCAACTCCAACTCCGACTCCACCTATTTAAAGTTTTCTGATTCCAACTCTGACTCCAGAACAACCTAAAAAAAAGACTCCGATTCCAGCACACCGAAAAAAACGACTCCGACTCCCGACTCCGACTTCACCAAATCTTAAAAACAACTCCGACTCCGGCTGCGAATTTATTTTTATTTTTTTGTTTATTTTATCTCTATCTTTATCCTCCTGACTCGCAGGAAAGCGACAAAGCAATTAGCCTAACCTACTTCCTGAGATACTAAGATATTGTTGTCCGCTTGAAATTTAATAGAGATATGACTGCAATTTAGAACTGATTTATTTGAATTTGTTGTTTTTTTAAAGATTGCAGTCAAAATTGAGCAAATGCATAAAGTAACGTTTATAAATCGAAAATGTCCTAAAAAATTTTCTTTCTTTGAGTAAACTTGTGTGTTGCAGAGATTTTTATTTGCCTTATGAAATATGTTACTGTACAGCAGGGGTTCTTAAACTGGGGGAGCGCCCCTTGTAGGGCTTGAAAAGTTCGTAAAGGGGGCATGAGCAAATGGCTGCAAACTGAATAGATAACTGATTAACATAAAATAAATGGAAAAAAGAGAAAGCATGACAGTGATTATTTAAAGTGCAGTTTTATAGATTTTACAGCGAATAGCCAGGTGCTACCACAACGCGTGAATCTCAGCAATCACGCAATGTGACCAAATCGTTTGCAGTGTCATCTTTAGACAAAACACTCTGGCCATAAACATAAGGTTTAGCCTTTTTTTAAAACAAGAAAGACCGTCTGAAAAAATTGTAAATTGCATGTAAGTAAGTGCTTTCGCCAATCTTCGTCTGCAGAAGTAATAAAAGTAAAAGTTATTCGAAATCACTCACGTGATTGCTAAACAGAAAAAGTCTCACAACATTGGTGAAACATTGATTAAACTGTGCATGTTAAAATTAACTGATCTCATGTTACAAAAAAAATACAGCTAGAAAATAGCAAAGATTTCCCTCTCGGATTCCATGATCAGAATACTCACTGATGAGAGTTTGGAAAAACATTGAAGGTCAAGTTCACTAAATACAAGCCTCACTTTTGTGCAATTCAATGCGGTGAAACAACTAATATTGGCCAATCATCGCATTTGTTAGACTACGTTCGTTTCAGTTGAAGAGGATTTGTTGTTTTTCAAATTCCTGTAAAGACCACATGTAGAACAGAAGATGTATTTAAAGTTGTTTGCACGTTTATTACAACAATCGTATATCATAGAAAAAAAACTGTAGGTGTCTACATTAATGTTGGTCTGGCAATGTTTGCGTCTTGAAGTGAATTCATTGCGAAGATGAAGGATAAAACCCCAATAGGGTTAGATTTCATTACGTGATTTACCGAGAGGTTTTAAATTACAGGGCTTTACCCATTTCTATAAAAGATAAGCTTGGAACAATCATACGAGCCGACAACTACGATAAAGCAAGTGCTGTCAATACAAAACTGTTTAACAAGCTTTGCCAGATGGTAGGTGTTTTCACGCAGCCTGGGCCGTGAGTAAGTCTGCTCATTGATTTTAAAATGACAGACCGAAACCGAACCTACCAAAACGGAAGGGTATCCACCCATTCCGATGTTCAGTGTGGGTCTGTTAATCGGCAAACGTCCTTTTCAGGACGGGGCAATGTCAGGATAAAACTGCCCTTTTCAGGGCACATTGCCAACAAGTTCCGAAGACCCACTATTCTTCAGCTGAACATCGAAGGCCTCACTGCAAGCAAGATGAATGTTCTTCATCACCTCGCTGTGCAGTCTGAGGCACTCGTCATCCTACTGCAGGAGACCCACTGCACTGATGCAGAGAAGTTGGTGCTACCACACTACCAACTAGCTGGGTCTTCTTTAAGCAGGAAGCATGGCCTTGCCACGTTTGTCCACGAGCGACTGAGATACACGCTTTTGGACCAATCTCCACCGACATCGGAGATCGAGTGGCTGTGTGTGGACGTTGATGGCTATAAAATGGTCGGCGTCTACGGGCCACCGCCAACGCGATTGCGAACCCTGGATCTCCCGGTGTTTCCTCACCCCTGTCTGTGCGCTGGCGATTTTGGCTGTCGTCATGCTGACTGGGGTTGTGATGACGGCAGTCCGGACGGTGAGTGCTTGGCTGGCTGGGCAAGTATTAATTGTCTTGCCCTCCTATGTAATGCCAAGGGCGCTGCCAGTTTTTGTTCCGGCCGCTGGAGCGCTGGCGCCAATCCGGACCTGGCTTTCGCTGGCGTAGGTCCAAACAGTCGCTTACCGGATAGACGTGTCCTTGACAAGTTCTCCAGGTCACAACATCGACCCTCGCTTATTACACCACCAAGGTTTGCTATGGCAGTGCCAAGCATGCCTGTTAAGCGATGGAACTTCCGCAAGGCCAAACAGAGTCACTACATTGCTTTGACGAATAAATTCGCAAAGACTTTGTTGCCGCCTGATTCACTTGATGTGGATGCGGCTTACCAGGACTTCTGTAACATCATTAAGAAAGCAGCCAAAAAGACTATCCCACGCGGGTATCGAAACAACTATATTCCGTGTTGGGATGCAGAGTGTGAATCCCTCTATAAAACCTTTCTGCAGTCTCCTCAGGGAGACGACTCAAGTTTGGCTGCTACAACTCTGCTTGCCAAGCTTGACAGAAAACGGAGGGATCGATGGTCCGAAGCAGTTCGGAGCATTGACTTCTCACACTCTAGTCGAAAAGCGTGGAGTATTTTGAACAACCTTACTGGTAGGTCACGACACTCTCCTCGTCATTGTCCCGTTTCAGCCGATGCTATTGCATCTCAGCTGGTTAGAGATGGGAAATACGAGGCTGTTGATCGCAAGTCATCTCGACTTGTCTTTCAAGAAGTGTCTGACCTTTGGAGGGCCACAACGCCAGACGCAGTGAATATCTCTGACAGTTTTTCGCGGAGAAAATTTGCTGCTGCCCTTCAACATTTGAAACCAGGTAAAGCTCCGGGTCCTGATTCCATCTGCCCTGAGCTTATACTCCATGCCGGAGCTGCTTTGAAGTCCTGGTTACATGACTTCCTTTCTTCCTGTTTGCGCCGACTCAAAATTCCCAAGATCTGGAGAAGAGCGCTTGTGGTCGCGATCCCAAAACCAGGAAAGCCCGTGGGGGACCCAAAGAGTTATCGACCGATATCTCTGCTCTGTGTCCCCTACAAGATCCTCGAGAGGCTTATCTACGCCCGCGTTGAACCATTAATCGATCCACTGCTCCCTAAAGAGCAGGCTGGGTTCCGACGCGGGAAGTCAACCGTAGATCAAGTTGTTCTGCTAACCCAGAACATCGAGGATTCTTTTGAGGCTAAAAAGAAGGCCGGTGCCGTATTTATCGATCTGACAGCTGCTTATGACACTGTCTGGCACCGTGGCCTTACCTGCAAGCTGCTGAGACTACTTCCGGATAAGCACATGGTCAAAATGATCATGGAGCTTGTCCGAAATCGAAGTTTCACCCTTACCACCGATGACAGCAAGCAAAGCAGGCTACGCCGTCTTAAAAACGGCGTTCCTCAGGGATCGGTCTTGGCTCCCCTCCTATTTAACATCTATACGTACGATCTTCCTTCCATGATTTCCAGAAAGTTTGCTTATGCTGATGATTTAGCATTGTTGCACTCTTCTGGAAACTGGAAGGACTTGGAGGGGACATTAAGCCAAGACATGTCCACACTGTCAGCGTATCTCCAGACTTGGAGGTTGAAGCTCAGTCACACTAAGACGGTGACGACAGCCTTTCACTTAAAGAACCGAGAGGCCAAACGTGAGCTAAAGGTCTACAACAATAGTAGACTTTTACCGTTCTGTCCAATCCCTACATACCTTGGGGTAAAACTGGACAGATCGCTCACGTTTCGTCACCATTTAGTGGCATTGCGCAAAAAACTATCATCGCGCGTCACACTGTTGAGGCGACTCGTGGGCTCGGGATGGGGTGCTGGTGCTAAAACACTACGCACAGCCACCTTGTCTCTAGTCTACTCAACAGCTGAGTACTGTGCGCCAGTCTGGTGTCGCAGTGCTCACACTCGCCTCATTGACAGTGTCTTGAATGACGCCTTGCGCATAGTTACTGGATGCCTGCGTCCCACTCCAACGGACCACCTACCTGTACTTTCAGGCATCCAGCCAGCTGAGCTTCGCCGACTGGGAGCGACACTCTCCTTGGCTTACCGTGGATCTCTGGACCCCGATCATATTTTGCATGGTCTGTTAAATGGGTCCTCAGATACTGGCCAAGTGAGACTAAGATCCAGACGCCCGTTTGTGCCAGGTGCGCGGAATCTCTTGGACAATCTTGCCAGACTTGGCATCCGCGCCTCTGAATGGACAAATCACAAATGGAACGCGGAGTACTGTGAAAATGCTTCCAGGCTCCGTGCTTTTGTGCCCGGGACCAGTGTCAGGCCTGTTGGGATGGGCTTACCCCGAGCAGCTTGGGTTAAGCTCAACCGCCTGCGGACTGGTGTTGGGCGATTCCATTCGTCCATGCACAAATGGGGTCTCGCTCCTTCACCGAATTGCGAGTGTGGCGCCTCAGAGCAAACCGCAGACCATGTACTAACAGCGTGCCCCATACATCGGGCACCACATGGAGCACGCGGTCTGACGGTTTTGGATGACGAAACTCGATGCTGGCTTAATAACATCACTGCCAGCATCTGATCCAGGCAGTGCAGCAGTCTGGGGTAGTAAAAGGATAAACCCTCGGCCCCAGTTCTGTTTGTGTCTGGCCTAGAGTGGATGCCCTTCAAACGATGACGACGACGACGACCAAGCTTTGCAAGAACATGGATTCCAATCATGAAACTCTGCTTTTTTATGCATCCGTTGGGTGGTTATAAAAAGTTGACATGTAATCCTGCATGTATAAAATAAAAGATTAACTTATGCTGTTTGAAGCTCTTGGAAAACAAGATCTTTTTTTGTGAATGAAATTAAAAGAGTTTTATTTAGCGTTGGCAGACCTCCTGGATATTTTCGAAGCGTTAAATAATTTAATCTTGATTTCGCAGGGCAAGAATATCAACTGTATCAGTTACTAGGATGCCATCAATGCTTTCGCAACAAAACTGGGGTCGGGCATTGTCAAAATCAAAAACGAAATGCAGCTTCCTTTCCTATGCTAGATATTTTTCTTCAGAAAAACCAAATTGAACTCAAGGACGAGTTTAAAGTCGAGGAAGAAGGTCACCTTTAAAACAAACATTTGAAGGCTATTTTCCAGATGCAAGCGACAATAAATTTCCAGAATTGAAGATGATAAAAAATCCTTTTTGTCTAAACAAAAATATTCTTTCCGAAAATTTGCAAGAGGAACTTTCGAAATGAAACGTAACTCCATTGCAAAAACAATTTTAAAGCTATGTTCCTAAATGATTTCGGGGAAAAATATGAGCACATATGCAAGAGTGTAGGTGCTGTAGCTATATATACGCTCCTTCTATTTTCATCGACTTACATTTGCGAAAGTTGCTTTTCTTCCTAGGTATAAAGACAAAACACTAGGCATACTTACGGTACACTTTCTAGGTATAAAGCGGTCTATTCAAAACACGTACAGGTTGGACACCCATAATACACTTCAACTGTGGATTTTTACATGAAATTTGTATTTGTTTTTTGCTTTATGTTGGCGTCGCATGGATTTGTTTGCTGTATTTGGCTTTAAGCGCGCTCACAAGCGCAAGTAAGCAACATGACTGTATTGTGTCATTTAGAAATTCTTTATAAATTGCCTCCTTTAAGCGCAGAACTCGAGTGGGCTGAGAAACTCGAGTGACCTTCTGTTCGCAAGTCAGTTTTACTGAACCGATCTATTTTGTGATTGGCTTACGTCTAAACGAGTCTTTTTTATTAACTCATTAGTGGGGGGGGGGGTGCAAACAAAATGCTGTAGCCTATACGAAAAAATATTTTGAGAAAAATTCCTGTTTGTAATAAAGTGAAAACTTTTTTGTATTAGATTTGTATAAGTATAGCTATTATTAGTTCAGATATTTGGGACTTTCCGATTAATTCAATTAATATATACATGTGTATAACTTTTTAAAATGATGAGAGAATTAAAATTTAACAACAGCATTTATTAAAACGGCATATTCATTAGTAAACTCACATCAAATAAATAAATTCAAAATGAAATACAAGTATTCTCGTAAAATTAAAAATCACAAAAGCGAAAAACTTTTTCGACCTTACCTGTACGTTACACAACGATCCATTAACGTCATTACTTAAGCAGTTGTGGTTATACCAGATTGCTGATGTTATTTAAAAGCTTAGAACAGTCACCCTAGCTGGTGGTTTTTGCCAGGAAGTGTATCACTTTAATTGCATAAAAGTATTAGAGCAGGTAAATGTTTTACAACGAAGTCGGATTGACAAGAATTCTTTGTAAATCTCTCAAGCAGCCCACAAGGTTAGTCTATCTTTTTTGCAGTGTTATTTTACAATTTATATCATTTTCCTAAAAATATATGCATCTTGATTTAGAAAGTGGCAAAACAAATACTGGGCTTTTAGACTTTTAATTTAAAGTTGAGAATATTTTTGGTCTTTGGTTAACTTACGTAGAACAAATGTGGTCGAGATTTCGTTTTCATCTTTGGATTTAAAATCAAAACTTGATTATTGTTTAATTTTTTCTGTCTTCTATTTGTTTTTTATGTTTAAATTTTTTGTTTGAATTTCAATTTTTAAGATTTGAATCTGGTAAATTTTGTAAGTAGTCATACACAAATTATAAATCTAATAGTATTGTATCAATTCTTATAACCTTGTAAGGTTTATGAATTTCGTTAGATGTTTTAAAATAAACTATAAAACTATAAATACTCATATTTTCTAGCTAAAAAATTGACTTGCTATTAAATGCTTTACTTCTATTTTTCCCTCATTAAGAGGTGTCATTCCTATTTTTCCGATATAAACTCGTTGTTTCTGAAACACAAGCGGCAATTTTTGCGAACAGTATTTGAACATAATAGATAAAAATAGTGCCAAATTTTGAGGCAATTTCGTAAAAGTAAAATATGGCAATTTATTGCATCATTTGAGCTTGTTTTATTGTCAAAGTAAGATATAGGACACGAAAAGTTATAAAGTGTCATGTTTACTTCAACCTAAGTCGGTAAATCCGAAATAGTTCAAGTTTCACACAATCAGTAAAAGCAGATTAGACGAAAAACTTGATAAAGCTTGCTTCACAAATATCTAAGCCAGGAGGCTTGATTCGGGAATCAATTCTTTTTTTTGAATTTTTTTTGTCGGAGATTACATTATGGCGGAAGAAATTTAAAAGTTTTTAGTCTTAGTTGAAATTGTCAAGACGAGTAGGTTGAGTAAGCTTGCTAACGCGATGCGTTGTCGAGCAAATATATCGAATTTCAACCGTGACGTCATTATCACGTAAAATCAAGTTTGAAAGCCAACCAAGCTTCTTCCAATGGATGCTTCACACTGATCATTTTGACCGAGATTGCGTGTTTCCGTTTCGAATACGTAAGTTTTCATTGCCTGATAACAACTTGAATCGTTGTTCAAATCTTAGTGAAAACTTGTCGGACGTCAAATAACTCGAATGTTCGACGTCGAATTTTCTCGAGAATGGCGCATGTTGCAAGAAATTTAATGTTTTATTATTTTTAAACTAAGTGTTTTTGTAAAGTAAAACAACCAAATCAAAAATTTATGACGTGTGCAAAAATTCGTGACGATGAACTGGCTTTGAAAATCAGGTAAAGACTAAAAAAACTCTTTTTTTTACTTCAATTTTAAATAAAAACTTGTTTTTAGCATTTAACTGTTTTTTTAAAAAGACTATCGTTATTAAAGCATATCCTTAAGCTGGAAAGCTTTTGTTACGGTTTAATCTCCAAGGCACCCTTTTTCGCTGTACACAGCTTATTAAGATGGTTGACCTACACTTATTGGCTCGGTAAAATAATGTAAAGGCGGGTGGATTACAAAAATATCAGTAATTGTGGGTCCTTTGCTCAGTAGATGAAATTAAAAAAGATTCGCATTCTATTTTTGGTCAAGTTTAGATTCATAATAAACTGCTTAATACTTAATTGTTTCGATCACCTAAAAGAAAATTTGGTTTTTGCTGATCGTATTTTTAATTTTTTTCTTCATTTACTCTCTTGATATGGTAAGATCACGTGGTCATCAATAGTTTTACTCAGTAATCATACTCCCAAGTATATTTGCAAGGCGATATAAATTCGAGAAGTTTTCTAGGACCAAGGTTAAACTTCCCTTTAAGACATTTTTGAAACATACAATTTAAAAAATAATAATTAAAAGGCTGGCAGATTTACATTCTATTGTTTACAATGTTCCAAAAAATTGGTAATTTGGAAAAACATAACAATTTTGGACATGGTGTATAGCAATTGAGCTGATAACAGTGTAAATTTGTTTCTTTAGTGGAAAATATATCACGAGTTAATGACCTGCAATCGAAATGATTGAGATTTTTCTACATTTATTCTTCTGTAAAAGTCTCAGAAAATTTTATTAAAAGTACCTAAACTATAAAAATAAAAATGATGGATTGGAAGGAATAAAAATTGGGAAAGCTGTGTCAACTATTGAAATTAATTAGAAAAGAACAAAAAGTTGTGCTTTAAAGTTGACTGAGTTTTTATTAGTGGAACAAGTTTTCGTGAGCTACTGGTCACTTTTTGCAAATTTAAGTGAGCAGTAGTTCACAAAAGAAATAAAAAATCAGTTAACTTCAGTGCACAATCTTTTTTTTTCTTTTCTATAAATATAAATAATTGTTCAACATTGATCTATCATTTATAATTCAACAATTTGTGAGCAAACGTTAGAAGTAATTGAACCGTAAAATCGTCTTGCTGATTCAAGTACGTCAAAATCCGTTTTTGCGATTGTTTGATTGTTGAAACTATGTTTGGTGAACTAAAAGGAGAAAATTTCTGTAAAAAAAACAACAATATTAAAAACAGCTTTTTCGTAAAAAAGGCATATAATTTATAGGGTTTTTCGATCTAATTCGTTGTTTTTGCAATCAAATTCGTTCTTTTTGCAATCAAATTCGTTTTTTTTGCTATCAATTTTGTTTTGAAAAACTTTTATATATACGTATATATATTTTTATAGGGTTATCCCATAGGGTCTATCATATATATATCGTAGATAATATGGGGTCTCTCTATTAGGTCTCCATAATCTACGTATAGTCTCCATAATTAGGTTTCTGTAATATAGTCTCCATAAAGTATATATATAGATCAGGATTTTCCAAACTTTTAGTTTATTGGTACCCTTTGGACACTGTAGGAGGTTTGCATGTACCCCCAAAATTTTGTGACGTTTCTCTAAAAAAAAAAGACTTTCAGTTAGAATCAGCCACTAATTTTCCCCCAATTCATGCCCAAAATTAAGGTGATCTCTGAAAAAAAAGGTCTTCACCTTGAATCAGATACAAATTTTCCCAATTTAAGCCGAAAATCAAGGTGATCTCTAAAAAAAAGGAAAAGTTTTCACTTTACAGCAGCCAGAAATTTTCCCCATTCAAACACAAAATCACGGTGATCTGTAAAAAAAGTCTTCCCTCTTAATTGTCCTGTTTGACATAATTACAATCGACCGGATTCGAAAATTCTAGACATTTGAGTCTATTGTTTCTTCTGGACACGGAATTTAGCTTAAATAAGGACATTCTGTCACATAACAATGTACCCCTTTAGAAGCCTAAATGTACCCCTAGGAGTACATGTACCCCAGTTTGGAAACTCGTGATATAGATAATATAAGATCTCCATATTAGGCCAACATAATATTAGGTCTCCATAATTAGGTTTTTATAATATAGTTTCCATAATATTAGGTCTCCAAAATTAGGTCTTCAAAATTAGGTCTTCATAATGTAGTCTCAATAATAGATATTAGGTTTCCATAATATAGTCTCTATAATATAGTCCCCATAATATTGGGTCTCCATACAGGATCTCCGATAGGTCTATGTACCTATCTATATATACTTTATGAAGACTATATTACAGAAACCTAATTATGGAGACCTAATAGAGAGACCCCATATTATCTACGATATATATATGATAGACCCTATTGGGTGACCCTATACAAAGATATATATATAAAAGTTTTTCAAAACGAAATTGATACAAAAAAAACGAATTTGATTGCAAAAAGAACGAATTTGATTGCAAAAACAACGAATTAGATCGAAAAACCCTATAATCAAAACGGTAAATGTCAAAACACCGACGGAAAGTTAAAAATAAAAAAACTAGTTTCTACGTTAACTTTGTTTTCCAGAAAATGCTTAAAATTCACTCAAAGCGTCATTATCACGCACTTGTCTTGTTCGGAAAAAAGGTTTTAGAAGTCTTTATAAACAAATAACTCTGCCTTGTTCTCTCACTATCAGCTTAAAATAAATAATCCGACTTAACAAATTTGTGTTGTCAAAGACCGAAGGAGTGAACAAATATTTCTACAGTTTATCTTTAGTAATGTTGCCACCAAAATATGTTTTATATTGTTTCATATAATAAACTCGTGAAAAGAGTAACATAACATTAATCCCATAAAGTAACATCCAATAAATGAAAAGAGTAAGAAATTCAGGAAAAAACCAGAAGCTTGTAATTAGTCTCTTTGAATTATCTGTATATGATATGAGTCCAGAAATGGCTGTTGGCCAGTAATATACGACTATCAAAATAAATTTTCTTTTCTAGGGTCTGGTCAAAATACAATTTGGTAATAGAGATTATAAGTTGGTAATAAATTAGTTTTTAGTTTTGTTTTTGTAAAGCAAAAATTATTTTTAAAGTTTAAAAACAGATACCATGTCAAAAAATTTACGTGTTAAAGAGACAATAACTTTTCGAGGATTGTAAGATAGTACGGAAATAAGAATCACTTTGTTAAAACAAAGTACAAAATAAAGAACTCGCATAACTTAAAGTCAGTTAAAATTTTTTTTATCCTGTCCCATGTGCAATTTTAATTGTTTATCGCACGCGTAAAACCCCGTTGAGACCAAGTTGCAAAGAAAAAAGCTTGCACCTTTTCATTTATTATTTTCTTTACAAATTAACTTATGCTAATACATTTTTGCTTGTTCTCCAAATATAGTGTGTTGCTTCAGCGTAATGCCTTGACTGGATTAAAAACATTGTGGGCCAATGACTATTAACAAAAAAAAACATTATATATATAATTTGCAAACCTAAGTTACTAAAGGCAATTTAATTTAAACATGAAAAACTGAAATTATTTATTGCGAAGTAAGATATAAACCAGTGGTGTTCAATCTATTTGCCGCAAGAGATTTCCAAGTGTGCCGCAATATTAAAAAAAAACCTTAGTTTATTGCTCTGCAACCTTTTTTTTTAATGGACTTTTTAGGAACAAAAATCAAGATCTGCATTCTGGTCCAAATGTGCAGCGAAAATTTCAAAAAGGTCTCAATGTGTGTCGCAGGCGCAAAAAGGTTGAGAAGCACTAATGTAAAAACGAGATAATTAAATTTAATTCAGTGTCAGAATGTACAACACTAGATCTTTTTACAGTGGTGTAATTTTTTTTATAATGGTACAGTCTGCAGAATCAAACGTCTAATAACATTACTTTCTATGCTTAAAAGCGATAGCGCACGCAAAATAAGAAATATTAACATTTTCTTTTTTTCATTTTATCTCAGTATTTGTTCCCTCCGACTCGCAGGAAAGCGACGAAGTTTGAAAGGCAATTTTGCAAAGTAGAGCAACGTGTTTGGTATTTCCAAGTAAGACGATGTGCTTGAGATCGGTATTGCTGAACATTTTCCAGAGTTAAAAAGCAAAAGTAAATTACAATTTTCTGACGTTAGGCAAGTAGAGAAGAACTTGAACTATCACTTACAAAAAACCCTTTTGGCTTTCTTTTGAAAATGTAGAAGACGCACAAGAGAAAGTGATTGAATTAAAAAACGATTCGAGCTTTAAAGATCTGTTTGAAGTTTTGCCAGTCAAGGATTTCCATTGAAAATGGCATCATCATCTTCAGAAGTAAGCAAAACTACTTTGCCAAATCAGTTCCATATTTCTACACGCTTTGCCTTTTTCAACGCTTGAAAATTGTCAAGTTGTGAAGTTTGTTGTCTCTCTCTCCAAGAATTTTCAACCTTTCAGCTGAAATGAAAGAATATCATCTTTTTAAAATAAATTGTTAGAAGCCCATTTATATGTCATTTATTGCATTTAAATATAAGCCTATTCCAGTGTTGTCAACATGTGTGCCGCAAAGCTTTTTAAAAAACATTAGTTTATTGTTCCGCAACCTCCTTTTTAGTGGACACTACATTTTAGAAACGAAAATCAAGAAATTCGTGGCGGATTCAAAGTAAAGACCTTTTTTTCGAGAACATTACTTTTTAGGAACAAAAAATTAAAATTAAGATCTGCACTGTGGTCCAAGTATGCACGAATTTTAAAAAATTCCAAAGTGTGTCGCAGATGCCCAAAGGTTGAAAACGAGTAGCCTAGTTACCAACTGTCGATAAATATATTTTCTAGATTTTGCTGCTCCTATGTTGAGCCACAAATATTGTTTAAATAAATATTTAGGCTGCAAAGTTGAAAAAGGTTGGGAACCATTGTGTTAAATCAATAAGATTTACAAAAAATTGAATTAATTTAATTAGTGTGATCAGATATTTCTTCAAATTTGATAAATTTTAGAAGGGGATAATCAACTAATTTCTTGTAATAAACGCAATAAACAATAAATAAAAATTCGGAGCTAAATTTTTCCAAGATCAAAGCCCGATTTTTTGTCTGGCGCGAGTTCAACTCTTACTCCGGTTGTTCAGCCTTTCCCTCAGAAAATACACTTTATAGTATTTGTCTGTTTGGTAGCACGCAGCTCTAAATTTCAATAACATATCTAAATACAATTAATAAAAGCTAACAAATTTTGGTGCTTCTATAGCGTGCGGTCTATCGCTAAATCATTTATCTCTGAATTACCCGGTAGACCTCACTTCCCACTTGGTAGGTGAGTTTACCGCGTGAGAGGTCTACCGCGTGATTTAGAGAAAAATATTTAGAGAAAAATAATTTAATAGTAGACCGCACGCTATAGTAACACCCAAAGTTCAACGGTACAGCAACATCTTGGTATCTTTCTAAGCATGTCCAATCAATCGCTTAATCGTGGACCTAAGTTTAACGACTTCGACGTTGTCCTGCAAGTTGAGATGATAAACTGAGAAGATGATAGCGATGATAAATATCATGATAATTACGCCGCCTAATTTTGATAATTACATAAGCGAAAACTAAAATTACTGCAGCAGGTTGAAAAACTGTTTGGTTTAATTCTTGAAATGATAAATACGTAAAATTGTAGCGAAGTTTTAATTTTACTAATTTCAAAGCATTACTAGTCTATTTGATGATACCACCGATTCGTGTTCGATGTCCAGGAAACCTTTGCTATCAATAACTTTGAACCTATCTAAATCAAAAGCAACCGTTCAGCTATTCTGTCAGATAATGTTTTCCTTAGGTTGACGATTTTTATTTTTTCAGTTTGTTTTTGATAAGTTTTGAAATCAATTAGCAATGAATCAAACTGTTATGCCAATGACAATCAGCAACTACACCGAGTATCGAACGAAAGCAGACTGGATCATTCCAATGACCATATCTTCATTCTTGGTTGTGGCTACTTTATGGATATTAATTTCTCTGATATACTACGGAATCAAAACAAACAAATGGAAAACAATGAATTCGAGCAACTACGATAAACTCAACGCTGGTTTGATCTACACGGCTGTGGTGGTTTGCACAACGCTATGCCTGATACGGCTCATAATCAGTTTGTTCTACATGGACATAGGCTTCACGGTAGTAGAAAAACAAAACCGTCGTTGTAATTCTCTGTTTGATGCAATGGGAGTGATGTATGGTATGGTCATTATGTCAACTTACACATTCCTGTGGCTCCGACAAAGAGTGTTTTACGCGAACAGAATGTTGAATGTAAAATACACGCGAATATCTCGAATGTTAAGCGCGGTCAGCATTTTTGTAATTGTTACTTGCGGAGTGTGCGTACTCATATTCAGCACCATACCCAACGACCACTTTTCAGGTTCAAATGGTTGCTTTTACAAACCAGATAGAAGATTATTTATAGGATACTATGTGTCTATCGTACTTTTAGTATTTGTCGGAAACGCAGTGCTTTTCGGATTGTTTGCTTATGGTTTGTACAAAGCAAATGAAACTCCGTCTTTGTCGTTTGCTTCTGGCGATAGAAGGAAATCAAACAATAGTAAGACTGAAGCAACTCATTTTCATTCCGAAAACAACAACAACAACAACAATAAAGGGAAAAATGTGATAGTCACTAATCTCTCCATACAACTTAGCCAAAGAACGCTAGTTCCAACGAGTAACCTGGTGAAAAGAGTCGTGAAGAAAACCCTTTTTTTTGCTGTGATTTCAGTGGTTTGTGACGTCATTCTTCAAATACTGCTTTACTTTACGTCCATTCAGCGAAGAGTTATCACAACTTCATTCAACGTCAACGCATTTTTAAATGTTTTACTTATGATAGCTTCTTTTGTTCAATACAAAAAAATGTTATTTTCGCCATGTTATTCTAAAGCAAAGTAACACATTAGTGCACGTGATCACAGTTGTACCAGCCGGGCTAGGGCAGGGGTCAATTGCCCAGCAAGACTCAAAAATTTGGGCAAAATCAGAGGTTTTCTATCAACGACAAGAAATTATTTGAGCAAAACAAAATTTTTTGTGCACCGAAAACGAACTAATATTGCAAAAGAAAGTTTCCCAATGCAGAAAATGATCAAAATTTCAGGTGAAGACCATTTTTTTGAAGATCACTACTTTTTTGGGACGAAAACCGAGAAACCAAAGACAGATTCAAAGTATAGATCTTTTTTTGTGTTCACCCTAAATTTGGGATGAAATTTTTTCTCATATCCGTAAAGTGGCAGAAGATCATGTTACTGGCAAGCGTCAATAAAATTTGGGCAAAACTGTTTTGCCTCCAACATTTTTTCGGCTGGTGCAGATGTGGACGTGACATTGACAGCAGCTTCAAAACTTCTCTCCCACTTCAATTTGTTTTCTCTGAGATTTTCTTTAATCAAAATATCACTTTCAAGTTGCTCCCAAGCGCTTCATACGAAAAAGTTTGTCTTTAGTAGGACTTGAATATGTTTGGTGTGTTTTTGAATCAGTTCCTAGTTGTTTTGATTTCTTATAAAATATTTTTAAATTTAAAGTTTAGAAACGACTTCTTCGTGGAAAAATTAACAAAATCGTTTGCTTGCTTTCTTTTATGTAAGAAACGTTGTTTTTACTTTCCAAGAGTAAACTATTTCAACTAAAATGTTTTTTCTTATAAAAACAATTTGAAAAAAGAACTTTTTTAAAAACAATATTTAAACTGAAATTGCATAATCATATTAATATAGTGCATGTGTCATTATTTCCAGAAATTAGTGCTTGTTATTTTAAAGCTTATTGTAATACTGGTTACGTACATGTATGACACTTTATCTTCAAGCACATCAAAATACATGTGTAATCACGTTTGTATCAAATTTTTGTTTTGGTTATGTGTTCAAAGAGAAAAATCAAACAGACCAAAGAAATTTAAAATTTTAATTCATGAACATATGACCTATTTAAAGTACGAACCAATACCACGTTCTTGAAAGTTCTTTCGCGAAATTTTTGCCTGTGATGTCACTTTCCATAAACAATATACCTGTATAAAAAATTTTTGTCTTCATGTTCGCATTAAAATTTTTTTATTTTTTTAAAAAGCTTACCATCAGAAAAGAACGTAAAAACAACTCGCTTTGGTAGAAAACTACGAATAATTTTCCGTGAAAAAATTGATAAAGCTAAATTTTTTTTGAGTTTTTATTTATATCAAAGTAAAATCAAAAATTTCCCAAAATACTTGTTTATAAATCTCGCAATACAAGGAAACTGCCATCTGCCAAAGCTTTAACTTATATTATCATGTAAACAGAAAACTATTTTATAATTTTGAAACCTATTTGTCGTCACCGCAACAACTTAAGTTCCAACGTTATTAACAGGAACTAACTGCTTTAAAAAATAAATTTACTTAGAAATAGTTTTTACGCATAATATCAAATCCTTACAACCAATCGATTTGCCGCAGCGCGAGTTAAACTAAATGTCAACACCAATTATAATCAAAATTAAAATCGACGTATACATGTAATGTTAATCTGTGCCATATAAAAAGCATAGTCATTTTAAGGTTTTTTACAACATACTACCATAGATAGCTATTTTAATAAATAAAGTTAAGTTTATTTTTGTTTAAATTCATTTTGATCTTTTTAAAATCATTTGAAAGAGCCGATATTACGGTCATCATTTTATTCTAATTTTAACGTTTCGGGTACATTACATTACTCATGGTAAAAAAATAATAAAATGCATATGTTAAAGTTTTAACGTATAAGGTAATAACCAGGGTTGTGGAGTCAGAAGAATTTTTTCCGACTTTAACTCAGACTCCATCTTTTAAAAGTTTTCCGACTCTAACTTTGACTCCAGAACAATCTGAAAAAACTACTCCGAATCCCGACTTTGACTCTAGCACACTAAAAAACAACTCCCATTGAACTCCAACTCCAGGATACCTAAAACAACTCAGACTCCCGACTTCAACTTCGCAAAATTTAACAAACCACTCCAACTCCAACTCCTCCCTAAAACATACGATTCTGGCGACTCCCAGTCTGACTCTGATTCCACAACAAAATGATGACCTTAATACTTACTCTTCTTTTTGTTTTAAAAATATTGAATTGTTGCAGCCATAATGCTCCAAAATTTCATCTATTTAATTATGCTGTTCTTATAAAAACCGCAGTCAAAATTGAGGAAATGCATAATGTAACGTTTATAAATCGAAAGTGTCCTAAAAATACTTTTTTTTCTTTGAGTAACTTGTGCGTTGCAGAAATTTTATTTACCTCATGACATATGTTAGTTTACAAACAAACATTTTCCTGGCGAAAAAGTTAAAACTGTTTTTCTTTGCATAGTATCAACAATCAATTCTTTGGAAAAATGCTATGATAACAATGTGCCTGATTTCTTAAAATTTCTATAAATTTTGAACTCTTCAACTCAGATGTGAATAATATACTGTTATTTCAAAAATACTCTTTTCAAACATGTGATAGTCACTGAACAATCAGCAGTAAACAAACGCTTTCTGCATGGTTTATAAAGCGTTGTTATTTCAAAGTAGCCATAAGTAGCGTCATTGTTGCCAACTAAAAAGTTGTACATAACTTTTTTTTTAATAAAAGCTTGTCAATCATTACGGTGCGCGTCAGAAAAAAAAGACTCATCGTAATAACAAGTTTTTCAGTAAGATTTTGCTTTATCCATGCAGATTTAAGGCAATAGTATTATAGTAGGCTATTTTACACCTTTCGCTTGTTTTGTAAAAACAACTTTCACCGAAAAACTAACTTTTAAATTATTACGAAAGAATAAGTTTTAATTTTCCTAATGAGAACAATTCAGAACATAATTGAACAACTTAAACTATTCCCATAAGCTTTTCATCGCTTTTGTTGCTTGTTAAAAATTTACTCTATCTAAACAAAAAGCAATGATCAATTTGTTCAGTCTTACTCCTAAAGTTTGTTAACACTGCATATTTTGATGTCTGAATGAAAGGCAATCGTCTCTATTTTTACATGTCTGAGTTTTAATTTCATTGTTAGAAAATACAATCAAGGTGTTTTGAAAACTTTTGAAGTGATATCTGGAGTTACAATTTTTTAAAAGATTTTTTGGTGTTCCAAAAAATAAAGAAGCAGCAGATAGTAAACGTATGTAGGAAGTGGCGTACCGAGGATTTTTAAAAGGGGGGCATACCAAAACAATCAAATATGCTCAGTCGAAACATTTTTTCAAGTGGTAAAAAAAGGTCTTCACTTTGAACCTATCTCGGTTTTGTCAATTTTTCTTCACAAAAACATAATAATCTCTAAAAAAAAGTTCTTCATTTTGAGTCTGTCTCTGATTTCTCGTATTAGTGATCTCCAAAGAGGAGGAGGATGGCAAAATCACAACAGCTAAACGCGCTAGTGTACGCAGGTATGTTTTTCTATTCCTCAGCCACAGCAGTATAAACCAAAAGCTCGAAAACACAATAAAAGCTGATAAAAAGGAAGCAGTACAGGATACAAACGTTACAGGACATGCAAAATATACATTGTACAAATATAATAAATGTCATCATAATCTGCATTCTCACCGCACCTTAAAAACAATAAAACACACACACAAAAAGTAAAAATAAACTCGCAAGCGACAAATAATAAGAACTAGCTTTTATGACTTGTAGTGATGTTTACGTAAGCCATATAAGCTTGCAAAAATTATTTTTATCGCACGTAAATTATATAACAATTGTGTGGATTAAGTCATAATAAACACATAGGAAATTGAAAGTTCGGATGACAGTAAAGAGTTTTTAAAATATAATAAGGATATTAACAACATCCGACTGAACATCTTATATGATAGCCGCTAATTAATTTAATTTTTGTTTGTAGTAATTTCTTAACAAAAGAGTAATAGGTCTAGTTCAGCGATGTCCAACCTTTTTTTATAATGAGCCAAATTATAAATTTGGTAAATTTGGGTAGACAGGGCACTTTTCCACTGTGTGAACCGGGTTAGAATTTAGTTGTTGAAGTTTTCGTTTAAAAGCCAAATTGATTGCATGTTCCAGGTAGCCATTTTCTAATAGAATTGAACGAATTTTGCCAAGCTCTGGGTCCAGTTTGCTTTTAGAACAAATCATAAAAGCTCTGTGAACAAGAGTACCAATTAGGTTGATTTTCCGTTTCTGGGGGCTAAAGGAGTTCCAACGTAGATACTGACCGGTGAAGGTGGAACGTAGACACTGACCGGTGTTGCTGTAATCAATCAAGCCTAGAAGAGCGAATTAAACAACACGTTCTTAAATCCATCGTCAATCTTCCTGCCTCGCAAAACCGCCAAAGTCTTTCCCGCTCTTGCAAGGCCAACATACGCCCACAACAATTTCACGAATCCGCCATTGGTCAACTTCTTCTTGACAACGCCCGATGCGCTCTTCACTACAACAACAAAAAATTTTTTATTCTCGCTCGAGGTCGCTCTTCTTTTCACCTTTCTGCTCTTGAAGCGACTTTCATTAAATTTCTTAATCCCCTTCTGTGTAAAGAAAAAATTCGTTTACTCTTTGAAAATTTCTTAATGTTTTCTCTCATTGGCTAACTTCTTTCAGCCAATGAGAACTCTGCCTTTCTCTTTATAATTCAGTTCGGTTTCAATTCTGCTTTATTCTGACGATTACCTTTGAAGAGTGTCAGATGAAAACTTTGGGAAAAAAAATCTTTTACTTCACGCCATCTTCAAATTCTGTACCACAAAACGTCCATAACGTTTATCGTTTCATTTCTTCTTCTTTTTTCTGTTCTGCTTTCTATTAAATTTTCATTTTTACTATAATTTTTTATGCCGAAACTGATATAAAAGATATTGATACTGTTACTGGTGCCATAACAAATGATGAGTAATAAAATATAATTTAAAAGTGATTAACTCATTAAGAATCTAAGTGAAGTGTAAAGCTATTAAAATCATTACGTAATTAGTTTTTTAATATCCATACTGAAGTTGCTTTGAAGTAATAATAGCGTAACCTTTTTTTTGCTTACATCGACTCAAAATTACCAAAATCTGAAGAAGGGAGCTTGAAGTCGCAATTCCAAAGCCGATCAAGCCTTCAAAGAACCAAAAAGTTTCCACCAATATCTTCTGCTCTGTGTCTCTTATAAGATCCTCGAAAGGCTTATCTACGCCCGCGTCGAGCCGATTATTGAACCATTGCTCCCTAGAGAAAGAGTATGCTGGGTTTTGACGCAGAAAGTCAACCGTAGATCAAGTCTTTTTATTAACAGAAAAAAGTGAGGATTCTTTTATTGATTTATTGATCTGATGGTGGTATATGACTCTGTCCGGCACCGTGGTCTTACCTGCAAGCTGGTTCAAACTTCTTTAGAATAAGCACGTGGTCAGAATGATCATGTTGGTTGTCTGAAACCAAAGTTTCACCCTTACTATCTATGACAACAAGCAGAGTAAGCTTCGACATCTGAAAAACAGTGTCTGAAAAATAGTGCACAAACTATCTGCGCGCGTCACACTGCTGAGGCAACTTGTTGGCTCGGGATGGAGTGCTGATGCCAAATCACTGTCCACAGCTACCCTATCCCTGGTCTACTCAAGAGCTGAGTACTGCGCACAAGTCTGGTGTCGCTGTATTCATACGCGCCTCATAGACAGTGTCCTGACTGACGCCTTGCATATTGTCACTGGATGCCTGCGTCCCACTCCAAAGGACTTTCAGGCATCCAGCCAGCTAGGAACTGACTAGCAAAGACTACACCTAGAATAGGAACGATTGGACCAAGAATCTCTAAAAATGTCTGATCCTCTTTCAACTCTCCGAATAAATTAATACGTTTTCCTTTTTTATCACTAGTAGCATCGCTGCAACTACTGTAATCTTCCGCATTGGTTCAAAGTTACTATCTTTACTACCCCTAAAATCATTAACTAACTATCACTTGATGTTGTAAAAGTATTTGGAATTAACACAATCAATATTTATACAATTGCAAAACAATGTGAATTCTGAAAATGATGCTTAGGGCGAGCGTTTTTGTGAAAAGCTCCGGCCATAAAAGTTTTCATAGATCGGTTCATTTGATGTCACTCGACGCAGCAATCAACTAATGTATTTACTTTGTCTCCCTATGCGTTACTACGACAGTAATAAAATCGAAATCTATGCAGTAATAAAATATAACTAAAAGGTTTGAGTAAGCAGTGGGCCCCATAAAAATATCATGTAGGCCGCAGGTTGGACATTCCTGGTCTACATATCCAGGTTGTAGCTGGAATTGGCTTAGCCTTGTTGACGTTGTAAAGTGATTGCACCTCATCCTACAACTTCACAGCATTTTTAAATTTTTAAAAAACTATTTTTTGAATATTTCATGACTTATTTGTATGGTTGCAAATGCTTTAACGTTATATATTTAAAGACTTCGAATACTTTTTACGAGTGTATCCATTTATTTACAGTAGTTTAAAATGATATTAATTAATTTATTTATTTTATCTTTATATTTATCCTCCTGACTCGCAGGAAAGCGTCGGAGGCGCTGTATACATAGGTCAAGCAATTACCCCGACTTGCTTCCGAAGATGCCAAGATATTGCTGTCCGCTTGGAAAATTTTATTTTGTTTTTGTTTAGTTTTATAAAATTATAACTGGAAATTAGAACTGCTTGCCAAGACCGCCAAGCAGAGGAAATTGCCGTAAAGTCTCTTTTCCCAGAACACAACAGATTTACAAATATAATGTTTTAGTCTGTTGACAGGAAAAAGAGATAAATCATTTATGATATGTCAGTAACAAACATGCAATAACACTAATTTTTTGGGTACGTTATACAATAAGCTACAGCCGACAAATAACAGTCAAAGTTAATCATGGCTGCAAACTTGAACACAAAAAAACTCGGATTTTTTGGAGACTTTAAACTTACAAAACTAGATAAATAACAATTTCAGAATTCAAACTTAAACTAGAACCAAAAAAAAATTTAGTTTGAGTGCAAAAATTTAGTAAATTTGAAAAGAAAAATATAGGTCAACGTTCAAAAAGCTATTCCTATTTGCTTTTGGTCTGTACATGCCAGATTATTGCTGTCTGGTTGCAATTTTCTATTGTTTTTATTATGTAAGATAATTATCTATAAAATCTATAAAATCTAATCTATAAAATCTGTAATATAAAGTCTAAAATAAATTTATACAATCTATAAGTTATTATGCGAGATAACTATCCCAATCTATTAAAACAAAAGGGACGCACAGTGCTTTGGAAGCTACAGAGGAATAAAGCTGATCAGCCATACCATAAAATAGAGGAAAGAATTATTGATGCCAGACTAAAGGACAGAGTAGAGATTAATAAACAACAATACAGATGTATTCCAGGAAAGGGAACTACCGATGCCATGTTTGCCTTAAGAATGTTGATGGAAAAGTACAGGGAAGGTCAAAGAGCGCTACGTTGTGTATTTGTGGACCTAGAGAAAGCTTACAACAGAGGTCTGAGGGAAGAGTATCAGTATCAGTATCTTTTATTTCAGTTCCGCCATAAAAAACATAGTGAAATAGGAAATTTGTAAGTCTAAAAAGCAGAACAGAAAAAGGAAGAGGCAACAAAACGATAAACGTTGTGGCATGCAATCAAGATAAGAAGAGATTTTTAAGAACAAGAGAGCTGTGGTAATTAATGAGAAAATCAGGAATGGCAGAAAAATATGTGCGACTTGTACAGGATATGTATGAGGGAAGGGAAAACAGTGGTGAGGTGTTCAGTAGGAACTACAGAAAGTTTCAAGGTCAAGGTAGGACTGCACCAAGGATCAGCGTTAAATCCGGTTCGTTTGCTGCGATTACGGATAGGCTAATGGATTAAGTAGAGAACCAACGTGGACGATGTCGTTTGCTGATGATATTGTGATTTGCGAAGAGACCAGGGAAGATGTGGAGTGGAGACTACAATGATGGAGGTATGCGTAGGAAAGAAGAGGGATGAAAGCAAGTGGGTCAAAGACCGAATGTCTGTACGTAAATGGAGGAAATGACAAAAAAACAGTGAAGATGGAGAACACAAAAGTGCTAAGAGTAAAGGAATTGGGATCAACGGTGCAAGAAAGTGGTAGTTGTGAGAGGGAGATAAAGAGGAGAGTGCAGGCAGGATGTAACGGATGGAGAAAAGTATTGCGAGTAATCTGTGACAGGAGGTTACCACCTAGAGTAAAAAGAAAAGTGTACAGTTCAGAGGTGAGACCAGCAGTGGCGTATGGACCTGAGACGGTGGTGGTTACAAAAAACAAGTAGAAGAGATGAAAGTTGCAGAGATGAAAATGTTGAGGTTTGCTATGAGAGTGACGAGAAAAGATAAGATTAGAAATGAGTACATCAGGGGTACAGTTAAGGTGGAAAGGTTAAAAATGAAGATGAGGGAGCGCAGGCTGAGGTGGTGTGGACATGTAATGAAAAGAGACTAGAAGTATGTAGGAAGAAGGAGGATGGAAATAGAGTTAACGGGAAAGAGGAAAAGAGGGAGGTCGAAGAAAAGATTTCTGGATGTAGTGAAGGACGATATGAAGGAAGTTGGTGCGGGGGAGACGGACATTGAAAACAGGACGCTGTGGAGAAAGATGATACCTGTGTCAACCGTTAATTATAGGGAAAGGCTAAAAGAAGAAGAAGAATGCGAGATAACTAAAATTTAAGCAGTGTTTTTCTAGACCAGTCCTCTAGGACCTTTTTTTATTCGTGACTCACAAAAAAATTTCAAAATCTCTGCACACCTTGACCAAAACTGTAAAAGTCTATTCGATTCAAACACAAATTATAATTTGTTGCGCTTGTTTTTGCGTACAATTGCTATACGTTTGTAACTGCAATAAAACCTAAGTTTTAAAATAGCTTAGCGAAAAAGTTTTATACGAACTTTTATTTATTCGTAACATCACAAAATATCATTTTTTTATATTTTTATCTATATTTGCCCTTCTGACTTGCAGAAAAATATAAGAGGCGTTATACACAGGCCAGTCGTCAAGCAATTACCCCTGACCTGCTTCCGAAAATGCCAAGATATTACTGTCTAGTAAAAATTTTTTATTTTTATTTTTATTCAGAGATATGAATGAAACTTAGAGGAGTTTGTTAAGAGCACCAAGCAGACGAACTGCAAAGACCAACCAAGGACACAACAAAATGACCCGACTAGATTTTAAAGCGCAACGGTGTCTGTTGCGTGCCCAATAAACGCCGCGCTCTTGACCACTTACTTAGTCGTGTTGCCAACAAATTATTAATAAAGCAATCAATAACGAGTATTGGGAGTTTACCTGACGTTTAATTCAACAAATTTTTTAGCAGTTAAAAAGCTTAAATTTCAAAACAATTTTTTTTGTATTTCAAAAAGTACGTCCCGATTGCAGTTATCTCGCGGCCCACCTAGCATTGTCTTACCGCACATCGCTGTGCCAAGGCACATCGGTTGCTAACCACAGATCTAGTCCATCAAGCAAACAGAAATTAAGCGCCGTAAAGTGGCTTTACGAAGAACGTAACAATGGCTGAAGCGAAACCGCGTTGGTTAGGGTCACACACATGCAGCGCTGTTAACCATCCTCACAAGTGCCAGGCAAATTTAAGACTTCATGTCAGATGTTTTTTTATGCATTTCATCTGTAACCTAGTTTTACGCATTTTTTCATGATTGACAAAGTCGTTCGTTTTTTTTGTTGCATACCTGGGGGCAACTGCTTTGCGGAAATCAGCTGTCGAGACGCCATTTCTTTTCATGGCACAAGAAAATCATTTAGACCGAAATGCTGTCAATGAAAAAAATAATAAAAAGAAACTAGAATATCTGAAACAAAATACTTTTAACAGTTCTTACATCATTTAAGAAATAATTTTGATGTATAATTGTAACAGAAGTTAAACATGCGACTTTTATTACCAACGCCTTAAATGCACAAATTTATTTCAAATTAAAAATGAACTTATTTCGGTCGATATTTTTTTTGGTTTTGTTAAGCCACTAAAAGTTCAAAATTGAAATTTTTATTGAGTTTTTAATAAAACGGCCAATTTTCGTGCCCAAGACTTGGCTGATTTTTTTTACCGCATGCAATTAATACCAAAACAAAAAAATTTTTTCTCCTCTTCTATTGATAATAAGAAACTAATTTTTTGCAGGTCAACTACACAGTAACTAACAAAAAACTTATTTTCATACAGCGAAATCTAACAATCTCGATTGCGTTCCATTAATCTTTTTATGAGTGACCAATGCATGAAGTCGAATCAATCACGGCAGCAGACAATGGATCATTTAGTTGTTAATATAACGCAAGTAAAAAAGTGATTTACAATTTATGCCCTTCAATCTGTAAGTTATTAAAGAGAGAGAGCGTAAACTCTCCTTTAATTTTTACAGTTAGGTTGAAGAAAAAAAGAAACTTAATCTCAAGAAAACGTTTTGTGATTGTCACGAAAAGCATTTTTCAACGCTACGTTCTCGCGGTTTAAAACGGAACTGTTTTACTTACATCATAAAAACAAAGCAATAAATTGAGTGCCCATCTCTTGCATCATACCCTCAATAAAGCAATAAGTTTCAAAAATGTCCGTGTTATTTCACGAATCAGCAACTAAAAGCAGCAAGGGTTATTGGATAATAAGTTTTACTTCGCAAAGTCACACAATAACACGCCACCTAAAATCGTGAAATCAACAAATTTATCATTACAATTTGCTTTTAATTACAGTAAACCTCGGTTAATCCGGATTCAATTTGACGCAGAAATTGATCCGGATTACGCAAAGATCCGGATTATCCGAAGACTATTGTTTCAAGTCAGACGTTATCCAGAGTAGTAAGATGTAGATAAAAATCACCTTATTTGAATATATAAATGACTGTACAAAGCTAGTGTACTTTAATAGTTTAGCTATGCAACACAATCATAGTACACTTATATACGACACAACTGTGGCAAACCAACGAACAGACTCGCTATGTTGAAGTGATATAAATTTCAAGTAACAAGCAACATAACCAACGCTTGTAAACCATAACGTGAAATAATGTTTATGATGTTGGACAAAAGACATCCTGTTACAGTTGTAAAGCGGAAAAATTTGGATTATAAATATAAATAAATTTTTTTAAATACGGATTAGGCGAAGATCCGGACTAAATAGTCTGGTTTATCCAAAACTTTCTATTAAGAAAAACACTAGAAATCGTTCGTCTCTTCAGTTTTATCTGAATTAGGCGAATATCCGGATTAACCGAGGTTTACAATACATTGTGTAATATAGTTTTTCAGTTAAATTTTGTGTCATTACTTTGTAAAATTTGAATAAGTATAGGAATTATGCATTGCAATTGCAGCAAACCATCGAATGCTTGGCGAGATTCAAAAGAAATCATTAAAATAAGATTGTTTTCTTAGCGAAGCGATGGTGATAATTGCGAATGCGTATGCATCAATTCTGAGAAAAAAGGTTCTTCATTTTAAATAGAACTTTAAAAAGTATCTTTTAATTGCATAAGCTTCTTTCAAAACCACATTTAGTCCAAGCGCAGATTGTACATCCTGGTTTAGACCGTTGAAAATTAATAAACAAATAAATCATCGCTTCGTTATTTGAAGCTGTTTACAATTGATATTTTCGCGAACTAAAAAAAATTCTAACCGGAACAGCGTGCCGGGCCCGCGCCGCTCACTCCATCACCGAGTATAACTCAATCAGAAAAGAAAGATTCCAAATTTGAATACTTGCGTGACAACGATAAGGTCTTCTAATTAGCTCGGAATGATTAAACAATTCGTCAACGAAATTACGTTGATTTTAAAAATCTTTCAAAGACCAAACAGGAATAAATTAACATGAGTTCCTTTCTCAGTTTTAAATTGCCCGTTTAAATCAAAACCCCGGGGGGTTTTGATTATTGGGGAGTAAAAGATGATCGAACAGTAAAAGATTTGATCGAACAGTAAAAGATTTGCGTCAGTCAAGCCCAATCATACATTTTATTTGGTTCTTTCTATTACATGATTTCATAAAAACGTTCTTCTGAAATTAATTTAAAAAAATACCTTTTAATTAATTATTTTAAAGGATATTAATTTTAATACAAAATTAATTTTAAATAAAAGAATACCTTTTAATTAATTTAAAAAATAAAAATTCGTTAAAATACTTATGTACAAAATTAGTTTTCTTAAAACTGTTTTTTTTCTTGTATAGTTTGAAAATTTTGCTCCAGTCAACTTTTATTATTATACTGTAGAAAAAAAATGTAGCCTTCAGTGAAAAAAACTTTAACATATCAAAAAATCAGATATTAAGATTTTTTTAAAGAAAAATCATTTAAAGTAGAGACAAGTTCATCAGGAACTTTTACATTCAAATTTTAAACGTAACTATTTGAAGAAAAACTATAATTGGCTTACGAAACCATAAAAAACCAGCAATTAAAGCATAGTTAATCATTCCAAAATGATACCATTATTACTTTTTTGAAAATCTGTAAAAGGTTAAATCATTAGGCTTGGTTTTTTGTTTCAGCCTATTGTTTTAAACTGGCTTTTCAAAAACATAAAAATGAAAAAAACTTTCAAAGCTAAAATGCGAAAATTGTATTCGCCTACTCAAAATCTTTAAAATGCAAAAACAGTTTAAGGCAACTACATTAGTTACTTTGAAAAAGTTTATAATTAAAGCATCATTTCCAATTACAATTTGACGTCATCTAAATATAAATCAAAGAAGAGTATTTTTATTTAAAATTTAACTGTCATTGCTTGCTTATAGAAGTAAAAAATATCTTGTTTAAAATCCATTCAAGTGACTGTTGCTGTCCTTTTAAAAAGAACTGTTAATATAATTGAGTTGAGAATAGGAATGTTTTATTTTATTATTCAATTAAAAAATGAGATATTTTCGGTATTACCCTTTTTTTATTTGTTTAGACAAAGTTTGTATAAAATGTTTTTGCATGTACAAAATTCTAAGATACTACAAACAAAGCTTGTTACAACAAAACGATCATGTATTTATCGCCGATTTTGTAAAATAAAACTTTATCAAAAATAAGAAAACGCTTTATGAATTCTCTAAATTTGTTATTACCTTGCCGAAAAATCAATCTTTTTTATTACGTCGCATTTTTAGAACTAATTTGAACAAAATATTTTTTTAATTTAAATAAATATATGATTTTTTTTCTATTTACAATAACTGCGTTAAAAAAAAAATTATTGAGAATTAATTTAAAGCAGTTACGTATATTTTTTCCAGTTTGTCAAAACTAAAAATTCTCAGCATAAAATTGAATTCCTCGATAGCAAAAAATTCAGAAAGTTATATAATCCTTTACATGTTAAGAATTAATCAAGTTTATAAAGATAAACAATTCAACCAACTTTCTTAATCGGGCAAAATTGAATTACTCCGAAAGAATAGATTTTGTCGTTCCAACTGTAATAAATAGTTTTCTTGCTGTTTTGATACTGTGAATAATTGTGTCATTTGTACATTATGGAATAAAAAACAAGAAATGACAATCGGTAAAACGTAACCACTACAATACATTGTCTTCAGAATGGATTTATTCTTCAATTGTATTGTGCGCAGTGCTTTGCTTTCTCCGGATCGTTGTCTCTACGTATATCTGCTATGAGCTAATGAATTTCAAAAAGTTGGGGATTATGTCATATGTGGAATTTTGAACTATGCACAAATATGTTTTTATTCTTTTGTGCAAATTTCAATTTTGCTTTTCTTGTGGCTTTGCCAAAGAGCTTTCTACACAAACAACATGATCTCAATCTCTTATAGTAGATCAGTGCGGTTTTTCAGTTTTCTAAGTATTGTAATAATTGTAGTTTTTTGTTTAGGATTTATTTTCTTGACCTTCTTCGTGAAGGTGAATGGTTAAACAAAAATAAATGTCAACAGGTCAAAGGTCGTTGCCCTAGTGGCTTAGTGTACCTTGTCAAACTTGTAGTGTTCAATCACGGAGCGTTATTTGGTTTGTTTTTTCATGCGTTACGTATATCTGGAAAGTTTGAAAAAGTGCGTGGAAAAAGAAATCAACATGCATCTAAATCAGAGGGAAAAAGTTGTCAAAAAAATTATTCAATTTTGTCCAAGAAACTCATCATTCAGTCAAACACATTAAACTGCTTTAAAGATTGAAATAAATTCACAACTTCTTTCAACAGTAAAACCAATCAGAAAAAAAAGACATCCAAAAAAACATGAAAACAAAGCATTTAATAAATAAATTTTACAAAAAACTTTTTTATTTGCTGTAATTTCTGTTTTGTTAAAAATTAGTTTTGCAATGGTTCATTTATTTGCGGATGTGCAGTTCAGAATTCTGATCACGTTTTACAATATAAATGCTTTGTTTAACTTGATGTTGGTGATATTTTCGTTCGTCTCACACAAGCAAATGCTTTTTTCGTTTTGCTACGAAAACTAGCTGCTTTTGTGCCGACTAGCGTTCTAAAATAAAAGTATATTCAATTGTTTTCACTAAACTGAACGGATGTTTAGTATAATACTGAGCCATTACAGGGTTTTTAAACTGTAAGCTCTGATTCCTTTCTAGTCATTAATGTACCGGTATGTGTATAAGTTTGGATTCCAGTGTAGTTAAGATTCTACTTATGCTTTATTTAGTCTATTTGTTTATCGATTAAAGCTAAAGTGACACAAAATTTTTTTTGCTTAAAAAACTCAAACTTTACCTATGAGAAACAGCTGAACCGAAAAGGCAAACCGGGGGGCTGGTCAAAAAAAAACCGTTTTTAAAAAGTACTGTTCACTAAAAAAAGGTCTTCACTATTCTCAGATTTCATAATTTTTCTCCCCAAAAAGAACTGTTTTCTAAAAAAAAGGTCTTCATTTTAAAACAGTCTCGGATTTCATAATTTTTGTCTCTGAAAACTAGTGATCTTGGAAAAAATCAAGAAAGAAGAGAGTTCGCACATGCTATCAAATGACGTAGTTATTAACAAAAATTGTTTGGGGTCCGGATTAATAAGTAAAAAGGGCCGTAAATGGCCCGCAGGCCGCGGTTTGGGAAACCCTGGTTTACAGTCAGCATTTCAAAAGACAAAGCTACACAAATTTTAAAGTTTTTTTTTAAGTTTTTCCCGAAAACTCAAAAAGAAGAGAATAAAAGTACGACGGTTTATAAAAACAAAGAGTCGACAAAGAACCCTCTACTGCATAATGTCTTGTTCTTAAATTTTTGGCCTTGTTGAAATTTGCGTCCGGTAATCATTCAGCATTTATGTAAACTAACTCTATTGCTTTTTTCTGATCTTTTTTGGCCAAATTTTGATAACTTGGTTTGTTGCAAAAAAGTTTTAAAGTCATCCAAACGCTGACATGTTTGTACGCTTGAAATTAAAGCTGATCGATCTTTTCCGTTTTTAATGGCAAACTTTCATTGTGTAACAGATCTTTGGCGACATTGTGCGACTAATCTTGATTTATAGTTTCAAGATTTGACTCCGAATACAACAGTTATTGTTCAGTTTAAAAAATATATAATTTGAAGATTTTTTAAGATTTAAACACTAAAAAAGCAACTGTACAAAAAAATATATGCTTTTTAATTTTAATTTTTTAAATCACTTTATAAGTTTTTTAAACAAAAATCTATTACCTGTTTGTTGTATCTTTGCACGAATACACAGGTTTATAAAAAAACAATAGTAAATATTCACAAAAGTACTTAGCCAAAAAAACAACCGTATTGAAAATAGAATGCTTTTGTTCGTTTGCTGTAGTAGCTTGATAGCTTTGAACTGACTGATCAACCGAAATAAAGGCGCATATTTAACTTGTAACAATTATGCTTGGAGATGCGCGTGTCCAATAATTGTTCAAGCAGAAGGCGCTGATTACGATTAGAAGCGTTTAAGAAAACACTACCTCATCTATTGCACAATATCACAACACCTCCCCAAATAAACTACGACAAAAAAAATATATACATATTAGCAACAATATTTTTTTGGAGGTCTCCTTGTTCTCGCTGATCGTCGTAGATTGTGTCGCCCGTACTCGTCTCCGGTTGGTAATCTCGGATTGTTGCGTTGGTTCATCGAAGAAGAACTAGATGCGTGGTCAGTCCCGGCTGGAAGTGTTTCTGTAGACAAAACGCTCGTTGGGATTTCACAGGGATCATCATCTTGATCCGAACCGTATCGAGGTCGAAGTTGATCAAGATGTCTTCTCCAAGTTGGTCCTCGAGGAATGACTCGTACATTGACGCTTCGTGTACCATGGACTTTCGTAACTATCGCAGGCACCCATCGTGGGTCACGATCTCTTCTAGGGCCGAAGTACAGTGCGTAACAAGGGGTCTCCTAGTGAGTAATGATGTTCGACTTTCGAAACCACTTCCGAGTCTTCAGCATTTGAATGCTTGCTCGCTTGTTTTGACTGTCTTCCCTGCAGGAGATGCGGAATGGATGGAACCAAAGTGTCAATTTTGGTGCGAATTCTTCTTCCATTCAACAATTCGCTTGGTGACAGTCCCGATGCAAAAGGAATTCTTCTATATTGCATTAGAAATTCTTGCAAAGCTTCCTTTGGAGGTAACGAGGATTTTCTCAATGCCTGTTTGAACGATTGTATCAAACGCTCGGCAGCACCGTTTGTTGCTGGATGATAAGGTGCTCCGGTGAGATGTACAATGCCTCGTTGTTTGCACCAAGCTTGGAACTCTTGAGACATGAATGTTGTGGCATTATCGGTCACCAACGTGTGGGGATATCCGAAATGAGCAAATTCTTGTTCAAGTATAGCAGTAGTACTTTTCGAAGACGTTGAGATTGTTGGATGAATGCAAGGATATTTTGAATAAGCGTCTACAAGGACTAACCAGTTTCTTCCCAGAAAGTTGATCGCATGGTCCAAGTGGAGTCTTGACCATGGTTTTTCTGGCATCATCCACGGATGGATTGAAGGTTTATCCGGCTTATTTTGAAATTGGCCACAGGAAGTGCATTTGCGACATAAATCCTCAATGTCAAAGTCAATTCTAGGCCAATAGACAGTTGACCTGGCAAGTTGTTTTATCCGTTGCATGCCGAAATGTCCAAGGTGTAATAATTTAAGAATATGATTACGTAGGGTTGAAGGAATTATTACCCGTAAGTCGTAAAAAACGCAACCATTCTCTGTTGACAACGAATTTTCCAACTTTTTGAAGTCTTTAAGCTCTTCCGAAAATGCATGCGGCCATCCCTCCTTCACAAATGGCATTACTTGGGCAAGAATTGGATCCTTGGCAGTCTCTCTGACCACAAGCAATGGATTGTCAGGATTGATTTGACGACTGATTGTTTGAACTAAACAAACGCTATCGACATCATCTTCCATCTTCTCCCCATCAAAACTTGTGTCAGCTAAGTGATCAGTTAAATTGGTGAGTTTCAACTTCATCATCGCCAGACGACCTAGTAAATTTAGATTGGGCACCTTAGTGACAGTTACAGGAAAGGTCACGTCAGGTGATTTTCCATCAATACTTGCAGTTGATTGGAATTGTCCCACGACGGGTAGCGGGCTACCTTCAGCAACTTGATATCGAATTGTTACAGGTTGTAGAGTGGGTTTACCCAGCGTTTGCCACGTCGCTTCACAGCAAAATGTGTCACTGGCTCCGCTATCAATTTCAAACTTAATTCTGTGATCATTAAGTCTAATAGTTTGATAGATGGGTGAAACAGAACATTGGACTTTGTGCACCAATTGTTTCACAAGCTTATTATCTCTTGGTCGAGACATGCATACAGATTGCAGATGACCTGTTTTCTTGCAGAAGCTGCAAATAGCTTTAATGTGGGGACAAGCTTTGCTAAAATGTCCAGAATTTCCACACCTGAAGCAGGCGGTTTTCTTTTCTTGCGTTTTGGAAGTTTTGGACTTTGCGTGATAAACTTTCTGCACCGACGTAGAAGGTTGACCGTGTACGGTTTCCTTTGCTACCTTGGCTGCTTCTTCCACTTCTTGAGCCACTCTGATGGCGTTGCTAAACTTCAGTTCATCGTCCTTGAGCTTGAAGAGTGTCTTCAAAACTGCTTCGTTGTCTACTGAACAGATGAATTTAGTTCGCAAGGCTTCATCTAAAGGATTTTTAATGGATTGAAATCACATGTAGCTGCATCTTGTCGTATTCTGCTTGCCAGTTCAGGAATAGTTTCGCCAGGTTTGCGTTTCATGTCAGACCAGAACTTGAAACGTTCTCTGACAACAAATCGTTTTGGGTCGAACTGCTCTGCCATAAACGTCTGAATATCATTCATGGTTAGCTCATGTATGCTTTTGACAGGTTGTTGCTGAGCCGCTAAGTTGCTAAGCATTTTGTAAACGGAGTTAGATTGGTTGGTAAGAAAAATTTGTGCTTGCTTGTTGTCGGGAATGGAGTTAGCAGTGACGAATGTTCGGAACCTTGCCAAATAATCAGTCCATAACTCAGATGTGGAATCGAATGGTTGAAAACTTGCCATCGGTGTTGGAACATTTTCTCGCGGGTTGTTCAAGCTGCTTTGTAACGTTTTCAGCTGCTCTTGAAGCATTGTCATTTGCTCTTGGTGTTGCTTGTTCTGCTCGCGATGTTCGTCGCGTAAAACTGCCATTTGCTCTTGGTGTTGCTTATTTAACAACAAAATTAGTTCAGAAATTTCACTCATTTTGACAATTCAAGCTGTTAATGCAAATTCAACAAATTTTCTTTTTCTTGACGCAGTTGAGTTCCTTGAATCCTCGTCGCCACTTTTGCCTGTTGTATCTTTGCACGAATACACAGGTTTATAAAAAAACAATAGTAAATATTCACAAAAGTACTTAGCCAAAAAAACAACCGTATTGAAAATAGAATGCTTTTGTTCGTTTGCTGTAGTAGCTTGATAGCTTTGAACTGACTGATCAACCGAAATAAAGGCGCATATTTAACTTGTAACAATTATGCTTGGAGATGCGCGTGTCCAATAATTGTTCGAGCAGAAGGCGCTGATTACGATTAGAAGCGTTTAAGAAAACACTACCTCATCTATTGCACAATATCACAACACTGTTTTGGCCTATTCATATTGAAGCCTAACAAATTTTAATAAATTTTTTATATAAAATTAGTTAAACTTTAATGAGCCAAATATATAATAAAAAAATTTAAAACCAACTTAATTATAATGACAAATCAATTTTAACCCATAAAAAAATTATTTTTGCATTAATCATCATCAGTTTTCCATTTAAATAAAAGAACGCGTCTTATTCAAATAAATCTATTTGAATTATCCATTTGAAACATAATTTATTTTAACAAGAAACTGGTTGACCTTATTGTGGGTTAAAATCGATTTTTTAGTATAAATTAGTTAGCTTGAGTTTTTGATATCTTCATTACATATTTGATTTATTCTAATTTGATTGATTTTATATAAGTATTTTATTGAAATTAAATCACTTTATTCTCAGATTTCTCAAAGTTGATAAGAAGTATCCCACAATCGAATCTTAGAAAAAGTTATTAAATTGTGAGAAGGAACGAAAAACTTATCGTAGGAGCATATATTTAACAAAGTGTTGTGCTCCCTCGACGTCACATTCTGCTTTCTCTTCGTATTTATAGCCAATTGATATTGACCGGGCTGTTGCTTTCTGTTTAATCCCAACTATCTTTGTAAGTAGGTAGCATAACACGCTTTTAAGAATTTTGATTTTATCACGGCACATCGGAAACCACTTAAATAGGTTGAGCTTTGAACTCCGTATAGCATCATAGTAACGAATGATGCATCACATAAAGATAACGTCATAATAAAAATCACAAATGTGAGTTTAATTCGCCAAGAGTTAATATCATGATAGTACTATTATTTTCTTTTTCACTATGTCACAAAACTTGTTGCTATCAATTTCACTTTTTTTTTACTTGATTATGAACCCATAGTAGGGCTATTTACCACAACAGATCGATTCATCAACCTAGCATCAATCTTCCTGCTTTCTTCTCGTCTAAGTTTACGTAATCGCTTTTATAATTTATAGTCAACTGCGCTATTTTAAACTTCTAATTATAAGCTAGAGATAATAAGTTCACAGAATTAGCATATCAAGTACTGGAATCTTAGGCAAAGGGATAATTTACAAATTAAACTCTATGAATAAACTTTTTAGCTTAAAATAATTGTCATTAAGTTTATATTTTGATTAGTATTTGAGCACGCCAAACAACTCAAAGGTAATGAGACTTGAATAATATTTAAGTCTTTTCACTTGCAAAAGTAATTCCCTTTTGGAGGCCCGGGTTAAAAGGTCTCGCTGGTTCCACATTCGACCCGACTGATTACTTGGGAAAATAAGTATCACAGTTATGTTACGGCGGATGCGCGATGTCGCACGAGGTTCGGCCGAGGCCTAAAATAATAATAAAAATAAAAAAATTTAAACTTTGGCTTTTAACTTTCATGAAAGGCATATGTTTTTCGAAAACTCAACTGTCCAGAGTTGAAAAAGTTAAGAAACTTTTTTAATTTTGCGAAATAAAACCACTGCCTGCATTTTAAAAAAACGGTGTCGAGGCAACCATCTTGTTTCGTTCATTTGTATTCACCACTGATGTTTAAATATAACCAAAAGTTTTCACTACATTCATTTAAGCTCCACATTAAGCAACATGTACCATTTTCACCCACAGTTTTAAAGGCTTAAAATACCAATAAGCGAAGAAGTTGCTGAAACAACAATAAAAAAAAGAAACTAAAAAATACAGGCGATTTTTTCTCCGACTGCCCTTTGTAAAGGTTTAGCTTGGATTAGACCGAGGAATCTGTAAAAGGGTTGTAGTTCACTATCCCGTATTTCAAAATCCCGAAAATCAGGATCCCGAATGGCAGAATGAATATTCAAGATTTTGAGTTTCGGGATTCTGACATTTGGGATTTTGTGATTCGGGACTTTAAATGGAATTGCAGTAAAAGCAAATACTAAATGCAAAAAGGAATTCCCCTTTCTTGCTACTTGATCAGACCACCTGTGTATGTAGATTGGATAGCAAAGTTTCTGACGGATTTGTTATAGATTTTTTTGGGTTTCGAACCTTCAAAAGGCTATGGATTTGTGTACAGTAATCATTGATGTATTGGATATTTACTTCGTCAAACGAGACATGGTTTTTATACCTAGATTCTTAAGCCACTCGCACATTACGGTGCAGTGTTTAATAATTTGTTCGTTATTCAAATAGCTTTTATTGGTTTTGTGTAAAGAAAATTTGCTTAATAAATACAAGAATTTATGATGAAAATGTGCGGAGATGCTTAAGTTAGAAAAGTTGATGTCTGAATAATTCCGAATGTTGCCGCTATCTTGTAAGCTATTTCAAAGCAATAACAGCAGTTTATGCAGACATTATCTTATCTCGCAAAACCTAACCCTACTGTGCATCCTGCAAGTTCACCTTTCAAATTTGAATCTTTTCACATAAGTAGAGAGAAATGTGATTAGTATCTCCAGTGAGTTTGGCAACAGCTTTTGCTGCATTGCTTTGGTAATCGAGATAAAAAAATAGCGCATTTTCTTTCTTGTCTAAATTCAGAGACATTTGACGTGCTGCAAATTCTGTCAAAATCAACTCAACTTACAAAATTCTTCGATGATCTGCAAGGGAAATTATTTAACCAATTCAAATCATCTATTTACATTCAAGAAGCTTATTATTTATTTACATTTGTGAAATACAGATAGAAGAATCTCAATCTGATGGGTAACAACGCTGCGAGGAGTAGCAAGAGATTGTCGATTTGAATGCAAAAATGAAACTTGCCATCGTAAGAGCAACACAGATGATCAGATGAGAGATGTGTTGATTCAGAACACACTTTATCAAAAGGTCGGCAGACAGATTTTTCTCGAAAAATTAGTTTCAAAAAGTTTATTCTCAAAAGCGGAACTGTACCAGAAAACAGTTAAAACCGATAAAGTGCTGACCGAAAAAGCATCACTGCTAATTATATGATTGTAGATTCTACGAACCAGACGTCAAAAGTTTACAAGACATAGTGAAAGCGGTGAAAGAAGAAAATCTGAAGAAGCAAATCCTGAGCAGTTTCCGAGACAAATCATGTAGAGAAAAGGTTTTCACTTGCTCCTTTTTGTACAATGCAACGTCAAAAAAACTTTGTTTCTTTAAAAGGTTTTCACCCGCGGATTGGTGCAAATCTAGATCAAACGAAGTTGAACGTCCAAATGTCAGCGGATAGTTAACATTGCAGTTAAACAGAAAGTGCGTCGAAATCTTTTTTTGATTGTTGCTATCGAGTTTCAAACATTTCAGGACTTGATTTGAGTGACACGTTTGATCTCAGTAACCGTAGTCTCTCGGTATTTCAAGTAGATTTTGAAGAAAAATTACTCTCGAATACTCAAAGTTTTGTAAAAAAAATTCTCAACAAAATCCTAGTGGTTTATCCTTCAAGAAAATACAGTGATATATTTTAGGAGCATTATAGAAATGCATAAAAATCACGGCATCTATTCATCTCTCGAGAAGATGCAACTTTTGTATTTTTAAGACCCATCCAATTTCTTTGTATTAATTACATCTAAAAAAGTTACCCAAGACATTACTGTAAAAATTCTTTTTGATTGCTGAAAAAGGTACTATATATTAAACACCATTTAAGGTTAACTTCCGCTACAAGCGTTGGCGGGATTATTCTTTCTTTGTTTATTGATTTTTTTACTTTTTGCGCTTAAACGCTAAGAGAAGCTAAAAAATCAATAAAACAAATAAAGATTACTCCAACCAACGCTCGTAATGGAAACGAGCCCTTACGCTTTGTCTTATCGAACTAACAAGCAAACGATTTTAGCAACAGACGCTTCAAAAATTACTTCGGTGTTGGGCTTACGCGAGTTACTTATGACGTAAAGACACTCGTTGCGCTTGAATCAAAACCGCTTACTGTAGCTCAAAAATCTATTCGCAAATTAAAAAAAAGCATTACCCTTGTTTTTGGTGAGAAAAAGTTTTATCAATATTTGTATGGGCAAACATTTTTACTTGTAACGGATCATAAACCACTGGTTTCAATCTTTTCGCCTAATAAACGGTTACAAGTTCTAACGTCGCAGAGATTGCAACGCTCTGCTATCGCACTGATGTCATATCAATTTGACGTTAAGTATAAACCTGCCGACCATCGACGCTGACCAACTTTTGCGGCTATCTACTGAAGTTGACAAAGATTTTGATCACTTTAAAAGTTTAGAGAACTAAGAAATCACGTGCAACATCGAAGAAACAATTGAAGGTCTTCTAATCAATAGCAATCTTACTCAAACCGACTTTTAAAAAGACGCAAAAGATCCTGTGCCACTTGAAAAAAACGTTATAGGGGAAAATCCCTTTGTGAAGCGGCGACTTTTGTCTTAGTTTCGTAACGAAGTTTGCCTCATTAAAAGCTACACAGGCTTAGAACTGCTAAAATTGTTCATGATTGCCAACCAAAAATATTATCACCTTTGTTGGCCCTTGCACCGCGTAATGACGTATGTCGCGTAATGACGTATGAACGCTGACTGATAAAACTGACAAAAAATCTTCAATTAAACTTAAATATGTTGTTGGTGATTGTATTGTTGCTTTTTGTAATAACCCATCTGTTGCTAAATGGTTTTCCGCTATTGTAACTAAAGTTATTGTCAGCAATCTTTATATGGTACGTATGCCTACTTAGAGCGGTTCGTAGAAACGTCCTCGAAATCAATTGCATCCTAGATTGCCTGATACTAAATTAAATGATTTTTATGTAGATATTCTTTCACTGCCTGAATTTGGTGATTATATTGAAACTGAACAAGCTGATTTTCTACCAATTAATGATTGTGATATTTTACCTGACTGAGAATCCAGTACATCGGCTGGTAAACGCATAAAGAAAAACGCTGGTTTTAGCAAGCTAGGTTTCGCGACGTCTTATTTTGTAAGTGAAGAATGCTATAGATTATTTTCATATATTCTTATTGTAAATTGAAATCATCCTAATCATTATTATTCTAGTCAGCGATATGACATAGTGGTTAAAAGCGCCGTGATTTGATCGACATGGTCTTGGTTCAAAACCTACTCGCGTCATTTTATTGTGTCCTTGAAAAAGACACTTTATGGCACTTTCCCTGCTTGGCAGTCTTGGAAAGCAGTTCTAAATTTCAGTTATGTTTTTAAAAAACTAAAAACCCAAAATAGAAATTTCAACCGGACAGCAATATTTCGGCACCGCCGGAAGCAGTTCGGGGTGATCGCTTGCTCCATGTATCTATGGATTAGTGCCTGCGAGTCAGGAGGATAAATATAAAGATGAAACAAAAAATAAAAAAAATAAAAAAATAAAATATCTTCTACCGATGTTTCTGCCTTGCAGAAAATTGACGGAAGCGTTATTTATAGAATTACAATCGTAAAATTTTCCCGATTTGCTTTTTTTGTAACAAATATATGTATTTACGCGAGTTAATTTTAACCAGATCGAAACGGTGAGTTTTAATGTGATCATTAGCAGTAAGTCACAATGCCTTCCAGCTAATAATTATTTGAGAAAGTTTCTATCGTTGATTTTAATGTACTTAAATGCTTTTTTTTAAATAGATAAAGGATTGCTGGTAGCGCGGCCGAGCAGGTAGGAGCGTCATGTTGATGTCGAACGCCACCGACACAGTCGCAGTTTAAAACCCACCCGCTTTATTCTGTTTTATCTTTGTAAAAGACCCTTAACGGTTTTTATTTTTGTTTGGAGATTTTAGCAAGCAGTTTTGAATTACAGTTCTGAATACTCTATATAATAACAAATTTTTTAAAAGGACAGCTATGTCTTTGCATCTCCGAGTGCAATGTACGGTTATCGCTTGATAGTTGCTCTAAGTTTAACGCCTCCGAGTTTGCACTGTGAATCAGGAGGACAAATAGTAGATGACGATGATGATTAGAAATATGCAAGAATTAAGCAAAAAATTGTAAACTACCATTGGTAAGTTAAAAAAATTAGATTTTATTATATGGATAAATCACATTGAATAAGAATTTGAATAAGAAACTGTTGATGACCTTTAAAGATCAAAATCGATGTTTCGTAATGATATAGTTGGTTTTAAATTTTTAACTTGTATTTTCTATATTAAATTGAAATTTGATCGATTTTGTTAATAAATTCATGCATCACAATTTCCACTCTAAATTAATGAATTAAAATAACTACTTTTGCAACATAATTCGAAATGTAAGACAAAGGCTTTCCATACTACATACAACATAACTCAATCAATTTTCAATTGTTTATTTCTATATAGTCTTAAGCAGAGAGTAATTATCACAAAACTATTTGAACAAAGAAATAGTATTGTTTCCAAAAAGAATCTTTTATTTAAATTCTCAAGTTAACGTGATGAGAAGTGCAGTGAAAAGCGTCGGAAGACTCACTTGCGTTGGTGGCAAAGTTGTTTCTGCATTTGCTGTTTTTGTTGAATGGCAGTATGGAGAGAATTTGCATCCATGACATTTTCGTTCTTGATGCAAACGTCAGTTACACTTAATTTTCAAACTCTGTTACTCAGTGATTGAAAATTATTTGTTATACAACCGAAATATTCATTACTTTTTTAAAATCTGTTTCCTAAAGTGTCCATAAAGTTTTTAGGCTGGTGAAGCGTAAAATTAATTTATCGATTAACTTCTTCTTCAAATCTTATGATAACCTTTAATGAGATAGGTTTTTCAGGCATTGAAAATCAGTTTTGAAATTAAAAAAATACTGCATTTCAGTTCGAGAGTTCATTTTAACGTAATACTTTAAGTTATCAATACGTATTTGAGCCAAAAATCTCGTAACAAGTAAGACCTTTATTTTTATAGTTTCTTTTAAAGTTTGTACCAGCAAAAAACTTTTTGAGTTAGCTTTGTAGTGAATATAAATCGGAACCAGAGTTTCCAAATAACTATATCCGGCTTTACTTTTAATTCCGCATAGACCTCAACTCCGGTTCTTGATCCACGAATAAATTTGCTGAAAGGTTTTTGTAGGAGCTACGAGAAAATTATGAGAAAAATAGGTCCAATAAATTCCATAAAAAAGAAAGAAATAGATTTCTTGTAATTAAATAAAAATCTCCTCCTTTTAATTGATTGTATGAAACAATTTTTCTTTTTTGTAAATCTTTTTTTGTAAATCTTAACAATTTTCTTTTCGTTTTCCTCACTGTAACCAGTATATTTTATTAAAATGATTTTTCGTAAAATTAGTTTCCAGCTCAGTAAAATAGGGTAATAAATAATTTTTTAAACAATAATTCAGGTTTAAATTGTTGTTGTTGCAATTAAACAACTTAATATTGAAAATTATGTGCGCTATCGAGTGCTTAAAAGCGCAGTATTCATGACGCACACAATTGACACGATGGCGGTTCAAAACCTACTCTCGTCATTATTGGAAAAGAAACTTTACAGCATTTTTCTGTACTTGGCGGCCTTAGCTTTTAATTTCAGTCATAACTCTAAAAATAAAATATAAACTAATAAAATATCGCTTGACGGTTGCCTTAAGTACAGCACCTTTTATGAAGATGAAAATAAAAACAAAATCAGTTTTAAAATCTCAGTCACAGCAAAGTCATAAAACTTAAAGAAATTTTGCCATTTCACGAATATACAGGGTAGCCCAGATATAACCGAGCCCAAAAGCACTTTTCATAATAATTCGGGTTCGGTTATATCTGGGCCACCCTGTATAGGCTAAGTTGCTTCGTGGCCATTTTAAGTTCAAAAATATCCTGACAAGTTAAAGTGTTTAAATATAAAAGAGCATCAGTTTAGAAAGATTTTTAATCTATGGTAGAAAGCCGACAACTATAAACAGCGATTTCAAAACGTGACGTTAGAAATGTTTAAGCCATTGCCATAATTCGACCTGACATAAGTAAACTATCTGATTATAAAGATGCCGAACAAAAACTTTTAATAAGCTGTTTATATTATAAATTTTAATTCATTTAAAAAAAATATTTTCCGGTTTTTGTAAAAATGGTTTGCTTTGCTTTGTAAAAAATCGCATAAAGAAATTTGAGAGAAAAAACTTGTTTATTTTTTAAAAAACATTCTCGTTATTTTAATGACTGGCACAAAATATTTTGCTGTAGTAAATCTAATTTTTTGGTTATAAATTTTTTTGCCCTAATATTCATGAAAAATTAGCTTTTGTAATCTTTCTAGAATAGATAAAAAGCAAAGAAAGTTAAGCAGAACAATGATCGACTTTTAATTGCAAAACTTGGTAATTTCAATTTACATTGATTTTCCTACGGCTAACACGATCAAATTACGGTCCGTAAATCAGGTCCTTTTCATTTATTAATCCGGCAAAATTTTAGATAAAGCCTAACCGGCAACATAAAAAGCTTGACAACCCTGTTTTAACGTGTTACTTTGTCCTCTTTTACAGATAAGTTATTCTAAATTAAATAAAGAAGCAATTATTGACTAGAATCGAAAGTGTTTTAACACGTTGGCTACCAAGGGCTATTTTGTTAAAATGTAACTTATATACCAACGGGAGATGGTTAAAAATGTATCCAGAAAGACGAAAATAAAATTTTTTATGAAAGCTATAGCATGAAAAAAGAGAAACATTGGCTCAAAAAACATATTTCTTCATAATTTTAGAGTCCCTTTATTTGAGCTTTTGAACTATATGCTTATGTACAATGGGACTCACCGGTGAGTCCCATTGTACATAAGCAATGTGAGTTTGGGACTCACCGGTGAGTCCCATGGTAGCCAACGTGTTAAAGTGTTGTAGAGTAATGAAGCCAAATTGACCTCAGGAATTGCGGGGCCCGATTAGGAAACTGATGGCGGGGCTCCTTAAAACACACACACACACACACAAACACAGAAAAGCCAACGAAAAACTACTAAACATCAAATTCTTAGAATAATGAAGTTTTGAAAAGCAATTTAAAAATTTTTATTGTTTTCTCAATATAAAAAAATACAATCAGATACAATTACATGCTCTTTTAGAAGACTTTTCTTAGTTTTTTTATTTGCAAAATCTTGAAAAATATTTTCAAAGTCAATGGATGTAGCAAACTTGTTTTCTATAGAGAGCATTGCCAAATTTATAGCTATATTGGCATTTCCTGAATAATTTTTGTTTTCTTCATCCCCAGTCCATGGCCACTTCAAAAATAAAGTGACTAGGAATTTTTTGATAGCACCTCTATGCTTTTAATTTTTAGCTACGTACCTTTGCATTGACCAATCCTATTTTCTTATTGGCATTTAAATATTTACGCCCTTTCTCTCGATCTCTGCTTGTGCTTGCCATGATGTAAAGTTTTTTTAAATAACTTTTTTTAGAAAAGAGTTTAAAATAGACAATCTAAAATGAAACAAAACAGTATAAAAAAATTAAAAAAAAAAGAAAGCAAGTATTAATAGTATCATAGAAGGCTAATTCAGAAGTTTGATTTAGATCTCCGAGGCTTATTTCAAACAGTGCTTTAATCTTTTCAATAATATCAGTCACAAACACACTCTACCAATATCACATCATTATAAGGCATAAAGTATAAAGGCTATAAATATTTATGGAATATGAAAAATAATCGGTGGCCTATATTTCGAATTAGCGGATCACTCGCCGACCGTTATTTAGCTTATTCTGTAACTTAGTCGGAGAAACCCATAATATTCACAGTTTACACTCTCATTACGTTTTTTTGGCTCATTAGCCCTTTTTTGACTCTTGCTATTTCTTTATTTCTATACTCTAATGTATTAATGTAATATGCTACTACGGCACAATAATATCCTTAAGTACGTAGCAAAGCACATTTTATCCCAAGAACGATGATACTCACAGCAGTGTTTAAATTACACAAAGTACGTTTTTTCTTATTTATTACGTATCAAAAATTCAGAAATAGGAAAGATATTTTTGATCGTAAAATACATTTAAGCATTCACAGACAAATTCTACTATTTAGTTGATAATGACAGAAATTAAATTTTAGTTGTTGATAAAAGCAATCATTCTACATATTTAACTGTTAATTCGTCATGCATAATAAATTAATATTATGAGGAAGAATATTTCATTCTTTATTTCTTATTTTCACTAGGATTTTGTATTTTATATAATACAGTAAAGGGCCTAATTTGATCAATTCCGTCAACGGTCAAATCGGCTTAAAACTGGCCGTGATTAACTTCAGCTTTATTAGACTGAAAAGCGCTGCATCAGCCATCAGCCGCATCTGAAAGTAAATTCCACATTACTTTCAAAACAGCCGAATCCACGCAGCAAACCGTGCAATTGGCAACATGATAAATACACTAAGAGTTCGAATCATAATAACAAAAAAAATTCACTGTGCATTGTAGGTTGGGCAAAGTAGATAAAATGTTAATTAACATTAAATTTGTTAGTTTATCAACTTGAAGCGTTTTACTCTACTTTGGAAATAAAAAGTTTTAATAATCATAATTAAAAAAAAATAGTTCGCATTTTTCAAAATAGAAACAGCAATAAACCACTGCGTGTTTTTCGAAATTGTCAACCATTGTTGATGTGCAATAATGTCCCGGTGTTTTTCGGGCTTTAAGATTTGTCTTAATATTTTCATGTGTTGTAAAAATTGCTTTTACAATGATAAACTAGGCAAAAATGCTTCAAATTATTATTTTTACTAAAGAGATTTGTAAAACATCAAACTAAAAAATTATATTGACTAAGTAAACATAAAACTAATTAATCATTAATTTTTAATTCTAAAATAATCTAATGAAACTTTACACAAGAGAACATTTAACTAATTCACCCCTTAGTAAATAGAATAATCCATAGATAATAGCTAATTCACTGTTAAGGCTTACAATTTAGTTACTACAGTTTTTGTTAAAATTTTCAAGTTCATATATATTTTTCTTTTATTTATAAAAAAAATGGCAAAAATAAATACGTGTAACATTAACATCCACAAAAATTAATAATAAAAAAGCTTTATTCTTTTTAGATCAGGGGCGTCTAACCTTTTTTGAGCAGAGGGACATTTTGGCTTGTCAAAAATATTTGCGGACGAAACAAATAAAACACCGCGGTCAAAGTTTACAATACCGTTTTTGTCGTCACTTCGCTTTGCAATTGCCCTATTTCAGAGTTTTTCAATTTTTTTATTCAAGGAACACTTTAGTCTTATCATTTTTTGCTTTCGGAACACTTAGTCTAAGTTGATCCGAACTTCCGGTTTTTGTCCCAAAAGCGTAGTTGTTTCTAAAAAAAAGTTTTCACTTCGGGACGTGTAGTAAGCCTAAGCGAAACATCGAGTTCATAGTTCAGCGCAACATCCTAAGTAAGCCCGGGGACACAGTTTGAGAAACGCTGCCTTAGTTAGTTTACATCATTTTGGAAAATACCGCAAGGGCCACCCAAAACTTTTACGAGGGCCAAATGTGTCCCGCAGGCCACGAGTTGGACGCCTCTGCTTTCGATAGTTTTAAAAAACAATTAATTGAAACGTTTTATCGTTTTATCTAAATTATTTTTTGATGGTGTTTTTTAAATAAATAGAGCCTTTAATTTTATGTGACTTTTTATTTATTGAAAATGGAAAAATTATATAAAACTACAATATTTAAAATTTTTGACTTTGTAAATGTTACGGCAGTAGTTTTCAATGTGGGGCTTGGCAAAATTTTGGTGGGGCATAGAAATTTAAGACATTATGAACCAATTTTATTGGAAAAACACAAGGAGGCCACGAGCAAAAGCGTTCGCAGAAGACCTGTTTTTTAGTCTTCATTAGTCTTTTGGAACAAAAATAAAGAAATCAGAGTTTTAAATTGACCTTTTTTTAATCTTGACCCATAATGCAATGCTGCAAGTTCATAATTTGGGCAAACTGTATTGTCCCTTTCCAAAAATTTTTTCGGCTGTTATAGCTATCACCGAATGGGGGACATCAGAATTTTAGAAGTTGATTAGGTGAGACATGGTTCAACATAAAAAAAGGTTGAAAAGCACAGTGTTACAATAAAGTGGTGAAACTAGAGCTTTATAAAATTACTGAAAATGTTAAGGCATTTCAGGAAATAACTGGACCATTATTTCAATAATTTTATGAATTTGACCATTATTCAGTAATGAAACAAAATGTTGGCATATTTTTATGTGTTTTTATGCCAATTATTTAAATAAAATCGCCTTTTTACCAAAGTTTTATATAAAATTGGTATTATTAGGTTTCATTTGCGAAACAAAAATTATAAACAAAAATAATCTTTTACAGAATCAATATTTAACTGTAAACTTTTTTCCTGCAATTATTTTTTTTGATAAACAATTTACAAAGTACGATTCACGGACTATTATTAGAAATCAATTTAGAAAATTACGTTTCATGAACTATAATAAGAATTTTTGAGAAAAAAATCAAAAACTTGTTCCGCTTTTTACAAAATAATGTACGAGATTCGTGTTTTTTTTTCAAAAATAAACCAGCAACTTTTTAATTTAATTTTATGTTTGGGTTAACTGGATGCTATATATTGCATAAAATGTTCATGCGTCATTTCCGACAGTTAATTCTAAAACTAAAAAAGGCTCTGAATGTTACTTTTACTATGGCGTAAGTTATAATGAACACATTCGGAAATTCTTTGAAAAAAAATCTATACAAAAAAATTCTAAGTAAAAGTAATATAATACAAGGCAAACAATTCTGCTTCTTATAAACAATCAATGTGATATGCGCCTTAGGCTGAGCGTAAATTATTGTATATCAGAAAAGTAAAGTTTTATAGTTTAGCTGAACATTGAGCTTGTTGTTTGTAAAGTGTTACAGGAAAAAAAGTATTTAGAAAAAGGTTGTCTGCAGTTTTAATGTTTAATTAATACATGTTAAAAAATCAATTGCTCAGTTGATATTACATTAAAAATTGAAATTGCAAAGATAAATATCAATGTGTACCTTTCTCCCATCACTAAATTAAAATGATTTCTTCTTAATCATAAAATGTAATTCTTGTAAAAGTTATATAATGTACTATACCACTGTAAAGGTACGAGCTTTCATGGTAAGTCATTCTATAAAATGAGCACGACAAATAATGTAAAATTATTTTGTAAAGCAAACAAAAATTTGTATCAATATGATGTCAATGATGTCAAAGTTGCTGTATAAAAAATCCCAAATCATAAAATATAACTTGTTCTGATTAAAAGATAATTTTTAAAAATCTTGATTTTGCGAAAAATAAATACATAGAAATTTTTCATATTTTTCTGTCGAAAAAAAAAGTTTTGCTCTTTATTTTTTGTATTATTTTAGAAGAGAGTTAATTCTAAAATTTATTTGTAAATAATAGTAATCAGTAGGCAACATTTTCTGATTTATAGTACTTGCAAAGGTTTATTTAAAAAAAAAGCTAAACGTTTTCAACTTTCATAAGGCCTTATCAAAGCATCTAAAATTATGGTAATTGTTAAATAGTGTTAGTTTTAGATGTTTTCATAAGGATTTATGAAAGTCGAAAACATCAAGCTATTTTTTGTAAATGAAACTTTGCAAACATCTCGCAAATGATAAAATGTTAACTATTGATCGCTACTATTTACAAATGGATTTTCGTATTATGTTGATATAGTAAGTAGATAGATATCAAATTAAACTAGTGCAATGCCGCTTTGTAGCGATGGTGAAAATTCAGAATAGAAACTTTAGATTTATCAGAAGCACCCAACCGTTTCGTGTTATCGTGCTTTTTGAAATGCCTTAGCTGTTTTTCTAAGTTTCTTAAAAGGTTAATGTGACGAAGTCGTTTTGTACACGAACAATTTCCTTTAATTTCAAGAAACAACCCAGTAAGCTGCGCTCAGACTGTTCTTAGGTTAATCTAGTTTAAGGAGAGTAAAAATTTGTCAACAGCGTGGTTTAGTAAATGAAACGCCGTATTGATGGCAAGTGCGATCGACACGATCAAAATTTAAAGCCTATCTCGTGATTTTGTAGTTTTTTTTTAGAAACGACATTTTACGGCACTTTTTTTTGTTGAGTGGCCTTCAGCTCTAATTTCAATCGTTTTACTAAATCAAAAAGATAAAAGATAAAAAGATCAAAAAGATAAATCAAAAAGATAAAAAAGATAAGACAAAAACTTGCAACTTGATAGCAATATCTTGGCTGCTCCAATAGAAGGAGGGGTCAATACTTGGCGGTTCTCCTAAGAATAGCATCTCTGACGTCTTCCTGTGAATGAAAAGAACAAATAAGAAAAAGTAATAATGATGATGATGATGTTGATGATGATGAAGAGTTTGTTGATTAACTATTATTCTATGATTATACGTCAATCGACTTTCAAACTAAATACTAAAAAACATATGGCTAAAAACTTTATCCTGCAAAGTCAAATTAAGGAATGAACAGTGTGGTATTCTTAAACTATTATGTTGTTTTTATAACAAAAACGAGAAGAAAACAATGTTGTTTTATACCTGACCCAATTCCACTTTTATTTTTTTTTGTTTTGACGAAACTTTCTCTGTTGAGCGTCAGATCAAAAGCCTCGAGAAATGTAAAAATTAGCACTTTTTTATAAAATTTTTAATGACGCATCGCTAATCTGCTTTTCAAACTCAAGTGAAAAACTTCACATGATGTTTTTTTGCAGATTGAAAAAAATTGGTTGAGTAATTGATAAAAAGATTGATGAAAATGAATGTGATCAATACGACAACGGGCCATGGCAACTACACCGAATACCAAACACAAGCAGACTGGATCGTTCCGATGGCTGTAACGTCTTTTCTAGTTGTGGCTACTTTATGGATATTAATTTCGCTGATATTTTACGGAATTAAAACAAACAAGTGGAAAAAAATGAATTTCAACAACTATGAAAAGCTGAACGCTGGTTTAGTATACACATCGGTGGTGATCTGCGCTGTGTTGTGCTTGGTGCGCCTTGGAATCAACCTCGTCTACATGAACGTAGGATTTAGCGAAAAAAGACGAAACCAACTTTGCAACTCCCTGTTCGATGCAATGGGAGTGATGTATGGCATGGTCATTTTGGCAACTTATGTGTTTTTGTGGCTCCGACAACGAGTGTTTTACGTGAACAGAATGTTGAACATCATTTACAATAACATGGTTCGACTCTTCAGCGCGGTCAGCATTTTTGTAATCGTAACCTGCGGAGTGTGCGTACTCATATTCAGCACCATACCCAACGACCACTTCTCGAGCCCCGATGGTTGCATTTACAAACCAGATAGAAGATTATTTATAGGATACTATGTGTCTATTGTACTTTTTATATTTGTTGGAAATGCAGTGCTTTTCGGATTGTTCACTCACGGCTTGCGAAAGGCGAACGAAGTCCCTCCACCATTTCGAAGTAGAGGAAATCAAAACTCGTTTGACCTTAATGCCGAAAGCGGAGAAAGTTCTCGCAACAAGAATATACAATATCCAACCGGAACTATTGTGCGAATGGTAAATGGCCGACGCTCCATAAGGCTGGTCACACACAACACACCGGTACCTACAAGTGATCTTGTCAAGACAGTGCTGAAAAAAACTTTTTTTTTCGCAGTGGTTTCTGTTGCGTGTGACATTTCACTGCAAGTACTTCTTTACTTTACTAATGTTCATAGAAGGACAGTAACTACTTTGTTTAATGTAAATGCTTTTTTGAACGTTCTATTTATCATTTTTTCGTTTGTTCAGTACAAAAAAATGCTATTTTCTCCATGTTATTCTAAAATAAATTAAGTATTGCTTTGTGTAATCGTTTTTGTTTTTTTTCTTTTTGTTGCTGACAGCAGCGACAATTAAATAGCGAAAATTACTCAGCTTCGTCGCAACATCCGGGTATGAAATAAATTGCATTCTCAATGTGAAAATCAGGAGTTTCAATAAAATTTATGTAGTTTCTATTTCAGTTTTAAAACCCTCGTCTTACGAGCACAACTTTCAACCTTTTTTTTGTATTTTTTAGCAATTATTCGAATTAAGTTGTCCTCATTTCTTAACATAAATTTAAAATGAAATTAATATCCGAATAAAGAATGTTAGTGAGAAAGTCAATGATTTGTTTTATTTTAATGAATACCAAAAGTGATAAAAAGTAGAATTTTTAAATAATTACTACTAATGAAAAAATTAGTCTATGCTAGTTTACTGAGTTTAATTTGCTGAAAGTCACGATAAAGGGTTTTCTACAACAAGAGCTTCTAATTTAGCAAAGTGCTATTTAGTTATTGTCGTATTTTCTTGCCTCAAGTTTTTTTCAATAATTGAATGTTAATGACTTTTTTATAATTTGTATGCTTTGTTTTGATATGAATTTACACTGCAATTTGTTCAGCTTGTCATTCGCTAAAGCTTGGATGAACTTTTCCTTTTTACATAAAAATAAAAATTTTCAAGTTATTTTTAATTAGCTCTTGTTGAATTCATATTTGAGTCATTTGCAATATTTAAGATAAAAAGACTCTTTTTTAGAGGAACCATCAAAAAAGCAAGCAGATTTTATTAAGTAATTGGAGTTTTAAAAACTTTTACAGATCTATTTACTCAATGTCTTTGTACCAATTTCTTTTTTTAGACTTACTTAAAGCTGAAAAGGAAATTTGATCAGAAAAAATTCCGTTTACCGTCAGAAGTGGAGCGTGATGAGAGAATCGCAGTCCAGAGTTTTTGACTCGATTGTAGTTGAAATCTGTGTGTTTCTCCAACGATTTCCCTTCTGACCGCTTTTAGGATTTTACGCCCAAATGTGAAAAGAAAGAAGAGATTTCCTGCTTCGAGAAATGTAAAAAGAAACAAGAGGTTTCCTGCTTTGAGAAACGCATTTTATTTACAAACGCAAAATGTTTTAGTAAATATGAACTCATACTAATATCTACACCACGCCTGCTGTCTTTGAATCAGTTTATCCAGTTGCCATTATGCCATATGATGTCGTTTGAAATATAAGATTTTAAAATTAAATGTTAAAGGATCTCAATTTTGATATATGTATGAAGTCACAAACTAGGGTTTTTTAATTTTTCTTAGCCAAGACCCATTTTGGTTTATTGAAAATAGTCGCAACCCAAATAAATAGAGTACTGCATTCGAATTTTATAACTGAAAAACTTTTTTTGTGTTCACAATATATTAAAGGTGATTTTTAACCTTAAACTCAGATCAAAACTTGTTTCGTGGTCTTGACTTTGAAAAAAAATTTTTTTTAGTAACGCGATTACCCTTTTTAGCTGACGTTATTTTGAAAAACCCTCCGCGGTCCACTGAAAACCTTTACGAAGGCCAAATGTAACTCATTACCCACAGGCTGGACCCTGTCATAGACATTTAATTAGATATTTAGAGAAGATTAACTGTGATAATACCTGGACTATAGGCAGTCTACTACGACCTCAAATCAATTTGAAAAAACAATTTACTAAAAGAAGGAACACAACGACAATTTCATTTCTTAGAAGCGACATATAGTTTCAATATCTAAAAGGATTGAAACAATCATTTTTGCTGGGCGGGGATTCTAGTGTTTAATAATTTCTAAATTATTTAACTTTTAAAAAGTAAAGCAGCTTGTGCCTAAATAAAGTTTTCTAGTCAGCTTAACTTTCTTGGGCTAACTTCAGCCCATTTTAAAAGGGCCACATGGGGAAACACTGATTGAAATATCTCATCTCGAGAGACCCTTTAACTCTTACTGTCGTTCAATGCCTGAGAGAAAAGCTCCATTAACTGGTAAAACATAAGATCTTTCAAAAAAGTTGTATAGTCTCTGTTTAACTTTTAAAAAATATAAAATGAATCAATTATAAGCAGCATTTCTGCATTCCTTAAGAAGTATTAGTTTGAAATCATTAGCAAAAACAAAAAAATTTTGGCTCTTTAGCCTTTTGCGAAAAAAGAATTAGTAATAACAGCTGTTTCAAGTAACATTTAAGTTGGGTCATGAAACTTTACTTTAATATTTTTTGAAAAATGTATAAAGATTTTGTTGTTTTATGTAATTAATTATTACTCGCTTTACTCTCTACTATTCGCATTAAGCTTTACTACTAATTACAACTTCAAAGTCAAAAAGATTTTTAATTATTTTGCAAAGTTTGTTTGTACGTAAAAAATCCCACAAATGAAACAGTAATTTTGAGATAGCTTTATTAATCATTTTAATTCAAAGTAAAGAAACAATGCAAAGAATAGTCCGCATGTTTTGGCATTAATTCTATTTGGTCTTATAAATTGTGTTTTGAATAGAAATAATGTACGAGCCAAAATAAAATTAAACATCTTTATATGTAGTCGAATAGAAAATTCTAGCAATTTCAGTGAAACTGGTTTTAAACAAACGAGTTAAATCACGTAACGGATTCAGCTTTGATCGGTGCTACTGAATGAGCGTGCAAAACTCATTGATCATATTTTGCTCGTGATTAACAAAACGTTGCGGATTTCCGACCAAACGTAGCAACGGACGACATCTTGGTTTCAAATTGTTTTTAGCTTGCCAAAGAACCAGATTTCAAAATAACTTTCCAACTTTTATTTTACTTTACATACAAAAGTGTAAAAACAGAATTAATCTGGAAAGCGTTTTATCAGAATAAACATTCACTGGTGTAGTCTGGTTAATAAAAACATTATGTTATATTTAAGATTTATGTTTGTTATTTGTTCAAAATAAGTTTTTATTTCGGTATTGATTTTAATATGTCGTGATTCGTGTATGTCAAGTGCGTAGCTGCAACGTGCTCGGCTTATACTTTTATTTTGTCAATCCTGCTCCACTTCCAATAGTATTTATCATGCTAAATTTTGTGGACGGCGTTTTTATGTCCCTCACTATATAGATCATGTTCACTATTTATTGTCATGATCACTATGTACGACACATGTAGTGACGTTGTTGTATCATTCAAAAGACAGGCAACGAAACAATGCATGACGTGATAGCGCTACTCTGGGACAGAGACGTGGTTTATTTACGTAACCGCAGTTATATTCGCTACTTTCACCAAAAATTTCGCCGAATGGCATTAAAATGGAAAGGTCATACATTTTGATGACCCCGACGACGTTGAACAATGATAAGTAGTAACTTTTTGTTTTCATTATTTTCTGCCTTGTAGCTAATCTTACCTAATGATTATTATCAATTATTTACCCATTGCTTTTGCTCTGTTATTCCAATGAACAGTCGGCAACAAACTTCTCTAATAAAGTCTTCCAAATCTTATCTTGTAAGTGCTCGTAAAACTGAGTGAGACGTTAATTTAAAGCCTATCTGCGAAATGATTGAAAATTCTGCTAAATCGCCGCCAATTTCCGCCAATAAACAATCTGGTTTCTCTGGTCAATCAGCCGATAAAAAAACATTTCTGCTAACAGAGATATTTTTACTTCAGATTTTAATTTTAAAATGCCGTTTTTCTGGTTGCGAGATGCGAATAGCTGGTTAGCTTTGCGTGAGGCTAAATCAACTATTGCTGGTATACAAGCGCCAGTTTTGAAATTCATGACAATCTCAGAAACATTAATCGCGAACTTGAAAAGCTGTACGATATCTCAAAACCGCAAGATCTTGAGTGCTATAGGGAATTGTGCGTTCAGGTAAAGGCCGTGTATGCAAAAGACGACTCCGATTTGAATTTTTCGACAACTGGACTTGATTTTTTGAATTTTTATAAGCTTACGGTTGATAACAAAAAAGAGTCGATTGGCCATACAAAACTTAAAGATAGCTTTAAAAAGCGTGTTTATTCCTCAAAAACTTTTCATTTCACCTTGCTCAGTTGAGCTAAATTCCCATCTTGGCTAGCTGTGCCACCCATCATCATTACGCAGCCTAGTCATGCACTGTAAAGAAACTCCTTGTGTCGACATAGATTAGATTGAAAAAAATTGATAGAAGTAACTTCAAGAGCGGAAAGGTAAGAAGAAGCACGTCCTCGGGCAAGGATAGAAAATTTGTTGTCACTGTATTGGCTGGAACAGAAATTGTTTTCTAAAAGATGCTGTCCAATAGCAGAGTCATGGGCAATAATTTGAGAGGTGCTGTTTGTCTTGCAGGCACAGGAAAGATTAAAGCGGTCTTGGGAAGAATGATGGTTTTTGATTGACTTGGGAACATGTTGCTTTATGCATTTATGCAACCTTTGGTATGTACGTCCTACGTACCGACTATAGCAGTGGCACACAAATTGATAAATAACGTTATTGTGGTGATGGGCAGGTAATATATCCTTCTTGGTTGCGAGAAGAAGAGGCCTGGTTGTAAAAACAACACGTGTTTCAACAGCAAAGTAGCAACGCTGAATGGCTGTAGTAATTTGCTTTTTAAATGTGGTTGAAATATTTCCCAGCCATGGAAGATGGAGATAAACCCGATATTTCTTGGGTCCATGTTAAGATGACCGGTTAAATTGCCGGATTTTCTTGGCAAATTTGAGTGTTATAATTGGTAGCTATTAGCGACCAAGATAGATTGAATTTTGTCAAGCTTGGCCTAAAGCCTTCTGCTAGAGCAGATGAACATAGCTCGGTGAACCAGTGTAGCCACAAGATGGATTTTTTGCTTCATAGGGCTAAAAGAATGTATAATTTAAAAAAATGAAGATACAACAAAAAATTTAATTGCTTATAGTCTTTTTAAAATGAAAATTTTTAAATAAATAATTTTGAATATACGATAAAAAAAATTAAGAAAGGTCTTCCAAAATATTTTTATTATTTTTACACATGTTAACTTTTAAAAATTATCTTTCCAATTTCACTGAAAAAAAAGATTTCAATCTTTCTAGAACAAGGATGGCAAAACTTTTTATGAAATGAATCAAAAACGACAATTCATTCAAGAACAAAATTTAAGAGAGTGTCAAATTAAAAAGATACTTTTAAAAAGGTATACCAAAGACTTTTTTCTGCAACACAAGTTTTCTAAAAGTGAACCAAAGGCTGACAATGAAGTATAGTAGAAAATGCGTTGTTTATTTTTTAAAATGATACTGAGACAATGTGTCATAAAAATGCCAGACGTTTTCACGACAGATTGGTCATTCTATTGTAAGTAGTGAGTCATGGTGTATCCCGCCGCGACAGGGCTTCCAGGTAACCTAAAATTTGGATAAAAAACGATAAATTGTCCTAATTTTAACCACTGTGTCCGACAGTTAGCAAACCATTCGGACACTTGGTTTGTTATCCTAGTTTGGCCGATTTTATTAGCCTCTTTTAGATACTGATGTTTTCAATATCTCTAGCGTGGTGTTGTCAGCCCTAAGGAGTTTTGTATCTTGTGCCTAATTAGCAATTGTAACGTGACCGCTTGTGATATAGACAATAGATATTGATTAATTATAGACGAGAATCAACAGTTTAGCCTATCTATTTGTAGTTTGTTTTTCCTGCTAACCGCTGTATCTTCAACAAAATCTTGGCTAATTAAAGTAGCTTTATTTAAATTAAGGATACCAAAGCTTTTCTCAGTGTATCTGATGGTGAAGTTTCCATGATATTATACAGTATTGGCTCAAAGTTTCACGATACACAGATGCTATGGAAACTAGAGAGACTAGGAAACTAGGGAAACTAGAGTGAATTTAAAAATTTGGCGGATTATGGGTTGTACTGCCGTCGATCTCCGAATTATTGCAACCATCGAGCGGTTTTTTCCATGGTGTCGTTTACAAAGAAAAAAACAGAAACCGAATGAGACAGGTCTTGTTGGAGTCAATATCGCGCATCAGAAGCAAACTTCATTTCGCTAAAAAATGCTGTGTCGCTTTTGTTTGTGCTAAAAAGATTGCACGAGAAAAATATTTTCCAACACAGAAAAAATCAGAAAATTAAATGGATAATTTAAAATCTTGCAATAAAAACAACGTTGCAATCGTTATGCTGCACACTGTTAATTGTTTTTTGCTTGATATGTGTTTTTCTTGTTCGTTTGTTTGTTTTACCTGATTTATTTAATTGATACTCTATATGAGAGACGACTATTTTTTGCTAATAATTATTTTTCTTAAAACATGTAAATTACACCCTGCAAAATTAATTCGTAAATTGCATCAAAAATAAACCATATTTAAAAATTCTTCCTAAAATGTCCGAATTTTAGATTAATACTCTCTGAAAATTTTCCGAACTACCTGGGATCCCTGCGCGATGGCTTATCGATCAAAACTGTTTAGTGGAGCGTAGTGGGGCATAGTGGGGCATAGTGGGGCATAATGGGGCATATGGTATAGCAATTTCTCACCGCAGTCCTTTGCTGTTAATAAAAAGAATTTAAAAAAGCAAAGAGTTGTTTAATTATTGAAACTTGTACAATTAAATTAACTGTTGTTCGATAAACCCTTGTAGTACCCTGACCCACTGGTCAATGGTTCTCTATCCCTGTTCAAGAAAGGTCGAGAGCAAGCGTACTTAAAAAATTATGACGCAGATGTAAATGAGAAAAATTGCAAAAGCCTTTTTCAGTAAAAAATTTAGTTACATCAGCCGTTCAGTGATGTGATAAACGCAATAATTAGGAGATTATGTTTAGCACGACTAAGCATGCATTACAAATAAAACGATTGCTGATTTAAAAATACCGTACCAGACAATAAAATTAGAAGTTAATTAAAAATAAACTGGTTTGGAACTTTTAACATTTCTGCTTAAATGTATTTTTTGAAACTGACAACACAGGGTTAGAATTTTGTGTAATGCTAACATTATGTAATTTGGGTTATTGCATGATTTTTGTATGTTATTTTTTATTATGAAATATACCATAGCAATTAAAGCGTAATCAGTTTTCGAATTAAATTATAACATTCTTTATTACCAATTACCGTAACATAATATTTGATGTTGTTGGAAAGTTAGAAATTTAAACGTTACTTTCTGTCTTTGAAGCTGAGGTGAGGTTCCCAAACGGTGGCAAGCAAAGAAATCTTTTGATGTTCTTCGAATGAATAAAGACATATAGTCTGTACAAGTGGTTTCCAACCTTTTTTTTATCGCGGACTCTTTAATTATCTTTCAAGCAATCCCGGAACCCTTGACCATGGGCGCCGGTTGAACCTATTTTAGAGGAGCAAGATAAGCGTGAAGTATAGGCTATCTAGAAAGAGGAAGATCGTTAAAACTTATCAAAAAGCTGTATTTTACCTAAAAAATTCAGAATCCAGGGACACCAAGACCTCTTGTTGCTCTCCCCCAGTGCCAACGTCCATACCATTACATTTTGTTTTCTTGACCTTCATTTGGAAACCAGATTTGCATCCAAGCATTGCCCAAGCTCCATCCGTACATACGACACAAACACTGCAAACCTTGCATTTTATAAAACTTTGAGATGCTGTTCAATACATCTTGAGCTGTTGCTGTAGTTTCCAAAGAATTGCAATACAAAAGCTCTTCTTTAACATCCTCCTTATGTATGTATCGAACAAATACCAAGAGCTGCGAGCATGATGCAACATCTGTGGATTTGTCGGGTTGTACAGCAAACATGGGAGAAGATCTGATTTCCGCTATAACTTGCTGCTGCTGTTGATATAACTATAACTCGCTATTGATTGCCGCTCTGTTAATATAAGCGGATACGCCTCTTAATTGTGTCGTTGCATCAAGGCACTTTTTTGCACTTGTTTTTCTTAAAAGCAACTTCACCATATCTACCGCACATGGTTTTACGAGGGTTTTGCCGATGGTATGGGGCTTTTTGTGCTTAGCTATATGTAATACCACTTCAAAAAAAGCCGTCAGCTTGCAGTGATCTGTTCTTGAAAATATCCACTAACATCCAATTTTCGCCGTTTCAACAAGAGTTTTACTCTTTGAAAAAAATCTAAGTCTTTTTCTACATGGTCTGGGTGCTTCTGCTGCAGGTAACGCTTGAGCTTTGATGGCTTTATTGCTTCGTTGCTGAGGACAGAACAACATAAAACGCATTGCAGTTTTTCATTGCCATTGTCTAACACAGAGGCAAATCCTATTTTTAAGTAACTTTCTGAAACTTTCCAGATTTGGCCATGCCGTTTCAGTTCAAGTATTTAACCTTTCTAACAGCAACCACGTGCTACCAACTGAGAAAAAGACTATTTTGCTTTCTCGAATCAGAAGCGTCATAGTAGGCTATCCAGCTGCATTGTTTTGTATAAGTGGCAATAGGTTTGATGAGGATAATTGCAATAAGTTTTTTGGCGACATCAAAAAACGGTAACTAAGTAAATATTTTAAAAAACAAATGATGATCAACGCGCCATTTAAAAAAAAAGCATTTAAAAAAAATTAGTATAGTAGTTGGAAATTTATAACCTTTCACGGACCCCTTGAAAGTGTTTCACGGAATCCGTGGACCCCTGGTTGAGAACCACTGGTCTATACTATAATTAAGCTTTTTAAAACAAAGTGGTATGCGTTGACACAGCAAGATTCGCTTGTGAAACACGATTATAAAAATGGTTTGAGGATTTCTAGTTTAAACAGGAAATTACTCATGTCATTTACTGCTGACATTCTATTCTAGAGATAACTCATAACAAAAACGAAATAAAAAAGTTCCAAAGGTTTTTTTAAAGAGAGGGTTTAGTAATTAGTTTTGAGAAAAATTTTACTAAACACGTTTCAAAAAAGCTAGAATCAAAATTAAAAAATTTTTTTCTAGCAAGAAAAAATAAACCCTTTTTAAATAAAGCAAACTAAGAAATAAGTAAAAATCTTTAGACTGCTCAGTGTATCTGGAAATACCCTGCAGTTTCGGTGTCTTCTGTTTAACGATTGCAAAAATTTTATTACTCATAACTGGGGAGTAAGTTCATAAAGTTAGATCTATATAACTCTGGATTAGCACGTTTATTTGCACATTTACTTTCAATAAAGCAGTAATTCTTAAACTGGGCTTGATCGAGACCCAGGGTTGGGTGAGTCAGTTTCTGGGGGTGTAGCGGAAGCAGGAAACATATAGACACGGCCTACATTCCAAATTCAAAATAATTTTGTACTATTCTCACGTTCGATTGTTATTCCGCGGAAACGTGCTGAATCCCGTGTTTTTTTGCGTATGAAATTAGCGCTGATTTTCGGAAAGAATTAACATTATCATGCAGATTGCTTCAAAAATTATGAGTTCATTCGCATTTTGCGAACAAATCCAATACCTTCGATGCTTTCCATCACACAATCAACAGATGCGGGTTGGTGGAGTCAACATTATCAAAGCAGAAGAACATTTAAACGCACTAAAGAAAAAGATAACTTTGTTAACTTTTCACCGCTGAATAGTTTTGTTTGATCAAAAATGTTCCCGAAGATGAATACATTTCGCACCAAGGAAAGTAAAGCAAACAATTTCCACGCCTTTAGATGAGCTCGTGCAGTCTTTTGACGGCTACTTTCTTACAAGTTTTATACAGAGTTGACAATAATTAGTTACTTTTCAGTAACAGTAACTATATTTTTGTTACTTTTGTAAAAATTGCAACTAGTTATTATTTTGACCCTGTCAAAAGTTGATGGCTGGAGTTATTTTTTAAACTGAAAGATATTTTTGCAAACACAATCAATGCTGGAATACAAGTTTTGAGTTTTTTTTCTTGAAATAAATTTAAGGTTTCCTATATGATTTTTAAAATATGAAAATAAGCAAAGACAAAAAAAGTTTTTTTTTAATAAAAAGCAACTGTCAGTGTAACAGTTACTTTTTTAAATTGGAAAGAATAAAAGTGGGAAAGCCGTGTTAACTATTGAAATCAACCAGAAAAGAGTATACACTGTGCACTGCAATGGACGAGTTTTTATCAATCAACAAGTTTTAATGAAGTACCGCTTGCTCGTTTACAAAATGATGGATTCCGTTACACCTGAAAAAGAGAGCAGTAGTTTAAGAAAGTTTGTGTAAGTAATAAAAGCTCAGTCAACTTTAGTGTACAGTTTTGTTTTTTTCTAATTGATTTCAAAATGTTGACGGTAACTTTTGCTTAGTTATTTTAATAAAGTAGCTTGCCCACTATTGTATTCATATCCAGCATGAGTAGGATAGTTGTTCACAATTAGAGTTGAGAAAACAAATGCCACTGAAAAATAGTTTCATAAAAACATCGAAATTTAGCAAGGCAGAACTACAAAAATAACAACCCTTTTAAAGTTTTGGTGTCTCTAAATCATATCGTAGTCTCTTTTTAAGAAAGCCCTTGAGATCAGGATTGTGGAGTCAGACTATGAATTAAAAAAAAATTTCTCTGACTTTACAACCCTGCTTGAGATACTAATAATATTTGTCATAAGGTTTTTTGCAACAATCGCTTTAAAAAATGTCGGACATACAAACAAAAAAATAAGCGAATAGGTTGCGAAAGTGATGTTAAAGTGACACTTGCCGCGATGAACCCGCATTTAATTAAATCGATTTAGAGTAAATATTTATTGAATTTCAATTACATTGTGTGCAAAATTTATGTTTTGTTGATTTTGCTTCTATGAATGATAAAATTACATTTGCGACAGATGCATAATTCTTTTAAGGCTTATGTTTCTTATTGAGAAATTTAACGAAGGTTTCGGTATTGTACGCATGAATAGCACTTGCGGTCTTCATTACTTCAGCAAGTTTAAGAACCACTGCTATAAAGTGCGAAAATTTAATTAGTTCTGTAAAATTTAGAAAAACTGCCAGTAAAAAGCTTACATTTAAGTAATTTATGTCATCCGTCGGTTGAGAATATCCTAAAGAGGAAACGTCTTCGTTATGATGACACATATTCATAATCAGAAAACGTCTTCGCCGTTATATTTATTGAATGAATATCAAAATTAATTAATTGGACATCGCGTGACACGCTAACTTAGGCAAAGCAAACATTAATAAATTAAATCGCGTATTACTCGTATAAAAATCTAAATAAAAACCATGCCAAGTTTCTTATAAAGACTTTGTCCCTATAGTATCTGTTTAAAAAATCACAACAAACTAGCAACTGTTTGTTTCTATCAAACTGTTGTATCACAAGTAGAGTTTCCTCAACTGACACAAGATAAACAAATTGATTTTTTAAGAATCGATACATGCGTGGTTTACTTCAGAGTCACAGTTAAAGTTTTTTCAATTTGTTTCTTTTCTAGATCGTTTATTGATTTTGCTATTTTTAAAATCTTAAAATAATTGTCCTGTTACGAAGTGAAATCGACACTCGCGTTTTTTTACTTTTTAAAGATACGAATTTTTTTATGATATTAAGGTCTTTGAGGTTGTGTCACGCACCGGTGGTTTTCCGTTAGTTTAAAGAACTAATCAAAGTTGCATAATTGTATCTATAAACAGACTGAAAGATGGTCTTTGTCTACCAAACTTTCTCTATGAAAATATTGTATTGGTCTTTTAGAATTAATCGCATGTTTCATGTTTTAAAAGATTAACAGTGAGGTTCGTATACGAGACTTTTCATAACCAGAGTTATTTAAGATCTTTAGGTAAAACCCTTGGAAGTCTTCTAAACCCAAAGCGCGGCTTCTCTTGACTCAAAGTAAGCAACTGTGGTCAGCATCCTTCACTTGTACCTTTATACGATCCAGATATGATGTACAAAAACACAATAATTAATTGGTCAATCTCTTAATGATATGTGTGTGTAACAATAACTCGCTTCTGGGAAGCCCTTATTTAATTAATTTGCCGCTGTGTGCATTAAATTTATTTCACTGTATCCAATTGATGTGTAGAAATGTAAAAATCTAAATATGCTTAAAATTATAACATAAACACATTTAACGTTTAGAAGCCTATACCAGAAAAAGCAAGATTAAAGTCATTCCAGTTACTCCTAATCACATTACAAGGGTGCAACAGATTGATGATAAGTATTTTTATAAGAAAAACTTTTTAGACATAACATAAATGTTTTCATTAATAACATATATATATAAAAGAACAAAAGTTTAAAAAATTTGTCAAAACAACGCTATCATCGAATGTTTACAAGATCGTTATAAAAAGATTCACTTTTTATATCGCAATAACAACGGAAAATTGTATTGATACAGGCTCAAAAATAGAACACACACAAATTTTGGTTTTGTTACTACATAGAGTATATACCAAGAAAAACGAGCAATGAAATTACTATCTACATGTTGGCTTTAGACATAAAATAAGCATGCGATTGTGAGTAAGCCAATATCTATTGCTAGCATTAATTTCTGTGTTTCTTTTTTTTTCAAAAAGATAAAGGCTTTGCGTACCCAAAAAAATATTTAAAAAACCAAATAAGAATATATAAACGTTTACTTTTATTTATTGTACATGTCTACGCCAAATGGCGTCGTAGTAAACAACTAAAAACTGCTTAACAACTCGGCAATTTTCTTTCTTTATTACCCTATTTATTTTCTGTCTAACTTTGATTAAATTAATCGGAGTAGCCTTTGGTTAATTTTCTCTTTTTCTATTTCGTCAAATCAGCTATTTAGTATTTTATTTTAAGCAATTAGATTCATACAATGGCGTTTGCAGAAATTTGGTATTGGGTGGGCGGTTGAGAGCCAAAAGCACGATCACTATAATTCGTGACATCTTTTACAAATGGGAGGCCTGGTGCAGAAAAAAAAAGAAGCCACTTTCAAAGATTCATATAAAGAAATAATTAAAGCTATTTATTTATTTATCTTTGATATTATTATTTTATCTTTAGTTTTATTCTCTTGACTCCCTGACTCACAGGAAATTGTCCGAGACACAATGCATAAAGCAACTGTTAAGCTATTACATTGACCTGCTTCAGAAATACCATGATATTGCTGTCTGGTTGAAATTTTATTTTGTTTTTTCTAGTTTATATTTAGAGGCATGATTAAAATTTAGGACTGCTTACTAAGATCACCAAGCAGGGTAAAGTACCTTAAATTGTTTTTCTCAAGGACACAATAGAATGGCGAGAGTAGGCTTTTCAACGGTTCAATTACGTTTGCGATCAATCACAGCGCTATTAACCACTCAAACACGCTGCCGACAAACGAAAAATAAAGTGAAGATCCTTTTCTGTTTTTTACTTTTTTCTAGCTCTAATGTTATTAATAATTAAATAAATTTTTCAATTCATTTTAACAGTTTTTAAGCTATCTCAGTGCTACTATGAACCTTTATTCATCATTCTTTATGGAGGATTTTTTAATCCCCAAACCTTCTCCCTTTCCGCGCATACGTCTATGGACTGATTAATCACAACTTTTTAACGGGTTGTTAAACTGGTCCTGGGCGGCGAGGTCGAGTGTTTAGAGCGTGGTGATTGTGATTAAAATCGCCGCCGTTAAAAATTTACTCGTGCAATTCTGTTGTATCCTTGGCAAAGACGTTTTACGGCATTTTCCCAGCTTGACGATATTGGCGAGCAGTTCTAAATTGCAGTCACATCTGTATAAAACTAAAGAGCAAAATAAAAATTTCAACCGGACAGCAATATCATGGCATCTTCGGAAGGGTGCTACGACAGTTGATCAAACGATTCTTGATCAAACGATACTTGATCTAAACAACACTTGATCAAAACGACATTTAATCGAAACAAGATTTGATTGAAACAACATTTGATCGAAACGACACTTGATTGAAATGAAAGTTGATAAAAAAAAATTGTAATTTTGTATTCTTCTGAGATTAAAAAAAATCTTTTTGTTACTGTAAATTAAATTAAAAAAAAGAGGCCATCAGTAAGAAGAGTGTTTGTTTTAATTTTTTATAATTTTTAGCCAATGTCAAGTCAGGGTTTTTTAACAGGATTTCTGGGCAAAGCATTTTTAGAGGGGCAAAAAGTAGATCTCTTGTCCTATTTATGTTTCGTTAGATGCCTATTGCAGCTATTTTTTGCATTATCTTTACATTATAGCCAGTATCGTATCTAGTGGGGAATTGTGTCATGGCCTCACACTTGGAGACCCCTCTAAAAAATAGAGACAGATTCAAAAGAAAAACCTTGTTTTAGAGACTATATATTTTTGGGACGAAAAATCAACAAAACCAGGACAAAATTAAAATAATGGCCTTTTTCTATAGATCACTATGTTTTTGAGATAAAGAATCGACAAAACCAGGACAGATTCAAAGTTGCAAATTTTTTCTTTCATTATTCGATCAAGTGCCTTTTCGATCAAATGTCGTTTCGATCAAGTGTCGTTTCGATCTAGTGTTGTTTGATCAAGTGTCGTTCAATCTAGTGTCGTTCGATCAAATATCATTCAATCAAGTGTCGTTCGATCTAGTGTCGCTCGATCAAGTGTCGTTTCGATCAAGTGTCGTTTGATCAAGTGTCGTTCGATCTAGTGTCGTTTCGATCAAGTGTCGTTCGATCTAGTGTCGTTTCGATCAAGTGTCGTTCGATCTAGTGACATTCGATCAAGTGTCGGGTAACATTCTGAAAAAGGTTCGGGGCAATTGCTTGTCCTAAGTATAGCGCTTCTGACGCTTTTCTGCAAGTCAAGAGGATGAATATAGAAATGACAATAAAAAAAATAAACAAAATATAGGAGTCGGCAAACGTTGTAACTCAAAAAACCACCACCTCTTTAATAATTGCAGGCCATAACTAATTGATATAAAAAGAGGGTGTTCAAATTATTGCATAGATAAATTTTATAGTAGCAAGAACTTATTTGTTTCATTCAGGAAAAAACACCTGCAATTAAATAATGGGTTTTTTGGGGAAAAGGAGTTTGATTCAAGTTAACATGGACGATAATCCGAAACAATCATTGAAATTACAGTCAAAACAAGTTTTATTATTGTACTTCTGTACCGATTGTCGCCTAGGGGATTTTTGCAAAAAAAATTGGCTTGCTGAGAAAAGGGTAAAAAATATAATCCTAACTGTTAGAGATTTAAGAATTGCATCAGTTTATGTAACTGCGCTCCCGCTATATCGAACTAAAAAAATTTGAAATAAAAATTTTATTAATCTTGTCGCGAGCCATATTCGGGACATTCACGGGCCATATTTTGCACTGGTCTGAACTAACTATGTATTTTAGTGCATTGCCCGATTAAAGTCTCCGGGCAACTTTATCGTTAACATTATAGCGTTATCACTATTGGATTCTAATTTTAAATCTACTTTAAAATGTTTTTTAACTGAACATTTAAAAATTTTAGCTTCCAATAAACGTTAACGTCATTTTTTTATCATATTTATTCTGCTTCAAAACACACTTTTGAAACAACGTTTGGGAGATGTAACTAGCAATAAATTTTAAGGTAAGTAACTAGCTATAGATTAACTGTAACAAACAGTTACTCTATAGCTAGTAACTAGCTATAGAGTAACTGTTTGTTACAGTTAATCTATAGCTAGTTATAGATCTTAATGTTAAAAATCCATATTTGCTCTCTAAGCCTAAAGCTGTATTTAGGCTAAATTAAAGCTAAATAATCTATTGTGCTGTTATAGATCTAATTTTTCTGTAGTATTTCTTTCGTTCTTATGTTAAAGCTTGTCTTCTAACTGAAAAAAAAGCTTTAAAAAATATTTACTTAATCAAGATACTTGCTTTTTTTAAAATCGGGTTAAGTTGGTGTGAATGCTTTAACGGCAAGGGTGACTTCTTTACTGCCTAAAGAAAAAAATTGAAATAAAGTTTTTTTGTTATGGGATTGGCTTGTACAATAAAAATCTTCATTGGAATGAAGGTAAGAAAGTAGCAAAACTATAGTTTAAAGAAGTTTGACTCTAAGCTTTTTACCACTTCAAATTGCGGCAAAGCTGGTCAATTGAGTGTCATTCTTAAGTAAATTGCAAAACTCATCACAAAACGTCAAGTAAAAAAATATCCCAAAATGGTCCGGTCTCGAGACCAACTTAAAAAACACGAGACCGAGACCACATAACCTCGAGACCGAGACCGGGAAAATCGGTCTCGAAACCTTCATCACTGTTGTATAGTACTTCTCTGAATGTATTTGAATATTCCTGTTTTTATTTATCTTCACTTTGGCTTTTTTCTAGCTTTCTCAATACACAATCTACCGAAACACGACGGTAGTATTGTCTTATTCTCAGACAAAAGCTTGTCAGGCTTTTTGATACAAAACCGTTTTGATTTACCCAGATAAAATTATTTACTGTGAGCGCAAACTTTGATGTTCACTCTACAATAAATATTAGAAGCAAGAGTTTACAGCCAAACTCAAACTTCCTACTTAATGCCTTAAGCAAACACGATGACTACAGCAGAATTATGCAAGAACTTCTATTAGACACTAATCTTCAGAACACGTTAAAACACACAGTGCCTTTGCATTACAAAAACTTTATATCTGCTTGTCTAAAAAACAAAACGCTCAGAAATTCCATCTCTAACATTAATACTTCAAAAAACAACAATAAACTCTAATCATCAATTTAGGATCTCCAAGTACGTCTGAACATCACAAACTACAGCTTTTTTTGTTTTAACTTCACATATATTATTCAAACAAATGGTAAAATATTTGTTCGTTTCTTCAAACGCTGAAAAATTTACTCTCTCATACATTTTTTGTACTTTATAAATTTACACTTCCGTATACCTCATTAACGTCTTTTTTACTTCTAGTTTAGTGATTCTCAAAATGGTCGATTGGAGCATTTAAGGGGTCGATAAATAGCAAGAGGTCGATTGGGAGTTGATAAATGGCCAGGGGGCAATTAATGATTGACGGGGTCTTCTGCAGCAATAAAAAAACGCTATCTTATTTGAAAAAATATTAATCTTAATTTATCTAAGAGGGGTCCTCAGAGGACCTCCCTTTTTTTAAAAACATTGTAACTCGTAAAGTTCTGATGATAAAAATCTAAAATTTTATCACTTTTTCTACAATTTATTTCTGAATATTTTGATATTTTGCTTGAGCAAATCCGATGGATAGTTTTAGTGTAGCAGCCTATTTTTTTGACTTACTTCATGATTTTTGTACATTTTTTGCTGTGGCATAAGATAATCCTATTTACACAGAGCACGTAAGCGGCAATGTGAAGATTTAGTGTTGCGGCAATACAGATTTTTCGTTGATTGCTTTGTTTTGCCGACATAATCTATTATTTGAAAATTTGAGAATTTTTAACTTTATACAAAAAGAGAAAAGACTAATGGCAAATATATTAAAAGTAAAGACGTTTGACTAAACTAAAATAGATTTTCTCCAACATATCAAAAAATCAACTGCGCAGCTACTGTCTGTTGAGAGTATTGTACATGTAAACTTAGGATCTTCCGAGGACCCCCTTTAGGTAGACAACAAAAAAAAACATACAATGAAAACAATGTTCCACCAGCGCAACTGCAAAAAAACATCTTAGGTAAATAACATCTTAGGTGGATTAGGTAGAGAACATCTTAGGTAAAAAAAAACATCTTAGGTAGATAAGGGTTAAATTAGCAAATGCATTAGTATTAATGTAAAGACCTTTTTTGTATTTTCTGTCTTATCTTATTGTAAAGACATTTTTTCACGTCAATTGAAAAAAAACATAGTTGCATGAAAGTAAAGATCAAGAAGAAAAGTCTTCACTTTAATAAAACATGACTTAGTTAAGGGTATGTAACGGAGTAGGGTATTGGTAGAAACTTTTTTACTCAAATTGAGTTGACGTGAAGAAAAGTTGGAAGAACATTTTTCTAGATACTCCAAAAACAAATAGGCCTACAAAAATATAAGATACGATATTTTGATTTTTGACAATACCAAAAATTGCCGGGTTATTTTTTCTTGGTGATCCTAACTAATAACTAGATCAAAAAAGCTGGCAATCTTAGCAAGCAGTTCTAAATTTTATCATATCTCTGTAAAACTAAAAAAACGAAATAAAAAATTTAAACCGGACATCAATATTATGACATTTCCATAGGCAGGTCGGCATAAGTTGCAGTTGACCTGTGTATAAACGCCTCTGATGCTTTCCTGTGAGTCAAAAGGATAAACATAAAGATGAAAATAAAAATGTAAGCTTTTTATGAAAAACTGCTGCAGGTAATTTGCCTTCATTCGATTTAGGTTTAAATAAATAATTAACGGATAACTTTTCGGGTCAATAACAAAAAGCAAGTTTATTACTAAATTGTACAAGTTATCGAACAAAATTCGAAAGCAATTACTTCCTTTGAGCCCACAACGGACATAAAATGATTCTTTGATCCAAGCTGAAAACATTTATAAAATTAAATACGATCCCGCAATGAAAAATTATTTATTCAAAAAGTTCAGAAAATTATAAGAATTAAAACTAAACATAGATATAACTTTACCACTTTCAATGCTAGCAATGTGCTTAAAGTTATTTGGAAACAATCTGGTCTTAGGAATGTTTATGCAAAAACGAAAATGCTAATGTAATATGTATTTGAATGTTTTAATGAATATTGGAGTTTTTAGGAAAACTCCAACCTTAACGGTACTTTCAAACAATATCCAGTTTCTGTCGTTTTGCTCAACATCTCCCTGTCTTTTGCATATCCTTAACATATCATCGGCGCAACGACTGTCGGCGCAAAAGCCACACCAACTACACGTTAAGTTTTCCTGGCAATTAACAAGCTAAGGAATTGATGGCTCTACCTTGTATAAAGTGAAAAATAAGATAAAATCCTGGTCTAGGAGATTTCCACTTAAATAGCGGTAACCTGCTTCATGTTGCAACGTTTGAACTTCTCGGTAAATTCATTTTTAACATTGCGTTGTATCATAAGGATTGCTTAAAATTCTCAACAGTGGTTTATTTACCACTACAACCTGCTAACTGAACATTATAAAGAACCAGCAACCAATTCTGTCTACTCGAGGATCGGAATTCAGCCATCTAACTTATCTCAAATGGTGTCTAAGTCATTAGCAATTCCAGAAATAATATTCAGATGACCATTTTTACAATCCGTACAGAAACTAAAAAACTGGTGACATAATTCAATTAGCATTGTTAATATCATTATTGGTTATAATCGGATTTTTTAAAAAGATAATTTTCTACGGATTTTCGATTCAAATTGGCACTTTGTTATTTGTTGATAAATATGAGCAAAAATTCAAAATGACATGATAAAAGTAACGCTTTTAAGTTTCCATGTGGATAACCTGCATGATCTATAGGTACTTAACTTAGGAGTAGCTTTATTTACTTAAAAACGTCTGTCTTAAAAGAAATGGAATTGCACTGTAAAATGTTAAAACTCGTCTACAAAACTTTTTAACAAAATAAAAAAATTCTAAAAACTTATGTATTTAATCAAAGCGATAAATTTATTTTTACAAAAGAAAAGAGCACCAATTATTGAAAATCACTGTATTTTTTAGGCATAACTATTTCATGATTTTGTTTAACTAAGCATGTTATTATTAAAAACTGATTAGTGCAACTTAAAAACTGTGTCACGATATTTATAAAAATTGACTATGATGAATATTTTTCTTTAAATGAATTTGAATCAAGTTATATTTCAAGAAATCAAAAAGTTATGTTTCGAGTCAGACTTAGATTTAAACCGAAGTGTTTATTTGCAAACTATAAAGTACAGAGCTATGTTTTTAAAAATTAAGAGACTCAATCTATTTATTTAATAACGTTTTTTCTATTTTTATTTAATTTAAAGATGCCATTTTGAAAAGCTTGGATAGTTTTAAAAAACTTTTGAATTCAAAATTGCATAAAATTACTTATAAGCAGACAAAATTGAGAAATGAGTTTACAATTAAAATATTAATAACAGTCGCTAATTCCTAGACAGATTTATTTATTTTAATTTTTTCTCAATATTTATTCACCTGACTTGCAGGAAAGCGACGGAGACGCTAATACATAGGGTAGACAATCACCCCGACCTGGTTCCGGATGTGCCAAGATATTGCTGTCCAGATGTAATGTAATAGAGACATGATGCTAATACAAATAAAAGCAAAATCTTTCAATAAACTTTTTAATATTCTATGGTTTACTTTTTACAGTTAACCAACAGTTGATTTAAAGCGGTTTCTTAAAACTTTTATGAACAAAAATGCAAATGATATTTTTTTATAGCAAAAGAACGAAAATACAGGGTGTCCATAAATTATCAATACAACTTAAAATTTGCCATAAATCTATTTTTGAGGTTATTTTAGTGCAGTTTGTGCAAAAAGAAAAACGAACTATGGCCGACTAAATTGTCTTTGGTGGGCCATATACAAATACTTGAGTTTTTATCTAATTATGCTTTTTTTGTCTTTTCGCTGCATATATTTACTTATTTGCTTATTTTTTTTCATTTTGCAGATTCTTGAATTTTTAAAAATGAGTTCTCCCCAGGAAAAGGCTTACTGCGTGTCTTAGTTTATAGAGACAAAATTAGACACACAAGTTCAGAGAAATTTCCAAACTAACTGTCTGATTTTGTCTCAGTAAACCAAGACACGCACTGGTTCTTTTTTTGGGGGGTGCTCATTTTAAGAAACTCAAGAATTTACAAAAAAAAAATTAAGTAAATAATTAAATAAATACAGCAAAAAGGCAAAAAAATGTAAAAGGAAAAACAAGCATAATAAGATAAAAACTAAAAGTGTTTGTCTTTTCTTTTTCACAAACTGTATTAAATAACGTCAAAAATGGATTTCTGGCAAATTTTGGAAGTTGTAGTAATAATTTATGGACACCCTGTATAACTAATAACAAGTTTAATAGCGCAATTATGTTGTAAAATGTAATTATTAATTTTTCATTGACCTTTCTTCCATGGCTGACTAAAGATAGACAGATAGACTTATGTCGGCCATGGTTTGTTTTTCTTTTTCACAAACTGTACTAAAATAACGTCAAAAATGGATTTATGGCAAATTGGGAGTTGTAGTGATAATTTATGGACACCCTGTATAATTAATAACAAGTTTAATAGCGCAATTATGTTGCAAGATGTAATTATTAATCTGTCATTGACCTTTACATAGAACGGAAAGAATGATAAAAAACTTTAGAAGTTTTTATCTAAATTAATTTAATCTTTTTTATTAGTTTTGTTTGCTGCTCTGTTTTTGTGTTTTTGAAAAGGAATTTGCTGCCACAATTTCTGTTGTATTTTGTTCAATAAAGTTCCAAAGTTCTGTTTATTGGCAGTTTTTTTTCAATATTAGTGATAAACAGTGACGTGCCGTGAAACTCATGGTTGGTGAGGCACAAGTTTTTTAAAGTAATGTTCGTACTAATTTTATTTAATAACGAACACAAGAGTGCTCTACTTAAATTTAAAAAAAGGTAATTTGAAACATTCGCTCATCTTTAACTGACTCTTTCAGAGTTACAAAAGCATTTTTTCTATTTCGTGATTATATTGATTCTGCTGACTCGCAGAAATGTGCCGGAGGTGCTATACAAAGGTAGGCTTACCACATGTCCCGATTTTGGCAGAACAGTCCCAATTTTTAGGGCTTTGTGGCAGCCGGTTTGCTAGTAATCCAAGACAGATTCGAAGTGAAGACTTCCCTTTTTTAGAGAACGCTACGTTTTAGGAACGAAAATCATGAAATCCGAGACTGATTTGAAGTAAAGAACTTTTTAGGGACGAAATTTTTTTATTATCGAGCGTCCCGGGTTTCCCCTTAGGAAATATGGCATGCCTATACATAGGGCAACCAATAACGCCGACCTGCTTCTAAAGATGCCAAGATATTGCTGTGCAGTTCAAATTTGTTATTTTGGTTTTTAGTTTTGCAGAAACATGAATGAAATTTACTACTGCTTGCCACGACTACCAAGCAGCAGAAAGTGCCGTAAAGTGTCTTTTCCAAGGACACAACAGAATAGCGCGAGTAAGCTCTGAATCGAGACCATGTCGATCACAAGCACGGCGCTTTAACCACTCGACCACGCTGCCGACGAAAAAACTGTTTCCTTTATAAAAAACGTGCTAAATTTTTAATTTCCTTTAACATTGGAATTGCGAAATTTGTTAATTTAGAGACAAATCAGTTTTTTAGTTTTAGAAATCTTAAGAAATTTGATGCTGTATGAGAGCCTTCAATTTCACATGCTTCCTAAAGCTTTCATGATTGGATCCAGGGGCCAAAGGTGTTTAAATTCTTAAATTTTTAGGCAAATAACTTACTTTTTTGGCACAACCATGACCTCCTAAAAATTCAAAGGTTTTTTGGTGTCTCCTAATAAATTTTTTTCGGTGAAATAAAAAACAAAGTTGTATTATAAAAAAATCAAAATTGTGGAGAGAGGACTAAAAAAATTTTTTTGCAACGGAAAGACGGGGCTTCAATTTTTATGCACACTTAATTGAAAACAAATAATATTTTTAAAGTTGGCAAAAAATTGCAGTGTTAAAATTGTGTAATTAAAACTGACCCCCTGAATTTTTTAAACTTCTTTCAAGAAAGGTCTGCTTTTTGTTAAGAATCACTGGCTTAAATTAAATTGAAACTTCGTTTCCGACGGTTGTCTTAAGATACAACCGGACAATCTTCATTATCAAAGTAAAAGTTTGAAGGTTTAGCCTATTGTCATTCACAATGGCAATTGTTTCATTAGTTTCAATTGTCTTCGCCATAGAAGTAAAAAATTTTGCTATCAGTTTTTACCAGTTAAGGTAAGCTACAGTTATGAATTAGTGTTAGTTAGAAATGTATATTCTAGATATGAAAATGCTGCAAAAATTGAGGTTCAAACACTGAGTTATAAAGATACCAAAATTAGATTGAAACCTTAAGGTTGAAACTTTTTTTTAGCTTAGATACTAAATCATCTTCCATTATTAAAACCTAAAATAAATTTATTGCTTTACAGTTGCACAATGCGTGTATTCCGACTTACTGAGAACAAATTGACTTATCTTGTTTTAGAAAATGTCTTGAGTAAGAAAAACTTTTTTTCTCTACGAGGTCACAATTGCAGCATGCCTCACATTTCTCCCTTTTTAATAGATATTTTTACCCCAAGAGAAAAAAGCGCTATAATGTTTGGTTTGGTTTCTTTTTTTATCTAAATTGAGGCAAATCTTGAAGCTGCCTTACTAGCGTGTATTAGCGATTGCGTTGACATAAACGATTGACAAAATGATTACAGCGCTGAAAATACAATAATTAAACGGTCACAAATTAGGGTTATAAAGCAAAACTAATTAAACTACTACAAGTACGGTATAAATTTTACTAATTTTTTTTCAACTAATAACGAGTTGCATCTATTTGGCAAAGAGCATGAGTTCAATATTTTAGTTTTGCTTTATTTGATTTCCATACGTGAGGCATTTCCTCATTTGCCTCCCATGACGACACGTCCCTGGTGATAATTACTGTTCTGGAGTTTTTATGTTGTCTATTTTTTGGTGTATTTTTTTGTGTATTTGTTGAAACTTTGTTTGTTTATTTACTAAACAAAATATTTTGATGCAGCAAACAAACTAAACAATGTTCCATAAACTAGAATTAGAACCGAATCGACAAACACTCAATAACTTGTTTTCAGTTCTTTGATTTGAGTAAATAGTATATTGACGAAGCCACAAGAAAAGTCAAACAAAAAGATGAATGAAAGTGTATAAACATGATCTTAAATCGGAAATTGCCCTACAAATTCCTTCCTTTTCATCATATAATCTTAAATCAATCATAAATACTAGATTGAAAATACATCGTAAAAAACAAAAGACTGCACACAACAACACAGAAGTGTAAATCCATCCCGAATTCAATTTTTCCTAATTATTTCGTTGAGGAGGTTGCCATTTATTGTTTTTAATTCCAAAATTCACCAGCGATAGCATAATCTAGATCAGGGATGGCGAACCTTTGTTATACGGCGGGTCAAAAAATGACAGTTTTTTAAAACTTATGTTAAGTGGGCAGTGGTGGATATTCCAATTTAGGGGCCCGAGGCAAGAATTTTCAAAAATTGATGTAGTCTGAGAAAAAAAAGAGGTCTGATCTGGGCTTGCATATTTTTCTCCCAAAATCAAAGTGTTCTCTAAAAAAAAAAAAAAAAAAAAGGTCTTCACCTAGAATCGTTCTTTACGTTTCCCGTTTTTCGTCCCGACTTGATCATACCCTCTAAACCAGACATGGCGAACCTTTATCACCGTCCAATCCATCCTAAATTTCTTGCAGAGTAAAATTGCCAGAAATTTGAGAACATCAGGTGGGTCAGTGGTTCGCCATCCCTGAACTAGATCAACAAAACAGTGAGAAAAATATTTACTATTATTGGAAAATCCAATTTGGTTTTTTGGCGTTCATTGGTTCTACATTAATATTAATTAAATTGTTATTATTAAACAAACTACTATTTCATTTTAAATAAAAAATTACAAGATTGCTGACTTTGAATTAATAGCAATAAAACAAAAAATAAAAATAAGAAAAAGCAAAATTTTTTGTCGTAAATGACATGCTACCTCAAAAAACTATAAAATTATAAAACACTAAAATTTAAACAAAAATGAAAGTCTTCATCATTCTTGGTTATGGCAAGCAAATGTGAGTTACAATATTTTATGTAAAATTTACAGCTGGTTATTTACTTTTGATGGCGCATTTAGCCTAATGGCATGTTTTACATATTCAGAAGGAAATAATTAAAGTTAGTAAAATTAATAAAAACCGAATAAATTTCAAATATGATTTTTATGATTGACACTTTGTAAACTTATAATTACCCAACTTCTGAAAAATCTTGTTGCCTATTTCGAAGATTTGCAATATACATGTGAGCTGATCATATTTATGTTTTAAAGTTTTCATTCCAAATATCGAAATACTTTTTCAAACATTTTGTAGAATAGAAGATATGAAAGTCCCGTCGAAGGGCAGATTACAAGCCTGGACCGTTGTTAAGAAATCTTTATTTCAAAAAGCTCTTCGCTGTAAAAAGCGCTAAAAAACAAATAAAGCTGCCTTGTTGGCATTGGTTGCCGAAAAAATTTATATTTATCTTTAATTAATTCTTTTCTTATAACATGTAATTCCACACAAGGTTATGTGAAAAATTGTAAATTAGTTTTGTCTATAGTAAGTAAAGAGATTTTCCACCACGAGCTTTTATCTAAGTGAATAAAATAAAAAAACTCTTTACGCTGGTGCTTCTCTCTTTGGTTTTGTTGACCCCTACGATTAAGTTTCGCTTTTTCATTCGTCAGAATATAATATCAATATTCCAAAGAACACATAATCAGGTCTACTGTTTTGAAGACTAAAGCATTAACTGAAGACCAAAAACGTCTTTAATTAACTTACAACTAGTCTCCTCTATGTCAATAAAGTCAAAATTTTTCAGGGCTTTATTTTACATTAACGTTAATTTCGGATACTCAAGAATATTTTTAACACGTTTAATAGATTAAAATAAAGTCAAAATGTTACCTCATCAAATTGTAAATAAAAACAATTAATTTCTGTTTCTTTTTGCAATTTTAGAGCAACTGCAAATATTTTCAATATCAGCAACAAAAGTTTTACATGTTTTACGTTTTTCCAGAAAATTCGGGCTTCTAAAGACTTTTCATTGCCCCGACCCTGGACGCGCAATTTTCTGTTTAAAAATCGTTCATCGATTTGGTTTTGAGAAATGTTTAGCAATTTAAAAATTTGTAGAAGAAGATCATCATGCAATTGAAAGCAATTATGTGTCCTTTTTAATGCCGTGTTTGTTGTAAAACCATTTACATCGAAATTATAATTGCTGATGCATGAAATTATTTTTCTAAATGCATGTTGAAATTTTTATACGCCTTAATTGCTACAGGCAAACTTTTTTTAGTAGTGCTGGTAATCGTACAATTTTTTTTAGTGTTGACAAAAAATATAATTTTACTTTTTTTCTTTGTTTGGGGGAGATGGACGGGAGCTGAAGGGTCCACTAAATGACCGGACATGTTTCTATTAGCCAGATCGCCAGGCTTTTGTTGACATCTGAGAGAGAATGGGATCCATTTGGATGGTGATAAATGGAAAAAATGTTATTACGTGCTCAGCTGTCTGTTTCTTCGCACCAAACTTACAAGCCGCCGTAGAAGCCATATTCGGTTTTTGGGTTTCTGAGCGGAATAGATGAACGCAGGTTTGGAGGCGATTAAGCGTGACCCGCGCAGCTTTGGGAAAGCTAATTACCGGTGGCTTTGGGATAACATACAGTATTTATTAAATGCATAAAGTCTATAGGCGTTTTTTTGCCACTCGATGCTCCCTTCATATTCCACCTATCGTACTACACTGATGCCTGATTGGGTAAAGTTATTTAGCAGTTCCAATGCAGTAGGCTCAAATAGTAGTCTTGATTTAAGTTGCCGCAGTTGTGCACCAAGTCCCAGATGGCATGTGCTTTCTCGTAGCCTGGGATGTGAGTACGTCTGTTATTGCTCTCAACATGACAGACCGAAACCAAACCTGCCAAAACGGAAAGACATCCACCCATTTCGATGTTCAGCGCATGTCTGCTAATCGGTAAACGTCCTTTTCAGGACGGGGCAATGCCTGAAAAAAAACTACCCTTTCATTCAGCCAGCTGAACTTCGCCGACTGAAAGTGACACTCTCCTTGGCTTACAGTGAACATCTGGAGCTTGATCGTATTTTGTATTGTCTTTTAAGCGGGTCCTCAGATACTCGCCAAGAGAGACTAAGATATAGACGCCCATTTGTTCCAGCTGCGCGGAATTTTTTAAACCTTGCCGGACTTGGTATCCGCGCTACTGAGTTGAAGAACTATAAATGGAACGCATAGTACTGCCAGAATACTTCCAGGTTCCGTGTTTTTATATCCTGGACCAATGTCAGGCCTGTTGGGATGAACCTGTCCCGAAAAGCTTGGGTTAAGCTCAACCGCCTGCGGACTGGTGTTGGTTGGATCAGTTGTTGAATGCCTGATAAGATAAAAAGTTGCCTGTTGGTGTGGGACGCAGGTATCGGGTCACTATGCGCAAAGCATCGTTAATGGGTATTTCAATGAGGCAATTATGAGTACTGCGACACCAAACAGGCGTGTACAACTCAGCCGTGGAATGGACCAAAGAAAGGATGGTTGTGCGGAGTACGATGGCATCAACATCCCAGCTTAATCCAGCCAATCGCTTATTAAAAAGCCTAACGCGAGATGTTAACTTCGTGCGCAGTGACGTTAAATGTCGGCAAAACGTAAATGCCCTATCCAGCTTTATGCCAAGATAAATGGATTCGGTACAAAACAGTAGAGCCTATCCCTTGACAAAAAGGTTGAGCTCACGTCGTGCCTTCTTGTTGATACGATGGAAGACTGCAGACGCAGTCTTTGTTATATTGAACTTGAGCTTTCATTTGTAAAGGTAGGAGGATAGGGTTGCCATGTCCTAAATAAGAGTCTCCTCAAATGCCTTCCAGTTGTCTGCGTAGTGCATAATGGCCAGGTCATCAGCATAAGCAAATTTTCTGTCAACTGTTACTGGCAGGTCATATGTATGAATAGTAAACAAGAGGGGAACTAGGACTGATCCTTGTAGAACTTTATTCTTAAGACGTCCTAATCTGCTTCATTTTCCGGCACCGGTAGTGAGGGTAAAATTTCAATTACAAACAAGTTCCATAATCAAAGAGACCATGTGCCTGTCCGGAATTAAACGGAGTAGCTTGCTAGTGAGAACGCGATGTTATGAGTATCGTAGGCTGCTGTAAGATCGACAAATACACGGTAGCCTTTTTTTGGCTGAAAAGCTATTCTCAATTTCTTTAGTTAGAAAAGTGACTTGATATACGGCCAACCTTCCGCGTCGAAACCCAGCTTGCTCTCTCGGTAGCTGTTGGTTTATAATTGGTTCTCTGTAAGCATAAATAAATAAATCTTTCTAAGATTTTGAAGGGGACACAAAGCAAAGATATAGGTCTATTGCTTTTTGGGTACCCTAATAGCTCATTTGATTTCGGGATGACAACCACTTATTCTTTCCTCCAAAGTTTTGGAAGCTTGAGTTGGCGCATACAGGAAGACAGAAACTTGTTTTACCAGGATTTTCAAAACAGACCAGACGTAGTGAATCAGGGCCCGGAGCTTTTCCAAGCTTTAACAGTTGGCCAGCATTGGCAACTACTTTCGGAGAAAAATCTCCAGAAATACATTTGTCAGGCGGTGTTGGAATTTTCCAGAGTTGGCACACTTCTTTAACAACAAGTCTAGCTGATTCCCGGTTTGTTGTTTTGTATATTCCATTTTTAACCACATGCGAGGCAATCAAGCTGGCGGTAATGGGGCAGAGGCGGCGTGTGTGTCTGGTTCTGCCGGTCAAGTTGTTAATTATTTTCCATACCAGCTAACTGGAGTGCATGAAGTTGATGTTATTGATAGCCTCGGACCAGCGATCTTTTACGTTTTACATCAAGATGGGACAACCAGGCGGAAACAGCAGAACTAGTTGCTTTACCCTGAGGAGCCACCTTGCGGCCAAATTTTTTGAGGCCGCAATTAGCGATGGTCGATGTTGGAACCTAGAAAATTTTTCTAAAGTATGTCTGTACAGTTCGGATCTGTTTAAATTCTCACTCGCAAAAGCAAAATCGGATTTGGTTCCAGTGTTTCACCGACTATAGAAGAAGCTAGAGTCATCTTTAGGGTAATATAAGAGGGAAAAATTTCCAAGATTTGTGGTTCCTACCAAGTGCAAGACTGCACTGGAAGAAAGGGCGTTGTGCATCACGCACGCCGATGACCAGATGCTAATAATAGGAAAGATTTCTCTTGGCTGCCCAGTCAACCAGGCATTTTCCATCTGGGTTGGTGTAACTATAGCCCCAGTCAGTGTGCTGCCAGTTAAAATCATCTGCATAAAGACAGGGGTATGGTAACACTGGAATGGCTGTTAGTGTGAGTTGCGATGTTGGTGGTTTGTAGACATCGACAATCTTGTAACGATCAATGTCCACACATAACCACTCAATAGCTGATCTCCGTGAGAATCGATTCACAAGGGTCCAGCTAAGTTTCTTGTGGACAAACGTAGTAAGGCCACGCTTTCTGCTTAAGACCCAACCAGCCAGTTTGAAGTGTGGTATCACTACCTGGTCTGCATTGGTACAATGGGTCTCTATTAATAGGATGACAAGAGCCCTTATGTCGGGTGGCCGATTGGCTGATGATGCAGATCTTATTTCCGCTTAGGGCTCCAACATTTAATTGTAGTATTATGAGTAGCAATGTCCCACATCTACGAGCATTAGTGGACTTATTGAGTCTCTTTTGCTTCCAAAGCCGAGGGTCTATCCTTTTACCACACCGGAAGCACCCCGGGTTCATTACCATTTGCCTGGTCATTTACCAATTACTGGGACTCGCCACGTGGAGGCTGATGATATGAGTCCCTATACTTTTCTTTTACTTTTCTAATGTGATGTGAATTGACGTTTCTGCAATATTTCAACCAAAATTTTGTGATAATAACTTTTATAAACAGTCAAAAAATGCCCTTACTAATTCGTTCAATCTTTTAACATAGCTGTGCGTGTCAATATATTACGTATAATCAATAACGAGGTGTAGTTGTTTTGAGGACTAACAACGTTAAGTGTAGACGAAAAAAGTCTTCTTTTAACTCTCGTATAACCAAAAATCTTTTAAAAGCTTGACATCAAAAAAGTTTTTCTTCACTTGACGTTGCTAGGTATTCAAAAAATGTTATTTAAAACAATTCAGCTCGTTAATATGTTCTCCGGAGATTAATGTATTATACATTTAATGTATATTCAGATTGTTTTTCTCACATTTATTGAGCAATCAATACAATTCTCGTAACGTCATATAAGAATAAGTAGTAAATCAAAATGAAATAAAGCAAGTTACAAGAATGTAAATTTCCTTAATATAAAAAAAAGACAAGTTAGACGTGTAGTAAATATTAATAGATTTATCGTTACAACTGTAAAATAAAAAATAAAAAATTAAAAAAATGAATCTATCGCAACCAAAAAAAAGCTTTTATTCAACAATAAGATAAGCGAAGAACAGTGTAACTAATAATTGAGAATGGTCAGAAGCAAATTAGATGACAATATATGCCTATAGGCTCTACAGGCAGTGGTAGATATTCAAAATTAAGGTCTAAGGCAAAATCCTAATCAATTGCCTCCCAACAAATGACGTCACAAAAAATCCAATTACCATTTTAGCTACCAAATACAGTCATGAACAAAAGTTTAAGACCACTTAAAATTATTACTAGTTTCTAAGCACAAGGTAGTATAACACTTTATTTACATTTGGCAAATTGTTTTATTTCGCACCTAATCAATCATAAACACATGGAAGATAGTACGATACAGTCTAAAAATCGTATACAAAAAAATGTTCCGATTCTCAATATTTTGTGTGGCCTCTTCTGTTTTTGATCACAGCTTTGATTCTTCTTGGCATACTTTCGATCAAACTTTGGCAGTATTCCTTGGATATTTCTTTTACCCAGACTTCCTTTATCGCTTTTACCAACTCTGCGCCACTTAAGGGTTGCTTTTCCGACACTTTATTTTTCATGTTGGTCCCCAAATTCTCGATGGGATTTAAATCTGGACTGTTTCCTGGCCACTCGAGAAGATCGATGTTGTTGCTATCCAGAAAATTTTTTGCAACTTTGGAACGGTGGCAAGGGGCGCCATCCTGCATAAATATTTGACAATTGTGAACTTGCAAGTGAAGTTTTAGCTTCTCTGAGAGCATTTGTACGTATTTTGGCCCATTTATGGTAGTTTCTGGAGGCAGGAAACTGAGGGCAGTGACACCATTTCTGGACATAGCCATCCAAACCATCTGACTAGGAGGGTGTTTTACTGTTGGTATGGTGTATCTTTCATCAAAACGTTTTCCAGTTGGTTTACGGACGTGCCTCTTTCGGACCACAAACTGTTGGAAGGTTGATTCGTCGAAAAAAAGCACTTTTTCCCATTGCTCGGCGGTCCAATGTTGATGATTATTAGCAAACTGTAGACGCTTGGCTTTCATAGCCGCAGTAAGCCTTGGTTTTTTGGCCGGTTGTACGATTTCAGATTAAATTCTTTGGATGAACGCCTGGAAACGGTCATATGACTAATTCGACGACCTCTGCGCAACAATTCGGCCCTAATTTTCTTCATTGAACTCGTGGGTGACCTCACAACTATCCTCCTCATCACGTTGTCTTCTCGTGCATTGGTGACATGCGGTCTTCCAGTCCTTTTCTTATCGGTATAGGAGCCATCCTGTTGATACTTCGCAATCGCTTAATGCACTGCTGTCTTGCTGCACCACATTTGAGCAGATATTTGCCTTTCAGATAGATTTTGGCCGTGTAAGGCAACTATCTAAGCCCTCTGAACCTCGCTTAGAGACTTTTTCTTGCCCATTTTAGGCAACAAAAAAAATCAGTATTTCAAAAAAATCAACCAGGAAATGTGGACAGAAGTAAGAATTGGCACGAAATGAAACAAAACGAAGAAAACAAACTTATGATGTAACAATAAAATATGGCTGATGCAATCACATGCTTAATGTTGAAAATCGTCACTTTTGCATAGTGGTCTTAAACTTTTGTTCATGACTGTATTGGAAAAAAATCAATGTTGATTCAAAATTTTAAATATAGCCTACCTTAAATTCGGGGCGGATGCAAAAATTTGTCATGGGGGGATTTGCGAGACAAAAACTCAATTTCTATAACAGTTAAAATAGAAACCTTGTTTTTGTCTACACTTTTTCCTGCTCTATTGTCTTCCAATTGGCCAAAGCATATTCTTTAAAAAGAGGGTTACTTAAAACCTTTTCCTTCCAATCATATGCCTATGACTCGAATTCTTATATTTCTTCACTAAAAATTCTTGGAAAGACATGAACTCAATTTGAGTCTTTTTTTACAAAGAACAAGAATTTAACCCAAGTAATCAAACCAACAATTGTTGACTTGGAGTTGTTTTTATGTGCTTAGTAAGTTATATAGCCTGTGCATGAATACAGTAGCGTATTAAAGGGGGTCATTGTACCATGCCCTCCTTGGAGAAAATCAGAGACAGGTTCAAACTGAAGACCTTTTTAGAGATCACTATGTTTTTGCAGGACGGAAAATCGACAAAATCGAGACAGAATCAAAGTAAAAAATTTTGTTTTAGAGATCACTATGTTTTTGCGACAAAAAAAGACAAAACCGAGACAGATTTAAATTGAAGACCATTTTCATCACTTGAAAAACTTTTTCCCTACTTATATTTGATTATATTTGTACGCCCCCATCCCTTCAAAATCTTCAGTACGCTACAGCATGCATATATAGGCATACAATATTTCCAAAGGGTAAACCGAGACGTTTATTAAAAGAAAAAATTTGTTTTTAAAAGTAGTGTTCTTGAAAAAAAAAGGTCTTCACTTTGACTTGGATTTCTTGATTTTCCTTCCTAAAAATCAATTTACTTTTTAAACATTGTTTAAAAAACTTTTCATGTGCTTATTTTCAGGGGCACCGGAAACATAGGGCAATTGCTTGTGCCAAACGTTTGTGAGACAAAAATAAAGATTTAAGACATTGATTAAAAGTCATGACTTTTTTTTAGAGATCACCACGTTTTTGGGAATAAAATAGAAATTTTGGACACTGATTGAAAGTGATGACTCTTTAGTTTTTGGGAGCTAAAAACAGAGCTTCAGCTGTGTTTATTTTGGTCAGTTCTGATGGTAATTCTGCGTATATAAAATAAGTATCTTTTTTACATAACAAGTTAGAAAGCGTAGTTTATTATTAGGCCTAATATCAATTTATTTCAGAGGAAACAGTTGCCGGTTATCGGATTACTTGACTAGTATTGTTGATTTATTCGCAAACTATAATTTTTGTTTTTCGAATAAACAAGCATATGTGGTAAAAATTTTGTTTTGTTTATAAGTTTCATTTAACTTGATTAATCTTCCAAAGGATTGTGGAGATGAGACCTGATTCCATGGCTCCGTTGCATTTCATCTATATTATTTTCAACGACTGTCAGTGAATATTGTAGCGGGGTTTAAATTCTGTTTCGCATTATGGCAGAACCTGGCCAACAAAAAAAAATTTTAAGTGCCCAAGATATTTTAACAGTTTTAAGGTAATTTTGGGCTACTGAGTCCAAAAATAACATCCGTTTTTTGGAATTGGCTCAAGATATTGATATCTTTCATTTTTTGACATGAAAAAAGTTTGTTAAATTTTGTACCTGCCAAATGCAAACATAAGTAGTACTATCAAAATCATGTGTATTGAAAATGTCTCTTACGTAGTATTGCATGTATTTTCTCTACCAAATGCTCTTATATTTCTAATTTTTGATGTAAAATCTCATTACTGTATTGGTAAGACATTGAAAAATTTTTTTGAAAATTCATTTCAACAGACTCTATTTTCCACCGCGCAGATTATTTATCTGTACGTATGTTATTGTATTGTGCATTTATAGCTTTATAGGTGATTTGTTTAGTTTTTGGCCAACTGTACACCATCATTCAACATACCAGATAATAAGAGTGCAACAGATTCATGTACTGAATGTACTCCCTTCAGCTAACATACCAAGGCAGATTGGTATCACATTCTGTAGCTATCTTTTCGTAGACTACATATTGTTTTGGAAGTTTAATAGCTCTGTATCCAGAGAAAGGAATACCACAAGTCTACTTTGAGCTCATACTTACATCACTAAGTGACCAAGATAAGCCATGGGCGCCTCATATTGCGTTCAAAGCATGTGTAGAAAATCTGAGAAAGTGGACTAAAATGGTACGCTTGCAGATCTTAGATTTGGTGTACCGATGGTTTGGAGAGAACCAAAGATTATGTCGATGACTGCTACTTTTGTTTGGTGTGCTAAAGGAGTTTAAATGTCACAAAAAAGTACTTGGAGTTATTCCAATTTAGAATCTACTCGGCGACCGGTGCTTCATTATGAAGAACTACCTGTGCCTAAATTTAGTAATTTAACTGATATATCTATAAAATATGATGAGTTTCATAAAGAGGTATAAAACTCTGCAAGTGAGAGTGGTTGAAATGTGTTCGAAAGTAGTTCATCAATTCCAGAGCAATTCAAGTAGGGGAGCTGTGTAATCTTATCAGGAATCTTGGCCCAGATGGTAGGTGCTTTCACGCAGCCTGGGCCGTGAGTAAGTCTGTTCATTGATTTTAAAATGACAGACCGAAACCGAACCTACCAAAACGGAAGGGTATCCACCCATTCCGATATTCAGTGTGGGTCTGCTAATCGGCAAACGTCCTTTTCAGGACGGGGCAATGCTTGGATAAAACTGCCCTTTTCAGGGTACATTGCCAACAAGTTCCGAAGACCCACTATTCTTCAGCTGAACATCGAAGGCCTCACTGCAAGCAAGATGAACGTTTTTCATCATCTCGCTATGCAGTCTGAGGCACTCGTCATCCTATTGCAGGAGACCCACTGCACTGATGCAGAGAAGTTGGTACTACTAAACTACCAACTAGCTGGGTCTTCTTTAAGCAGGAAGCATGGTCTTGCCACGTTTGTCCACGAGCGACTGAGATACACGCTTTTGGACCAATCTCCACCGACATCGGAGATCGAGTGGTTGTGTGTGGACGTTGATGGTTATAAAATAGTCAACGTCTACAAACCACCGCCAACGCGATTGCGAATCCTGGATCTTCCAGTGTTTCCTCACCCCTGTCTGTACGCTGGCGATTTTAACTGTCGTCATGCTGACTGGGGTTACGACGACAACAGTCCGGACGGTGAGTGCTTGGCTGGATGGGCAAGTGTTAATTGTCTTGCCCTCCTATATAATGCCAAGGACGCTGTCAGTTTTTATTCCGGCCGCTGGAACACTGGTACTAATCCGGATCTAGCTTTCGCCAGCGTAGGTCCAAACAGTCGCTTACCGGATAGACGTGTCCTTGACAAGTTTCCCAGGTCACAACATCGACCTTTGCTTATAACACCACCAAGGTTTGCTATGGCAGTGCCAAGCATGCCTGTTAAGCGATGGAACTTCCGCAAGGCCAAATGGAGTTTGAGTTTGAATTTATTTCACCAAATAAAAATTCACGAAAGAAACAAAATGCAAAATAAAGCAATTTGGAATGTTGGTAAGGAGCACCGAGGAACCTTTCGGTTTTCTAAGTCAAGGTGCTCCTTGAGAAAAAAAGAAAATTACAAAATCGAAAAACGAAATAAACGAGTAAAACAATAATAACGGCAGCACAACAAAATTCATAAAATATCTGTAACGAACTTCGAAAGAAAACAAACAGGCACAGTTGCTACAATACAAACGCGAATAACACTCCCCTTGAAGGATAGTTACTAAACAGTCATACTAAACGCAGGGTCCCTGAGTATCTTAACTTCATGATCACACGAAGCCGACAAAAGAAAAGTTTTTTTTAATAACTGGAAATTAAGTAATGTTTATACACTTTTTTGAAAGAAATAGTGTTTAAGATTTTAAGAGAGCTATCAATCTCCATCCACAATTTTGTTCCTCTGATTGATAATTGGTTTTGGGAAAATTTTTTTTTGACGCGTGGTAGAAAATAATTAAAGCTGTCAGCACATCTGGTTTTATGAGTATGCCAAGAGTCACTCCATTGCTTTGACGAATAAATTCGCAAAGACTTTGTTGCCGCCTGATTCACTTGATGTGGATGCGGCTTACCAGGACTTCTGTAACACCATTAAGAAAGCAGCCAAGAAGACTATCCCACGCGGGTATCGAAATACCTACATTCCGTGTTGGGATGCAGAGTGTGAATCCCTCTATAAGACCTTTTTGCAGTCTCCTCAGGGAGACGACTCAAGCTTGGCTGCTACAGCTCTGCTTGCCAAGCTTGACAGAAAGCGAAGGGATCGATGGTCCGAAGCAGTTCGGAGCATTGACTTCTCACACTCTAGTCGAAAAGCGTGGAGTACGTATTTTGAACAACCTTACTGGTAGGTCACGACACTCTCCTCGTCACTGTCCCGTTTCAGCCGATGCTATTGCATCTCAGTTGGTTAGAAATGAGAAATACGAGGCTGTTGACCGCAAGTTATCTCGACTTGTCTTTCAAGAAGTGTCTGACCATTGGAGGGCCACAACACCAGACGCAGTAAATATCTCTGACAATTTCTCACAGAGAGAATTTGCTGCTGCCCTTCAACATTTAAAACCAGGTAAAGCTCCGGGACCTGATTCCATCTTCCCCGAGCTTATACTCCATGCCGGAGCTGCTTTGAAGTCCTGGTTACGTGACTTCCTTTCTTCCTGTTTGTGCCGACTCAAAATTCCCAAGATCTGGAGAAGAGCGCTTGTGGTCGCGATCCCAAAACCAGGAAAGCCCGTGGGGGACCCAAAGAGTTATCGACCGATATCTCTGCTCTGTGTCCCCTACAAGATCCTCGAGAGGCTTATCTACGCCCGCGTTGAACCATTAATCGATCCACTGCTCCCTAAAGAGCAGGCTGGGTTCCGACGCGGGAAGTCAACCGTAGATCAAGTTGTTCTGCTAATCCAGAACATTGAGGATTCTTTCGAGGCTAAAAAGAAGGCCGGTGCCGTATTTATCGATCTGACAGCTGCTTATGACACTGTCTGGCACCGTGGCCTTACCTGCAAGCTGCTGAGACTACTTCCGGATAAGCACATGGTCAAAATGATCATGGAGCTTGTCCGAAATCGAAGTTTCACCCTTACCACCGGTGACAGCAAGCAAAGCAGGCTACGCCGTCTTAAAAACGGCGTTCCTCAGGGATCGGTCTTGGCTCCCCTCTTATTTAACATCTATACGTACGATCTTCCTTCCATGATTTCCAGAAAGTTTGCTTATGCTGATGATCTAGCATTGTTGCACTCTTCTGGAAACTGGAAGGACTTGGAGGGGACCTTAAGCCAAGACATGTCCACACTGTCAGCGTATCTCCAGACTTGGAGGTTGAAGCTCAGTCACACTAAGACGGTGACGACAGCCTTTCACTTAAACAACCGAGAGGCCAAACGTGAGTTAAAGGTCTACAACAACGGTGGACTTTTACCGTTCTGACCAACCCTAACTTATCTCGGGGTAAAACTGGACAGATCGCTCACGTTTCGTCACCATTTAGTGGCATTGCGCAAAAAACTATCATCGCGCGTCACACTGCTGAGGCGACTTGTGGGCTCGGGATGAGGTGCTGGTGCTAAAACACTACGCATAGCCACCTTGTCTCTAGTCTACTCAACAGCTGAGTACTGTGCGCCAGTCTGGTGTCGCAGTGCTCACACTCGCCTCATCGACAGTGTCTTGAATGACGCCTTGCGCATAGTTACTGGATGCCTGCGTCCCACTCCAACGGACCACCTACCTATACTCTCAGTCATCCAGCCAGCTGAGCTTCGCGGAATGGGAGCGACACTCTCCTTGGCTTACCATGGATCTCTGGACCCTGATCATATTTTGCATGGTCTGTTAAGTGGGTCCTCAGATACTCGACAAGTGAGACTAAGATCCAGACACCCGTTTGTGCCAGCTGCGCGGAATCTTTTGGACAACCTTGCCAGACTTGGCAGCCGCGCCTCTGAATGGACAAATCTTAAATGGAAAACGGAGTACTGTGAAGGTGCTTCCAGGCTCCTTGCTTTTGTGCCCCGGACCGGTGCCAGGCCTGTTGGGATGGGCTTACCCCGAGCAGCTTGGGTTAAGCTCAACCGCCTGCGGACTGGTGTTGGGCGATTCCATTCGTCCATGCACAAATGGGGTCTCACTCCTTCACCGAATTGCGAGTGTGGCGCCTCTGAGAAAACCGCAGACCATGTACTAACAGCGTGCCCCATACATCGGGCACCACATGGAGCACGAGGTCTGACGGTTTTGGGACAAAACTCAATTCTGGCTTAATAACATCACTGCCAGCGTCTGATCCAGGCAGTACAGCAGTCTGTGGTAGTAAAAGAATAAACCCTCGGCCCCAGTCCTGTTTGTGTCTGGCCTGGAGTGGATACCTCTTCAAACGACGACGACGACGAGGAATCTCAACTTATCCAAAAAAGCAGAAAAAATTTTGATACCCCTGTTCAAAGACAAAAAGTGTCTCAGAACCGAAGTTTCAGTTACATTTTTACCCTACGAGAGAAAAAGAATTCTTTCCTTATTTCAGCGAACAAGAAGGACCAGTTTACTGCAAAGACATTAAAGGGCTTCTACTGAAAATGAGAGTGTCGCTATACAGAGCTCAAGAGTGGCGCTTATTCATAGACAGTTCGAAAAGAAGCTTAAAATGTGTATTACTACATAATGATAACAGGTGTGCATCTGTACCAATTGGCCATTCAACAAAACTAAAGAAAAGCTACAACAACGTTAAATGGTATTGCAAAAATTGGATTATGACTCTCATCAATGATTAATTTGTGTAAACTTGAAAATGATAAATGTTTTGCTTGGCCAGCAAAGTGGCAATACAAAATATCCATGTTTTATCTGCCTATGGGACAGTTGAGCACGTGACAATCATTGGGTGAAAAAAAGAGTGGGTTCTTAGAGATTTCATTTTATGAGTTGGTGAAGCTAACGTCATCAAGAAACCTTTAGTTGCTGGAGAGAAAATCATCATTTCACCCCTGCATATCAAACCTAGTTTGATGAAGCAGTTCATGAAATTCTTGCCTGTAACTGGAAATTGCTTCAACTATATTTGCACAGCATTTCCTGTTTTAACCATGGAAAAGCTGAAAGCAGGATTTTTTGATAGACCTCGAATTCGCAAACTCATAAAAGATCCAAGTTTTGTGCAGTCTATGACAGATACGAAAGTTGCTGTTTGACAATTGTTTGTTTTTGTCACATAGAACTAGCTGGAAAACCACAAAGTTGAAAATTACAAAGAATTAGTGAAAAATATGCTTTCCAAGTTCAAAAATTTAGGTGTTAAAATGAATATCAAGGTTCACTATCTTTTCAGTCACTTAAATTGTTTTCCTGCCAACCCCCTTAATCTAAGAGAAAAGCATGGAGAAAGTTTTCACCGGAACATTAAGGTCATAAAAAAAATGTATCATTACAGGTAGAATGCCCACATCATAGCCGACTACTGTTAAAGTCTCAAACGTGACAACTAGGCTGCACAACAATCAGGAAATCTTACAAATAAAAATTGGTAAACATTGACTAATTTTATTGTATTATATGACTGATTAATATGCTTTTACAGCTTACGCAATGTATCGTTATTTTAATCTTTACTTCAGTTCAGTTTAGTTCAGTTTTCTTTTATTTCTGCTGCGCCACATAAACAAAATAACAAAATGTTGAAAAGTTTGAGTTGTTGAAAAACGGGTTTAGAAAAAGGAAGAAGCAACAAAACAAGTTGACGTTGTGACTCGCTAATTAGCGATGAAAAGTGTGACCTGTTGTATCATATAGAAGCAAAGTTGCTTCACCTCATTATAAAGTTGTTTAAAAAAATAGAAAGAAAAAAAGAAAGAAAATAAAATATAAGATCGAGGTTCTTTGCTTAATAAAACGTTTATTTAATTTACTAAAATTGTTTAATTAAGTTTACAAAAAATAGTGTTTGTGCTTTAATGTCCTATTTGTTGTTTAATTGTTAATATGGCTTAATTTTTTAAGCATTTGCTTCATTTTCACATTTAACATGATTTGCATATAGAACGCTCTATGTTAATAGCGGTAGCTGACTTTCACGATAGAACATTGAAAATGAAAAATACTCAATGGACATGCTTGAAAAGACAAATACAGTAAGCTGTTGCATAAAAAAATACCAATGTCAAAAATTGCGTATCTTTAGCGCTTTTTGAAAAAAAATATAAAATATCTCAAAAACTAGAGCCAATTCGAAAAAACCGAGGTCATTTTCGAATTTAGCAACATCAAAATACCTTGAAACTGTTGAAACTTTTCTGGCATAAGAATGTATGTTGACCATATCGACAATTATTTGATGCAGCTGCATTCTTTAACATTTAATCCTACTTTCATAGGCATGACCAAAACATGAACAACGAAAAATCAACATGGACCTCACCAAAATTGTTCTCACTACAATTTTTCTAGTATACGTTGTATAAAAGCAAACTGAAGGAAGCAGTGTAGCGCTTCTATTCACGAAAGTCAAACGGATTGGCTTAGGGACAACTAAGATCTCCGTCTTAGAGGAAGGTTTTTTTGTATTTGTATTTATCTAAATAAGCATGTAATCACAACAAAAATGAGCAAAAATTTTCAAATAATTATTGTAATTTATTTGTTAAAATAAATGAATTCAGTTCAACTTCCAATTTTTATTATAAAAAATAGATTAAGTTTTTCTGAAAAAGCATCGCTCAGAATGTTCACTGCTGAGTTTTTCAAGCTATTCAAGAACAAAATGAAATGTGTTGGGATCTATGTAAGAAATAAACTATAGTTTTACTCTTTGCAAAACTTTATTGCATGGAGATACGTTTCTGAAAATAAACAGCTCAATATAAATTATCACATAAAATGTTTTTTGTTTAAATAAAGACTGTCATTTTCGGTTTAGTGTTAAAATATCAGCAACCAAAAGATCAACTGACGAAAATATCAACAACCAAAATTAAGTCTCGCAGGCACTACTCCGTTGAGGTTGGCACAGGGGCTTTGATTTCCAATTAATCTCCCACCATATGGAGGCTCCTGGATATCAAATAATTGATATATTTTGGGAAGTTGATATTTTGACCGGATACCTCATTTTCTCTAAAAAATGTTTTGTAGCTGAAATAATATTAAGAATCACACATCGTGGAAAACGTTTTAACAAACTAAAATTGAAAACGAGAATTTTTACTTCATAATTATATTAGCCTCATGAATTCTTCCCTGCAAAATTAACTTAAGATAATAATATTAAATCATGTTATACTGGCACTAATCATTTAAGCCCTGCATTATTTTTTGTGACTAGTTGAAAAAATATAAAAATTGTAGTTTCAAAGTAATAAAAATTTTTCTTTTAACCAACGGTTTATTTAACTTAGTTTCATTTAATCAAAATCATAATTAACAAAAAAACGAAAACAGCATATTTTTATAACGAAAAAACGAAAATATAACCAATAACAAATTCAATAGCGCAATTGTGTTGTAAGATGTAATTATTAATCTTTCGTTAACCTTCATATAAAACGGAAAGAATGGTAAAACAATTTCAAGTATAACCGATATAACTGCAAACCAAAATGTTTTTTTCAAAATTAATTTAATTTTCTGTTTCGATTTGTTTTGTTTTCTGCTCTGTCTTCGTGTTTTCAAAAAGGAATTTACTGCTACAATTTCCAGTGTATTTTCTTCAATAAAATTTCGGGTCCTGTTTCTCGCATTGTTTGATCTACGAGCGTAATATCATTGATAATTACAGTATTAGAGTTTTTATGTTGTCTATTGTTTGATGCATTTTTTTGTTTGTTTGTTGTAACTTTTGTTTTTTTATTTACTGAGCTAGATTTTATCAATGCATGAGCAAACAAACTAAACAATGTTCCATGAACTAGAATCAGAACCGAACCGACAAACACCCAATAAATTGTTTTTAGTTCTTCTCGAACCAAATATATACATCCAACTAAATTTACTCGAAAACCGCTGAGAAAAACTGAAAAAATACTAAATCCGATTCCAGAAATAAGAATTATTACAATAACTGCAAAGCTGAAATATCGAACTGGTTTCGAATATGACAAGGCTAACATGCGATTTGAGTAAATAGTATATTGACGAAGCCACAAAAAAAGCCAAACAAAAAGATGAATGATAGTATACAAACATGATCTTAAATCGGAAAGTGTTCTACAAATTCTTTCTTTTTCATCATATAATTTCAAATCCATCATAGATATTAGACTTAGGGCATAACGTAAAAAACAAAAGACTGCACACAACAACACAGAAGTGTAAATCCATCCAGAACTGAGTTTTTCATAATTATTTCGTTGAGGAGGTTGCCATTTATTGTTTTTAATTCCGTTATGTATGAGGGACAATATGATCCAGATAATTGAGAAGATAAGCAGAATATTTACAAAAATTGGAATTATCCAATTTGTCTTATTAATGTAATTTAAATCTGATGAACTGTTTGTTGTATGATTCATTGTAGAAAAACAAAAAGCAAGTATTTTTGCTAAGGTTTATTTACTAAAACATATTCCATTATTACTGTATAGAAAAAAAAAATTATAAATATTTCTTGAACCAGTCGTTACTTTTAAACTAATCTTTTGCTGAAAGTGATCCCTAGCCGCTAATTTGCATTTCAGCTTCTTGAAAACCTTAGTTGACCAATGTTGTTCTCATTTGATGAAACACATTAGCTATAAGACATGTGTTTTCAAATAGAATTTTATTGGTTCATTTTTTTGATTAAATTAGACGCCGAAGGCAAGAGTAAGTTGGCAATTAAAATAATCGAAATGTAAAAATTTTGGTTCAAAAGTTAATTTAATGGAAAAATTTGATATAATTAAAATATAAAAAATTAATATAATTACAATATATAAATTTAATAATATATTGCTTTACTTGAAAAAAAACACGCCTATATTGCTTTAAAAAGTAATGATTAGTGTTTCCGAATACATATAATAAAAACTTCTATTGTCTGTTAAACCATTTCCTTTTGAGAAATACATGGTGGTCGCCAGAAAACAGGAAATTTGAGGTTGTAAATTTTATTGCGTTTAATAGGTTGTAAATTTAATGTTTAAATTTCATAGCGTCTGGCTTTTTCGCTTCTTCTATTTTGATACTCACATTATTGACGGAGACGAGGCAGCAGAAAACAACTTTCAGACTTTCAAAGGCAGATGATTATACTTTTCAAAAGTGAAAATCCGACTTAGTAGCTGACAAAATGTTTAGCTTGTGTGACTTTTTTTCAATGATTACAAAGCATCAGTTTGATAATGTTGTTACAACTTTGAAACGGGAAGGTCCTGAAGCAGCTCTCCCATAATCTAGAAAAACCTATTAAGCGGCACTTCAAAAAACGAAGTTATGCATATTCGGAAGGTTTATTAACTCATAATTTTCTTTTTACATAATTTTTAGGTTCATACGTTTGTTGCTTTCTGATTTAGCGCCTAGTAAGTCCCGTGGTCTTGTTGCAATTAGATTTTAGTATTTTGAAAAACCTAGCAACGTTCTATTTGACCAATCCTATAGCTCCAACTGATCATGTAATCACAAGTTATTAAAAAATTCAACTTAGCCGCAATATAGATCTACAATAAAATGAAACTGAAGCAATAGCTTTAAGATAAGTAGCTTGCTGAAAAGCGAGAAAAAATATCGGAATATATTTATAGACGTTATTTAAATTTTTGGTGGGTGTTCATCGGAAAAGTGCTCAATGACGTCAAGTCGGAGCGGTTGAATATCACAAAATTTAATTTAACATTAATTTTATTTGCCCCAACAGACTGTTTTGCCTGCCTGGGCTTGTCAGGGGGCGGTTAGAAATCTGAAAAAACAAAAGCAATGAATAAAAATACAGTTTAAACAAAGCGCTTAAATGCGGGCGAAAAACATAAAACAACAAGAGAAACTACTGTTGTAATATTGATCGATGAATAAATTTTATTGAAAGTATTTTAGGTAGGTTACTCTATTGTTTGAAAATAATAAGTAATTTAAAAAATTTTGCATTAAAAAAATGCGTTAAAATTTTGATTAAATAGACTGCAAATACAGTAAAATACGGTAAAAAGATGCTTAAGAAATGCGTTTAAAAATGACAATTATCAGGGCAGGGTTGCCAGATTGTTTTTTTTTATGCAAATTTGCAAAGTCTGGCTTTTTTTAGTGTGACTTGCATCAAAAATTTTGTTTGGATTTTTGGCTTTTTTCTGGGTTTGCAGTCCAAAGCAGTCATGATTTTGGGAGAAAAATTGAAAGATCATAGACAGATTTTAAGTGAAGACCTTTTTCTTTTTAGAGATCACCATTGTTTTGGGACAAAAATTGAAAAATCATTGACGGATTTCAAGTGTAGACCTCAACACTTTTTTAGCGACAAAAATTAAATTTTGTTTGTTAGTAATTATTCATTTTGGTAATTTTGGCTGCTTTTTTACCTTAATTGGCTTGGTTTCAAGTTCTGCATCTGGCAACCCTGTATCAGGTGCGAATTAAAACTGAAACAATGAAATTTTTCACAGGATATAATTTAAGATTATTGTTAGTTCAATAAGTATGTAGTGCAGAGGTGGGTTGTCTTATTTTCTGATCAAGAAAGTGGGTAAAGGCGAGGTGTAAAAATAAGGTAAACCGAGTGTGTAAATTAATAAAAATACGACGTATATTTACTAACAGCCAGCGTGATTAAAACTTCGTAATTTAAATTTACTTTGATGTCGACATTTTGAGACCAACTCTGAGAGTTTATTTAGTAATTTTTTGGGGTCAGCTTAAAATATTTGCAATTTTTTTGATAAGCATAAGTTGCATGTTTTTGAACCACCCTGATATGGAGTTGCGTGGTGTACGATGTTCTATCTTATTTGTGACGATTGCCCTGATTGTTTTAATTTCCAAACGGCATTTGATAGTTTAGTGGAATTAATTTTTTTATTGTCTTTAAAGGAATGGTTTTTGTTATTATATCGGAATTAAAATGTTGTTTCACAACTTCCATGATAAAATTTATCCATTTCATCCAATTAAAACTGGAATATATTTATATTAATTTTTTTATCTGTAACATTGTTTAACATATTTTATTATTTAATTACTTTGCTATGTATTTATAAATAATAATTTATTTTAAATTCTTAACTTTAAAATAAATTATTATTAACAACTTGTTTATCTAATAAAATAATATCTTAAATTTTATTCAGTCCATTATAAAGTTGATTATGTGATACTCAGAAAAATGTTTATACTATTTATTACAAATAATAGCTTAGTTAATTAGAAAGTTAATAGCTGAAATAACTGTTAGAAATTAGTAGCACACCATTGTGTGTACCATAGAATGTACAATTTATTTTTCTGTAGCCATTGCAAGAAAAACTATTATAGAAAAATTGCTCTACGGATCTGCAACAAGCTTACTTTTACAGTCCGAGGGTCCCGCTTATAGTTTACAGTTACTGATCTTGTAGGCTTCGGAGATTTCCTAAAATTAAAAAAGTAATAAACTAAAATCTGCAAATAGTGAATTAGAACCTATTTTTATACCAAAAAGTTGTTAAAAAAGCTATAACAAAGTAGGCCTGCTTAATATTATAAATAAGATTTGGTATTCTGGTAGTATGTTGGTCTGTATCCCTTGCCAGCTGGTAGACTACTTTAAAAACCGCTAAAAGACTACTTAACTAATCCTTTTTTATTTAAATTCAGTATTTTTTATCATTGCTTTAATTTTTTATTCATGTAACTTTACTATTCTATTTGATTCCGAAAAATCGCAGAAGCTAAATGTTAAAAATTAATTTTTGTGTCTTGCATTATACTCTGTTTAAATTAAAAAATTTATGACTTCCTGAGGTTTATTAATGTTACAACTATCTCGAAGAGAACTTGCAAGATCTTATCTTTATCAAGTTTGATAAATTATTAAGTTATGTCAAAACATATAAAAAACGTATCATTTTTATCCAGATTCACCCTGAAATTGCTTACAATGGCATGTAACATTGAGCATGTTATCTGGTGACTCACTAGTTATGCACTGCAAAATGCGGTTCATGTTAGTATGGCATTGCATGTTTAAGATGTGATTACTGTAGGTGTTTGATATATTTGATTAAAGCTAAAAACTTAAATTGTTTTATTACTATTGAATTGCAGTATCTCAATTTATGCAATAGAAGCAGATAGTAGGCCTATTTGTTTAATTAACATGTAGTTTGTTTAAAAAGCAGAAAAAATGTAAAAAAATGTAAATCAACATTTTTTTAGTAAATTATGAATCTTATAGCTTTTGATACTGCTGATTTCAGGTTCTCTGTTTGAGCCTCAACCCGCATCTTGATAAAGGTTGTTGGGCCGAAAACCCAAAACGCAGACGGATACTCATTTTACATTTTACCCATCAAATATCGCATTGTAAACTTTGGTGATAATTTTTCTCCACCTCTCTTGCGTCCTCGTGGAGTAAATAGCTAAAAAAAAATATGCCATTTTGAGGCATCTTTTGCCGCACATGCCATCCTGTAAAGCAATATTTTGATCCAGCTCGCCGGTTTCCTCTAAGTGCTTACTTACTCCATGATCGAGATGAGAATGAAGCTGATGTTTTAAAGCTCTGCGTTTTTGCAATGTGCTTTTTGTAAATTGGAAATTACTTTTATTTATTGTCGCTATTAAAAAAGTTCTATAATTTTTGTTTTAAATCTTTGTGTTATAACTTTTATTTTTATTTTTGAAAATTTTAATTTTGTACTTAAATATTTTTGTTTGATTTTCGTTACACTGTGGTAATTTCATTATTTTTAAAATCAAAAATTCTTGTGCTAAGATTTTATTTCATAAGCAATATTTAACCCCACCTTTTTATTTTATGACGTCATGTAAAATCAATTTAGATGTTTGAAATTTTAACATTGTATTTTTGCGTATTTATAATGCAAAACAATTTCCGTCAAATTGTTTAAAAAGGTCAATTTCTCATACTTTCCAGGTATCTTAATCGCTATGTAATCCTAAAGAAAGCCCTTCCAATATTTTTTCTTTAATTTTGGATCCTGACCCGTGGTAATATGCTTGCTGGTTGCCAAGATAGAATCGCTATTTGACAAGGGTGGAGTCGAGACACGGTGCTTCGAAACCGAAACGAAACGAGACTTTGGGGTAGCGAGACCAAGACGAGACACGAGACTTTACATAAGTTGCTTTGGTTGAAGCCGGGTTTGTGGAGACAGAGCCGGAAGTCGGAGTCGCGTGATTTTGGTTGGAGTCGGAACCGAAAGAGTTTTTTAAATATACTAAAGTTGGAGTCGCTTTTTTAGATGTACAAAAACTGGTAGAGATTTGCATTTTTTTTTGATCACTCCAACTTCAATTTTTGGTTAATTGCTGAAAGCTTTAGCCTAGTCATATTTATCATCTGAATGATTCAAAAATAAGCAAGCAAAAATACGGCGAGTACTTAGATAGATCATCTTTTGGACTTTAATTTAAAATGTGAACTGAAAACGATTTTGGCTTTATATTGACCGTCAAATTTGGCTTTTGCAAAATTTAACTTAAGTTTCGGTTTGGGAGTTGTTTTGAAAAATTTAATAAAAGATTAAAAAAAGATTTTTATTGGAAAAAATGCGTCGAAATGTGCTTAATTTCTTATGGTTTTTGAAAGTCAAATGACGTATAAAAGAAACTCTTCATTTGAATTCAGCCCTCCTTAAAACGTCAAAATTCTTTAAAAATTGCGTACACTTTTCTAAAGCTACCGCTTGTAATCTCTTATCATTCCTAATACATATAATATGTATTAACTTAACGGAAAAAAAAATGCTTTGGTCAGCGGTTGAAGGTAAAATACGACAAACATTAAATTAAATCACAAAGTATGAAAAAGTAGTTAACCCCATTTTTTTTATATTGTTTAAAGCAAAAAAAAAGAAAAACTTAAAAAAATTGGTACTGTTTGGAGCAAATTCAAAAAAAATAAGAGCAAGAAAAGGAGTTAAAGATCTATAACAAAGACAAAGAATAACAAGAACAATGGCTAGAAGTATGCTGGATGAAGCAACAGCTGCTGGAATCCTGAAAGCTTGGTTCGATTTAAGGGACAACTCTGGCAATTAAGGCATAACTGAGAGAGCGAAGATTCTGAAGATAATCAACCATCGCCTCAAAAGTATGAAGTCGCTTTTTCTTCTATTGTCAACCGACAAAATATAAATTCAGATATTAAATTGCCGAAGAATAACGAGAGAATTAGTGATAGTGAAAACTCTTTTATTTCTAACCAATAAATTTTTATGCTGTTGGCGCCTGTGTAACCATAGTTAAAGAACTAATAACATTTTAACGTTGCTGTAGTTTTAAACAGTATTTGCACAACAAGCCAGAAAAATATGAGCTAAGGCTGTTTTTTTTGTGTGATTTCCTCAGTAAATACACTCTCACTGGAATGCCGTATATTGGACTTTAAGGAAATCAGAAAAGCGTTGGGTTGTCTTCTCATGTTTTGAAATTCTCCTCTATATTACAAAAAAAGGAAACAAATTTGTTGCGAAAGTGGTGCAAAAGTGACACTTGCCAAGATGAAGCCGCATAAGTTACATCGATTTAGAGTAAATGTTTATTGAATTTCAATTATGTTGTGTGCAAAATTCATGTTTTGTTGATTTTGTTTCTTTGAATAATAAAATTATAGTTGCGACAGATGCATAATTCTTTTTGGGCTTATTTTTCTTATTGAGTATTTTTGGAATTGTAACGAAGGTTTTGATGTATGAATGAATAGCACTTGCAGTCTTTGGTACCTCCAGCAAGCTTAAGAACCACTGTTATAAAGTGCTAAAAATCAATAAGTTCTGTGAAATTCTTACAAAAAAATTGCCAGTAACAAGGCTCTCATTTAAGTAATTAATGCAGTGCTTTTCAACCTTTTCGGGCCTGCGCCACACTTTGGGACTTTTTCAAAACTCGCGGCACGATTGGATTGGAGTGCAGATTTTGATTTTTGTCCTTAAAAAGTAGTGTTCTCTAAAAAAAAGGTTTTCATTTTGATTCTGTTTCGAATTTTTTAATTTTGGCCCTAAAAATTGTGTCCACTAAAAAAAAGGTTGTGGAGCAATGGATCAATATTTTCTAAAAAGGTTCGCAGCACACTTGGAAATCTCTCGCGGCACACAGGTTGAGAACCATTGAGTTAATGCCATCCGTCGGTTAAGAAAGTGATAAAGAAGAAACGTCTTCGCCCCATTATTCATCGTATAAATATTAAAATTAATCAATTTGAAGTTACGTGACAAGCTCGTCGTCGTCGTTTGAAGGGTATCCATTACATGTCAGACACAAACAGGACTGGGGTTAAGGGTTTATTCTTTTACTACCCCAGACTGCTGCACTGCCTGAATCAGATGCTGGCAGTGGTGTTATTAAGCCAGCATCGAGTTTTGTTATCCAAAACCGTCAGACCTCGTGCTCCATGTGGTGCCCGATGTATAGGGCAAGCTGTTAGTACATGGTCTGCGGTTTGCTCAGAGGCGCCACACTCGCAATTCGGTGAAGGAGCGAGACCCCATTTGTGCATGGACGAATGGAATCGCCCAACACCAGTCCGCAGGCGGTTGAGCTTAACCCAAGCTACTCGGGGTAAGCCCATCCCAACAGGCCTGGCACCAGTCCCGGGCACAAAAGCACAGAGCCTGGAAGCATTTTCACAGTACTCCGCGTTCCAGTTGTAATTTGTCCATTCAGAAGCGCGGATGCCAAGTCTGGCAAGGTTGTCCAAGAGATTCCGCGCAGCTGGCACAAACAGGCGTCTAGATCTTAATCTCACTTGGCGAGTATCTGAGGTCCCACTTAAAAGACCATACAAGATATGATCGGGGTCCAGAGATCCATGGTGAATCAAGGAGAGTGTCGCTCCCATTTGGCGAAGCTCAGCTGGCTGGATGCCTGAGAGTACAGGTAGGTGGTCCGTTGGAGTGGAACGCAGGCATCCAGTAACTGGTGCTAAAACACGTGACAAGCTGACATCACATGACAAACATTAATAAATGGAATTGTGTATTACTCGAATAAAAATCTACATTATAACCGAGCAAAGTTTCTTAAAAACATTTTGTCCTTGTAGTATCTGTTTCAAAAATTACAATAAAACTGTAATTGCTTGTTTTTGTATAAAACTACATGTATATCAAAAGTGTACTTTCCTTAGCTGATTTAAAATAAACAAATTAATTTTTTAGGGACCGATACAAGCGTGGTTTACTTCAGAATCACAGTTAAAGCTTTTTAACTTATTTCTTTTATAGATTGTTTATTGTTTTTGTTATTATAAAAATCTTAAAATAACTGTCCTACTACAGAAAAAAATGGACTATTGTTGTTTTTGATTTTTAAAGATGCAATTTTTTTTATGATATTTAAGGTTTTTGAGGTTATGTTACGCACCGATGGTTTAACTTTAGTTCAAGGACTAATCAAAGTTGCATAAACGTATTCATGGACCATAATATTTAAAATTAAACTTCAAAAATGTTGTTTGAAAAAATAGTAAAATATTTGCGCCGTTTCTTCGAAAGATAAAAAATTTATTATCTCGTACCTTGCACGTTACAAATTTACACTTCCGTATATCTGTTTAACGTCTATTTTACTTTTACTTAGTGATTCTCAAAACCGTCGATTGGAACATTTTGGGTGTTGATAAATAGCAAGGGGCCAATTGAGGATTGATAAATGGCCAGGGGGCAATGAATGACTAAAGAGGTTTATTGCAGTAATAAAACAACCTTATTCGCAAAGCCACTTAACTAACCAATGTATGAGTATTAATGTGAAGATTTTTTTCTCTTTACTAGTTTTTCTTCACATCAATCGAAAAAACATAGTTACATAAAAGTAAGAACCAAGAAGAAAAGGTCTTCACTCTAATGAAACATGACACTACTTAGAGTATGCAACAGATTAGGTATTGGTAAAAAAGTTTTTTACTCAAATTGAGTCGACGTGCAGAAAAGTCTGAGAAACATTGTTCAAGGTACTCCAACAACAAGTAGGCGTACAAACTCATAAGCTATAATGTTTAGACTTTTGACAATACAAAAATTGTCGGGTTATTTCTTCTTGGTGATCGAAATTAATATCTACGTACATTATTCCAGAAAACTCCGTGATCTTGGCGGACAGTTCTAAAGTTCAGTCAAAAATTTGATAAAAACTAAAAAGCTAAAAAAAAATTTTGAACCGAACAGCAATATTTTGAAATCTCCAAAAGCAGGTCGGGGTAATTGGTTGACAGTTGACCTATGTGTAAACGCCTCCGACGCCCTCCTGCAAGTTAGGAAAAAAATGCACGCTTTTTATGAAAAACTGTTGCTTGTCATTTGATTTCATTCGATTCAAGCTTAAATAACTAATTAACGCATAACTTTGAGGGTCAAAAACAAAAAGCAATAGTATATAACAAAATTCGAAATGATTCACCTCCTTTAAGCCACAACGGACATGAAATGACCCATTGATTCATGCTGAAAGCACCAGTGACGTAGTCAAGACCACAAACGTTGAGATCGAGACCAAGACCCGATAATTTTTTGGAGACCAAGATCAAGATCAAGATCAAGATCGGCAAATTTTGAGACCTGAGGTTCGAGATCGAGATCAAAAAATTTTAGAAAAATATAGTTCATTTTTAATTGTTTCAAAAACTATAAATTTTTATTTTTTAGATAACCTGAGATTGCATTTTAATTAAACAAGCATTTTTCTCATGTTGAAAAGAGCTTTACTTAATGTTGTTGCATCATAAAACAACTCGCTTTAAAAATTCGCTCAACTGGAACAGAAGAAAGCCGAAACCCACAAGGCACGCTGGTTAACAATACTGAAAAAGCATTCAAAAAATTTTAATAAATAATCATTAAAAAATTTTTTTCAAAACTCAAAAAAGTTGAAGGCGCGCTCATCACGGGAATGGTTGAAGCTTCATGCAAACACTTGATTAGCTGGGCTATCTGTGTGGGCGTGTTGTAGTTGTTGGGTTTGTTGGCTATGTGTGGCTTACATAGGATAGAATTAGTCTAATTAATAACTTCAAAAAGACTAGAAATAATAATGAATTATGCAAACGAGTAAAAACTGCTTAACAACTGGCTGCTTTTATCGTTAATATTATCTCTTTTATCGTTAATATTTGTTTATTATTAGCTGTATAATTCCGTAATTTTTTTTGTATATACTTTCGGCATTATTTACTATTCTATTATAGTCACCAGTTGCATTTAGAAAAGGTTTCCGGACCTGGTGAGGTTTCTTTTTTGGATGGTTTTTCTTTACTCACCTTGCTCAGTTGAGCTAAATTCCCATCTTGGCTAGCTGTGCCACCCATCACCATTACGCAGCCTAGTCATGCACTGGTTATTTAATTGTTCAGTTTGTTTCATAATATTATTGTTACGTATTTATTTATTTATTTTGTTTTTTTTCTTTTTTCACTTATGTCTTTATATGATTAAGGTGTTGCAGCCATGCTTTATACTATCTTGTACTTTTACTTTGTTTGTCATATGCATGTTTTAACGTCTGACGTTGTGCTGCTTCTTCCTTTTCTTGATCTTTTTAATGTTTATAATTTTTGTGTTAAACTGTTTAATAATGATCAAGAATAAAAAAACACTGACTGACTGACTGCTTTTTCTTTCTGTCTTATCCCTATTTATTTTCTCTCTATCTTTAATTCGGTTAATCGGAGTAGATTTTAATTATTTTTCTCCTTTTCTACGTTGTCATATTAGCTATTTGGTAATTTGTTTTAAATAATTAGATTCATAGAATGGCGTTTACAAAAGTTTGTTATGGGTGGGGGGCGGTTGAGAGCCGAAAACACGATCACTATAATTTGTAATGTTTTTTACAAAAGGGTGCAGTAAGAAAAAGGAGAGTCACTTTTAAAGATTCAATTAAAAAACCAATTAAAATTATTAATTTAACTTGGATATTATTATTTTATATTTACTTTTATTCTCCTGAATCGTTAAATTACAGGAAATTGTTGGAGCCGCTATATATTAATATAAAGCAACAGTCAAACTATTACATTGATCTGCTTTCAGTCATGTCAAAATATTGCTGTCCGGTTGAAATTTTTATTTTGTTTTTCCTAGTTCGTATTCGGAGGTATAATCAAAATTTAGGACTGTTTACTAGTACCACCAAGCAGGGAAAATGCCGTAAAGCATTTTTCTCAAGACCACAGCAGAATGGCAAAAGTAGGCTTTAAACCGCGACGGTTTCAATCACGTTTGCCATCAATTGAGTGCCATCAATTAACCGCTCAAACACGTTGCCGATAAATATAAAATAAGATAAAGATTCTTTTTCTGTTTTTGACTGTTTTCTAGCTTTAAGTATCTTTTAATGAAATAAATTCTTCACTTTATTTTCACAGATTTTAAGCTGTATGAAACTTTAACCATTATCCTTCATGGAGGTTTTTCAATCCTCAAACCTTGTCCTCAACGTCTATGGACAACTTTTTAACCGGTTGTTAAAAGGGTCCTGATGGGTAGCGTGGCCGAGTGTTTAGAGCGTGGTGCTTATGATTAAAAAGGGCGCTGTTCAAAACGTACTCATAAAATTCTTGGGAAAGACATTTTACGGCTTTCTTCTCCTGCTTGGCAGTCTTGGCAAGCAGTTCTAAATTTCAGTTATATTTCTATAAAACCAAAAAACAAAATAAAACTTTCAACCGGAAGCAGTTATCTTACATTTTTCGGAGGAGGTTCGGGGTGAATGCTCGATCTAAGTAGAGCGCTCCCGACGTTCTTCTGCTAGGCAGGAGGATAAACATAGAAATGAGAATGAAAAAATAAATACAAAAAATATATAGTGGTCGGTAAACGTTTTAAATCAGAGGGCGACACCTCTCTATTCTTATAGATAATTGCACGCCATAATTAATAAATGACTTGTATAAATAAAATGTTCAAATTATTGCATATATAAATTTAATTACTACAAGAACTTGTTTGCTTCATTTAGGAAAAAATACTTAGGATCAAATGATAAGTTTTTTGGGGGAAAAGTTAAGATGGAAGATAATCCAAAACAATTGTTAAAATTACAAACCAAAACAAGTTTTGTTACGGTAATTCTGTACCAATTGCGGCCCAGGAGATACTTCTAAAAAAATTTGACTCCCAGCGTGTGGAAGGATAGGCATCCGTAATCTAATCTTAACTGTTGTTTTCCATGATATCATTTACAAAGACAAAAACCAGAAACCGAATGAAATCTGTCTTGCTGTAATCGATACTGCGCATCAAAAAAGAACTTTATTTTACTAAAAAATGCGGTGTCGATTTTGTTTCCACTGAAGAAATGTTAACAAGGTTTCACATAAGAGAAATGTACTCCTGCCCAGAAGAAAGCGACAAAGTCATGACATGCATTAAAATTTTGCAATAAAAACAAAATTGCAGCCGTTATGCTGCACACTACTAACTGTTTTTTGTTTGATATGTGTTTTTCTTGTTGGTTGGTTTGTGTTTCCTGTTTTATCTAATTGATACTGTATATGAGAGATTGTTTTTTGCCAATAAGTATTTTTCTTAAAACATATAAAATACATTCTGCCGAAAGAATTTGTAAATTTCACCAAAATAAACCATATTTTTAAATTTGTCTTAAAATGTTCGAATTTCAGACGAATACTGTCCGAAAATTTTCCGAATTACCTGGCAACCCTGGTATGAACTAAACTATGATATTCTATTGCATTACTTGCTTTAAGTCTATGGGCAACTTTATTATTAACATTGCATTATCACTATTGGAATCCAATTCTAAATCTGTATTTTACGGGGTTGTACTTTACTACGTTTTTAAACTGCATAATCAAAAACTTTAGTTTTCAGTTAACGTTAAAGTCATTTTTTTATCATATTTAATCTGCTTCAAAACGTTCTTTTAAAGCAACTTTTGGCAGGAGTACTAAATTTTAAGGTAGCTAACTAGCTGTAGATTAACTGTAACGAACAAATCAATTAAAAATTCATTACTTCTCGTTGGGGATACTGCTGTTTTAGGCTAAATTAAAGCTACATAATTTAACTTGCTGTTTTAAATCTAGTTTTTATGTATTATTTCTTTCGTTTTTCTGTTGAAGCTTGTCTCCAACAAAAAAAATAGTTTTAAAAGATATTTACGTAATCAAGTTACTTGATTTTTTTTTTAAATTGAATTAATTTGGTGTAAATGTTTTAACGGCAAGGGTGTGTGGGTAGAAACATTGAAATCATTGCCGGCTTGTTTGTTGCTGAAAGAAAAAAATTTAACTGAAGTTTTTTCACTATGGGATTGCTTGCAACAGATGGTCTTGATCACAATAAAAATTTTCATTGGAATAAACGTAAGAAAGTTGCAAAACTGACGATCACAGAAGTTTGACTCTAAGCTTTTGAACTTTCACTTCAAATTGCAGCAAAGCTGTTTAAACGAGTGTTATTCTTTAGCAAATTGCAAAATTCATCACAATAACATCAAGTAACAAAAATATCAAAAAATATAAAGTGTTGAAACCAATTTAAAAAATACGAGACCAAAACCACACGACTTCAAGACCAAAACCGAGACCGTGACCGTAAAAATTGGTCTCGAGATCTTTATCACTGGAAAGCACTTACAAAATTAAATACGATCCACGCGATAAAAACTTATTTATTTAAAAACTTCAGAAAATTGAAAAGCATAGATGTAACTTTACAAATATCAATGCAAGCAATTTGCTTGAAATTGTTTGGAAGCAACTGGGTCTTAAAAATGTTTATGTAAAAATGAAGACGCTAATGTAATAAGTATTTGATTATTATAGTAAATATCGGAGTTTTCAGGAAGACTCAAATTTTAACTGTTGCTTCAACCATAACAGGTTTTTGTCGTTTTGTTTTACATCTCCCTACCATTTGGTAACTTTATGGAGCACTCACATTTCATTGCCACAAAATCTCTCTGTGCAAAAACCACTCACTACACGTTAAATTTTCCTGGCAATTAGCAAGCTAAAGGTTCGATGGCTCCACCTTGCGGAAGATAAGGAATAAGATAAAATCTGGTTTAGGGCACTGCCCAACTAAGTACTGGTAACCAGCTTCATGTTGTAACGTTTAAACTTGCTGGTAAATTTTAGCAAAAGTCTTGACTAAACCATCTGCAATCTCTAAAATAAAGTTTGGATAAGCATTTGCACAATTTCAGCAAAAACTGAAAAACTTCTGACAAAATTTATAATATTTATCACTGTTAATGCCATTATTTGTTATAATCTAGGGTTGCCATATCTGAATAGGCGGAATTCCGAACAGACATAGGCGTACTAGCTAAAAAAATTTTTGAAGGGGCGGACAAAATAAAATTGTCTAAGATTCTAGGTTGAAGACCAAAAAAAAAAGGTCTTCACTTGAATTCAGTCTCGGATTTTTCAATATTTGTCCAAAATCAAACATACGAGTTTCATGTCCAAGTTTTAAAAGATAATTTACTGGATGCCAAAATTTCGGACATTTGAGCTTTTTAACCAAAATTCCGGACGGTATGGCAACCCTATTGTAATCGCATTTTAAAAAAAATAATTTTGTATGGATTTTCCATTCAACTTGGAACTTCATTATTTATTTATAAATATGAATAAAAATTCAAAATGACATGATAAAACTGTTATGCTATTAAGTTTCCATGTGGATTAAGTTTCCAAGAACTCCATTTCCATGTGCAACATGTACTTAATTTGGGAGTAGCTTTATGCCTGCCTTAAACGAAATGGGAATGCACTTTAAAACATAAAAACTTTGCCTATAAAACTTTTCACCAAAATAAAAATTTCAGCAAACTTTTCTATCTAATCAAAGCAATAAATTTACTCTTACAAAACAAAAGGGACCCATTAATGACAACCACAGTATTTTTATGCATAAAATTTTTATGATTTTATTAAACTAACTACAATTAAGCCAGATTCGGTTAATACAAAATTTTGCTCAACTCGGATAAAACTGAAAATACAAATGATTTCCTATATACTGTAATTCTTAATAAAAAGCTTTGGATTATCCGGACTTCGCCTAATTCGGATGATTTTTTCTGTCAAATCGAATCCGAATTATCTGAGGTCTACTGTATGTAATTATTAAAATCTGATTAGTTTATCTTAAAACCTGTGCTTCTATATTTACAAAAATTGACTGTGATGATCAGTGGCGGCTCGTCTATAGGATATGCAGAGCTGCAGCACCTTCAAATATCTGTGCAGCAGTTTTAAATATTATCAGCAACGCTTAAAAAATTAATGATTTTTGTTTTTTCAATTTTCTTCCCTTAAATTTAAGTCCTATTCAGTTTTTAAAAAAATTTATTTTAATTTTGAATTGATAACTTCTTGAGTTGTTTTAACTTTAGCTCGAAAATTTCACGCAAAGTGACGCAAAAATGACGCATTTTATTGACGCTTTATATGGAAGATTTAATGTACGTTTAAGCTGCAATAAATGCCACTTACTCGATCTAATCAAGGGTTTATTAAGTACAACGCTTCGCTTTCTTTGGCTTTTTAGTTATTAATAAACTTTGAATATTCTTTAAATTAAAACAATTTTTGTTTTACAAATGGCAGTTTTAGGGGCGGAAAAAGTGGGGTCAGGGGATAATTGCTTTTGAAATTTGCAAGATAGAAGCATTGTGTTAAATTTTTTTCAACAATTCTATAATTATATGACAGTTACAAAATATAGTCTTAGTGGATTCAACTTTGTTATTTTTTTGTTTTTACCAAACATTAAACATCATTATACAAAGAAAACAAACGCTTTTGGCTTGCTTAAGCCCTCATCAGGTTTCTACAATTTTAGCAATATTGATTAACTTAAATGCATACACACAAAAAGAAACAAATATTTTTACAGCACAGGCTGTTTTGTACTTTTGAAGAATTAAATGAATTTTAAATCAAACGAGTAAATGACTAAACTGATATAAATTAAATTCCAGATTATGTTGTCTAAAGTAAATCACTAAAGTTCGGGGACACATGAATTTCAACAGTCTACAACAGGGCTTCTCAAACTGTGAGTCGCGACCTCGTTATGGGGTTGCAAAACAAATTGCTTTTTGTGCTTTTGTAATTGTTTTTTTACAATAATATTTATTGACAATCAAAAAATAAAAAAGGTAAAATGTTGTTACACCATTGCGTTGCGTCATAAAGTAGTAAGGTGGCGTGATCAGAAGCTAAGTCGCGTGCTGTAATCAAGAGAACAGCAAGAAACAAAAGCAATAAAAAATTACTTATTGAGTCTAAAGCCAAGATTGATTTTTATAGATGAATGCGAAAAAATTAAACTATTTATTTTCTTGATAAGGTAGCTGTGAAAGAATATAGAGTAGTTTTTCCATCCTATTAAATTGCTCGATTAAATGATAAATTGATTAAATGCTTAATTAAGTGCATGATTAAATAAAGTCTGTTTTTGTAATTTTGTTGATTCGGTTTAGGTTAATATTTCCATTTCTCATTATTTCATGGTTTTTCATACACACGCGTCGTTTTCAACAGAAAAAAATTAACGTAAAATTAACCTACACTAATTGGGGTCGCACAAAAACTTATTTTTTAAAATGGAAACGCAGAACAAAAAAGTTTGAGAAGCCCTGGTCTACAAGAGAGTGCAGTTAAATATCATATTTTATGGTGTGAAAAATGTTCAAATAATCGGTTTAATGAAAATAGTTTTGTAACAATGCATAAACGTAAATCAGAATTTCACTCCGAAATTCACGAAACTCTACTCATGAAGAAGTTAAGTACAAAATTAAATCGACAAATACGGAACTTCATATTTATTGAATATATTTTGATCCTAATATTTTTTTTCTATGACAACATAATCTGGAATTTAATTTATATCACTTTAGTCATTTACTCGTTTTGATTTAAAATTCATTTAATTCTTCAAAAGTACAAAACAGCCTGTGCTGTAAAATATCTGTTTTTTTGTGTGCATGCATTTAAGTTAATCAATATTGCTAAAATTGTAGAAACCTGATGAGGGCTTAAGCAAGCCAAAAGCGTTTGTTTTCTTTGTATAATGATGTTTAATGTTTGGTAAATAAAAAAATTAAAAAAGTTGAATCACTATGACTGCTTTTTGTAATTTTTTCGTGGCTAAAGAAAACAACTTTTTTCTGGAAACTTTACTTTAAAATTATATGATCTCGACCAAAAATTTTATCCAAAAAGTTGAAAAATATCGATTTAAACAAGGACTAACTAACTTTTTTTCCAAAAAAGTCACCCGATATGCCAGTAATTTAGCGAGAAGGACAAAGTTTAGTAAAAAGGTATTTTTTTGTGTAAAATGACACTCTCAACAAACCTAATTAGGAAATTGGAGAAAATGTTCACCAGAAAATTAGAAAATACAAAAAAAGGTATTCATTTAAGTTTAAACTGAAGGTATAAATCTTTGTAAGCTGAATGGAAAATGAGGGCAGAAAAATAGAAAAGGTCATTTGCGAAAGATATATTCACCTTTTTGAGTAAATCAAAAGTATTTACGAGTTTAGTAAATAAAACGTCGCGGCCGAAAAGTGAAAACTTTTATTTATTTAATTTTTGCTTTTCACTTAGTTTTTCAATAAAAATTTTCTCTATCATTCCTTTGCCTAAAATTTGGGTTTGCTATGAGTGTCTTTCCACCCAAAAGGTTCCCTTTTTAAAATTTTGTCCTTCTAGCCAAAAAATTTTCCGGTGCCTCTGATTGCTGCAACTTTTCGTTTTCTACTTGCCAGCAGCCACTGATGATAAATATCTTAAAATTTTTACGTTAAATGATAAGTCTTTATTTCAAAAAATCAAAATAGTGTTTTGAGTCAGACTACGGTTTGAACCAGAGTGTGTTTTTTTCCAAACAAATGTACAGAGCTATGTTTTTAAAAGAAAAAAGCCTCAATCTTTGTATTTAATAAAATTTATTTATTTAATTTAATGCATAGGTTTCAATTTGGAAAGAAATTTGAATAGCTATCAAAAACTTTCGAATGGAAAATTGCTGAAAAATACTTAAAAGCAAACTAAAATTGCGAACAAGAGTTAAAAAATTAAATGTTAAAAAGAGTTGCTAATTCTTAGGCAGATAATTATACAATTACTCAGTACAACCATCTTACAAGTAATAATTACAAGTGAATATTTGTTAATTTTATTCTGGCAATAATCATTTAAACATTCCAATACATTTTGCGGTTGATTAAAAGAATTTAAAAATTGTAACTTCAAGGTAATATAAATAAAAACAAAATCTTTTAAAACTTTTTTTAATATTCTGTGGTTTACTTTTTACTGATAACCAACAGTTGATTTAAAGCAGTTTGTTAAAACGGTTTTATGAACAAAGAAACGAAAATAACATTTTCTTATAGCGAAAGAACGAAAATATAACCAATAACAAATTTAATAGCGCAATTACGTTGTAAGATGTAATTATTAATCTTTCATTGACCTTCATATAGCACCGAAAAAATGACAAGAAAATTTCAAGTATAACCGATATAACTGCAAACCAAAATGTTTTTTTCAAAATCAATTTAATTTTCTTTTTCGATTTGTTTTGTTTGCTGCTTTGTCTTCGTGTTTTCGAAAAGGAATTTGCTGCCACAATTTCCGGTGTATTTCCTTCAATTTTGTTCCTGTTTATTGCCCTCTTCGTTTCTAAATTGGTGATAATTTCTGTTTGAGAGTTTTTATGTTTTCTATTTTTTGGTGCATTTTTTTGTTTGTTTGTTGTAACTTTTGTTTGCTTATTTACTGAACGAGATTTTATCAATGCATGAGCAAACAAACCAAACAATGTCCCATGAACTAGAATAAGAATCGAACCGACAAACACCCAATAACTTGTATTCAGTTCGTCTCGAGATGAATATATACATCCAACTAAATTTTCACGGGAACCACTGAGAAAAACTGAAAAAATACCAAATCCGATTCCAGAAATAAGAATTATTACAATAACTGCAAAACTGAAATATCGAACTGGTTTCGAATATGACAAGGCTAACATGCGATTTGAGTAAATAGTATATTGACGAAGCCATAAGAATAGCCAAACAAAAAGATGAATGAAAGTGTATAAACATGATCTTAAATCGGAAATTGCCCTACAAATTCCTTCTTTTTCATCATATAATTTTAAATCAATCATAGATACTAGACTGAAGACGTATCGTAAAAAACAAAAGACTGCACACAACAACACAGAAGTGTAAATCCATCCCGAACTGAGTTTTTCATAATTATTCCGTTGAGCACGTTTCCATTTATTGTTTTTAATTCCGTTATGTACCAATGATAATACAATCCAAATCATTACAATAATGAGAAAAATATTTACTGTTATTGAGAAAATCCAATTTGCTTTTTTTGTATAATTTTGTTCTACATTAATAGTAATTGAATTGTTCATTATAAATCAAACTAACATCTCTTTTTAAAGTAAAAAAAATACAAATTATAAATATTGAAGTAATAAAACGAAAAAAATAAAATCTTTTTTATTGTAAGTGACAAACTACTTCTCAAAACTTTAATAACTACAAAACTATAAAGCACTTAAACTTAAACAAAAATGAAAGTTAGTTCATCATTCTTGTCTGCTTCAAGTAAATATAAATCATAAAACTTTATGAGAAATTTATAGCTGGTTTTTTTACTTTGGATGTCGCATAAAGCCTAAGGCATGTTTTCCATATTCAGAAGGAAATAATTAAAGTTAATAAAATTAATGGAAACGAATGGAGCTTAATTATAATTTTTTTAAAAATTGCCATTTCGTTAACCGGTAATTATCTAATTATTCAAAAATCTTGTTTCTTCTTTTAAAGATTTGCAATAAGCGTATCATTTTTCCGGTTTGTGGCAAAAGCTTTCATTTCAAACATTAAGATATTTTTCTATAATTTCTGTAGAATAAAAGTTTTGAACCCTCCATCGAAGCTTAGCTTACAAGCCTGGACAGGGCGTTAAAAAATTTTTATTATAACAAAAAGCTTGGTTTAAACCAAAAATAAAAACAAATTACTTTAAAATTTGTCTTGTTGGCGTTGGTACCCGAAAAAGTTTATAACACAATTTATTTGGTTTAATGAAATAATATCTTATTACCTTTAATACGACACAAGATTATGAGTACAGTAAGAATTATAAATCAATTTTAATTAAATTAAGTAACGAGATTTTCACCTACAATCCTTTTGCTTAAATAAATTTTAAAAAGATAGACTTTAGATCAGTGCTTTTTAAATTTTGCTTGTCCCTACCATTGAGTTTTGCCTTTCATTTACCCAGTTGTACCCTAACATTATTATTCTGATGAACGTACAATGAAGGGCAATTGTTTTAATGACTATGTTAAATTTTGGAAGAATAACATCGTTAAGTAAAGACCAAAAAATATCTTCACTTACATATTGATGTTACAAAAATTTTTTTAAAACTTGACATGATATGAACAAAAACTTTTTTTGTTTTTAAATAATAGGATAAAATATTCAAGCAACTACAGATTGTAAAAATGTTTTCGGAAGATTAATGTATATCCAGACTGTGCTACTCGCTTTAATCAAGCAATCAATACGATTCCTGTGATGTCATATAAGAATAACCAGCAACTTAAAATAAATAAAGCAAGTTGAGGGAATGTGTGTAGTGTATAAATGTGTATAAGAATGTGTAGTGTATCGAGTGTAATAAATAAATTTATCTTCCTAAGGGCATAATGAAAAATGAAAAATCGGTAAAGTGGTTTTAAGGGCACTAAAATAATTGCTTTAATGATGTCGGACTAATATTTAACGTCATTGCAAAATCGAGTTTAAATCAAATTAAAAAATATTGATTTTTGGTTGAGAAAAAACAAGTTATCTTTAAACTTTTTAAAATCAACTTTTCTATTAATACACAAACAACTTTCCAGAACAATTAAAAGAACTTTTAAAATTAAAATTAATGATATTATGCGAACAAGATCCCCAATAGTCAAATATTCGGGACTTTTCATAGATCAAAATCTAAACTGGATACAACACATTAAAAGTTTATTTTTCCACCTGGCTCGCTCGTTATACAGGACTATTTTATAAGTTAAGATTATATACCAATATCAGCACTTTGAAATTATTGTATCATACTTTAATAAACAGTAAATTACAATTGCTTGGGGTGCAACATTTAAAACATATTTATCTGCATTGATTATAAGAATTAATCATAAAATTAAAGCTTTAAGCTCAAGTAACTTTTACACTCACAGCCTTTATAAAAAACTAAACTTACCGCAATCCGAAGATTTATATGACCTAGAACCGAAAAAATTCATGTATCTATATTATGATGAAAAATCACCCAAATTTTTTATGATTCTTTTAAAAAAATTACAGAATTTCACTCTTACCATACAAGACAAGTATCCGACTTTATGTTTTTTTTACCGAGAATGTTAAAAATAAGTACTCAAAACTCAATTTCGTATAAAGGCACAAAGATTTGGTCAAAACTAAAACCGGAGTTGAAAAACTTATATTGGAATGCATTTAAAAAACACTTTAAAGAAAGTTTTATTGAGCAATATTAAGTTTTCAAATTTATTTTATTTCCCAATATTTTGGCACATTTTATGTAATGAATAGATTACTTTGTTTTCTAAATCATTTTGAATATAGATAGTCTTCTCAATACCTACAATGTAAACCCAATTATGTACTTTTACATAAATGAAAATAAAAATAAAAAAATCCTCAGGCGTAATCCTATTTTAATATGCATAATACAAGTGAGATTAAAATTTTTGGGTTGTTGTTTTATAAACTTTTGTTTCATTGAAAATTTCCTCTTTTTTGTTTTTTGTTGGTTTTTCTTTTATTAATTGTAGTCGCACCAACACAAGTGTTATTAATAATAGTGATTTAATCAGGAAGTATCTTGACTAGTAAACCTTATGGTTGTTAGATGCTTCCTTGCCTTTTTTCTTGCATTACATTTCTTTTGTTATTGTTTTATATGGTTTTGGACCAAATAAATTTTGTGTGTCTCTCTGTCTATCTACCAAGAGTATTTCTAGCTCAAAGCATGCCTTGATGCCTCAATTTATAGCTGCCAGACTGGCTAAATTGAAAACAAGCGGGGAATTAAAGGCGATTCTTATAATTTATATGTTGATATAATCAAAGCTAAAGTGAAAAATTACATTAGCAAATAAACTTAATTTACCGTACGATTTTAAGTTAATTTTCTAAATTAATTGATCGTCCGACGTTGTATGATGCTATTTAAAGTCTAGCTGTTTTTGAAAAAAATTAGTCTTTTAATCGATGAAGTAGTTGTATGCGATCGCTGCAAAGTGATTGCAACCGTGACGGTTGCAATCATTATTTTCGTTTCGACGCATTGGCAACTACCAAATAAAACAACACAAAACAAAAGGATCAATGTTTAATTATGTGTTATTGTGGGATGCACTGGTAACAGATGATTATCTATCGTAAATAGTTGCTCACGCTACAGAAGAATTTGCCTACGTCGCCTTCGGTTAAATTGCCAGTTCGCCTCAGTCGCCACATAACGCTTGGTCCAGCTAAGACCCTATTGTTTTCAGTGTTATCAATTTTGATTAAGTTGTCTTTTTCTACCTCGTCAATTTGCTTAATTTGCCATCATTATTGCTCACCATGAGCAGAAAAGTTTGCCAAAGTTGTCAGGCTTATAAAAACTTTGCCAGCTTGATTATATTTCAAAATTTTAGTCTGCCTCCATTACACTACAGTTGTTCGCCCATCTGTCTACGGTCCTTACTGATGAAACAAACGTCACTGTGCATCGAAAACTTCCGTTATAACCTCATTGTTTCATTACTTTAGATGCTTTTCTTTGTTTTTATCAGTTTTATTTTCCGTTTAATTAGCCATCTTACTGCCATGTAAAGTAGCTTATCTATGACATTTACAAAAGTAGCAGGATATTTGAAATAAAGTAAAGTAATTAGGCCTAGTGACTAAGAAAGTGTAAAAAACAAAATTACGCAGAGAATGAAACTCGAGTTTCCTTAAAAATGTATCTTGAGTGTTCAAATAAAAAACTGAATTAAGGTATTGCATAGCAGTTCAAAAAGTGCTTTCTGTTTGTATTCTTTATTTTTCAAACGTTTAGTCTTTGCAGAAACAAGGCGATCGCAAATTTGTATAGACCTAGGAATATTTAATTTCTTGTTTGCCTAAAGGCGCGTTTACAGCCGTTTACAGTACTTTTTTCTTTCAGCGCGATCTTGGTTTGTTTTATTGACGCTCAAATTCACTCATGTTATCGAGAAAAAATGAATGGATTTGAGCGTCAATAAAACAAACCAAAATCGCGCTGAAAGAAAAAAGTACTGTAAACGGCTGTAAACGCGCCTTAAGTCGCCAGTTCGCTTAAGTTGTCACTTTTTTGTTTCCCTTGAGGTGGCGACTTACGTAAATTCTACTGTATTAACATAAAGAAAACGCTTGAATGATATAAAATGAGCTAATCATCTCAAAATTGTTATAAAAGGCGAACTGAAAAAACAATTTAAAAGTAATTATTATTACCAGGCCTATAACTAGCCACAATAAACACAGAATGAAAGTTATTTAATTGTCCTTCTCAATTTTAGCATAAGCTTTTGATACTTCAAATCATCAAATTCTTTTAGAAACCATATATAATTATGGTTTTGAAGGCTTTTTATATGAATAAATTACTGTTGTTTATCCGATAGGTCACAGCAAATTTTTATCAACCATAAAATTTTAAAATTAAATCTAATACCGTCAGGAGTTCCTTAGGATTCGATCCTTCGTTCATTGCTTTTGTGCAAACGATTTTTTTTTAAGCGAAATTGTGATTTATTATTATACACTGATGATATGACCCTCATTTTTAAACATGAAACAGAAAAAATTTGCCTCGATCATTGTGGCAAATTAAGAGTTACTAGTTCAATACAAAGTTCAGATCTGTTACTAGCCATCAATATATAAACTTACTGTCAAATTTACTAAAACTAAAATTACAATTTTATCGCCAAAATCTCTACTAGTACCCGACCGATCTTCAAAACTTATGACAGTTCTCACTAATAAATTGAGAAGTGACCTCACGAATACTTGCTTGCTGTAGTTATTTTATTCTTTTGCCTATTATTTTAAACTACTGCATTACTACGTGGTTCCACGGTAACCTATCCATTCTTGATATTACAGAAATGTTAACAAAAAATTATCATAATTAAATTTTTTTGACGTAGCCTAATCGTTTAAGTTGCTATAACTTGTACAAAAAAATGGCATTTTGAAAATCGTAGATTTATACAAATTAGAAGTGAGTTGTTTTGCTTTCAAATTCTTTGGCAATTTTTTACCATATTGTTTTTAGAAATCTTTTAAGACTCGTTTTCACCACGAGCGTTGGCGGGAGTATTCTTTGTTTGTTTTATTGTTTTTTGTTTTTTACTTCTTTCCGTGCTTCAGCGCTAAGAGAAGCAAAAAAGTCATTAAAAAAAAACAAAAAATACTCTGATTAACGCTTGTAGTAAAAAAGAGCTCTTAATCTAATTTTTGAAGTTTACAAAAGGTACACGGGACATAGTGAAAACATCCATGCTGCCCTAGCTAAAAAATAAATTAGCCGCCAATCTATTTTTTTTTGATGGAGTATAGCAAGGGCGTCAAACCAATGGCCCACGGGCCATATTTAGCCGGCTTAAAGGTTTTGAGGGGTCGGCGAAATATTTTTAGACACAGAATAAAATAAATGTGTTTTCAAAATAATATTTTGAATTATATTTTTTTAAACAAAAAAAGATTTTATGAGAAGTAAAGACCAAAAAAGGTCATGACTTATAAAGTTCAGTTTTGGGTTTTTATCTGTTTGTTCCGCAAATGCTCTTGACAAGCCAAAATAGCACTCGACCTAAAAAGGTTGGACGCCCCTGGAGTGTAATTTGAAACAATATTCATTCCGAAAGTTGTAAAAGCACAAAATTGTTAAAATTTTGTAAAACTTTAAACTACATTTTCTAAATTAATAATAACTCTTTCCTTGCCTTTGACCAAAATCCCGGCCGTCGTTGTGTCGTATGTAAATTGCCTTTGGCCAAATTTTTGTAAAGTAAATTGCAATCCTTTTGATAGCAACGGTTCCTTATTAAAATAAAACAGTGCTTTCAAGCAGTAATTTGGAAATCAATTTAAAACTTTGATGCATATTCGGCATGTCAGCGAAACCAGGACCTGAAATGATAACTCGGGATTTCGGCCAGGGGAAGAAAAATGTTAAATAAAAAAGATTTTTCGCTGTCCGATCTCTATCACAGCGTTTTTTGGAGTAAATGCGTATTTTTGTTTTGTTGTGATTTTTTTTGTGTATTTTATGTGGGTACTCTGAATCACCTACGTATTAATATATAGGTGATCATAAGTCAATCATTGGACTTTTCATGGGGCTTGCGGTAAAGTACAAAATATTAATTTTTCTCGAATAGTAGGTTTGTTTTTGTTTATCTAAAATAAGAAAAATGATTGATTGATTTTATTTTGCTTCCGTTGAGCAATTTTATATACGTAGCTTGCCTTGAAAATTTTACAAATAATTTATTTATTTTATCTGAACATAGCCTACTTCAACCTAATTAAAAGAGAATCAATTGTATATATACTGTAATTAATTGCGATCTTTCGCATGTAGTATCAACACTGATGAACTTATTTTATCAAATCATTTTTCAATGCAAGTTTCTACAAAAGAATAATTAACACCTTACAGTTTCTCTAATTTATTTTATAATAGTTTTAATCATATATAATTTTAAAGAATTTTATAGAAAAAACTCAAACTGAAAAACCTTACTATATTAAAATAATTTGCGACAAAGTTGCAATAAAAAAAATAAAATCGATCAGCTGCTAAAATGATTCGTGTAAACTTGCAATCTCCTTCACGACATCCTCATCCCTAACTTGTGAACCCTATGTATATTTTATAAAAACTATTTAAATGAAAAATTACTGCTTCTCTATTTTAAATTTCAATAATTTCAACACCAAATCAAAAACTTTTTAATAAAAAACCAAAATGTAACCAGTAAACATTTGTATTGATCTAAATAAGAAAGAAAATTTTATCATAACAAATAAGGGGTCAAATTATGAACAAATTAATATGAATCATTTGTTAAAATGCATAAATAAAGGAATTCAGTCAAACTTTCGATTCTTGTTATCACCAACTGATTGAACGCTTCTAAAAAGATATTACTCATAATATTTACTGCTTTCAAAGTAATCAAAAACAAAATAGAACGTGTTTTGATCCAAGTAAAAAATAATTAAACCAAAGCTCTGCACTTTACAAACTCAATGTCTTGGGATACGATGCACAAAATAAACAGTTTAATATAAATTATTACAAAAAGTTAATTTTATTTACTCGAATACCGTCACTTTCTTAGAAAAATGTTGCGCAGCTGCAACAATATTATGAAACAAATATCTTGAAAAATAGTTTTAAAACAACCGTAAAATTAAAAGTGAGATTTGTGAATTCATAAGTGTATCAATGTCACAAAATCTTTGTCGCAAAATTAACTCATAACACATTACAAGTAATAATTAAACTGAAATGAAAATTTATGCTATACTGATACCAATCATTTAATCTCCACATTATTTTCCGTGGTTAATAAAAAATATTTAAAAATTGCAGTTACATAATCCACTTGTCCATAATCAACAATTAATTTAGCTTTGTTTCCTTTAAGCAGAATTATGATTAACAAAAAAACGAAAACAGCATATTTTTATAACGAAAAAACGAAAATATGACTAATAACAAATTCAATAGCGCGATTATGTTGTAAGATGCAATTATTAATCTTTCATTAATCTGCATATAGGACGGAAACAATGGTAAAACAATTTCAAGTATAACCGATATAACTGCAAACCAAAATGTTTTTTTCAAAATCAATTTAATTTTCTGTTTCGATTTGTTTTGTCTACTGCTCTGTCTTCGTGTTTTCAAAAAGGAATTTGCTGCCACAGTTTCCGGTGTATTTCCTTCAATCAAATTCCGGGTCCTGTTTATCACACTGTTTGTTTCTGCATCAGTGATGATTACTGCTTTGGAGTTTTTATGTTTTCTATTTTTTGGTGCATTTTTTTGTTTGTTTGTTGTAACTTTTGTTTGCTTATTTACTGAACGAGATTTTATCAATGCATAAGCAAATAAACCAAACAATGTCCCATGAACTAGAATAAGAATCGAACCGACAAACACCCAATAAATTGTATTCAGTTCGTCTCGAGATGAATATATACATCCAACTAAATTTTCACGGGAACCACTGAGAAAAACTGAAAAAATACCAAATCCGATTCCAGAAATAAGAATTATTACAATAACTGCAAAGCTGAAATATCGAACTGGTTTCGAATATGACAAGGCTAACATGCGGTTTGAGTAAATAGTATATTGACGAAGCCATAAGAAAAGCCAAACAAAAAGATGAATGAAAGTGTATAAACATGATCTTAAATCGGAAATTGCCCTACAAATTCCTTCTTTTTCATCATATAATTTCAAATCAATCATAGATACTAGACTGAAGACGTATCGTAAAAAACAAAAGACTGCACATAACAACACAGAAGTGTAAATCCATCCCGAACTGAGTTTTTCATAATTATTCCGTTGAGCACGTTTCCATTTATTGTTTTTAATTCCGTTATGTATGAGGGACAATATGATCCAGATAACTGAGATTAGAAGTAGAATATTTACAAAGATTGGAATTATCCAATTAGTCTTTTTTGTATAATTTATATCCGTCAAACCTTTAGTTGAATGATTCATTGTTGAAGAATAAAAAAAATTGTTTTTTGCTTAAGTCTATACACTAAAACATTTTTCCAATATTACTGTGCAGAAAAAAAAAAAGATTAATATTTTTTTCTACCAATGTTACATTTAAACTGCTCTACTACTGAAAGCATTTCTTGGGCTTAATTTGCATTGCAATAGTATAAAAACGTTACTAAACTAAGATTATTTTTATTTGCCGAAACAAACGTTAACTATAAAACATGAGCTTTCGAATAGAATTCATCGAATCGTTTCTCCTGATTAAATTGAATGCCGAAGGCAATTTTGGAGTTAAAAACGGTGATTAAAAATAATTAGAATGTTAAAAAATAAATATATAACATGATATTTTACTTGAAAAAGGTGCGGCTGTGGGTTTAAAAACAATAATTCGTATTTTTCGTAGACATGTGATCAAACCTCTAATTGTCTGTTCGAAGTTATTTCTTTCTGAGGAATACGATTACATGAATCACAATGGTTTTCTGTTGTTAAACAATATTTCTTAATTTTTGCATACCGATAAGACATAAAACCATTTTCCCTTTTGGAAACAGCGAGCTTATGCAACAATTTAAAAAAGATTCGGCCATCTTTTTTTACCAAACTTTACGTTGCTTTATAGCTGCTTTTTAAATTATCTTTGAAGCAATACCAAGCTATGTTCTTACCTGTAGTATAATTATTTTAGTCTAGCTTTTTAAAAATAAATTTTTCTAAAAGCTAGTTTAAAAAATTTATAATCCGTCGTCATACATCATGTATTTATTCTAAAAAATTTTAATTTTTTCAAAAAACCAACTGTTTTCAAAAGTTTTTTTAAGTATAAAATTAAATACTTCAACACTATTTTATCTATTTAAAGTTTCGTTTTTACAGCTGTTAATTTTTTTAAAACATTTGTTATTGAGCTTAAAAATGTTCAAAAATAACATTGAAATAATCTTTGTAGATTTAAAAGTTCGATTGGTTCAGCTTCCGCTTTTATTTTTCCTAAGAAGTCAAAAAACTGTTTGGTTTAAAATTTTTCTCAGTTTTATTCCGACATTTCCTCTTTGAAAGAATTCTGCTGACGTGGCCGAACTGTAAAGGCTATCGAAGTTTTTGATGCAAAAAATTATGTAATTTTTCAATAGCAAAATTCAATGGCGTATGCAGAAATTCGTTGTGAGGGGAGTTGCATGCCAAAAAATATGATTATTATAAATGGTGCTAATCATAGACCGAAAAACACATTCAAAATTACGTTTAACGATAAAGTAGGCCAATTATGCTTTTTAGACTATTTTGCAGTAGCATGAATTTTTTTCCTAATCGTAAACGACAGTATTAAGTATCCATAAATATTTTCTTCACTTCAACTTATTGATGAATTAATAAATTTAGTTCAAAACGAACTCAAGTTTAATAATAGTTACTGTTACAAAGCAATATTTCAAAAGTATGGAGACTACCCACTTTTTATAGCTGCATAGTCAATTCTACTTAAATGATAAACTCCTGATGATCGCTTTTTGGTAAAATAAACTGTTGGTTTTTAATAAATTATTTATTAATTGCATGAAGTTTGATTCAAAATATTCAGATCTAGCTGCCTTATTGAGCACTCTGTATTGCAATTAAAATCAACTATATCTAGCTCAGTGTTTCTTGAAATAAGCCATCGAGAGTCCGTCATGATTCCACAAGAGGTCCACGGCACCGTATAAGGAGAAAAATTGTTGAGGCAGTAATATAAATAAAATAAAATTTAATTTAAAATTTTTTTCTGATGACCGAAATTCACACGTTCTTTATCAAAAATCGCACCTTGGCAACTCATAAAAGTTGTGTTACTGAATTGAAGATCAATTTTTAGTCTTCACATGCATGAACCCTATTTTCTCTTTATCCCACACCGCTTGTAAGAAAAAACGTTCAAGGTAAAAAAAGCAAAAATTGAAAAATTGTTGTCATTATTGTAGCATAGAAAAGCATTCACTTTGAGTCAGACAAAAACATGATTGAGTGGAGGGTTTATCCTTTTCTATTCCGGGTTGCTGTACCGCCGGATCAGATGCTGGTAGTGATGGTGTTGAACCAGATTCGGGTTTCGTCAACAAGAATGGTGAAACCACGTGCTTCATATGGTGCGCAATGTAGGCAATGGGGAACGCTGGTATGCGATTTGCTTAATGGCTTTGCACTCGCAATCCAGCGAAGGAACAAAATCCCATTTGCACAGGGACGAACGGAATCCCTTGACTGAATGGGTCTACTGCAGCAATAAAACAACCTTACCTTATTTGCAAAACTATTAAACTATAACAAATGTATGAGTATCAAGGTGAAGCTCTTTTTGTCTTTACTTGTTTCTCTTCACATCAATGGAAAAATATAGTTGCGTGAAAGTAAAGATCAAGAAGAAAAGGTTTTCACTTTAATGAAATATGACATGAGTTAAGAGTAAATAGCGGAATAGGGTATTGGTAAAAAATTTTTTACTCAAATTGGGTTGACCTGTAGAAAAATCTGAGAAACATTGTCCTAAATACTCAAACAAGAAGTAGGCGTACAAAATTATAAGACATGATATTTAAACTTTTGACAATACCAAAATTGTCGTGGTATTTTTTCTTGGTGATCCTATCTAATACTTTTTCAAAAAGCTTGGCAATCTTGGCAAACAGTTCTAAATTTTAACAATATCTTTAATAAAAACTAAAGCACTAAAATAAAGTTTTAACCGGGTAGCAATATTTTGGCATCTCCAAAAGCAGGTCGGGATAATTGCTTGAATATTGACCAATGTACAGTAGAAACACCTCGCACACTTTCCTCTGAGTCAGGAGAAGAAATACAGAAATAAAAATTTAAGCTTTTTATAAAGAACTGTTCCTGTTCATTTGGTTTCATTCAATTCAAGCTTAAATAAATAATTAACGCATAACTTCAAGCGTCAAAACCAATAGCAATTTTATTGCTAAATTGTACATACTGTATTATGTAGCAAAATATGAAATCAATAATTTCTTTCGACCCCACAACGGGTGTCCATGCTGAAAGCATTTATAAAATCTAATACAATCCCGCGATAAAAATTTATTTTATTATAAATTTCAGAAAGTTATGAAAATTAAAACAAAACATAGATATAACTTTACTAATATCAATGTTAGCAATTTGCTTAAAGTTGTTTGGAAACAATCGAGTTTAAGAATGTTTCTGCAAAAACAAAGATGTTAATATGTAATATTTGATTATATTAATAATATCAAAGTTTTCAGAAAAATTCAAACCTTAACTGAAGCCTCAAGCCATAACAAGTTTTTGTCTTTTTGCTCTACATCTCCCTACCATTTGGCAACTTTATGAAGCGCTCATATATCATTGGCACAACGTCTCTCCGCGCAAAAACCAGCCACTAAACGTTACGTTTTCCTGGCAACTAGCAAACTAAGTGTTCGATGGCTCCACCTTGCGGAAAGTGAGGAATAAGATAAATCCCTGGCCAGCTAAATACTGGAATTCAGCTTGATGTGGCAGCTTTTGAATGTGCTTTTAAATTCATTCTTAACATCGCTTTGCTTTATCATGTTGCCTGAAACTCCACAGTGGTTTACTTACTACTATAACCAGCTAACTGAACATCGCAGCAATGCAGCAACCATTGTTGTCTATTCGAAGATCGAAATTCAGTCTTCTAATTTACCTTAAATCGTGTTTAAAACATCAACAATTCTTAAAATAAAGTTCGAATGACTATTTGCACAATCCGTTCAAAAACTTAAAAAAATCGCGATTATTATTGTTAATATCACTTTGGATTATAATAGCATTTTTCAAAAAGATGATTTTTATGACTTTTCATTTAAATTGGAAATTTATTATTTATTTATAAATATGAATAAAAATTGAAAATGATATGATGAAACTGTAATGCTTTTAAGTTTCCATGTGGATGACCTGATGATTCACATGTACTTAACTAGGGAGTAACTTTATTCACTAAAAACGCCTGCTTTAAAGGAAATGGGATTGCACTGTAAAATGTTAAAACTTTGTTTACAAAATTTTTAACAAAATAAAATATTCAACAAGTTTATGTATTTTATCAAAGCGATAAATTTGTATTTACAAAGCGAAAGAGCACCAATTATTGGTAATCAATATTTTTAACGCTTTAAAATTTTACGATTTTGTTAACCAATTATTCTCTTAATTAAAAAGATTTTTTGTGGCACAAAATTTTAAAATTGCCTGAAATGTCGTTATAGATGTGGCCATCTAAAAAGACAAAACTCTTTGATAAAATTCTCTTATTGAAAGCTGATTAGTGCATTTTAAAAACTGTGCCTCAATATTTATAAAAATTAACCAGTTTTATGTATATATTTATTGTTTATGATTATAACGAAGGTTCTTTTAATCTATTACCATTTTTTAATTATTTATTCATTTATGCAACTTATTGTGCTAATTTAAATTTTTTGTTTGTAAGTTATCTTACCTAAACATAATTAACAAAAATGGTTTATAACAACCTTTAAGTGATATTAATAAAATTATTATTGTTTACAAGTAGTAAGTACAGTTTCACCGATAGAAGTAAAAAGTTGTTCAAGTTTTTAAAAAGCGTTTAGAATGCGAATGCCTTTTTTGATATGTGATGCGTCAGCCTTCGTTGTCCGCCATTATATTTGCGCTTCCAGGCCTGTAAGTTATAGACGGCCATGCTACGTACGATGATTATTTTTATATTTTTTTACGTTAAACGATTTTGAATTGAGTCTTTATTTCAAGAAATCCAGAAGCTGTGTTTCTGGTCAGACTAACAATTAAACTAGAGCTTTTTTTTACAATTTAGGGGGAGAGTATACTTTTTTCAACTATACCACAATTGTAAACAGCAGCACTAATATAGTGTGATCAAAAAGTCCCTGTGCACCTGTAATCTCAATGCATAAACAACATTCTGTCCCTTAGAAATCGATAACTACATGTTTAAAATAATAACTTTATTGTTTAAAACAACAATCAGTTGGTAGTTAATAAAGAATTTATTCGAGACTCACAATAACTGCTGAAAATGTCCACCAAGTTCACCAATGCAAAGGTCAATTCGACACTTTAATTTCTCAAATACTCGATAGATTTCCTCTTGTTTAATGGATGCAATTCGGTGTCGGATATTGTGAGTCATTGTGAGTCTCGAATAAATTCTTTATTAATTACCAACTGATTGTTGTTTTAAGCAATAAACTGGTTATTTTAAACTTGTAGTTATCGATTTCTAAAAGACAGAATGTTGTTTATGCATTGGGATTACAGGTGCACAGTGACTTTCTGATTACATTATACCTTCATATTAAAATAAAACAAAAAAAAATCATAAACGTTTTCGGCTTACATTAGCCTTTTTCAGATAAATAAAATGTTAAGAAATGTTGTCTTCTAATTTAAAGATGGAGGTCTATAACCTGATTATGTTTTTGCTTATCAAATTGGTCACACAAGTTTTTCATCAAAAGGAATTGCTAAATAATTGATAAAAAATTCAAACGCAAAATAACAACCGCGAAGCGATACACCACACAAAATCCAAATAACAGCAATAACAATCTTAAATATATTTAACAAAAACGATAATCCATCTGCAATTTATTCTTGATTAACTCCAGGATTATATTTTTTTTATTAATAAAGTTTTGTGAATTTCGATTTTAAAATTAAAATTTTTTTTTTTAATTTAAAGAATTATATTTTTTAATTTTACATTTTTTAATTTTTTTTTGCAAACTATAGTATACAGAGCTATGTTTTTAAAAATTAAGAAAATTAATCTATATATTTAATACAATTTTTTCTATTTTTGTATAGACAAAGGTGTCATTTTGAAAAGCTTGGATAGTTTTCAAATTTTTTCGAATTCAAAATTGCTGAAAATTGGTTATAAGCAAACTTAAATTGAAAACAAGAGTTTAAAATTTATTGTTAAGATGAGTTATATCCAGGTAATATAAAAAGCTAAGCTATTTACAACGAAAAGCACCTGACGCGAGTTTTGCTTTCGTTTTAAGTGGCTTAGTTTCTTCTATTTCTAAAATACCTCATATCAACGACTAATATACTGTATATTTTTTCTTCGCTCGTCAAGGTTTAGGAGAGCAAGCGCAATGCTTAGCGTTGGTTGGGTAAGTCCTGGTCATAAAGTGCAGCCTTGGTCTTACAACATAGCGAATGTTATGTATTCCTTGTAGAGCAAAGTTGCGAAAAACTTCCAGGTTACTTTAGAGTCGAGTTGCTATCATGCTGTTTGGTCTAGTGGCGCTGTCTTCTGCGCGCAAGGCCAACACTGCTCTATCAAAAGCGATACTTGAGGCTGGTTCTCTTCGTTTTAAGTGGCATGTTTGTTATAGCTTATAATTCAAATTTCAATATAGCAGCTACTTTGTAGACACATACTTATACAATTACTTAGTACGACCATCTTACAACTAATAATTATACGTGAACATTTGTTCATTTTATACTGTCACTAATCATTTAAATACTCCATTAATATTTGCCGTTAATTGAAAGAATTTAAAAATTGCAGCTTCAAGCCAGTGATGTGGTCGAGACCATAAACATTAAGACCGAAACCCGATAATTTTTCCCAGACCAAGACCGAGATCGAGACCGAAACCAGAAACAATTGAGATCCACAGTGAGACTGAAAAATTTTACAAAAATATAGTCCATTTCTAATAATTCCAAAAACAATAAATTTTGTTTTTTAAATAATTTAAGATTACATTTTGAACAAATAAGCACCTCTAACATGTTAAAAAGAGCTTAACTCTGTGTGGTTGCACCATTAAACCAATCGCTTTTAAAAAAACTAAACTAGAGAAGAAGAAAGCTGAAATACACCGGGTATGCTGCTTAACAATGTTGAAAAAAGCATTCAAAAATTTTTTTAATGAATATTCATTAAAAATTTTTTTTAAAACTCAAAAATGCTGAAGACACGCTCACCACGGAAATGGTTGAAACTTCATCCAAGTATTTGATTAGCTTGTTGTAAAAAATTTAGTTTCAGTTTTTTACAAAATTTTGAAAATTTTTTGCTTTTACAACTTTTGGAAAAAATGTTATTTCCAATTACACTCGAGCGGCGTCGAACCTTTTTAAGCCGAATGCCATTTCGGCTGGTTAAAACATTCACGGGACAAGCAGATAAAAAAAACCAAACTGAATTTCATAAATGAAAGTCTTTTTTTTGGTATTCACTTCCATAAAACCCTTTCATTCAATTTTTCCTTCAAAAATTATTTTGAAAACACGATTACCTTATTATGTCTAAAAATACCACGCCGACTCCTCAAATTACCTTTAAGTTAGTCTTTATGCTGGACCAGTATACAATTGTTGAGCTTCGTATATTGGAAAAACCGGCAGAAATTTGATCACCAGACTAAACAACCGCAACATTGATTCGCCGCTCCGACAAAAAACTAATGTAGCAAAAATCAAGGTGGCTTTTCCAGTCAATTTAGATTATAATTTTTTCTTTAATTTACCTTCTATTTTTTCAAAAATTGAAAATGTTGATTTTTATTTATAGCACTGGTACGTTTTACAATAATAAGCGTAGATTTACGTTTCTTACCAACATTAAAGGTTGGCAATAAAAATATCTCGAGCATCAATCACCAGCCTTTATATTGAAAATGTATTAAAAATCTTCAAATAGTTTCATGTTTTCTTCATTTGCTTTCGGTATCTTCAGATAAACCATGAATGAATAAGACCGAATCTAAAAGGTTTTAAAACAATTTTTATGTTTGAATCAAAGATCAGCACAATACGATGACAAGACTTATGAAAACTGCATTATCATACCGTGCATTGGAAAAGATTCACACTGCTTTGCTAAGCAAATTTGGGCTTTGATCAGTTGATTTTTATTATTTAACCTAAAAATGCTACCACTTTTTAAAACTTTTAAAGTACAAAATTATTTTTTGTTAAAATCCAGAACTTCTAAGGCTCTGTGTTCAAACGTCATCTATAAATTCACAGGTTCGTGCGACACGAACATGACATACATTGGTACTTTTCCCTTTTCTTGATACCAGGTATATTATTAAAATCTTTATTCATGCTCTTCTGGTAAAATTTGAGTTAAATTGCTGTTAATTCTTTATTTAAATGTAAAAACAATAATAAAAACTCAACGTTTCGATGTACGAGGGTCAGTCAAAAAGTAATGAGCCCTGTTAACTTTAATCGCTTTAACCTTCATATTTTTTCTAGAAATTTTAAGGGTGTTTAGTAAATTTACTGCTTTAAAGATAAATTGTAAAAAAAAATTGTTTCAACGTGTCCACTTTTGGTATTGTGTTTTGGAAATGACGTCATCACTGGATGTCCGTCAGAAGCAGAGAGCTGTGATTGAATTTCTTGTTTCGGAAGGGGAGCCACCAAAACAAATTTTCGAAAGATTGGTAAATGTTTATGGAGATGCTTCATTAGCCTACAGCACTGTGAAAAAGTGGGTATCCAGGATTAAACACGAAGAAGATGATCCAAGTTTGAGTAGCCTCCAGGACAGACCAAGAAGTGGAAGACCATCTTCTGCAGTCAATCCTGGAAACAATGATAAGGTTGAGAAATTGATTAGAGATGATCGCAGAATCACTATTGATGACATTGCTGAACGTGTTGGAGTTAGCCATGGAAGTGCTGTGAATATTGTTAATGAGCTAGGCTTTGCAAAGGTTTGCGCCAGATGGGTTCCGAGGCAACTTTTGGATTTTCACAAGCAAGCCCGTTTTGAAGCTTGTTCGGAGCTTATTGAGTGTCACAGAAGTGACAAAACTTTTCTCAGCCGTATAGTGACAGGAGATGAAACCTGGGTTTATCACTATGAACCTCAGTCGAAAAGATCATCCATGGAATGGCGTCACCCCACGTCCCCAAGAGCCAAGAAATTCAAAAGTCAACGTTCAGCTGGAAAAATTATGGCGATTGTGTTTTGGGACATTAAAGGAGTGATATTGGTAGATTTTATGCCTAAAGGTACTACCATCAACTCAGATGCTTACATTGACACTTTACGCAAACTGAAAGCGAAACTGAGAAGAGTACGACCTCACCTGGACATGTCTAAGGTCTTGCTGCAACACGATAACGCAAGCCCCATACCAGTCTCAAAACTCGTGAAGTGATTGCTTTTTTTGGATGGACGACGGTAACCCATCCCCCATACTCACCCGACCTGGCACCATCTGACTATCATCTTTTTGGACCATTGAAAGAAGGAGTTAGGGGACAGCACTTCACTAGTGATCAAGAAGTCAAGCACGCTGTAAGAAACTGGTTAAAAATGCAGCCTGCTGACTTTTACAAGGCTGGCATAGTGTCCCTTGTTCATCGATGGACAGTTGGAATTGAAAAGTGCGGAGATTACATTGAAAAGTAGAACTGAGATCTCCTATCCCTGGGCTTTCTTTTGATGTATGACTTTTGATTTTATTGCAACAAATATGGCCAGGAGAGACTTGGGCTCATTATTTTTTGATTGACCCTCGTACTATGATTCAGTAAATCTTCATCAGGAGATTAAAGGGGAAGTCCAGTCAAAATACAAGTTGAGTTTAAAATATTCTTTAAGTAGTTAATAATTGACCCTGAAAAGATTTTTACTCAAAGGTCTCTGTTATGCTAGTTATCCCAAAAAGAAAAAATCGCCATTGGTGACGCACGCGAGTGATGACGTCAATGAATTGCAAAACAACTGAGACAACCATTGCTGTTAGTGACAACTACAGCTGCGGCTGCTACTAACTACCGAAAGCACTGTTCTAAAGTTGGTAAAAAGAAAAAATAGAAAGCACTGTGAGAAAAGAATTTTTATATGAATCTGCAAAAGAATTTAATAAAATAGACCAAGGACAACAGTTTGATATGACGTCGAATAATTTCCCAAAAGCAATTTTAAAATATTTTCACTGTTCCTGCAACCATTGTTTTATTATACCACCAATAATTCAAAACAAATGCTGCAAAGAAGTTGAAATAATCCAAAAAAAATTAATAAATGTAAACTGCATTACCAGCACACAGAGTTTCAACAAGCTATGTCTGGACACCGAGGTGCTAATGTTCAGTCTTATACCTGTTTGTGCAGTAATTGCCATAAGAAAACGGTTTCCGAAAGAAGATGAAAGGTACAAAGGTTTTCATCAAGCCGTTTTTATGAAACCGTATCAGGTTTTCATGAATTTTCAAGAACATGAAAGATACAAAGGTTTTCATGACGTCATAAAAATGAGGACCAATCACAATAGCTCATTTTGAATTTATTTTTTTGAAATATTGGGCCAAAGGGGATTCGGATTTACATCAAACCAAAACCAATGGGTTTAAAAGATTCTACTTTATTTATAGAAAAATTTTAGATTTTCAGTGGACCCTACCTTTAAATGAAATATAAAATAAAGAATTAACAGCAATTTAACTCAGATTTTACCAGAAGAGCATGAATAAAGATTTTAATACATTGGTATGTCATCCAGACATTTGATCACAAGAGTTCGGAAGCATTTGCTTTCAAAAGTATCAAGAGAGTTGTAAAAAACAATCATATTTTATCATGTAACTCCTGTTCAAGCGTTAAATTTGGTTTAAATAATTTTTCGATATTGCGCAACTGCAAATCAGAATTTTACGGTAGAATATATTAAGCTCTATTAATAAGAAAACCCAGTCCTAATTTAAATCGCCAATTATATGCCAATGGAACATCATTCGTACTAAACATTTTTTAAAATTCTGCTCGTTTTTTTTATTTTTTTTTTCATTTAGGTTTTAAGTAATTTAATTTACCGCCAATGTGTTTACAGTCTTTAAAATCTGATTGTTTCTTTCTGCTTCATTTAACTACCGCTAATGTGTTTACAGTTTTGAAAAATCTGTCTTTGTCGTGCCTAAAATTACTTTGTCAGCGTTTACATAATTGATTTTCTACTGTATTTAAATCGAAGTAAAGTCAAAAAAGACTATATTCAATACGAAACCTGATGAGGGCTGAAGTTAGCCGAAAACGTCTGCTTAACTCTTTGTTTTTTGTTTTCTCTTTAATAATGTAAAGAAACAAATTAATTAAAAAAGATCTTGAATCCAATATGGCTGCTTTCAATAGCAATTTTATGGTACAAAAAAATAACCTCTCTACCCAAACTATATTTTTATTGCATTGTTCACCATCAAAGCCTTTGTGCAAAATCTGTGAAGTTTGATGATGTGGTAGCGGTGGTTACAGACTGTATTAACTTTATTAAAAAAAGAGACCTAAACAACCGCATATTTAAACAAGTTCTCAAAAACTTTGACGCTGATTGTGATGATCTTCTTTATTTCTGTGTTGTTCGTTGGACGAGTTGTGGGAATATGTTTGGGCACTTACATTATCTTCTGTCAGAAATTATTGAGTTTAGAAATTTGATGAAATACCCTTTGACTGAGCTAGAGGATGAAAATTGGTTGTGCGACTTAGGATTTATGGTAGATATCACAAAGCATATAAACGACTTGAACGTGCAACTTCAAGGACCAGATCAACTACTAAACTCGATGTTTTCCCAGATCAAATCTTTCACGTCAATGCTAAGCCTCTGGGAAAATCAGCTGAAAGATAACGATTGCACGCATTTTCTTACTTCGAAAAAATACAATCCAACATCTTGTGCTGAATATGCTTTAGAATGTTCCAGTCTCTTGGAAAGCTTTAATGCTAGATTTCAGGATATGAAAAGCAAGCAGCTGGAGCTTGATATCTTTTTTATCCCCTTGAATGTTACACCTGCTTCTGCACCCTCTGAGCTCCAACTCGAACTACAAAGTGATGACCCGCTGAAAGTGATGTATGTGAACAAGCCATTGCTGGAATTTTATCGTGTTTATATATCAAAGGAAGAGTTTCCTAACTTGAGAGCTAGCGCTCGCAAATGGTCATCTGTTTTTGGAAGCACATCTCAATGCAAAAATTTTTTTCTAAAATGAACATCACAAAATTCGTTATAGGTCAAGGATAACTGACGAAAATCTTAGTATGCAGTTGAGAGTTGGCACATTGTCAGTTCGTCCTAATATTAAGCGCTTAGTAAAGCAAAAAAGTTTCCAAATTTCTCACTGAGCAAAAAATTTTATTAAATGTTTCTTTGTTATTTTTTTTATTTCATGCTTCAATATTGCGTTAAATAAATTCAGCTGTATAGTTCCCATGATTTTTTATTACTTTCGTTTGTTGTTCGTTTCTGTTGATGAACAATTTAGTTCGTTTTTAACAGGTTTCATAGTATGACTAAAAAGTTGTGCGGTCCGCTTACTCAGCGGTAACTGACAAAGTGGCCCAGGATAGCAAATAGGTTCGTCACCCTTGATCTAGCAACTAAAATTAAGTCAGTGTCTGTAGAAAATCTTTTAGTTATGTCAAAATTTGTTTCAATGATGAAATAAAATTCATTTTTACAATTTCTTTTAAATAAACAAACTTTGGTTTAAAATTAATATTAAAATAAAATTTCAAATTTCAAATTATATTTAAGTTTTATAAACAGTTTTACATTGACGTTGATTTTATAACTGCAAAAAGTCATTGTGCGACATCTTCTGAGGGTGTCAATACATTTCTCTGTTTTTCTTAGTAACTTTTGCAATACAACGATATGTTTATAGCTAGGCAAAAAAGAAATACGCTTTCGTTGGGACACCTTAAAAACTTTTTACGAATCTTTTTATGTTATTCAAAAATATTATTAAACTATTATGGGTTTTAACCAATTTTTGTTATTTTTCACTACAAGCCATGAAAACACTTAAGAGCACATTTACCCCCATCTAAATCGTTTAATTGGTTTATGCGACCCACGTGCGGCTTCGTGTCATAAAATGTTACGCTTCCAAAGCTTCAAACTTAATTACTTAAAGTTTATTCTACGATAACGAAAAATGCTTCTTTGCTTAAAAACATACACAAACTATTGATACTTTTATTTAAACTCAAATGTAAATCCATGTTATGCTGCATCAATCATTTAACTCCTGCATTATTTTCTGTAATTAATAAAAAGTATTTAAAATATGTAGTTTCATAATTCATTCGTCCACAACCAACAACTTATTTAACTTCGTTTCGTTTAACCGGAATTATAATTAACAAAAAAATGAAAACAGCATATTTTTATAACAAAAAAACGAAAATATGACTAATAACAAATTCAATAGCGCCATTATGTTGTAAGATGTGACTATTAATCTTTCATGGATCTGCATAAACATGATAAATAATGGTAAAACAATTTCAAGTATAACCGATATAACTGCAAACCAAAATGTTTTTTTCAAAATTAATTTAATTTTCTTTTTTGAATTGTTTTGTTTGCTGCTTTGTCCTCGTGTTTTCGAAAAGGAATTTGCTGCCACAGTTTTCGGTGTATTTTCTTTAATACAATTCCGGGTTCTATTTATCACACTGTTTGTTTCTGTATTAGTACTCTTAATTTCTGTTTTGGAGGTTTTATGTTTTCTATTTTTTGGTGTGTTTTTTTGTTTGTTTGTTGTAACTTTTGCTTGCTTATTTACTGAACGAGATTTTATCAATGCATGAGCAAACAAACCAAACAATATTCCATGAACCAGAATGAAAACCGAACCGACAAACACCCAATAAATTTTATTCAGGTCTTTTCGAGGCAAGTATATACATCCAACTAAATTTATCCGAGAGCCGTCCAAAAAAACTGAAAAAATACTAAATGCGATTCCAGAAATAAGAATTATTACAATAACTGCAAAGCTGAAATATCGAACTAATTTCGAATATGACAAGGCTAACATGCGGTTTGAGTAAATAGTATATTGACGAAGCCACAAGAAAAGCCAAACAAAAAGATGAATGAAAGTGTACAAAAATGATTTTAAATGGGAAAGTGCTCTACACATTCTTTCCTTTTCATCATATAATTTCAAATCAATCATAGATACTAGACTGAAGACGTATCGTAAAAAACAAAAGACTGCACACAACAACACAGAAGTGTAAATCCATCCTGAACTGAGTTTTTCATAATTGTTCCGTTGAGCACGTTTCCATTTATTGTTTTTAATTCCGTTATGTATGAGGGACAATATAATCCAGATAACTGAGATGATAAGTAGAATATTTACAAAGATTGGAATTATCCAATTAGTCTTTTTTGTATAATTTATATCCATCAAACCTTTGGTTGAATGATTCATTGTTGAAGAATAAAAAACAAGTATTTTTTGTTAAGTCTATATACTAAAACATTTTTCCAATATTACAGTAACAGAAAAAGAAAAGAATTAAATAATGTAAATATTATGTTGTACCAATATTAAACATGCTGCTCTACTACTAAAAGCATTTTTTATACTTTAATTTGCATTGCAATATCAAAAAAACGTTACTAAACTAAGATTATTTTTATTCGCTGAAACAAACGTTAACTATAAAATATGAGCTTTCGAATAGAATTACGTACATCGTGTCGTTTCGTTTTGTTTAATTGGACGTCGAAGGCAATTTTGGTGTTAAAAACGGTGATTAAAAATAATTAGAATGTTAAAGAAGAAATATGAGTTATTAACATGATGTTTTACCTAAAAAAGACGTACCTATGGTTTGAAAGCAATAATTCGTACTTCTGGCATATATATGATCAAACCTCCAATGGTCCGTTCCAAGTTACAAAATATTTCTTTCTGAGAAATGCAATTACTGGAATCACAATAGTTTTTTATTGTTGAATAATATTTTTTAAATTTTGGCATACTGATTAGATATAAAACTGTTGTCTCTATTGAAAACAACGAGTCTCTCTTAAAACCATTTAAAAAAGATTCGGCCATCTTTTTTTACCAAACTTTATTTTGTTTTATATCTGCTTTTTGAATTTTTTTTAAAACAAGATCAACTTATATTCTTGCCTGTCGTCTAATTATCTTGGTCTATTTCTCTAAAAAGAAATCGTTTTTAATATAAATTATGTTTTTTCAACGAAACAAAAACCGGCGCAACATATTAACTGAATTTTTTTTTAAAGTTAGTTTAAAAAATTTTTTATTGTCATCATGCGTTCGTACTTAACTAAACAAAATGTAATTTTAATTTTTTTTAAAAAAGAACTGTCCTCAAAAGTTTTTTAACTATAAAATTGATTTTTTCAACGCCATTTTATATATTTAAACTTGCTTTTTACAGCTCTTGATATTTTTAAAACATTTATTATTGTGCTTGAAAATAACATTAAAATGGTCTTTGTTAATTGAAACTTTTGATTGGTTCAACTTCCGCTGTTTATTTTTCTAAAACGTCAAAAACTATTTTTTTCAGTTTTATTTCGACATTAGATTTAAGCCTAATAGCTATCAACGAGACATTCAATCAAAATTATGTCAACCTCTTCCATTAACTAAATCTATTCTTATTATCGCCTTGTTTCTGTACCCGCCTTGGGCCATACAGTGCCAAGCGCTACAGCTGAAGATTAAGCCGCCACACGCACATCCCTTACCAGCTCTTTTATTTTATTAGGCCAAATCCCAAGCAGAAAAAGCTAAGATTTCGACAATATTTTGACCGTTTGCTTTTCAATAGTACTTTATGTTTGTTTTAAAATCTTGATGAAAAAGTTTTTTGATAGAACTCTGATCGTCGTCGTCGTTTGAAGGGTATCCACTTCAGGTCAGAATTCTGATGACATGACCGAACTGCAAAGGCTATCAAAGCTTTTGATGCAAAAAATTTTGCAATTTTTCTGTAGGAAAATTCATTGGCGTACGCAGAAATTTGTCGTGAGGTGGGTATTTTTAGCCGAAACACGCAATACTATAAGGGTTGCTAATCATGGACCGAAAACTACTTTCAAAATTACGTTCAACAGTAAGGTAAGTCTATCTACTTTTTAAAACACCTTGCAGTTGCATGAATTTTTTTCCTAATCATAAAACCAACTATTAAATATCCAAAAAGATTTCTTGTGTTCAACTCACTGATAAATTGAATTAATGTAGTTTAATACGAACTCAATCTTAATAATAGTTACAGTCACAAAGCAGTAATACAAAAGTATGGAGACAACACACTTTATATGGCTGCAAATTGAATTCTATTTAAAAAGGATATTTCTTATAACTGCACTTGGGTGAAACAGATTGTTAAGTTTCTAATAAATTGTATTCTAATTGCATTTATTCTAAAAAATTTTAATTTTTTCAAAAAACCAACTGTTTTCAAAAGTTTTTTTAAGTATAAAATTAAATACTTCAACACTATTTTATCTATTTAAAGTTTCGTTTTTACAGCTGTTAATTTTTTTAAAACATTTGTTATTGAGCTTAAAAATGTTCAAAAATAACATTGAAATAATCTTTGTAGATTTAAAAGTTCGATTGGTTCAGCTTCCGCTTTTATTTTTCCTAAGAAGTCAAAAAACTGTTTGGTTTGAAATTTTTCTCAGTTTTATTCCGACATTTCCTCTTTGAAAGAATTCTGCTGACATGGCTGAACTGTAAAGGCTATCGAAGTTTTTGATGCAAAAAATTATGTAATTTTTCAATAGCAAAATTCAATGGCGTACGCAGAAATTCGTTGTGAGGGGAGTTGCATGCCAAAAAATATGATTATTATAAATGGTGCTAATCATAGACCGAAAAACACATTCAAAATTACGTTTAACGATAAAGTAGGCCTATTATGCTTTTTAGACTATTTTGCAGTAGCATGAATTTTTTTCCTAATCGTAAACGACAGTATTAAGTATCCATAAATATTTTCTTCACTTCAACTTACTGATGAATTAATTAATTTAGTTCAAAACGAACTCAAGTTTAATAATAGTTACTGTTACAAAGCAATATTTCAAAAGTATGGAGACTACCCACTTTTTATAGCTGCATAGTCAATTCTACTTAAATGATAAAAACCTGATGATCGCTTTTTGGTAAAATAGACTGTTGATTTTTAATAAATTATTTATTAATTGCATGAAGTTTGATTCAAAATATTCAGATCTAGCTGCCTTATTGAGCACTCTGTATTGCAATTGAAATCAACTATATCTAGCTCAGTGTTTCTTGAAATAAGCCATCGAGAGTCCGTCATGATTCCACAAGAGGTCCACGGCACCGTATAAGGAGAAAAATTGTTGAGGCAGTAATATAAATAAAATAAAATTTAATTTAAAATTTTTTTCTGATGACCGAAATTCACACGTTCTTTATCAAAAATCGCACCTTGGCAACTCATAAAAGTTGTGTTACTGAATTGAAGATCAATTTTTAGTCTTCACATGCATGAACCCTATTTTCTCTTTATCCCACACCGCTTGTAAGAAAAAACGTTCAAGGTAAAAAAAGCAAAAATTGAAAAATTGTTGTCATTATTGTAGCATAGAAAAGCATTCACTTCGAGTCAGACAAAAACATGATTGAGTGGAGGGTTTATCCTTTTCTATCCCAGGTTGCTGTACCGCCGGATCAGATGCTGGTAGCGATGGTGTTGAACCAGATTCGGGTTTCGTCAACAAGAATGGTGAAACCACGTGCTTCATATGGTGCGCAATGTAGGCAATGGGGAACGCTGTTAAGATGTAGTATGCGATTTGCTTAATGGCTTTGCACTCGCAATCCAGCGAAGGAACAAAATCCCATTTGCACAGAGACAAACGAAATCCCTTGACTGAATGGGTCTACTGCAGCAATAAAACAACCTTAACTTATTTGCAAAACTATTAAACTATAACAAATGCATGAGTATCAATGTGAAGCTCTTTTTGTCTTTACTTGTTTCTCTTCACATCAATGGAAAAATATAGTTGCGTGAAAGTAAAGATCAAGAAGAAAAGGTTTTCACTTTAATGAAATATGACATGAGTTAAGAGTAAATAGCGGAATAGGGTATTGGTAGAAAATTTTTTACTCAAATTGGGTTGACCTGTAGAAAAATCTGAGAAACATTGTCCTAAATACTCAAACAAGAAGTAGGCGTACAAAATTATAAGACATGATATTTAAACTTTTGACAATACCAAAATTGTCGTGGTATTTTTTCTTGGTGATCCTATCTAATACTTTTTCAAAAAGCTTGGCAATCTTGGCAAACAGTTCTAAATTTTAACAATATCTTTAATAAAAACTAAAGCACTAAAATAAAGTTTTAACCGGGTAGCAATATTTTGGCATCTCCAAAAGCAAGTCGGGATAATTGCTTGAATATTGACCAATGTACAATAGAAACACCTCCCACACTTTCCTCTGAGTCAGGAGAAGAAATACAGAAATAAAAATTTAAGCTTTTTATAAAGAACTGTTCCTGTTCATTTGGTTTCATTCAATTCAAGCTTAAATAAATAATTAACGCATAACTTCAAGCGTCAAAACCAATAGCAATTTTATTGCTAAATTGTACATACTGTATTATGTAGCAAAATATGAAATCAATAATTTCTTTCGACCCCACAACGGGTGTCCATGCTGAAAGCATTTATAAAATCTAATACAATCCCGCGATAAAAATTTATTTTATTATAAATTTCAGAAAGTTATGAAAATTAAAACAAAACATAGATATAACTTTACTAATATCAATGTTAGCAATTTGCTTAAAGTTGTTTGGAAACAATCGAGTTTAAGAATGTTTTTGCAAAAACAAAGATGTTAATATGTAATATTTGATTATATTAATAATATCAAAGTTTTCAGAAAAATTCAAACCTTAACTGAAGCCTCAAGCCATAACAAGTTTTTGTCGTTTTGCTCTACATCTCCCTACCATTTGGCAACTTTATGAAGCGCTCATATATCATTGGCACAACGTCTCTCCGCGCAAAAACCAGCCACTAAACGTTACGTTTTCCTGGCAACTAGCAAACTAAGTGTTCGATGGCTCCACCTTGCGGAAAGTGAGGAATAAGATAAACCCCTGGCCAGCTAAATACTGGAATTCAGCTTGATGTGGCAGCTTTTGAATGTGCTTTTAAATTCATTCTTAACATCGCTTTGCTTTATCATGTTGCCTGAAACTCCACAGTGGTTTACTTACTACTATAACCAGCTAACTGAACATCGCAGCAATGCAGCAACCATTGTTGTCTATTCGAAGATCGAAATTCAGTCTTCTAATTTACCTTAAATCGTGTTTAAAACATCAACAATTCTTAAAATAAAGTTCGGATGACTATTTGCACAATCCGTTCAGAAACTTAAAAAAATCGCGATTATTATTGTTAATATCATTATGGATTATAATAGCATTGTTCAAAAAGATGATTTTTATGACTTTTCATTTAAATTGAAAATTTATTATTTATTTATAAATATGAATAAAAATTGAAAATGATATGATGAAACTGTAACGCTTTTAAGTTTCCATGTGGATGACCTGATGATTCACATGTACTTAACTAGGGAGTAACTTTATTCACTAAAAACGCCTGCCTTAAAGGAAATGGGATTGCACTGTAAAATGTTAAAACTTTGTTTACAAAATTTTTAACAAAATAAAATATTCAACAAGTTTATGTATTTAATCAAAGCGATAAATTTGTATTTACAAAGCGAAAGAGCACCAATTATTGGTAATCAATATTTTTAACGCTTTAAAATTTTACGATTTTGTTAACAATTATTCTCTTATTTAAAAAGATTTTTTGTGGCACAAAAATTTAAAATTGCCTGAAATGTCGCTATAGATATAGACAAAACTCTTTGATAAAATTCTCTTATTGAAAGCTGATTAGTGCATTTTAAAAACTGTGCCTCAATATTTATAAAAATTAACCAGTTTTATGTATATATTTATTGTTTATGATTATAACGAAGGTTCTTTTAATCTATTACCATTTTTTAATTATTTATTCATTTATGCAACTTATTGTGCTAATTTAAATTTTTTGTTTGTAAGTTATCTTACCTAAACATAATTAACAAAAATGGTTTGTAACAACCTTTAAGTGATATTAATAAAATTATTACTGTTTACAAGTAGTAAGTACAGTTTCACCGATAGAAGTAAAAAGTTGTTCAAGTTTTTAAAAAGCGTTTGGAATGCGAATGCCTTTTTTGATATGTGATGCGTCAGCCTTCGTTGTCCGCCATTATATTTGCGCTTCCAGGCCTGTAAGTTATAGACGGCCATGCTACGTACGATGATTATTTTTATATTTTTTTACGTTAAATGATTTTGAATTGAGTCTTTATTTCAAGAAATCCAGAAGCTGTGTTTCTGGTCAGACTAACAATTAAACTAGAGCTTTTTTTTACAATTTAGGGAGAGAGTATACTTTTTCAACTATACCACAATTGTAAACAGCAGCACTAATATAGTGTGATCAAAAAGTCCCTGTGCACCTGTAATCCCAATGCATAAACAACATTCTGTCCCTTAGAAATCGATAACTACATGTTTAAAATAATAACTTTATTGTTTAAAACAACAATCAGTTGGTAGTTAATAAAGAATTTATTCGAGACTCACAATAACTGCTGAAAATGTCCACCAAGTTGACCAATGCAAAAGTCGATTCGACACTTTAATTTCTCAAACACTCGATAGATTTCCTCTTGTTTAATGGCTGCAATTCGGTGTCGGATATTGTGAGTCATTGTGAGTCTCGAATAAATTCTTTATTAATTACCAACTGATTGTTGTTTTAAGCAATAAACTGGTTATTTTAAACTTGTAGTTATCGATTTCTAAAAGACAGAATGTTGTTTATGCATTGGGATTACAGGTGCACAGTGACTTTCTGATTACATTATACCTTCATATTAAAATAAAACAAAAAAAAATCATAAACGTTTTCGGCTTACATTAGCCTTTTTCAGATAAATAAAATGTTAAGAAATGTTGTCTTCTAATTTAAAGATGGAGGTCTATAACCTGATTATGTTTTTGCTTATCAAATTGGTCACACAAGTTTTTCATCAAAAGGAATTGCTAAATAATTGATAAAAAATTCAAACGCAAAATAACAACCGCGAAGCGATACACCACACAAAATCCAAATAACAGCAATAACAATCTTAAATATATTTAACAAAAACGATAATCCATCTGCAAATTATTCTTGATTAAGTCCAGGATTATATTTTTTTTATTAATATAGTTTTGTGAATTTCGATTTCAAAATTAAATTTTTTTTTTTTAATTTAAAGAATTATATTTTTTAATTTTTACATTTTTTAATTTTTTTTTGCAAACTATAGTATACAGAGCTATGTTTTTAAAAATTAAGAAAATTAATCTATATATTTAATACAATTTTTTCTATTTTTATGTAAGACAAAGGTGTCATTTTGAAAAGCTTGGATAGTTTTCAAATTTTTTCGAATTCAAAATTGCTGAAAATTGGTTATAAGCAAACTTAAATTGAAAACAAGAGTTTAAAATTTATTGTTAAGATGAGTTATATCCAGGTAATATAAAAAGCTAAGCTATTTACAACGGAAAGCACCTGACGCAAGTTTTGCTTTCGTTTTAAGTGGCTTAGTTTCTTATACTGTATTTCTAAAATACCTCATGTCAACGACTAATATACTGTATATTTTTTCTTCGCTCGTCAAGGTTTAGGAGAGCAAGCGCAATGCTTAGCGTTGGTTGGGTAAGTCCTGGTCATAAAGTGCAGCCTTGGTCTTACAACATAGCGAATGTTATGTATTCCTTGTAGAGCAAAGTTGCGAAAAACTTCCAGGTTACTTTAGAGTCGAGTTGCTATCATGCTGTTTGGTCTAGTGGCGCTGTCTTCTGCGCGCAAGGCCAACACAGCTCTATCAAAAGCGATACTTGAGGCTGGTTCTCTTCGTTTTAAGTGGCATGTTTGTTATAGCTTATAATTCAAATTTCAATATAGCAGCTACTTTGTAGACACATACTTATACAATTACTTAGTACGACCATCTTACAAGCAGTGGTGAAAGTAGAAAATTTTTCTTACCGGTACTATGCATGCCAGAAGCTCATAACAGTGGTGGAAGTAAAATAATTTTTTTGTGGTTGCTGATCAAAAGAGGCAAATGGGTCTTAGACATCCACTTATCCAGCCACGAAATCCTAAACGCCTTAATTATACCTAACACTTTAAATTTTAACGAACTATAAAATATTAGATAATCCGAGAATGGCTAAAACCCAAATAACTAATTGTTTCTGGATTAGAATGAATCGCTAATCTGAGACTCGAAACAATGTCCTGTAGTACTGTTGCCTGCAAATTGGAGAGTAAAAGGTTTGCCAGAGAACTATACTGACACGATTTTAAATAGCCTATTTTGGAAGATAAGTACAAAAGATCCCCAAAACCGAAGTTACTTTTGGCTCATTATTGTAAGTTTGCAACCATTAACATAACGATACATTTTCAACCAAGCACATAACCACATAATCCAAATCAAACACTCAATTATTTAAAAACTTTCCATAAAGGTTCATAGTAGTTAGCCTTTTTCAAGTTTTGTTGTCGAGCCATGCCGCTTGTTGCATGAGCTGCTCTTCTTCCCTTTCCAAGCCAAGTTCTTACGTATGGCTCTGGATTCCATTTCTCGCACGGTGGCCCCACAGTACTGACAAAGAGCTGCTTCTCGGCATTGTTCGTAGTGATTGCATTTCTGCTGTCAGTGATGATGTTGTTCATAGCGCTGAACCCGCGCTCACAGTCGGCGTTACTTGGTGAAAGGGTGTCAACGGCCACCATCAACTTATTTAGTTGGTCAGGAATGCTTCTTCCTCCACTTGCCTTAAATTCAATATACGCAAGATGAGTTTGTTGCTTGTTGAGACGAAGGGTGCTACATAAACTTTTCACTTCATCTTCTCCAAAACGAGGATTTTCATGATCAATCTTTTGTGGATCTAACACATCAATTTGACCAACAAGGGTTTTGTAGTTCTCTCTTCGAGTTGCATGAACGCTAGGCTGTGCTCTGCTTGATGCAGTCGTGAAGAGCCTTTCTTTCATGTTGTCAGCTACAGCCCGAATAAATTGAGCCTGATTTATTACTGGGCTTCTTCCTTCTCTCAGTTCTACTTGTTGAAATGACATTGCTTTTTCTGCTTGTTCAGCCATGATGGAATGTTCCCCCGGGGAAGCAATAAGGCTTTCTATACGTTTTGTATACGCATTGAGTAAAGTGTGGGCTTTTGGCAGCGTGGTATTTCGGCTTTGCAGTGTTTCTGATAAATTTGTTAATTCGTTCAAGACATCCGCCATCAGCGCTAGATTTTTAACAAAATTTATTGTGCAAAATTTGGACAGTATGCCTCGAAATCTGGCCTTTTCTATGCTTTGCCTCGTTTCGTCATTTGAAGCTTTATCAAAATGTTGCGCCAAAGCTGGGAAAGAATGCCAGACTGCTGATACTGCCATGAAGGATGAAGCGACCCAGAGAATAGTAAACACCTTGCCGATTCTTTTGAGGGTCGTTTGCAAATCATGGGAACATTGGTCAAGTTCACGCTTGTTCTTTGTTGACTGGCTGTACAACGAATATAAATGTTCAAGAAATGACTGAAAGTCATTTGTACCACCTATAATTTCTAGTGCAATTTTTACAGCAAGCTCAAGTCTGTGATTAAGACAATGCCACAATATTATATCAGGAAATTTGTCTTTAAGCAACTTTCCGACTCCTGACTTTGTCCCCAGCATCACGCTAGCTCCATCACTGCAAAATCCGATGATTACTTCTTGGAGTAACTCGATGTAGTAGCCGTTTTTGAGCAAACAGTCTACAATTTTGTCAGCAATATGAGAAGCGCACAGACTTTCCAATTCTACTAAATCTAGCGGAAAGGTAATAGGCGCCGCTTTGCCATCAATACTAGCTCTTAGAAACACGATTAAAGTTGATTTGTCACCCACGCGAGTTGATTCATCCGCTAAAACATTTATCTTACTTCTGCTCTCTATAATTTTGGTTAAAGTTTTTTTCTTCATATGGGAAGATATATGTTCAATTATGTCAACAGCTACAATTTTACTGTGTAAGACACGTCCCATGTCTATAGAATTGGCTTGCTGAAGGTTAATCAATTTTTCAAAGTCTGTAAAAGGTTTGCTATTTTTTGCCACATAATAAGCTGTCCTGAACACTCGCGCTGTGGATTGAAACGACTTTGCTCACTCTGTGCATTTAAATTAAGGAGTACATCTTTCTTTGCCGTCTCTAGAATATTAATAGCATCTTGGTGCGCTTTTGAGTTTCTGTGCTCACAGATTTTTTTTCGAAGTGATGAAAGTTGAACCGTTCTTGTGCTACCATAAAAAGTGACATTGCCATCTGCCCATTGAGTGGAAATATTAACACCACGAGATGCTCTTACTCCCAAATTATTGACTTCATGATACGGAGTACATCCTACTTTACCATCACTAGCGTACATCCAACTGTTTTTTTGCTTAAATTCCTCATATTGTTGTTCAGTCCATATTAACGGATAAACAGTGGAACATTTTTCCTCAACTTGATCTTGATGCACAGGTAGAGGATCGCTGATTGCACCACTTTGGGTAGGCCTACTAACATTGCTCTCCGTTCTTTGAACTTTAGTTGCTACTGAACTCAAAGTCTCATCACTGGTCTCTTTTCTCTTCCAATAATGATTAATTTTTCTTTGCATTTTACGTATAAAGGTTTATTATTTAGGCTGGAAATATTCCTAAAAATCAAACTTTTAAAATATAATACTCGCTATGTTTTATCATTTATTTGATATTCTTTTAACAGGAATCGATAACTTGAAATCCATAAAAATCTAAAAAAACCTCTGTCAGTAGAAGACTCACTACTAAACTGTTGTCTCCACAACACTGCTTTCTATTTTAATCGAGTCTGAGCTCAATCATTCCCTATTGTGTTAAAAGTTACTGTACTTATTGCTGGGTTCAAGTTACTGTACTTATTGCGATGGGCCGATGAATTGAGAATTTTAAGTAACTTTGTAATTGTGATAAAATAAAAACTATTGTGTTAAAATGTATTGTGTCAACACAGTTTCAAGATAAGAGTACGTAACGCGATAAATTGAACTTGATAACTTTCATTCTTTTACCGGTACGGCGTTCCGGCAGCAAATCTTTTACCGGAACGGCGTACCGGACCGTTCCGGCTTACTTTCACCACTGCTTACAAGTAATAATTATACGTGAACATTTGTTCATTTTATACTGGCATTAATCATTTAAATACTCCATTAATATTTGCGGTTAATTGAAAGAATTTAAAAATTGCAGCTTCAAGCCAGTGATGTGGTCGAAACCATAAACATTAAGACCGAAACCCGATAATTTTTTCCAGACCAAGACCGAGATCGAGACCGAAACCAGAAACAGTTGAGATCCACAGTGAGACTGAAAAATTTTACAAAAATACAGTCCATTTCTAATAATTCCAAAAACAATAAATTTTGTTTTTTAAATAATTTAAGATTACATTTTGAACAAATAAGCACATCTAACGTGTTAAAAAGAGCTTAACTCTGTATGGTTGCACCATTAAACCAATCGCTTTTAAAAAAAACTAAACTAGAGGAGAAGAAAGCTGAAATACACCGGGTATGCTGCTTAACAATGTTGAAAAAAGCATTCAAAAATTTTTTTAATTAATATTCATTAAAAAGTTTTTTTAAAACTCAAAAATGCTGAAGACACGCTCACCACGGAAATGGTTGAAACTTCATCCAAGTATTTGATTAGCTTGTAAAAAATTTAGTTTCAGTTTTTTACAAAATTTTGAAAATTTTTTGCTTTTACAACTTTTGGAAAGAATGTTATTTCCAATTACACTCGAGAGGCGTCGAACCTTTTTGAGCCGAATGCCATTTCGGCTGGTTAAAACATTCACGGGACAAGCAGATAAAAAAACCAAACTGAATTTCATAAATGAAAGTCTTTTTTTTGGTATTCACTTCCATAAAACCCTTTCATTCAATTTTTCCTTCAAAAATTATTTTGAAAACACGATTATCTTATTATGTCTAAAAATACCACGACGACTCCTCAAATTACCTTTAAGTCAGTCTTTATGCTGGACCATTATAAAGACAAACAATCTTATCAGCAGCGGTTTAACGTCATCTATCAGTGGAAATACAATTGTTGAGCTTCGTATATTGGAAAAACCGGCAGAAATTTGATCACCAGACTAAACAACTGCAACATTGATTCGCCGCTCCGACAAAAAACTAATGTAGCAAAAATCAAGGTGGCTTTTCCAGTCAATTTAGATTATAATTTTTTCTTTAATTTACCTTCTATTTTTTTTTAAATTGAAAATGTTGATTTTTATTTATAGCACTGGTACGTTTTACAATAATAAGCGTAGATTTACGTTTCTTACCAACATTAAAGGTTGGCAATAAAAATATCTCGAGCATCAATCACCAGCCTTTCTATTGAAAATGTATTAAAAATCTTCAAATAGTTTCATGTTTTCTTCATTTGCTTTCGGTATCTTCAGATAAACCATGAATGAATAAGACCGAATCTAAAAGGTTTTAAAACAATTTTTATGTTTGCATCAAAGATCAGCACAATACGATGACAAGACTTATGAAAACTGCATTATCATACCGTACATTGGAAAAGATTCACACCGCTTTGCTAAGCGAATTTGGGCTTTGATCAGTTGATTTTTATTATTTAACCTAAAAATGCTACCACTTTTTAAAACTTTTAAAGTACAAAATTATTTTTTGTTAAAATCCAGAACTTCTAAGGCTCTGTGTTCAAACGTCATCTATAAATTCACAGGTTCGTGCGACACGAACATGACATACATTGGTATTTTTCCCTTTTCTTGATACCAGGTATATTATTAAAATCTTTATTCATGCTCTTCTGGTAAAATCTGAGTAAATTGCTGTTAATTCTTTATTAAAAAGTAAAAACAATAATAAAAACTCAACGTTTCGATGTACTATGATTCAGTAAATTTTCATCAGGAGATTAAAGGGGAAGTCCAGTCAAAATACAAGTTGAGTTTAAAATATTCTTTAAGTAGTTAATAATTGACCCTGAAAAGATTTTTACTCAAAGGTCTCTGTTATGCTAGTTATCCCAAAAAGAAAAAATCGCCATTGGTGACGCACGCGAATGATGACGTCAATGAATTGCAAAACAACTGAGACAACCATTGCTGTTAGTGACAACTACAGCTGCGGCTGCTATTAACTACCGAAAGCACTGTTCTAAAGTTGGTAAAAAGAAAAAATAGAAAGCACTGTGAGAAAAGAATTTTTATATGAATCTGCAAAAGAATTTAATAAAATAGACCAAGGACAACAGTTTGATATGACGTCGAATAATTTCCCAAAAGCAATTTTAAAATATTTTCACTGTTCCTGCAACCATTGTTTTATTATACCACCAATAATTCAAAACAAATGCTGCAAAGAAGTTGAAATAATCCAAAAAAATTAATAAATGTAAACTGCATTACTAGCACACAGAGCTTCAACAAGCTATGTCTGGACACCGAGGTGCTAATGTTTAGTCTTATACCTGCTGGTGCAGTAATCGCCATAAGAAAACGGTTTCCGAAAGAAGATGAAAGGTACAAAGGTTTTCATCAAGCCGTTTTTATGAAACCGTATCAGGTTTTCATGAATTTTCAAGAAGATGAAAGATACAAAGGTTTTCATGACGTCAGAAATGAGGACCAATCACAATAGCTCATTTTGAATTTATTTTTTTGAAATATTGGGCCAAAGGGGATTCGGATTTACATCAAACCAAAACCAATGGGTTTAAAAGATTCTACTTTATTTATAGAAAAATTTTAGATTTTCAGTGGACCCTACCTTTAAATGAAATATAAAATAAAGAATTAACAGCAATTTAACTCAGATTTTACCAGAAGAGCATGAATAAAGATTTTAATACATTGGTATGTCATCCAGACATTTGATCACAAGAGTTCGGGAGCATTTGACTTTCAAAAGTATCAAGAGAGTTGTAAAAAACAATCATATTTTATCATGTAACTCCTGTTCAAGCGTTAAATTTGGTTTAAATAATTTTTCGATATTGCGCAACTGCAAATCAGAATTTTACGGTAGAATATATTAAGCTCTATTAATAAGAAAACCCAGTCCTAATTTAAATCGCCAATTATATGCCAATGGAACATCATTCGTACTAAACATTTTTTAAAATTCTGCTCGTTTTTTTTATTTTTTTTTTCATTTAGGTTTTAAGTAATTTAATTTACCGCCAATGTGTTTACAGTCTTTAAAATCTGATTGTTTCTTTCTGCTTCATTTAACTACCGCTAATGTGTTTACAGTTTTGAAAAATCTGTCTTTGTCGTGCATAAAATTACTTTGTCAGCGTTTACATAATTGATTTTCTACTGTATTTAAATCGAAGTAAAGTCGAAAAAGACTATATTCAATACGAAACCTGATGAGGGCTGAAGTTAGCCGAAAACGTTTGCTTAATTCTTTGTTTTTTGTTTTCTCTTTAATAATGTAAAGAAACAATTTAATTAAAAAAGATGTTAAATCCAATATGGCTGCTTTCAATAGCAATTTTATGGTACAAAAAAATAACCTCTCTACCCAAACTATATTTTCATTGCATTGTTCACCAACAAAGCCTTTGTGCAAAATCTGTGAAGTTTGATGATGTGGTAGCGGTGGTTACAGACTGTATTAACTTTATTAAAAAAAGAGACCTAAACAACCGCATATTTAAACAAGTTCTCAAAAACTTTGACGCTGATTGTGATGATCTTCTTTATTTCTGTGTTGTTCGTTGGACGAGTTGTGGGAATATGTTTGGGCGCTTACATTATCTTCTGTCAGAAATTATTAAGTTTAGAAATTTGACGAAATACCCTTTGACTGAGCTGGAGGATGAAAATTGGTTGTGCGACTTAGGATTTATGGTAGATATCACAAAGCATATAAACGACTTGAACGTGCAACTTCAAGGACCAGATCAACTACTAAACTCAATGTTTTCCCAGATCAAATCTTTCACGTCAATGCTAAGCCTCTGGGAAAATCAGCGGAAAGATAACGATTGCACTCATTTTCTTACTTCGAAAAAATACAATCCAACATCTTGTGCTGAATATGCTTTAGAATGTTCCAGTCTCTTGGAAAGCTTTAATGCTAGATTTCAGGATATGAAAAGCAAGCAGCTGGAGCTTGATATCTTTTTTATCCCCTTGAATGTTACACCTGCCTCTGCACCCTCTGAGCTCCAACTCGAACTCATAAAACTAGAAAGTGATGACCCGCTGAAAGTGATGTATGTGAACAAGCCATTGCTGGAATTTTATCGTGTTTATATATCAAAGGAAGAGTTTCCTAACTTGAGAGCTAGCGCTCGCAAATGGTCATCTGTTTTTGGAAGCACATCTCAATGCAAAAATTTTTTTCTAAAATGAACATCACAAAATTCGTTATACTGTAGGTCAAGGATAACTGACGAAAATCTAAGTATGCAGTTGAAAGTTGCCACATTGTCAGTTCGTCCTAATATTAAGCGCTTAGTAAAGCAAAAAAGTTTCCAAATTTCTCACTGAGCAAAAAATTTTATTAAATGTTTCTTTGTTATTTTTTTTTATTTCATGCTTCAATATTGCGTTAAATAAATTCAGCTGTATAGTTCCCATGATTTTTTATTACTTTCGTTTGTTGTTCGTTTCTGTTGATGAACAATTTAGTTCGTTTTTAACAGGTTTCATAGTATGACTAAAAAGTTGTGCGGTCCGCTTACTCAGCGGTAACTGACAAAGTGGCCCAGGATAGCAAATAGGTTCGTCACCCTTGATCTAGCAACTAAAATTAAGTCAGCGTCTGTAGAAAATCTTTTAGTTATGTCAAAATTTGTTTCAATGATGAAATGAAGTTCATTTTTACAATTTCTTTTAAATAAACAAACTTTGGTTTAAAATTAATATTAAAATAAAATTTCAAATTTCAAATTATATTTAAGTTTTATAAACAGTTTTACATTGACGTTGATTTTATAACTGCAAAAAGTCAATGCGCGACATCTTCTGAGGGTGTCAATACATTTCTCTGTTTTTCTTAGTAACTTTTGAAATACAACGATATGTTTATAGCTAGGCAAAAAAGAAATACGCTTTCGTTGGGACACCTTAAAAACTTTTTATGAATCTTTTTATGCTATTCAAAAATATTATTAAACTATTATGGGTTTTAACCAATTTTTGTTATTTTTCACTACAAGCCATGAAAACACTTAAGAGCACATTTACCCCCATCTAAATCGTTTAATTGGTTTATGCGACCCACGTGCGGCTTCGTGTCATAAAATGTTACGCTTCCAAAGCTTCAAACTTAATTACTTAAAATTTATTCTACAATAAGGAAAAATGCTTCTTTGCTTAAAAACATACACAAACTATTGATACTTTTATTTAAACTCGAATGTAAATCCATGTTATGCTGCATCAATCATTTAACTCCTGCATTATTTTCTGTAATTAATAAAAAGTATTTAAAATATATAGTTTCATAATTCATTTGTCCACAACCAACAATTTATTTAACTTCGTTTCGTTTAACCGGAATTATGATTAACAAAAAAATGAAAACAGCATATTTTTATAACAAAAAAACGAAAATATAACTGATAACAAATTCAATAGCGCCATTATGTTGTAAGATGTGACTATTAATCTTTCATGGATCTGCATAAACATGGTAAATAATGGTAAAATAATTTCAAGTATAACCGATATAACTGCAAACCAAAATGTTTTTTTCAAAATCAATTTAATTTTCTTTTTTGAATTGTTTTGTTTGCTGCTTTGTCCTCGTGTTTTCGAAAAGGAATTTGCTGCCACAGTTTTCGATGTATTTTCTTTAATACAATTCCGGTTCCTGTTTATTGCACTGTTTGTTTCTGTATTAGTACTCTTAATTTCTGTTTTGGAGGTTTTATGTTTTCTATTTTTTGCTGTATTTTTTTGTTTGTTTGTTGTAACTTTTGTTTGCTTATTTACTGAACGAGATTTTATCAATGCATGAGCAAACAAACCAAACAATATTCCATGAACCAGAATGAAAACCGAACCGACAAACACCCAATAACTTGTATTCAGGTCTTTTCGAGGCAAGTATATACATCCAACTAAATTTATCCGAGAGCCGTCCACAAAAACTGAAAAAATACTAAATGCGATTCCAAAAATAAGAATTATTACAATAACTGCAAAGCTGAAATATCGAACTGGTTTCGAATATGACAAGGCTAACATGCGGTTTGAGTAAATAATATATTGACGAAGCCACAAGAAAAGCCAAACAAAAAGATGAATGAAAGTGTACAAAAATGATTTTAAATGGGAAAGTGCTCTACACATTCCTTCTTTTTCATCATATAATTTCAAATCAATCATAGATACTAGACTGAAGACGTATCGTAAAAAACAAAAGACTGCACACAACAACACAGAAGTGTAAATCCATCCTGAACTGAGTTTTTCATAATTGTTCCGTTGAGCACGTTTCCATTTATTGTTTTTAATTCCGTTATGTATGAGGGACAATATGATCCAGATAACTGAGATGATAAGTAGAATATTTACAAAGACTGGAATTATCCAATTAGTCTTTTTTGTATAATTTATATCCATCAAACCTTTGGTTGAATAATTCATTGTTGAAGAATAAAAAACAAGTATTTTTGTTAAGTCTATATACTAAAACATTTTTCCAATATTACAGTAACAGAAAAAGAAAAGAATTAAATAATGTAAATATTATGTTGTACCAATATTAAACATGCTGCTCTACTACTAAAAGCATTTTTTATACTTTAATTTGCATTGCAATATCAAAAAAACGTTACTAAACTAAGATTATTTTTATTCGCTGAAACAAACGTTAACTATAAAATATGAGCTTTCGAATAGAATTACGTACATCGTGTCGTTTCGTTTTGTTTAATTGGACGTCGAAGGCAATTTTGGTGTTAAAAACGGTGATTAAAAATAATTAGAATGTTAAAGAAAAAATATGAGTTATGTAACATGATGTTTTACCTAAAAAAGACGTACCTATGGTTTGAAAGCAATAATTCGTACTTCTGGCATATATATGATCAAACCTCCAATGGTCCGTTCCAAGTTACAAAATATTTCTTTCTGAGAAATGCAATTACTGGAATCACAATAGTTTTTTATTGTTGAATAATATTTTTTAAATTTTGGCATACTGATTAGATATAAAACCGTTGTCTCTATTGAAAACAACGAGTCTCTCTTAAAACCATTTAAAAAAGATTCGGCCATCTTTTTTTACCAAACTTCATGTTGTTTTATATCTGCTTTTTGAATTTTTTTTAAAACAAGATCAACTTATATTCTTGCCTGTCGTCTAATTATCTTGGTCTATTTCTCTAAAAAGAAATCGTTTTTAATATAAATTATGTTTTTTCAACGAAAAAAAAACCGGCGCAACATATTAACTGAATTTTTTTAAAAGTTAGTTTAAAAAATTTATTATTGTCATCATGCGTTCGTACTTAACTAAACAAAATGTAATTTTAATTTTTTTTAAAAAAGAACTGTCCTCAAAAGTTTTTTAACTATAAAATTGATATTTTCAACGCCATTTTATATATTTAAACTTGCTTTTTACAGCTCTTGATATTTTTAAAACATTTATTATTGTGCTTGAAAATAACATTAAAATGATCTTTGTTAATTGAAACTTTTGATTGGTTCAACTTCCGCTGTTTATTTTTCTAAAACGTCAAAAACTATTTTTTTCAGTTTTATTTCGACATTAGATTTAAGCCTAATAGCTATCAACGAGACATTCAATCAAAATTATGTCAACCTCTTCCATTAACTAAATCTATTCTTATTATCGCCTTGTTTCTGTACCCGCCTTGGGCCATACAGTGCCAAGCGCTACAGCTGAAGATTAAGCCGCCACACGCACATCCCTTACCAGCTCTTTTATTTTATTAGGCCAAATCCCAAGCAGAAAAAGCTAAGATTTCGACAATATTTTGACCGTTTGCTTTTCAATAGTACTTTATGTTTGTCTTAAAATTTTGATGAAAAAGTTCTTTGATAGAACTCTGATCGTCGTCGTCGTTTGAAGGGTATCCACTTCAGATCAGAATTCTGATGACATGACCGAACTACAAAGGCTATCAAAGCTTTTGATGCAAAAAATTTTGCAATTTTTCTATAGGAAAATTCATTGGCGTACGCAGAAATTTGTCGTGAGGTGGGTATTTTTAGCCGAAACACGCAATACTATAAGTGTTGCTAATCATGGACCGAAAACTACTTTCAAAATAGTAAGGTAAGTCTATCTACTTTTTAAAGCACCTTGCAGTTGCATGAATTTTTTTCCTAATCATAAAACCAACTATTAAATATCCAAAAAGATTTCTTGAGTTCAACTCACTGATAAATTGAATTAATGTAGTTTAATACGAACTCAATCTTAATAATAGTTACAGTCACAAAGCAGTAATACAAAAGTATGGAGACAACACACTTTATATAGCTGCAAATTGAATTCTATTCAAAAAGGATATTTCTTATAACTGCACTTGGATGAAACAGATTGTTAAGTTTCTAATAAATTGTATTCTAATTGCATGAAGTTTAATTCAGAAATATTCAGCTCTAATTGCCTTATAGAGCACTCTGTATTGCAACTAATATCAACTACTATATCTGGTTTAGTGTTTCTCAAAGTAAACTATTTGACCCCTTAAGAGAAATAATCGTTAAGATAAGAATTTGAATAAAATGCAACTTAATTTAGAGTTCTTTACTGATAACAAAAATCGGCACGTTCTTTATCAAAAATTGTACCTTGACAGCTTAAAAAAGTTGTTTTAGTAAAATAAAGACTATTTTTTGGTCTTTAAATAGGCTACATGAAACCCAATTTGGTGCTACTGTAACGTGCGATCTCATCTAACGAACGTGCGCTCTAACTGTAACAACTTTACTTGGAAATACGAGAGGACCAGTTGAACCCGAGTACCTGCGCTGTAATAAAGCTGTATTTTTATTTTGGCTGGCTCTAAAGTAGTTTACAACGAGACTAAACGTCTTTACCGCGAGATTGAATTTAAAATGTATTCTCTCGAAAACTTTTCTCAACAGATAGCAAAAAACCAGAGTTTCTAACTGTAAAGAATATAAGAAAACAATAAATAATTGTTGAATAAAAAAAATGAAATTAACTGAGTTTTTATTAAATCGCAGAAGCTTTCGTGAACTACTGCTCACTTCATCAGGGTCAACGAAATAAATCCTGTCTGTACGCTGGCGATTTTAACTGTCGTCATGCTGACTGGGGTTACGATGACAACAGTCGGACGGTGAGTGCTTGGCTGGCTGGGCAAGTGTTAATTGTCTTGCCCTCCTATATAATGCCAAGGACGCTGCCAGTTTTTATTCCGGCCGCTGGAACATTGGTACCAATCCGGATCTAGCTTTCGCCAGCTTAGGTCCAAACAATCGCTTACCGGATAGACGTGTCCTTGACAAGTTCCCCAGGTCACAACATCGACCTTCGCTTATTACACCACCAAGGTTTGCTATGGCAGTGCCAAGCATGCCTGTTAAGCGATAAAACTTCCTCAAGGCCAAATGGAGTCACTACATTGCTTTGACGCATAAATTCGCAAAGACTTTGTTGCCGCCTGATTCACTTGATGTGGATGCGGCTTACCAGGACTTCTGTAACACCATTAAGAAAGCAGCCAAAAGACTATCCCACGCGGGTATCGAAATACCTACATTCCGTGTTGAGATGCAGAGTGTGAATCCCTCTATAAAACCTTTCTGCAGTCTCCTCAGGGAGACGACTCGAGTTTGACTGCTACAGCTCTGCTTGCCAAGCTTGACAGAAAGCGGAGGGATCGATGGTCCGAAGCAGTTCGGAGCATTGACTTCTCACACTCTAGTCGAAAAGCGTGGAGTATTTTGAACAATCTTACTGATAGGTCACGACACTCTCCTCGTCACTGTCCCGTTTCAGCCGATGCTATTGTATCTCAGCTGGTTAGAAATGGGAAATACGAGGCTGCTGACCGCAAGTCATCTCGACTTGTCTCTCAAGAAGTGTCTAACCTTTAGAGGGCCACAACACCAGACGCAGTAAATATCTCTGACAATCTTTAACAGAAAGAATTTGCTGCTGCCCTTCAACATTTAAAACCAGGTAAAGCTCCGGGACCTGATTCCATCTGCCCCGAGCTTATACTCCATGCCGGAGCTGCTTTGAAGTCCTGGTTACGTGACTTCATTTCTTCCTGTTTGCGCCGACTCAAAATTCCCAAGATCTGGAGAAGAGCGCTTGTGGTCGCGATTTCCAAACCCGGAAAGCCCGTGGGGGACCCAAAGAGTTATCGACCGATATCTCTGCTCTGTGTCCCCTACAAGATCCTCGAGAGGCTTATCTACGCCCGCGTTGAACCATTAATCGATCCACTGCTCCCTATAGAGCAGGCTGGGTTCCAACGCGGGAAGTCAACCGTAGATCAAGTTGTTCTGCTAACACAGAACATCGAGGATCCTTTTGAGGCTAAAAAGAAGGCCGGTGCCATATTTATCGATCTGACAGCTGCTTATGACACTGTCTGGCACCGTGGCCTTACCTGCAAGCTGCTGAGACTACTTCCGGATAAGCACATGGTCAAAATGATCATGGAGCTTGTCCGAAATCGAAGTTTCACCCTTACCACCGGTGACAGCAAGCAAAGCAGGCTACGCCGTCTTAAAAACGGCGTTCCTCAGGGATCGGTCTTGGCTCCCCTCTTATTTAACATCTATACGTACGATCTTCCTTCCATGATTTCCAGAAAGTTTGCTTATGCTGATGATCTAGCATTGTTGCACTCTTCTGGAAACTGGAAGGACATGAAGGGGACCTTAAGCCAAGACATGTCCACACTGTCAGCGTATCTCCAGACTTGGAGGTTGAAACTCAGTCACACTAAGACGGTGACGGCAGCCTTTCACTTAAACAACCGAGAGGCCAAACGTGAGCTAAAGGTCTACAACAATGGTAGACTTTTACCGTTCTGTCCAACCCCTACATACCTTGGGGTAAAACTGGACAGATCGCTCACGTTTCGCCACCATTTAGTGGCATTGCGCAAAAAACTATCATCGCGCGTCACACTGCTGAGGCGACTCGTGGGCTCGGGATGGGGTGCTGGTGCTAAAACACTACGCATAGCCACCTTGTCCCTAGTCTACTCAACAGCTGAGTACTGTGCGCCAGTTTGGTGTCGCAGTGCTCACACTCGCCTCATTGACAGTGTTTTGAACGACGCCTTGTGCATAGTTACCGGATGCCTGCGTCCCACTCCAACGGACCACCTACCTATACTCTCAGGCATCCAGCCAGCTGAGCTTCGCCGAATGGGAGCGACACTCTCCTTGGCTCACCGTGGATTTCTGGACCCCGATCATATTTTGCATGGTATGTTAAGTGGGTCCTCAGATACTCGACAAGTGAGACTAAGATCCAGACGCCCGTTTGTGCCAGCTGCGCGGAATCTTTTGGACAACCTTGCCAGACTTGACATCCGCGCCTCTGAATGGACAAATCACAAATGGAAAACGGAGTACTGTGAAGGTGCTTCCAGGCTCCGTGATTTTGTGCCCGAACCGGTGCCAGGCCTGTTGGGATGGGCTTACCCCGAATAGCTTGGGTTAAGCTCAACCGCCTGCGGACTGGTGTTGGGCGATTCCATTCGTCCATGCACAAATGGGGTCTCGTACCTTTACCGAATTGCGAGTGTGGCGCCTCTGAGCAAACCGCAGACCATGTACTAACAGCGTGATCTATAAATTGGGCACCACATGGAGCACGAGGTCTGACGGTTTTGGATGACGAAACTCGATGCTGGCTTAATGACATCACTGCCAGCATCTGATTCAGGCAGTGCAGTAGTTTGGGGTAGTAAAAGGATAAACCCTCGGCCCCAGTCCTGCTTGTGTCTGACCTGGAGTGGATACCCTTTAAACGACGACAACGACGAACGAAATAAAAGTAATAATGCAATTCGAAACAAAATTTACAACAACGGTATTAAACGTAACAAAGAAACATACTGTATAGTGAGTTAATAAAATACAAAAATCTTCTTTTTTTACAAAATACAAAAATATGATTTAAACACAAATAAGATGGGTTAATAAAACTGAGGCTAGTAAGATATGGCAATACAATATATTACACAATTTAAAAAAATGCAAGAAAGTGAGAAAATGACATGCAAACACAAGACCGTGCAAAAAAGAGAAAAAACCATAAATGACGCTCACGTTTATGGAAATAGTTATAAGCTACATCATAAAGAATATAATATTCATAAAATCAGACAAATTTGATCAAATCTCCCAAAACTTGATTCTCAAGCTTCACAAATATTCAAAACAATTCACAGCGCCGACATTACTGCAAACAATCACTCAACAACTTTGTACTGACTAATTTTGAGTATAAATTAGCATCCCGATGGCTAATATTAAACTCTAAACATTCTTCCAAACAATTCTATCTCAGTATAAAATTAACCAGGGTTGTGAAGTCAGAGTCGCAGAGTCGTTTTTTTAGTTTTAATGGAGTTGGAGTCGGAGCTGGAGTTGTTGTTTTAGATTTATTGATGTCGGAGTTTTTTTTTAATTGTTTTAAAGTTGGAGTGGGAGTTGGAGTTGTTATAGTTTTTTGAGACTCTGAATCCGCTTTAGACAAAATTAAGCTTACATGTCCGCTACACCTAGTCAAATCTACCAAACCAACAAACGAGCATACGCTCACACCGTGAATACTTTTCCAAAGACAGTGTCGCTTTTTGGCCCTTAATTTGAAAAAATTAAATAATGGCTTTTGCTTCAATCGACAAACCAAAGGGTTATTTTTCTTTGAAAATGTAAACTTATCTTCGGTTCATGACTATTCCTCAAAATTCTACTGAAAATTAAAAAATTACTTTTACATTAATTCGATGATAAAATAATCTTTGAATTGATGTGAAAACAGTTTTGTTTAGATTTGATTTTTGGAGACAAAATGATCCATTAAACACTTTTTATCTGGGAAGACATAATAAGTTTCAACTTTTATGGTATAAAAAGCTTACCAGTTTAAGATATGCTTTTCCAGTTAAGATATATGATTAATTAAATAGGTTCTATTTTTATTTATTTATTTTTTTATATTTTTTACTTTTTCTTAAAGTATATCATAAAAATAATATAACCTATCCAGCAAGTTTGAGCTTAAAAGTGTAAGTCTTTTTTAGTTTGAGGTGAAGGCCGGTAAAGTAGAAAAGATCTTTATTTGCACAAGAACGTTCCACTTTTATGAGAATGCTAAATCAAAAATATTTTCGGGCCAAGTAAATAAAATACCGCTGACGAAAAGTGAAGAATTTTTGGTTATAAATATTAGGTCTTTATTAAGCTTTTTAGTAAAAATTTTTTCCCAATGCTAAGATTTGCATTTGAAAAGAGTGTTTTTTGACCAAAAAAGTGCCCTTTAATAAACTTTTCCCTTCCCACTTCAAATTTTTCCGGTCCCCCTGATTGTAGCATCTCTTCGTTTTCTATTTGTCAGTGGCTACTGTCGATGACGGATGCATGCTCCATTGAATGGTGATTCTGTTAAACAATCTTTTGTTATGTGTGACAACAATAACATCATGAATTGGAGCATTAAACTTCAACTCAAAAAATAAAAGTTTTTCAACTAAAACTAAAAAAATTCAATTCTGTTATTTATTGAACTAATTCTTAAATATTTTTATAAACTAATTAAATATTTAAAAAAACGAGCTTTTAAATATTCAGCAGTTGTATGAAAGTGAAATTGCAATTTTAATGTATAAATTTCAAAAACGCACTCTTCCTATTCCAATTCAACAACTATTTCAGCTTAAACCATGTCAAATGAAAACTAGAAGTGATAGTCAAATTATTTCTTCGTGTTTCATAACAACAATCTGCCAACAATCAATTAAATTTATTGGACCCAAAATTTGGAATACTTTGCCTCAAGAAATTAAAAACTGCTCTACATTAGTTTCTTTCAATAACAAACTAAAAATTACAAACATATAGTAAGAATGGTCAAGTCTATCAATAAGCAAGTGCCGACAGACCTGTTTCGTCCTTATTTTTTTTTTTTTTTTTTTTTTACTTTTAGTTATAACACAAAAAACAACTCAATAAATACACAATACAATAAAAACAGATGTGTAAACTTTTAAAATCATGGTGAGTATATTGGTTAATACATATGAGGCAAAACATAGACGACAAGCGAATAAACTAGCAGTGTAATAAGTGTAATAATTAAATTTTTAAGCATGTTTTTGTAGACGAAGTGAACGCAGTAATAACAATAAATAGCGTATAGAAAGAGATTAGTCAGGAGCGAAATGTGCAAGACGCAAAAATAAAATACAATTGACAATAATAGTTTGTTTGCTATGTGTAAAATTGCAAGCAAGAAAAAAAATATATTAAGTGGAAAAAAAGTACAAGTGTGCGAAGAGGAAAAAAGAAACACGTAATATTGAACAAAATATTAATTTGTTCTGATACAGAACATAGCAAGGCGGAAAGAAATAAAAAAATATCAATAATAATAATGGAAAGTCAATTGGATAAAAAAAATTTTTTTTTTCAAATATTTGGATTGACAGTTTAGGTAAGCCTATATGAAATTGGAAAAAAAATCTTTCTAAGTACTAGTAAGAGAGAAAATATATATGTAAAGGTAAGAAAAGGGATAGAGGAATTTATTGTAAGTAATCAGGAAAATTTTTTTCTAGAAAGGCTTTAAATTTTGTTTTTATTTTAAATTTTTCTTCAATAAGGGTAGAAGTAGGGATAGGGGTGTTAAAGGAGGAAAAACTATTTCTTAGGGTGTATAGGAAAATTCTAATCAGTGAAGCGAGTTTGGATGTAATAATATGTGGTGTACCAATTGAATTTGTGTAGTTGAAAAGTAGTGTGTCTTGTGTAAGAAGGGTGTGTTTTTCTAAAGTGGAAGAGAGAAGGGGTTCTAGAAATGAAATTAAACTGCGGGTAAAGGAACATTGGAAAAAAAGATGGTGAGGATCATCGGAAGAAGTAAGACAGATTTTGCAAAAAAAGTCATTGGGATTACGGGGTTTGAAATTATGCTTGGAAAAGAAACATCCCCAGGTAAAACCTTTATAGGCTGTCCTGAAGGATATTTCCTTTTCCAAGTTGGTGAAAAGAGAAGGACGGGGTTTGATAAGGGTCAATCGGAGCCATGTATGGGGGATAGTGTTGTTTAGAAGAGGAATAGGGTTAGGATCAGGTTGAAGGAAGGTTAGGTAGAGGGACTTGAAAGTAAGGTGTTCGATTTCATGAGGGGGGTAGAGATTTTTTTGAATAGGGAAAGAGTTTTGGACCAGAGAAGGTTGGGTTTAGGACGGTGGGGTTGAGAGTTGGAATAAAGTTCAGATTTAATAGGTATTATTTTTGTTCCAAGGTTATATATCGCATATGTCATCCAAAAATAAGAAAGGGGGTTGGGGGTTTTGAGAAGATAGATAAATTTCCATAGAAAAGCAGTAGAAGTTTTAAGTCCAATGTTAGGGAGGGCAATGCCACCGTCGGGTTTGGGTAGGTATAAGGAGGATTTTTTAATTGGTTCAAAAGGGGAGAAGTTCCATAGGAATTTGAAAAGGAGGGTGGTTAAGGATTTAATCTGTTTAGGAGTAGGAAGAATGATTCTTGAGAGAAAGAGGATTCTGGGTAAAAAGTGTTGATTTAAGGAGATGGTTTTGGAGTAAAGAGAGTCTTTAGGATTTAGAGTAGCCAAAGAGGTATGGGAAAGTGAACGGATGAGGTCATCCCAGTTTTTGGACAGGTCTTCTTTATGAAAAGAAAAAGTTATTCCAAGGATTTTAGTGGAGGAAAGAGTCTTACCTTGGGGAAAAGTTGAACGAAAAGATGATAGTAATGTTGAGGAATTAGAGATTATAGAGGTTTTGGAGTGATTAATTTTAAGACCAGAAAAAGAAGAAAATTCTTCGATTATCTCACGAATTTCTGAAAAGGATTGGGGGGATGATATAAAAAGGGTCAGATCATCAGCATAATGACTGACTTTGAGTGAAGAAGTACCAATGGAGATTCCTTGGATTTTAGATGAAGCAAGTATTTTTTGGGTTAAAGGTTCAATACCAATTAAGAATAAGAGCATACTAAGTGGGCATCCTTGGCGAATGCCACACTTAATGGAAATAGGATCTGAAAGATAGCCGTTTAGGTTGAGTCGGGCTGTTAAGTCAGAGAGAAGAATTTGAATCCAGTTCAGAAGAGTAACTGAAATTCCTATTTTGGAGGCGGTAGAAAGAATGAATTTGTGAGATATTGTATCGAAAGCTTTATAAAAGTCAATTTGGAGTATAGCTAATGGTTGAAGAAAGTCATTTGTATAGTTTATAGCGGATAGGATATTTAGGTGGTTATTGAAGATCTGTCTATTTGGGAGACCACATTGTTGTTCTAAAGAAATGACAGAATTCAGTAGAGGTTTGAGTCGGGATGAAATGATAGAAGAGAGGATTTTATAGTCAGTGTTTAAGAGTGAAATAGGGCGCCAGTCTTTAACAGATATAGGGTTTGGGATTTTGGGGATTAGTTTTATGATGGCAAGGGATTGAGAATGTGCAAGTTTTTTCTGGAGGTAGACATTATTAAAGGTTTGACATAGAATAGGTATTAGAGAAGGAAAAGAGCTGTAAAGTTTTGGGGTAAATCTATCGAGACCAGGGGCAGAATTTGGGTTGAGGGTTTGGATAGCTGATCGAATTTCATTACATGTGATTAAAGGGGAGGAAGGAAGGGTTTGAAGAACCTCGTGAGGAATAAGGAAATTTAGTGAATCAAGATATGTAGAGGGATTTAAAAGTGAAGAAGAGGGTTTCCAAAGATTTTTAAAGAAAGAGAGAAAAGAGTGAAAGTTAATAGAGTTTAGTTTTCCTGTAGAGATATTAGGAGGGGGGGTGTTAGAATCAGTTGGAAGGAGGGATTTGGATTGGGTAAGGTTTTCAATAATTGGGGCTAAAGGGGATGGATCATCTATACTTGAGAGAGGGGGAAGGCGGGACCTAATTTGAGCTCCGTTTAGTTTATTTTCGTAAATTTGATTTAGTTTAAAGGTTAATTGCGATATTTCGTCATGTTGATTATATTGTTTCGCTTTAATTAAATTGTTTCTTAAGGTGTTATATATTTGTGAGTTCTTTTTTTGTTGAATTTTGGAGTATAATATTAATTCATATTTGATTTTGGTTTTGAATAGGTCCCACCATTTAAGGGGATGCTGGATAGGGTTTATGGGGTAAGTAAGGTTTTTAATAAAAAGTTTGATGTAGAGAAGGATAGAAGGAGAATCTAGAAGAGAATTATTTAATTTCCAATGTGAGGATCTGTATTTTTGATTAGAGGGTATTTTAATTGTAATGAGAGGAGCTTTATTATGATCTGAGAAGGAAATACTGACGTAGGTGGAAAGAGAGATGTTTGAAAGTAAGGGTGAGGGGATGTATACACGGTCTAATCTAGATATGGGTTGTGAGCGAGAAAAGGAAAAAGTTTTAGAGTGTGGGTATAGAAAACGATAAGAATCAATGAGGTCAAAGTTGGTGAGAATGGTTTGAAAGAGTATTTTGTCGTTTGTATTGGGTGAAAAGTGTCCAGTTCTGTCAATTTTATTTATTACAAGATTAAAGTCTCCGGCTATGATTAAATACCTGTTTTTGAAATCTAGATTGTGTAGGTATGAGGAAAGGGTTTTAATTGCTTTTATTCGGTGAGAAGTTTGGGAGGAGGTTTTGCCGGACGGAAGGTAACAGTTTATGAGGGTATAGTTTTTATCTAAAAGAGAGAAAGAAAGGGATTGAATATAGTTGGGGAGGATTATGTGAGAATGGATTGTTTGTGTATTGAGATGTATTTTGTTTGAATTTAGAATGAAGAGGGTTTCTTGTCTATGTGAAATTTGTGTGGTTAAGGAAAGATCAGTGTTGGGGAAGACTAAAAAATTGTGTTTGTGTGAAAAGTGTGACAATAGTTGGTGTTGTATTGTGTGAGTTTCTTGTATACAGGTGAAGTGAATGTTATGGTGAGTGATAAATTGTGCAAGTTTGTTATCCGATTTATTAAAGCCGTTGATATTAATGGAGGTAAATTTTATTTGCATTTTGTTTTAAAGTTAAGAATTTATTTGTGTGAATGATAGAAAGGAATAAAAAATAAAAATAAAAAAAAGTAATAATAATAGAGTAGTGTATGAAGGGAAAAAAAAAAAAAAAACGTGTAGTAAGAAAAAAAATTTTAAATGTAAGAAGAATAATTGAAGAAGCGAGCACGTGAAGTAGAAAATGTGTAAAAAAAAGACCTGGGAGTCGAACCCATGTTTTAAGAGCATGTGACGTGTGTAAGTTATAGTGAAGTACGTATGAACAAAAGAGTGAAAAAAAAGAAAAAAAAGACGGGAATCGAACTCGTGATTGAAAAAAAAAAAAACACATGTAAAAAAAAGACAGGGTTTCGAACTCGTGAATTTGAATAAAGTGAAGTATTGAGGTGGAATAGGTGCGAATGAGAGAATTAAAAAAGATAAATGTGAGAAAAAAAAATTATTAGGACTCGTTAGGACACTACAGCTTGTTGTTGACCCAAGCTGAAAAAGTTGAAAACTTAAACAGCTGGCACAACTTTCTGTTTGTGGTTTTTACACCTCAAACATCCAGTTGTGGACCTGAACGCTGGGTAGGTAGTACAATGAAAACAATGTTCCACCAGTGCAACTGCAAAAGACACCGCTAAGCCGCAAGGGCATACTGGCGGCGGTTCCGATATGCTAACCACATTGAGTTAGCTAACACGGATACTGGTTAAGACAAGCAAAACCCTGCAGTTCCCATTACAAACATATACTAATATAGTATGCCCTTGCGGCTTAGCGGTGTCTTTTGCAGTTGCGCTGGTAGAACATTGTTTACAGATCAAAATCACAATAGAAATGTAATCTTAAAAATAAAGATTAAATCACAATCTCGGTCTTGACTTAAAAGATCAAATAAAAAACCTTGCGGCAAACTTGCCATGACTTAATTTCTACAATTACGACTTTAATGGTATGCTGATTTTTGTTAAGATTTTACTTCTTATTAGAGCAACAGAATGAGTTCGAGCAACCTTTAACAAAGCTAATTCATCATCTCTCTTGGTACAACTTCATTGCTAATTATTTCGTACCTACGAAATAGGGAGTGATGGATAATACCAATATCCATAGTTAAAGACCTATTAGAATAAATCATTTTTAAACTTAGATGTACATAAACATAAGTAAATAAACTTTATAATTTTTTTTTAATAAAAAAAAAAAAAAAGAAAAAAATAAGGACGAAACAGGTCTGTCGGCACTTGCTTGTTGATAGACTTGACCATTCTTACTATATGTTTGTAATGGGAACTGCAGGGTTTTGCTTGTCTTAACCCGTATCCGTGTTAGCTAACTCGATGTGGTTAGCATATCGAAACCGCCGCCAGTATGCCCTTGCGGCTTAGCGGTGTCTTTTGCAGTTGCGTTGGTGGAACATTGTTTTCATTAAACTAAAAATTTATTATCTAACTGGCGCAATACTCGATGAATCTACGTAAACATAGTGCCGTACCTGCAACATAGAAAAAAACTTTTTTTTTCCTGCCTGCTGCTGTTTTCTTTTCATATTTCACGTCATCGTCGACATCAATTCAAGAATTCAACTCTACATGCACTTGAAACAATCGCTTAATCCCAAATTGTATTAAACTAGTCTTGAAACTCGACAAACTTTTTTTTTTTTCCTAACAAATGACACAAATAAAAAAGTTTAATGCCAACAGAGTCTTAAAATAAACTCATATTGGAACTTCAGAATTTTAAACGAAAATAAATGTGTTACAAAAAGAAGTCTTGTCTATAAATATGTTTCTCTTGGGTATGAGTGTAAACTGCATCCGGTTGTAAGCTTATCAACTGATAAGTCGGGATGAATGAGGATACCCAATCACAACTTCCTCCAGGTCACCCTTGGGCAAGGTGTAGTACCTGAAAGCCTCCCTGTGCTGGGGTTACATGCCAGCAAATGATATTACAACAAAAAAGGCTGTCTTAATTTTTTTTTTGTTTTTATGCATTTTTTTATCGTCTTATTTTGTTTTAGGCATTTTTTTTTTAAATTTTTTATACTTGTATATCTATTTTTTCTCTAGGTGATGCAACCATTTAAGCCGTTACCTTTGCTAGTGTAGTTTATTGAGTTTTTGCATGTTACAACGTTGTTTCGTTTTGTTGCATGTCCCTTTTTCCGTAGTGTAATTACGTTGATGAAAGTATTTTGTTCGACAAGTGGCGGAAATAAAAAACGACTGAATTAAACAGAACTTAAAAAAACTAAACCTAATTAATACTCAGGGGCGCCGGAAAGCCATTTTGTCCAGGGGCAAAATTAAAAAAAAAAGCCACCTTAGTTTTCAAAAAGGCATACAAGATTTTTGCACTGAAAACAGTTGTGATGCCATTCCGTATCGCAACCGTTTTCAGCACAAACCTTTAGTAATTAGAAAAAACAAATTACTTCCAATCAAGACAATGATCCCTACTTTCGTCTTAAATTTAAGGTGCAAATAAAAACCAAAATAAAATCCTTCACCTTGAATTGATCTGATATTTCGGTTGAGTTTCCAAATGCTTCTGTATCTGCCCACCTGTAGCTTCCTTTTCGAAAAAGAAGGGAGCAATTTGAAGTTATCAAAAAGCTAGGGAAAGTCCCTTGCTCTTTCACCCCTCTTCACTTCCGGAGTCCCTGCGCATACTAATTATTAAAATGAGAGTTAAGACAAAAATTAACATAACCCTTTCCTAAACTCAAAAATTAGGTACGAAAAACTCGAATTTGCAAAATTTTTGTTAGTTACCTCGTACAATGAGAAGTTAAATAATAAAATCTATCAAGTTTCCAGCATTAACATAAACGTTAAAATGTTTAAGCCTTATACTGAACTATAGTTAAAACCTTAAAAAATTCAATTTTTTTCCAAGTTAAAAAAAGTTTTAGCCAGCGGTAGGCCTACTTAACAAGTTGCAAAGGCATGCTTCAGTGATTAAAAAAGCTTGGCTCTGACAAACTTTTCTATATGTTGACTTTTAAACAAATAAAAAATATTTTATCAACATCCTTATCAAGTACACACTATTAATCACTTAACGTGAAAATTTGCTTTTTTTTTATTTCCAGTTACACGCAATTATGTTTTTTTACATTAGATGTGAAAAGAAGCAAGTAAAAACTAAAAAAAGGTTTTCACTTTGACAGTTATGCATTTTTTAAAATTTTGACACTTTCGCTTTATTGCTCGGGTAAACTCTAAGTTTTATTTATCAAACCCTATTTGACCCTTTATATGTTCCAATCAACCAGTTGGAGGAACACTGGTCTAAACAATAAACCTGTTCATCTACATAGCGCACAACTAGACAATATGCATTTATGAGACGAAATATTTCGGAAAAGAACAATAAAAAATCTAATTTTATTGTTTACTTCTTTCCAAGATAATTGACTGTTTAAATCAGGGTTAGGGGAAACTTATTGCTCACACAGGCCAGTTTCAAAGATTAAAAGTTGATGCAGGCCGCAAAAAAGTTTAGGGAGCAATATAATTTTTCATCCCAAAAAGATAGTGATCTCTAAAAAATAAAGGTCAAAGCAGTCTCAGATTTTCCAATTTTCGTCCCAAAATCGTACTGTTCTCTAAAAAAAAGGTTTTTGCTTGAAAGCAGTCTCCGATTTCCCAATCATATCTCTTTCCAAAATCTTAGTGTTCTCTAAAAAAAAAAAAGGTCTTTGGTTTGGATCAACTTCATGTTTTTTTTATTTCTTCTCAAAACCGTAGTGTTCTTTGTCCAGCAAAAAAAAAGTTGTCACGCAAAACTTCGTTGGTCATGCAAAGGCCGCACTTTATGGCTTCGAAGGCCACAGGTTTCCCACCCCTGGTTTAAATCAAAGTTTCGCAACCTTTTTGCACCTGCGGCACACTTTGAGACCTTTCCGAAATTCGAGGAATACTTGGATCAGTAATTTGTGTCCCAAAAAAGTAGTGTTCTCCGAAAAAAAAGGTCTTCACTTTAAATCTGTCTCGGGTTTCTTTGTCTTTGTCCCTAAAAAGTAGCGGGGCAATGAACCAATATTTTTAAAAGGTTTGGGGGATGTTGCTTGGGTTATATAAACCTGTACAATGAAAAAAAAAAACGTATACCTTCTTCTTTTTGCAAAACTAGCAACGGCAATAGGAAAATATAATCAAATAATTATATTGATGTGCTTACAGGCATCCACTGAAAATCCACTAAAAATCCATCGAACATCCACTAAAAATCTCTAAGAATGTTTCAGCAACATTCAATTGTTCATACAAGATTAAGCTTATTGCAGTTAAAATCGGCAAAATAAAAACAATCTTTATTATGATGAAATTGGAACTTGCACGCGATTGCTAAAACTATAACAATTTTGAAAATACTAGGAACTATGTCGCTTTTCTTGGTTTCTTTCTGGTTGCTCCGGTATATACGGAATGAGCCACAAAAATGTTTCCGCTTTTTCAATAATTTATTATTCCGTAACCACAAGCCGTAGAAACGTGTGCCTGATCTAATTTTCATCGTCAACGCTTGTATTTTTAACGGTAAAATCATATTTTAATCGTAGAAATAGTTTACAAACAGGCAAACAAAAAGGTTGAGTAACTTTTTTTGTCATTGCCCGAGGGTATTTCTAAAGACGCAATACTGCTTTTTACTCAATAAAAAGCCGTAAATATAAAAAAAGGAAAAATAATAGACTTTTTAAAGCCAAATATTTACTTTTTATTTAAATGCAAGAACATATTATTTATAAAATAAGAACATAATCCTCACTTGAAAATGATGTTAAAATATTTGAACGACACTTGTAACATTTTTGATATCGTTGAAAGTTGGGACTATAAATATTCGCTATTTTTTAGTTTCAAGATTAGTTTAAATTCAATAAAATTTAAACTAATTTAAACTCCAAACCCAATAAAATTTAAACTCCAAACTCAAATTCAAATTGCCGAAATAAGCTATCCGCTTTATAGTTTGGCTGTTAAATCAAACTAAATAAAGCCAAAGTTTGTTCGGCTTAGCAACGGTTGCCATGTCCACGAGGTGGCTGGAAAAAAACTTGTTGCAAACTTTTGGATGTTCTATCAAGACTGATGAACCCATTTTATTAATTCAATTATTTTGACATTGACAAATGAGTACTTTACATCTTACAGTTTCTATAATTTATTTTTAGTTCTAATCACTTATAAGTTTTTAAAAAGTTCTATAAATAATAGTCAAAATAAAACCTTATTGTTTTGAAATAATTTCCATCAAGCTATAAAACAAAAAGATAAGATTCGAACAGCTTCTAAAATTTTTTAAGGAATGATTTGTGTAAATTTGCAATCCACTTTACGAAATCCCTAGCCCTAACTTGAGAGCCTATGTAAATCAAAAAAACTCTTTTCATGAAAAATTATTAATTCTCATTATCACAAACTAATTAAATACTTCTGAAAAAATATTGGCCAGAATCTTTATTGCTGAGTTTTTCAAACTTATCAAAAACAAAATAAAACGTGTTTGGATGCAAATCAGAAATAATTAAACCAAACCAAAGTTGGCTGCGTGGTCGAGTGGTTAAAATGTCGTGCTTATGATCAACTTGGTTTCCGTTCAAAACCTACTCGCGCCATTCTGTTGCGTCCTTGGGAAATATATTTTACAGCACTTTCCCCTGCTTGGTGGTCTTGACAAGCAGTTTTAAATTTCAGTCATATTTCTACTTAATTACAAGCGGACACCAATATCTTGGCATCTCCGCAAGCAGTTCGTGGTAATTGCCTAGCCTGTGATTAGCGCCTCCGTCGCTTTCCTGCGAGTAAGGAGGATAAATATAGAGATAGAATAAATAAAAATAAGTATTCCACTTTACAAACTAAGAATAAATAAAAATAAGTTTTCCACTTTACAAACTGATTGTCTTGGAATGTGTTGCAAAAAATAAACATATTGTTGTGATACTCAGCGGCACAACTAAATTCATAAATTGTTTTTAAAAGTTTTCTTTGCTTTCACGCATTATTGTTAATTTCATTTAAGTCTAAGTTTTTTTGAAAAGGGCTTGAAAAGCCGAAAACGTTTAAATTTATTCCTTGCCAAAAAAAATCACTAAATAAACAGTTTAATATAAATTTTGTTTACTCAAAAACCGTCACTTTTTTGAAAAAATGTTGTGCAGCTGCAACAATATTATGAATCAAACATCTTGAAAAAGGGTTTTAAAACAACCTAAAAATTAAAAGCAAGAATTGTGACTTCATAAGTATAACAGAGTCTCAAAATCTTTGTCACAAAAATAACTTCCATTACGTAACAAGTAATAATTAAAAATCTTGCTTATTATTTTTAGATTTCAAGCTAGTAACAAAGATAGAAAGCCTATATACAGTAATTACTGTAGGAGGGGCTTAAAATTTAAACTGATATGAGTCCCTTAAAAAAATAAAATATCCATGTGAATAAACATGTTCATACTAAAAAAAACGATATAATGAATGTTGTAAATTTCAACAAGGGCGCAAAATATGAAAAAACAACAAATTTTAATTTAGAGCAATTTTATTTTATTTAAAAGTACAAAGCATTTTTAAATGATACAGAGCATCAAAATAAACTAATTTATAAAATGATACAAAAATTAATTTTTTGTAGGCTCATAACTGTAAAATGCATATGCAGTCGTGCCCAAAAGTTTAGGACCACCATGCAGAAATTAATATTTTTGCTCCTAAACCCGCTGATTGCAACAGAAATTAAATTGATTACATCAGATTGCGTCATTCATCTGCCAGTCGATTGTAATCACTTTTTTCTTCTCTTTCAAGCAGTAAGCACCACCTTGTGAGTGATTTTTGCTTGTGTTGGAGTTTTAAAAACCCACAAAAATGGGTAAAAAATGGTCACTTTTGATGTTCAGCGTGCTCAAATTGTGGCACTTTACAAGGAAGGATATTCTGAACGTTCAATTAGTGAACGAATAAAGAGAAGCAAAAATGCAGTTCACAATGCAGTCCTGAAATTTAAAAAAACAGGGACTTATTCAGATGCCAAACGGTCTGGTCGTCCACAAAAAAGCACGCCAAGGGATGACCACATCATTAGGAGGACTGCAGTTCGGTCTCCAATGAGTTTCGCAAGCAAGATACAGTCCGTACTGCTTGCAAAAGGAGCGGACATTAGCCAGAGAACTGTTAGTCGGCGTCTGGTCATCGATTTTGGTTTGAAAGCCCGTAAACCTGCGAAGAAACCCAGGCTAACACCGGCCATGAAAGCTAAGCGTTTGGGCTTTGCTAAAAAGCACGCGTAATGGATGATTCAACAGTGGCAAAAAGTGTTTTTTCTGATGAATCTACAGTACAGCAAGACCCACCGGAAAGCGATTTGCTGAACGGTACACCACGCAGACAATGAAACACCCCCAAATGTCATGATTTGGGATGGAATGTCCGTAAACGGAACGGCCGGACTGTTTTTCCTACCACCAGGAATGACCATGAACGGCCAAAAATACGTTGATTTGCTGAAGGACAAGTTGGAACTGCACATGGCCATTCATTAATGCAAGATTTTTATGCAGATGGTGCACCATGTCACCGCGCCAAAATTGTTACTCAGTTCTTGAAGTCTAAGAAAATTCAAATTTTGGATTGGCCCAGAATCAGTCCAGATTTGAACCCTATCGAGAATTTATGGACTGTGTTGAAGGACAAAGTGTCTGAGAAACAACCAACTAATACTAAGGAACTGGAAGAAGCAATCAAAGCAGTCTGGGTGCTTGAATTATCAGCTGAATACTGCCAATGTCTGGTGGAAAGCATACTAAAATGTTTGGAAGCTGTAATTAAACCCAAAGGAGGACCAACAAAATACTGACTTCTCTGAAAATTCTGTGTCGAACGTATGTGATTTATATGTGGAAACGCCCTGTCATTTGTGATATTCAATAATAAACCGAATCCATGTGTTTATTAACAATTAAATATCCGATTTGTTGTCTAAATCAGAATTTCGAGAAGTGGTCCTAAAGTTTTGGCCACGACTGTATTGTGAATGTTAAGTTTACCAGCATTGCCAATAAACAATTATTGCACTAATTTAGCTTCGTTAAAAACAAATGTGCCTTGTATTTTATCAGCGCAAGTGCTGTGTCAATAAGAGAATTAGTTTTAAAAATGCAGATGCTGAATACCGAAAATTTGAGGTTATAATGACTTCATTGCTATTGACTTTACTGTAGACCACATATCAAAATATTGACTTGAGATTTCTATATTTATTTAAAAAAAAAAATTGGCTAGTTGTTTGAAAAAGGCAGTCATCGTTTTCATTAAAAATGTCCAAATGTTTAAATGTTTCTCATTCTTATGAGTACGTTAAAACACACTGGCGTACATTGTTCACTGCTCACACTATGACATGCATATATTGTTTTATCTTTTGAGAGCACTGATTAGAATTGGCTTAATTTGAGCTGTATTCATTTGAATTGATCCCAGAAATACAATCAGCTATGCTAAAGGTTAAATTATGCAGCAGCATAAATCTAACTTAAATCAAGCTGAACCTTAGGGCAATAATGGCCTAACAAAAAAGAAGGCTCGGTGCAAGAAAAGTAAAATAGTATATCAAAACAAAGTGATCTTTAGGGCGGGCTACCGTCTCAAAACAAAGTTAGAACAGTTAAGGGGGGCCTTGCGGCCGCTCCGTTTGCACCCTATTAAAGCAATTACTGACTATAGGTTGTTTAATTTAGGGATTTTTACCAAACACGGTTTAGGAAAAATAAATTAAATCCCAATCCGAATAAAAACTTGTGTTACAGTAAGTTCCTCGCGGTTGAAACTCCATGTGGCTGCTCCGGAAATTTACGCGTCCTTGTTTTGAACAAAATCGGATGATCGGACAGTTTTCTATAAATAAACATAAACACTAATAAATAATGCAAAAGAAAGACTTATAAACACTCACCAACTGTAGACCGACACGAAGCAGACCGACCAAAAATAACAATATCGAACGGTACCTCTAACAGTATTATAAACAGCTCAAAAGCCTCAACAGCACTCCCAACGGCGTCAGACAGTATTCCGAACAGTGACTCTACCACTGCTACTCAAAGGCTGAAGCAGTTAACTGGATGTCTTCTCACAATTTTACACCCAACTTATAGAAAAGGAAGTCAGCTCGAGGTAACAAAAATCAGCAAAGGTCAGCTCAAGGCAACAACAAATCAGTAAGCGAGCGCCGTGAAATAATGAAGCAAATCAAAAGGCAGAAACAAACCGGGTTCGAAACTCAAATGGTTGCCGTAACACTTGTATGAATCGAATTTTAGATTTCTATGCTATGGATAAAAAGTTGGTGAGGAAAAGCTAATCAGTTAGAGTTTTTTTTTTCATGAAAAAGCTAAGTCGCATGATTTAATAACTTGAAGCGAAAAGAAGAACTTAAAAAATATCACAAACCAATTTGGATGTGCCAAAAAATAGATTTGTAGGAAACCTTACGAAAAAATAAGCTTCATCCAAATAGGCAAATCAAAATGATGCAAACAGACTAACGTTTAAACAGAGATTTACAATATATAAAATTATAAAGTGATCCATTTATTATACCATAAAAGGTAAATAATTTGTCACTAATTGAATACAAATCAAAAAGTTATGTGGCATTATGTTAAATACCACGGAGATACATGCTTATAATCTTCAACAAGTAGTAATCTAAATGCTTTGTCAGAAAAGTTACGAGAACACGAAAGTTGAAAGGTCATACTGATGGCAAACACAATCAACAAGTTGCTGTTTAAAACCTACTTTCTTCATTCTGTTGTCTCCTCAGGAAAAAACTAGCAGCTCTAAATTACTGTAGATCTACAATCATATCTAAATTCAAACTAAAATAATTGAATAAAAATTAAAATCGAACATCAACATCTTAAGATTTTCGATTGTAGCTCTCAGTGATCGCCTGATGATTGCACTCACCTTCAACGTTGTCTTGCAAGTCAAAGAATAAATAAAGATGAAAAATAAGTGAACGAATAAATAGAAGTTACTTCTAATTACTGTATATACTTTCAAAATGAAAAAAATCTATTTAAACTAAATTCTATGGTCCGCGAAAATAAGATATGGCAATTGCCCATTACACACTGCTTCTGGCGACCCTGGTTGGGGGCAAGTATAGTTGACAAATGAAGAAATTTTAAAATATCATGAAGTAGACTACAAATTATCTTTACAAGCTTTTTTTTCTTTAAGAATTTCTAAAGCTATTTATTTATTTATTTTTAATTTTGGGGGATAATAAGAGAGCTTCCGCCCCTGGTTTGGCTTCTGTGTGCATCAAAGTTATATCAAGTTGTAAATACAATTGCAGATAATTTAAAAATTCTTTCCAAGTTGTTTTTTTATAAAGACAATTCTAGTACTGTAAAATATTGACGATACTTTGAAAAAAACGGAATACTAAATTTTGAGGGGGTAGTATATGGGGGGTTACCAGTAAAGTAAAACGAGTAATTTTTTTAAATTTTTACTATCATATCATACTATTTTTGAGGACCTCAATTTTAATTTGAAATCTCCCCCAACTATAATTTGATTGAACACTTTAAAGATTTCAGCTCGGTTTGTCTTAGTAGTCACCATTGCATTTAAATACCGGTATGATAACTAACTGTGAGAGGATTTGATAGACGTTTATCTATAAGTTTTATCACAACAATTTCAAAAAGCAACTGACTTTTCTTAAAAATAATCTATTAATACTTATATAAAACTTATCTTTTGGCAACTTACGTTGTTCTCAATTGAGTTTGACTTACAATTTTAAAGAAATGCTAATTTTAAAAAAAATTTAGTCGATAAAATTAATAAATGCATTAAAATATACTTTAAAAAACAGCTTTATGATGAATTTTGTGGGTAAAACTTTTAAAAACTTAAAATTAAACTAAAAAATGTAAAAAAATTTTAAATTATCTTCTTCTTCTTTCGGCTTCTCCCTACTCGGCGTCGCCACAGCGCGACAGTATTCTCCATTTCACTCGATCTACTTTATCTCCTTCCCTAGCTCCAACCCGTGTCATGTCTTCTCTCATCAAATTTATCCACTTTCTCCTTGGCCTTCCTCTTTTCCTTCTGTTTTTTAAAACTATTTTTAAACTATCAAAAACTGTTATTGCACTTGACTGGCAATTGATCTAGCAGCTTAAATTAAGTCAGCGCGTGCAGAAAATCTTTTCGTTATGTCAAAATTTGTTTAAGTGATGAAATTTAATTTATTTTTACAATTTCTTTTAAAAAAACAAACTTTGGTTTAAAATTAATATTAAAATAAAATTTCAAATTTCAAATTATATTTAAGTTTTATAAGCAGTTTTACATTGACCTTGATTTTATAACTGCAAAAAGTCGTTGCGCAACAACATCTTCTGAACGTATCAGTACATTTCTTTGTTATTTTTAGTAACTTTTGAAATACAAAGATATGTTTATAGCTAGGCATACTATATTTTCAAATAGGCAGACTGGGACGGTCATGAATAGAAAAATTCGTCCTTAGAAAGTAATGTTCTCTAAAAAAAGGTCTTTACTTTAAATTATTCTCGGATTTCATGATTGCTGTCCCTAAAAATAGGTGTTCTCTAAAACAAAAAAAAGGTCTTCACTTTTAATCGGTGCCCAATTTCATGATTTTCGTTCTAAAAATTAAGTGGTCTCTGTAAAAAAAGGGTCTTCACCTCAAATCTGACTCGGATTTTATGACTTTTGTCTCTGAAAATTAGTGATCTCGGAAAAAAACGAGAAAAAAAGGGTCTGCACATGGAATATGTCTTCGATTTCTGGCGGGATTTCCGCCAAAATGGGCGGGACAGAGTTCTAAAAATCGGGACGTATGGTAAGCCTATTTACGTATAGCTGAAAAAGAGAAAACTTTCTTTGCAAGACAGTGATGCAATCAGGAAGTTGCAACAGATGATGAAACAAGCTTTACAAAATCTAGCTTGCTTAGAAAAAAATAAAATTATCCATCTGTTTTAAAAATTTCACATAAATAACCCAAAACTAAATTGTCTAGGAAGTTCACTACAAAAAACAATTACCCTAAATATTCTAATACAAGACAGTGAGAAAAACTGCTCTGGTTGGAGATCGTACTCCCGATTTTGTTATAAGGTTGTGCAAGAAAATAAAATTCAGGTTGAATGTCAAGATTTAAAATTTCTTTTACGATATACTAACTAAAAAGCTTAGTTAATAAAAGAAACCTGTTTGTACTTGGAACAAAATAGTTATTAAAAACAAATAGATGGATATGATAACTATTTAAATTTTTAAAAACTGAATTTTTGTTTCACCTTAAAATTATAATTCTTCTTAAATAAAACTTTAGTAATTCGTCTATTTTTTTAAGCCAAAAAGCATTTTTTGTTGTTGTATAAACTTCTAGTAACAAAGCTTGAAGTTTTGTCAAACGTTACGTTTTATGACGCAATATTTTATGACGCAAGGTCACACGTAAGTCGCACATACCAATTAAACAATTTAAATGCGGATATTCAATTAATTATAAACTCGCAAACAAAACAAACTGTAGCAAAAAATTTAAAGTTTTTATAGTATGTACAAAAGTTTTTGGATGCATAATCCTTAAAGTACCAGGTTTAATGAGATTTTTGCTATCGTATTTGAAAAATGATAAACCGACTTTTTCAAACACCATAAGCAAAAAAGAAATACGCTTTCGTTCAAACACCTTAAAAATTTTTGTGAATCTTTTTATGTTATTTAAAAACATTATTAAATTATTATGGGTTTTAACCAATTTTTGTTATTTTTTACAGTAAGCCATGTAAACACTTAGGAGCACATTTACCCCCATCTAAATCGTTTAATTGGTTTATGCGACCCACGTGCGGCCTCGCATCATAAAATGTTACGTTTCCAAAGCTTTAAACTTAATTACTTAAAGTTTATTCTACGATAACGAAAAATGCTTCTTTGCTAAAAAAATAAACAAACTACTTTTATTTAAACTTGAATGTAAATCTATGATATACTGCATCAATCGTTAAACTCCTACATTATTTTCTGTAATTAATGAAAAGTGTATAAAATATGTTGTTTCGTAATTCATTTGTCCACAATTTAATAATAAAATTGGTTTCGTTTAAGCAAAATTATAATTAACAAAAAAACGAAAACAGCATATTTTTATAACAAAAAAACGAAAATATAACTAATAACAAATTCAATAGCGCAATTACATTATAATATGTGATTATTAATCTTTCATTGATTTTCATAAAGGACGGAAATAATGGTAAAACAATTTCAAGTATAACCGATATAACTGCAAACCAAAATGTTTTTTTCAAAATCAATTTAATTTTCTGTTTCGATTTGTTTTGTTTGCTGCTTTGTCCTCGTCTTTTCGAAAAGGAATTTGCTGCCACAGTTTCCGGTGTATTTTCTTTAATACAATTCCGGGTTCTATTTATCACACTGTTTGTTTCTGTATTAGTACTCTTAATTTCTGTTTTGGAGGTTCTATGTTTTCTATTTTTTGGTGTGTTTTTTTGTTTGTTTGTTGTAACTTTTGTTTGCTTATTTACTGAACGAGATTTTATCAATGCATAAGCAAACAAACCAAACAATATTCCATGAACCAGAATGAAAACTGAACCGACAAACACCCAATAAATTTTATTCAGGTCTTTTCGAGGCAAGTATATACATCCAACTAAATTTACTCGAGAGCCGTCCAAAAAAACCGAAAAAATACCAAATCCGATTCCAGAAATAAGAATTATTACAATAACTGCAAAGCTGAAATATCGAACTGGTTTTGAATATGACAAGGCTAACATGCGATTTGAGTAAATAGTATATTGACGAAGCCACAAGAAAAGCCAAACAAAAAGATGAATGAAAGTGTATAAACATGATTTTAAATGGGAAAGTGCTCTACACATTCTTTCCTTTTCATCATATAATTTCAAATCAATCATAGATACTAGACTAAAGACGTATCGTAAAAAACAAAAGACTGCACACAACAACACAGAAGTGTAAATCCATCCTGAACTGAGTTTTTCATAATTGTTCCGTTGAGCACGTTTCCATTTATTGTTTTTAATTCCGTTATGTATGAGGGACAATATGATCCAGATAACTGAGATGATAAGTAGAATATTTACAAAGATTGGAATTATCCAATTAGTCTTTTTTATATAGTTTATATCCGTCAAACCTTTGGTTGAATAATTCATTGTTGAAGAATAAAAAACAAGTATTTTTGCTGAAGTCTATATACTAAAACATTTTTTCAATATTACCGTAACAGAAAAAGAAAAGAATTAAATAATGTAAATATTATGTTGTACCAATATTAAACATGCTGCTCTACTGATGAAAGCACTTTTTTTTTACTTTAATTTGCATTGCAATATCAAAAAAACGTTACTAAACTAAGATTATTTTTATTCGCTGAAACAAACGTTAACTATAAAATATGAGCTTTCGAATAGAATTACGTACATCGCGTCGTTTCATTTTGTTTAAATGGACGTCGAAGGCAATTTTGGTGTTAAAAACGGTGATTAAAAATAATTAGAATGTTAAAGAAGAAATATGAGTTATGTAACATAATGTTTTACTTAAAAAAGGCGTGCCTATGGTTTGAAAGTAATAATTTGTACTTCTGCAATACATATGATCAAACCTCCACTGGTCCGTTTCAAGTTACAAGATATTTTTTACTGAGAAATACAATTAATTGAATCACAATAGTTTTTTATTGTTGAATAATATTTCTTAATTTTTTGCATGCTGATTAGATATAAAACCGTTTTTTTTTTTAAAAAACAACGAGTCTCTCTTGAAACCATTTAAAAAAGATTCGGCCATCCTTTTTTACCAAACTTTATTTTGTTTTATAACTGCTTTTTAAATTTTTTAAAAACAAGATCAACTTATATTCTTGCCTGTCGTCTAATTATTTTGGTCTATTTCTCTAAAAAGAAATTTTTTTTAATATAAATTATGTTTCTGCAATGAAATAAAACTGATAAAATATATTAACTGAAATTTTTTAAAAAGTTAGTTTAAAAAATTTGTAATCGTCGTTATACAGTTCGTACAGCCAAATAAAATGCAATTTTAATTTTTGTTAAAAAACAACTGTCCTCAAAAGTTTTTTTTGATTATAAAAATAAATTTTCAACGCCATTTTATTTATTTAAACTTGCTTTTTACAGCTCTTAATATTTTTAAACGTTTGTTATTGAGCTTAAAAATAACATTAAAATGTTCTTTGCCGATTTAAACGTTCGATTGGTTCAAACTTCCGCTGTTTATTTTTCTAAAACGTCAAAAACTATTTTTTTCAGTTTCATTTCGACATTAGATTTAAGCCTAATAGGTATCAAACTTGTTATTCAATTAAAATTATGTGAAATTCTTCCATTAACTAAATATATTCTTATTATCGTCTTGTTTCTACACCCGCCTTGGGCCATACAGTGCCAAGCGCTATAGCTGAAGATTAAGCCGCCACACGACATCCCCTTACCAGCTCTTTTATTTTACTGGGCCAAATTTCAAGCAAAAAAAGCAAAGATTTTGACAATGTTTTGACCGTTTGCTTTTCAATAGTACTTTATGTCTTTCTTAAAATCTTGATAGAAAAGTCCTTTGAAAGAATTCTGATGACGTGGCCAAACTTCAAAGGCTATTGAAGCTTTTGATGCAAAAAATTTTGCAATTTTTCTATAGGAAAATCTAATGGCGTACGCAGAAATTTGTCTTGGGAGGGGGTTGCGAGCCGAAATGCACAATACTATAAGTGTTGCTAATCATGGATCGAAAACTACATTCAAAATTACGTTCAACAGTATGGTAGGTTTATCTACTTTTTGAAGCACCTTGCAGTTGAATCAGTTTTTTTCCTAATCGTAAAATATCAAAAAAGTTTTTTTGGCCACAACTCACTGATAAATTGAATTAATTTAGTTTAACACGAACTCAATTTTAATAATATTTACAGTCACAAAGCAGTAATACAAAAGTATGGAGACAATCCACTTTTTATAGCCGCAAATTAAATTCTATTTAAATAATGTACATCTTATGATTGCACTTAGATGAAACAGATTGTTAAGTATCTAATAAATTATATTTTAATTGCATGAAGTTTGATTCAGAAATATTCAGCTCTAGCTGCCTTATCGAGCACTTTGTATTGCAACTGAAATCAACTACTATATCTAGTTCAGTGTTTCTCAAAGTATGCCACTTGATCCCTTAAGAGAAATAATCGTTGAGGTAAGGTAAGAGAAATTGAATAAAATGTAATTTAATTTAAAGTTTTTTACTGATAAAAAAAATTGGCACGTCCTCATCAAAAATCGTACCTTGACAGCTCAAAAAAGTTATTTTATTAAAGTGAAGATCAATTTTTTAGTCTTTATGAAACTCTATTTGGTGCTACTGTAACGTGCGATCTAACTGTCACAACTTTACTTGGAAATACGAGAGGACCAGTTGAACTAGGTAACCCGAATACCTGCGCTGTAGTAAAGCTGTATTTTTATTTATGCTGGCTCTAAAATAGTTTACCACGAGACAGCATTTCTTAATACAATTAGTTCTGACCAACTGAGAAAAGTTTTCAAACGAATCATTTCAAACTAAGTTGAAGCTAACTGTACAAAAAAGCTTCAGTCTCACAGTAAACTACTTCTTGAGCCGAAATAAATAAAAAATAGATACAGCTTTACTTTAGCGCAGGTGTTCGAGTTATTTTGTTCAACTGGTCCTCTTAGATTCCCAAGTAAAGTCTGTGACATCTCTCAATAGATAGCGAGAGACCACAGTTTCTAACTATAAAAGATACTAGAAAAGAACAAAAAATTGTGCATTAAAGTTAATTGAGTTTTTATTAATCGCACAAGCTTTTGTTAGCTACTGCTTATTTTGTCAGGATCAACGAAATAAAAATAATAATGCAATCCAAAACAAAATTTACACCAACGTCATTAAATGTCATAAAGAAACATATAGTGACGTAATGAAACACAAAAATATGGCTTAGAAAAAGCTGAGGCTAGTAGAATAGCAATACGATAAATTGTATGATTCAAAAAACATGCAATTGTGTGAGAAAATAGCATGAAACATAAGACGGTGCAAAAAAGAGAAAAAATTATTAATGACACTTATTTTTATGAAAATAGATATTAGTTACATTATAAAAAATCTATTATTCATAAAATCAGACCAACTTGATCAACTCTTGCAAGACTTGATTCTCAAGCTTCACAAATATTCAAAACAATTCATAGCGCCGACATTACTGCAAACAATTACTCAACAACTTTGTACTGACTAACTTTAAAGTACGAATTAGCATCCCGATGGCTAGTATTAAACTTCAAACATTCTTCCAAACAATTCTATCTCACTATAAAATTAACTAGGATTGTAAATTTAGAGTCGCAGAGTCGTTTCTTTAATTTTGATGGAGGCGGAGTCGGAGCTGCAGTCGGAGCTGGAGTCATTGTTTTAGATTTATTAGAGTTGGAGTTGTTTTTTGGATGTTCAGGAGTCGGAGTCGGAGTTGGAGTTGTTACTTTTTTTTGAGGGTCTGACTCCGCTTTAGGCTAAATTAAGCTTACATGTCTGCTACAGCTAGTCAAATGTACCAAACCAATAAACAAGCATCCGCATATATGGTAAATACTTTTTGGGGTCGCTTTTTAGCCCTAAATTTTAAATGAATAAATAACAGTTTTTGCTTTAAATTGACGGACCAAAGGGTTGATTTTCTTTAAAAAATATAAACTTATCTTTGTTTCAGTGACTGTTCCTCAAAATTTCACTGAAAATTAAAAAATTACTTTTACATTAATTCGATGACAAAATAACCTTTGAATTGATGTGAAAACGTTTTTTTAGATTTGATTTTTGGAGACAAAATGATTTGTTAAGAACTTTTCGTCTGGGCAGACATAATAAGCTTCAGCTTGTATGGTATGAACAGCTTACCAGTTTAAGATATGCTTTTACAGTTAAAAGATAGCCTATGATTGATTAAGTAAGTTCTATTTTTTTATTACTTTTTCACTTTTTCTTAAAGTATGTCATGAAAAAATATAACCTATCCAGCAAGTTTGAGCTTAAAATTTTAAATGTGTTTTAGTTTAAAGTGAAGGCCGGTAAAGTAGAAAAGGTCTTTATTTGCAACAAAAACGTCCCGCCTTGATGAGTATGCTAAATTAAAAATATTTGCGGGTCAAGCAAATAAAACATTGCGGCCAAAAAGTGAAGATCTTTAGGTTCATTTATTTTTGATCTTTATTTAGTTTATGTAAAAATTTTCTCCAACGCTAAAATTTGCGTTTGAAAAGAGTGTTTTTTGACCAAAAAAGTGCCCTTTAATAAACTTTGCTCTTCCCACCCCAAATTTTTCCGGTACCCCCGATTGCGGCATTTCTTTGTTTTTTACTTGCCAGGAGCAACTGCTGATGAGGGACGCATACTCCATTGAATGGTAATTCTAAGACTAAAAAAAATTGAATCCTGTTTATTCCCAAACTAATTTCTAAAAAAACTTAAACTAATAAAGACTCAGGTGTGCCGGAAAGCCGTACTGTCCGGGGGACAAAATTTAAAGAAAAAGACACCTTAGTTTTTAAAAAGATTTTTGCACTCAAAACAGTTGCGATGTCATTCCGTATCGCGACCGTTTTCAACGCAAAACATTAGTGATTACTAAAAACAAATCACTTTCAATCAAGACAATAATCCCTATTTTCGTTTTAAATTTAAGGTGCAAATAAAAACCAAAATAAAAGCCTTCATCTTCAATCGATCTGAAATTTTGGTCGAGTTTCCAAATGCTTTTGTATCTGCTCACCTGTCTGTATCTTCCTTTTCGGAAAAGAAGGGCGCCATTTGAAGTTATCAAAAGGCTACCGGAAATCCCTTGCTCTTTTACCCCTCTTCGCTTCCAGCACCCCTGCACATACTAATAACGAAAATGAAAATTAAAAGAAAAATTAACATGTTCCTTTCCTAAACTTAAGAATTAGAGATGAAAAACTCGAATTTGCAAAATTTTTGTTAGTTCGAATGAGAAGTTGAATAATAAAAATCTATGGAATTTTCAGCACTGACATAAACCAAGCACTTAAGCTTTATACTAAACTATAGTTAAAACCTTAAAAAAAATTCAATATTTTTTCGGGTTAAAAAAGTTTTAGCCAGCGGTAGGCCTACTTAACAAGTTGCAAAGGCATGCTTCAGTGATTAAAAAAGCTTGGCTCTGACAAACTTTTCGGGATGTTGACTTTTTAACGAGTAGAAAATTTTTATCAACTCCCTTAACAAGTACACACTATTAATCACTTAACGTGAAAATTTGCTTCTTTTATTTTTAATTACATACAACTATATTTTTTTACATTAGATGCGAAAGGAAGCAAGTAAAGACTAAAAAAAGGTTTTCACTTTGACAGTTATTGCTCGGGTAAACTCTAACTTTTATTTATCGAACCTCATTCAAACCCTTAGATCAGGGTTTCCCAAACTTTTAGTTCATTGGTACCGTTTGGATACTTTAACAGGTTTGCATATAACCCCAAATTTTTGTGACGTTTCTCTAAAAAAAGGCCTTTAGTAAGAATCAGTCTCGGATTTTGCGAGTTCCGGCCTAAAATCAAGGTGATCTTAAAAAAAAAAGTTATTCTTTCTCATTCGTCCTGTTTCACCCAATAACAACCTACTAAATTCAAAAATTTCAGACATTTGAGTCTTTTTTGAAATTTCTTCCGGACACGGAATTTAACTTAAATAAGGATATTCTTTCACATAATAATGTACCCGTTGAGAAGCCTAAATGTACCCCAGTTTAAGAACCCTTGCTTTAGATGTTCCAATCGACCACGTGGAAGAACCATAAACCTGTTCATCTACATAACGCACAGCTAGACAATATGCATTGATGAGATAAAATATTTTGGGGAAGGTCAATGAAAATCTAATTTTATTATATTTACTTCTTTTCAAGATAATTGACTGTTTAAATCATAGTTTGGCAACCTTTTCGCGCCTGCAGCACACTTTGGGACCTTTCCAAAATTTGCAGAACACTTGGACATTGATTGTCGTCCCTAAAAAGTAGCGTTCTCCAAAAAAAGGTCTCCATTTTGAATCTGTCTCAAATTTCTTTATCTTTGTCTTAAAAAGTAGTGTTTGCTAAAAAAAAGTTGCGGGGCAATGAACTAATATTTTTTAAAAAGTTTCGTGGCAGTCGTTTGGGTTATATAGGCTTGTACAATAAAAAAAATAACATTCTTATTTTTGCAGAACTAGCAACGGCAATAGGCAAAAATAATCAAATAAGTATATTCATGGGTTTACAGGCATTCAATGGAAATTTCTAAAAATGTCCCAGCAATATATGATTGTGCATGCAAGATTGAGGTTATTGCAGTTAAGATCGGTAAAATAAAATCAATCTTTATTATGATAAAATTGGCACTTGAGTAATTCTAAAGACAATAATTCGAAAAACGCGATACGAAATATGAAAAAAGTAATCTCTTTAAGAAAAGTAGAACCTACTTGTCATAAAGAGAGTACACTAGAAGCAAATTACGTCATTGGTACTGCATTGCTATTCGCATATTGCTTGAAACTCCAGTCAATCAATACACTTTGAATTAAAACAGTAAAACGGCTTTTTATACAGAAATTATTTTAAGAACAACTTGCAGACAAAATAAATTAAGTAGGGAGGGGCCTACCGATTGTGCAATCACTACGTAACAATGGAGAAGATGAAATCATAACTAAAAGCTTAAAAATTACTTTAAAAACTGAAAACTATAAATTTACAAAGTTGATATTATGATAATCACTGAAATGTGACACTAAAGTATCAGCTATCCTGAGACCATTCATCAAGTGAGACCTAACGTTAGAGTGGCCCGCACTATTTATTCTATATCCCACTCCCTTTGCAAAAAATTGCAAGAAAAAAAGCGAAGACTGAAAAAAATTTCTTGTCATTGTATGGAAGGGAATGGTAAAGAGTAGTATGGAAGGGCATCCACTCCGAGTCAGACACAAACAGGACTGGAGCCAAAGGTGTATCTTTTGCTACCCCAGGTTGCTACACTGCCCTGATCAAATGCTGGCGGCGATGGTTTAAAGCCAGCAAATTTTGTCAATAAAAACCGTCAAACCACGCGCTCCATGTGGTGTGCAATGCAGGCAATGGTGCATGCTGTTTGGACGTGGTCTTCGCTTTTCTCAATGCTTCGGTATTTGTAGTTCAGCAAAGGACCAAAACCCTATTTGTGCATGAACAAACGGAACCGCCCAAAACCAGTCCGCAAGCGATTGACCTTAAACCAAGCTGTTGAAAGCAAGCCCATTCCTCCAGGTCTGGTACTGGTCATGGAAATGAAAGTACGGAGCCTAAATGTGTTCCGCATTTGTGATTCTTCCAATGAACAACGCGGATACCATATTTGGTTAGATTGTTAAATAGTTTCCCCGCAATTAGCACAAAAGGGGGTCTACTCTTTGTCTCAATCAACAAACATCTGAGGACCCAGTTAAAAGAATATGCAATACGAATCGTATATGGTCAAGCTACAGAGTGCAACTGGACTGAAAGTGAGTGCGGCGACACCAGACTAGTGTGCAGTACTCAGATGTCGAGTAGGCTAAAGATAGAGTAGCTGTATACAATATTTTGGCACCAAATTCCATCACAATCCCACAAGTGTTTCAGCAGTCTCACGAGCAAAAATGATTTTTACGCAATGCTACAAGATGGTAACGGAATGATAGCAATTTATCCAGTTTCACCCCAAGATAAGTCGATACTGGACAAAATGGTAAAATTTTATTGCTGTGAAAAACGGCTAGTTCACGTTTGGCTTCTCCGTAATTTAAATTTAAATAAATATTTGTTTGTTTTGTCATGGTAGAGGCAAAATCAAACTTGATTTGCTAAAGTGAACAGATTTTGATAAAATACTTAATCTAACGCTAGTCAATTATTTTTTAAAAGATTAAATAGCATAAACTAATGAACTTGGAAAAGAAACTTGATGAAATTATAAAAAGATTTTAAAAAATTAAAGAAAAAATTTTAAATATTGACTCCAAAATCGATGCTGTCAGTGAAAGATTAAATTAATTAGAAGTAAAGTTTGAAAATAGAAGTAAAAAAGGTGATACTATATTAGATACTAAAGCTGATATTAACTTAATTAACACTAGGTTTACCGCGATTTTTTTACCCCTTCGCTTACCATTGAGTCGATTTCGACTCAACATTATAATTGATCTGTTAAGTGCGTTTTTATGTGTTTTTTTGCCCAACAACAATCACTGAAAATGCAAATAATATGCAGAAAATTGTATTTATTCTAAAATGATGTCAATAAAATACCGGATGATAATGCAGCTGTAATGTTTTACTGGGATGAAGCACACTGTTTGCATTTTACATACACAACTCTTGTGTTATTTTGTGAGCAGCTTCCGCAGGATGGACGATTGCAAGTCATGCACAATGTTACAGTCATATTCTTACAATTTGCTCCATGACAATGCCGACGCTTCCGAGTTGCAGTGCTGTTTGGTCTACATTGAGGGAGGTCACTGTCCGCGCTATTGTTTGCCATTCTGTTGATGAGTGTTTCCACAAGACAAAGAATAAATTTTCGTCGGCTAATTTGTTTTCGTGTTGATTTTTTATAGAGTATCCAAGCGTTGATTGCAGCAATATCCAGCATATTTCCCCAAACACTCATAGGCCATCTTCGAGTTGCAGATCGTGTGGTGTACAGACGCGCCATTTGGTCAAAGCAATCGACTCCAACTTTGTTTTTATTGTAGAACAGTACGATCTCTGGCTTTTTCTTTACCGTAGTTTGGTCCACATCCGGTGATCGATGCATACTTGATAGCATGCATACTGTTTTTTTTGATTTTGGTTGATACTTTACAAAGAGGCCTTCACTGTCGCTATTCCAAAAGAACTGACTTGAATGTAGACCTCCATTTTCTGCCTCTGTCATTTTTTTTGACAATTCTCTTCGATTTTTCCTCATTGTTCCTACAATGGAAATCTTTTCATTTGCAAGCCTTTTTGCTAACTGCAAGGAGGTGAAGAAGTTATCGCAAGTGATGTTGTATCCTTTTCCAGTTACATGTTGCGCTAGCTTCATAACAACCGACTCAGCAAGAGGCACACCACCACGTTCATCTTTTTCTTGCGCTCCGAGATAAGGTATAATATTGGAGACATACTTTGAATTTACGTCAACAATTACCCAAAACTTTATCCCATATTTGTCGGGTTTGTTGGGCATAAATGTAATAAAAGAGCACCGTGACTTACAAGGCATAAGTTGTTCGTCGACAGTGAGAGAAAAATCACACACATATTTGCTTTGGCACAGTGAGGTAAACTTTTCAAAGACTTCTCTTATCGGTGCAAACTTGTCAATATCAGGTCCTCGCTTGTTTCTGTTTGGCTTATCATCAAATCGCATAAATTTCAAAATTTCGAGAAACAAATTGCGCCCCATTGTTTCGTAAAATATTGGAATGCCATAGCTTTTGCTCCACAGAAAAGCAACTGGATGGCCTTTTCCGTAGATTCCTCGTGCGTACTGTAGACCAATAAAAGCTTCCAGTTTCTGCAAATCCAACAAAAATGAAGTAGCACCTCTGCGTTGCGCTTCCTCGTTGGTGTACTTGACAATATTTCTCAGGATGCTTTCATGAATAAAATGCTTCCAAGCATCATAAGGGGTCACAATACCTCTTGCAATTGCTCCTGGAACACCGGAAGAGGCAGTAAAAATGTTATGTGCCCTGATTCTTCCGGTAACTCGTGATGAAAAACGTTCCCACAAAGCACCGTTTCTTCCTAACACCTGGTTAGATGACAATGTTGCAGTTTGAGGTAGCATGAGATTAGCTTGTTCACTGTCGCTCTCATCGTCACTATTGTCACTGCTTTCAGCATCTGATACAGCTAAATTTGAGCAGTCACCAGCAGTTTCTTCACCTAAACTATCTGCAAAATGCATGTCGTCTTCATCTGAACAATCATCATCTGTGTCCCAAGACACAATTATATTTGCAGCTTCATCAGCAGTATTTTGATTAGCCATATCAACTATTTTTAGTTATCAAATAAATTTTGCTAAAAAAAGCTTTCGTTCAATTTATCTTTTGGCTATCTTATCTGTAAAAGCGAAAGAAGCACTAAAACTAGTATGGTAATTAGGCAACTAATGAGTAATATAATTCATATATGTAGACCTATAGCCTAACAATTATGCAAAAACCGCGACTACTTTGCGGATGATCTAACTGCTCGGGCAAATAATTCTCTCTAATACGCTCATGTCGAAGATGCTTTATATTCTGCACTAATAGCCTGATTTTTCTAAAACGGTTTGACGATTCTGCTCAACTGAGCTCAAATGGAAATTGAAAAGACTAGGTACAATTATAATAAAGTAGCTGGAAAGCTTCTGCACGTTACAGCATTTAGAACAAATATCAACGAAACGAGGGCGATGACCTGAATATCATGTTGTGAAAACGAAAATAATTATTTAAGACCGGGTCAATATTTGTAAATAAGATTATTATCTGGCAATAATTAGATCACCAGCTGGTAGCACTGTGTGCTTCCCGTCGAAATACACAACTATAAACGCCCAATCCAGGCTTTGAGTCGAAATCGACTCATTGGTAATACACGGGGTGCCAATTTTGCGGGGGTCAAAGGTCGGCTTCCGGTCAACTTATAAAGTTAGAAAAACTAAATTTAGAAACTACGATAAATTAATGGAAAAGTCAAAGACTTTTAGAAATCTTTTTGCTATAATAAAGTGGGAATGCTACAATAAACAAACATGCCGAGTCGAAATCGACTCGGCGGTAATCCTAGTGTTAAACAGTTAAACCAAAAAATTATATCGTTTGACTATGAAAAGGCACTTTTAATGAAACAATCTTATAAAAAAAGATTAATATCTTAATTCATGGTGTTACAGCAAGTTTTGAACCCGTTTTAGTTTTGCTTCAGTTAATTTCTCGTCTTTGTTATTGTTAGCTTGATTTGCCTTTTTTACTGCGCCTGACGTATTTTTGTTTCTTATAAATTTAAGTTTAGTCATTGAAAAAAACACAGACAAAACAGACAGAGAGCGATGGCATTTGTTAGTTTGTAGGGTGGAATCATTAACTCTGTAAAAGCTTTGGAACTTATTGACTACAGTTTGAACGTCGAAAGAATAGGAATTGTTAACTCTGTAAAAGCTTTGGAACTTATTGACTACTGTTTGAACGTCAAAAGAATACTGTTTGGAATTGTCATTGTATTTGTGTATTGTTTCTTGTGTTTTAGGCAGGTTTGGCGTGGAATCCAAATCAATTAAATAACGTAAAACGTAATTGTACCGTAAATCGTAGTCAATCGTAAATCGTCAATTGTAAATCGTCAATTGTCTATAAAAATAGTAAACCGTCAATCATGAAATTATTATATTCAATTATATATTCTGTCTTAATTTATTTTTGGGTCCTTGTATCGTTGTTTAGTTTATTTTAATTATTAATACATATTTATGCATCATAATTTAAATTTATTTACGCATCATTTAATTAATAGCTTAAAACGCCAAAATTACCAGTAACACATGGTATCCAAACTCTCAGATATTCATCGACTTCCTCAAAAACCGATTACAAGGAAGGTAGACTAGTTCATCGACCGATAATTGTTAAGTTACTTATACTTCATGATAAAAATTTAATTTTTAAATCAGCAAAAAATCTTGGACAATATAACGCTATGCGTAAAGAAAGTGGAAGCAAGAACAGCGAAAGCTTCTCTAAAGAAGCTAAGAAGAATGAAAAGAAACAATTTGATTTGATGTCATAAATGAATGTAAATTCTCTATTCATTCACTATTCATTCAATTACTTATTGACTACATTGCCAATGTGCTTTGCTGTTTTTCTCATTTCATTTATTTTTTAAATTGTAATTTTGCAATGGTAATTCGTAATTTCCTAAATTGATCTTAAGTTGCGCAAAATTGAGATAGCTTACAACAGTGCTTCTCAACCCCTGGGTCGCGGTTTAATTTGGCTGGGTCGCCGTAAAAGATGTGGTGATAAAAAATATATTGTGTATTGAGCAAAGTTAAAACTGTCTACCACTATTTCAGTTTTCGTAATCTCCACTATTGAAATTACACCACAGCAGGTTTCTCACGCCGATTTTGTGGTAAAACGCAGAGAACACACAACTTTTCACAAGGTGCGCGCTCATTCACTCACTTACGCATTCCGCCACACGCATTCTAAAGGCGCGTTTACAGCCGTTTACAGTACTTTTTTCTTTCAGCGCGATTTTGGTTTGTTTTATTTACGCTCAAATCCACTCATGTTTTCGAGAAAAAATGAGTGGATTTGAGCGTCAATAAAACAAACCAAGCTCGCGCTGAAAAAAAAAAGTACTGTAAACGCGCCTTAATTTGCGCAAATTTTCAAGCAGAGGGTAGGCAACAGTTGGAGACGAATTAGTCAATTAGTCATGTGTGACTAAATAATAATTACTTTAACTTGAGCTCTGTTTGTTTCGTTTTCAGTTTTAGCAATGGCAACAAAGAGAAAGTATAACCCCAAATATTTAAATTATGGATTTACATGCCTAATTGATAAAGGTATTGTCAAGCCACAATGTGTGATTTGTAATGAAGTACTGAGTAATGAATCCTTCAAAGAAAATAAGCTGAAGCGGCATTTGAATACTAAGCACAGTCAACTTTCCGATAAAAATCGGAAGTTTTTTGAGATAAGAGAACAAAACTTGAAAAGGCAAAGATTAGATTCCGTCAGTAATAATTTCATATGTACTTTGAAGCAAGCAACTATGGCGTCCTGTGTAGTTGCTTGGCACTTTGCACGTTCTAAAAAAGCTCATGCAAAAGAGAATTTGGTAAAGCCAGCAGCCATTGACATGGTGCGCATAATGTGCGGTGATGACGTAGCGAAGAAGTTAGATATAGTTCCGTTGTCTAATGATACAGTTCGTAGGCGCATTGCTTCCATATCAGCGAATATCAAGGAACAGTTAATTTCTATAAAGAAAGGTCGGGAGTTTAGCTTGCAAATTGATGAAAGTACTGATATCAGCGATGATGCCCAATTACTTGTTTATGTCCGTTACCTTGGTGAAAACACTTTGGAAGAAGAATTTCTATTCTGCAAAGGCTTGGAAACAACAACGCGAGGCGAAGACATGTTTGCTTTGGTCGACTCATTTATGAATAAAGAGGGGTTGGAGTGGAGAAATTGCTCCAGTATTTGCAGTGATGGAGCTCCAGCTATGTTGGGATCCTGCAAAGGTTTTACTGCTCGTGTGAAAGAAATTAATCCTACTGTTCTTATCAGTCACTGTTTCGTGCATCGAGAAAATTTAGCATCTTGTAGGCTTTCAGCCGAATTGGGGACTGTCATGCAGGATGTAATCCATATCGTCAACTTCATAAAGGCCAAGTCTCTGAACTCACGACTGTTTGAAAAACTATGCGAAGATTTCAATGCGGAATACAGACATCTGTTGTACTTTTCTGATGTGAGATGGTTGTCTCGTGGCAAAGTACTGGAGAGATTTGTCACTCTGCGCAAGGAGGTGAAGGAATTTTTGATAAACAAGAAGCATAGCTTAACAGAAAAGTTTGCTGATCAAAAGTGGCTATTGTTTGTGGCGTATCTTTCCGATATGTTTTCTCAGCTGAACATATTGAATCTATCTTTGCAAGGATCAAATATAATGTTGGTCGATGTTTCTGAAAAATTGATTGCTTTTACAGCAAAGCTGAAGTTGTGGAAGAAGATTGCGACCCAGAAAACAGCATCTTTTCCTATTTTCAATCAGTTTCTGGAAGATATGGAGGAGTTGTGCTTTGATGATGTCCAGATTGTCATAGAAAGGCATTTGACTTCACTGATACAAGAATTTAATTTGATTATCCCTAAAAATGCAAACGATTTGGAATGGGTGCGTAACCCATTTGCTATTGATGTTGATACCCTGCCTGAAAGCTACCAAAGTATTGTTAAATTCCAAGAAGAGTTTATTGACATTCAGTGCGACAATGTATTGATAAATTGTTTTAAGAAAGAAACACTTGGTCACTTTTAAACGAAAGTCAAGCATGAAAAGAGTATTGTTGGCACACACGCCCTTAAAGCTCTCTTGCCATTTGTTACTACCTGCTTGTGTGAGAGTGGGTTTTCTGCGCTTACTCACATCAAAACAAAGACGAGAAATTGTCTTCAGCCTGAAAATGACATGAGATTGGCACTGAGCAAGATTGCTCCAAATTTTGACAAAGTTGTTGAAACAATACAAAGTCAAGGCTCACATTAATTAAATTCGAAATTTGTGTTTGTGTTACGTCGTTTTCTATCCATGTGCCTGAATTTTATGCTTACTAAAAGTTGTGTGCTATGTAGTTTTGGAAATAGGGTCGCCGAATCTTCATTATTAATATAAACTTCATATTTGGGTCGCCCAAATAAAGGTTAAGAAGCACTGGCTTACAATATGGTCCAGTCCAGTAATATTGTGCTAATTGTAATCTTTCAACAGCAAAAAAGCAGATACGGCGCTTTTGGGAAATAACAAGGAGTTAAATAAATTCCTTGAGCCGAATAAAGCAGCCACCCTGCGAATAAGTGATCATTCTCCTGAAGAAGTGTACCGACTACTTTTAACTTTTTCAATATAAAAGTATTCTTTCCTTGTTGCTTTTACATATAAATATTCGCTCATTGCATAAAAATTTTGATAATCATTATGATTTTTTAGTTGATACAAGGTGCAACACACAAACTTCTCAACATTTTGTTATCTTGTTCATGTGGCGGAGCAGAAATAAAAAAAAACTGAATTGAATTAAACATTTCAATTCCTAAGTAAAGAACTTTATCACGCAATATAACTTTTCAAAATCTGAATGCTTATGGCAAGACTGAGCTTACCGTGGGTGCAGTTTACCGTCATCCAGACCAAACTAAGAAAATTGAATTTATTGAAGAAATTTCAAATTCCTTATCAGACCTCTCTCACAAAAAAAAGTTTATTATATCCTTTAATTCAATTTTAAGTCACGGTGCTATACCCTTAATTACTAAGCCAACAAGAATATCTAATAATTCATCAACCATAATTGATCATATTATAACTAATGATTCAAAGCATGAATTGCAATCTTTTATAGTTAAATCTGACTTGGTTTAACTATTAATATGAATTTAAATTTCGATTTCCACATTTCAAATATAGCATATAAAATATCAAGAACGGTTGGAATTATCTCTAAAATTAGACACTATCTACCAGAAACAGCACTGTTAAAAATCTGTTACGCTCAGATACATTTCCATTTATTATACGGCCTTATTATCTGGGGATCTACCTTCCCGACGTATCTAAAAAAATTGATAACTCTTCAAAATAAAGCCGTTAAATTTATATGTGCAGCTAAATTTTGTGATAGTTCCTGACCCTATTATATTACAAACGCCTTAAGATTCTAAAACTTAAAAGATTTTTATAAACTAGAAGTTGGTAAATTTATTCATGCTAATTTTAAAAAAATGCTTCCCAAAAATTTGTCTTATTTTATTTTAACCAGCCAGATCTCGGAAAATAGCACTAGATTAAATGAAAAATCTAAAAAAACTTTGCATATTCCTTTTTATAAAACTTCACGATTACAAAGATGTATAAAACACCAAGGAGTTAAGATATGGAACGAAATTCCCATTCAAATACAAAATGCTTCTTACAGTGTTTTTAAATTAAGTATTTATTGAAACCTTATATTTAAAATAAAAAAACCGTATTTAAAATAAAAAAACCCTCTTCTCTGCAACACTTAAATTTTACAAGTAGTTGTACCTGTAGTTTTGCTCTCAAGGGTGGCTGCTGACTAGAAGACCGAAAGGTCAAATCGCAGTCTCCCTGCGACTAAATTTTTTTTTATTCTATTTTAGTGTTTCAGTTTCGTTATGTGTATTATTTTTTTCCCGCAAATAAAAGTATGTTGATTGATTGATTGATTGTCACCGTCTTTGTGTGACTGAGCTTTAACCTCTAAGTCTTGAGACACGCTGAAACTGTTGTCATATCTTGTCTTCCAAGTTCATCCAGTTTCTAGAAGAGCGCAATAGCGGTAGATCGGCTGCATTAACTTTTTGGAGAATGTGTGAGACAAATTGTATGTATACGAGAAATAGTAGGGGAGTCGAGATAGATCTCCAGGAACGCTTTTTTTCAGAAGGCGTAGCCTCTTGTCATCGGCAGTAGAAAGGAAACCACGGTTCAGATAAGTTCTATGATTATTCTAACTATGTGTGAATCTGCAGAAGTCTCAGAACAAACGAGATTCAAAACTTGTTTGCGCCATTCTGTTGTGCCCTTGATAAAGACACTTTACGCACTTTTTCCTGCTTGGCGGTCTTCCCAAGCAGCTCAAACTCCAGTCGTATCTTAATGAAACCTAAAAAAAAAAAATTTAAACCAGACAACATTATTTTGCATCTCAAAAAGTAGTTGCTTTTGCGAGTCAGGGGGATTAATATAGAGATGAAAAAAAACATTTTTGATATATTTGTTTGTTTAGTTTTGGTGTGCCCAATTTTTTACTTTAATAAAGTTTTAGTGTAGTTTTGGTTTTGTCTTATAAATCTTCGACTCATACAATAGAATTTTATTTGCAATGGCAACTTGACCTGTTAAATCATTGTACCTCGTATTGCTTTTGATTGTGTTTCAGTATTTTCTCAGAGTTTAATCACGGTTCCTTTGCGACGCTCTTCAGCTGCTTAGCACTTGTTTTGCTTTTCGAAGCAATGCACAGCTGAGTAACGCAGGCTGGCGTTGCGATAAAAAATAAACATTAAAAACAAAGCATGGAAGTGCCAACTTTATGTTTAAAGATTTTTCGGTTTTGGAAGTTTTACTCACAGGTGATAACCGTAGGCTACATTAGCAATTTTGACGCAATTTGGGCGATGCAAAAAAAAATCTTTTAACAACGAAATTCCAATACCGAATAAAATTCATACCACATTATTGTAGTCTACTTGTCGCTGATATGTTATTATGTATAAGTGTATATGTCTGACCACCATTCTTTAAAAATGGGGTTTTGATCCCGAATCTCTCGAGCGTACGTCTATGCATGCAATTATACTAAACCATAGCTTTAGACTCAAAATATTTAAAACGAAGCATTGCCAAATTGTTGAAATAAAGCTTTACACAAAAATGGTTAAAAATTAAAAGTTTGGTAAAATATTGTGAAATCGGTTTTTTGTTAGGCCTATGAATTAATTTGTGCAAAATACATTATCTTGTACATTATATTTAAATTAATTGTGAAAATCAGTTCAGCTTATTCAAACTCAGGTTACCTTTTAAATTGTCATTTAAAATCTTTAAAATTACTTTATCAAAATAATTTTTACTTCAATTTTTTTTAGGGTGACAATATATAATATTTTATCTTTTATTAAGCAGTAGGATAGTTTTCTATTAGCTCAACCCACAAACCAGTTTTCAAAACCTTCATTTTGAGTCTACTTTGACTTAAAACTGCAAGTTTTTTCATCTCTACATTTATCTTTGATTTAAAGGTCTACTTTGGGTAATCGTCAAGCAATTAGGCGGACCTACTTTCGAAACTGCCAAGATATCGCTGATCTGTTGGATTTTTTTTACTTTGCTTTTTATTTAGAGATGTACGTAATTGAAATTTGGAGCTACTTGATAAGACTGCCAAACAGGGGAAAGTTCCGTAAAGTGTGTTTTACCCAGCAGAATATGGCGAGTTGGTTTTAAACGGAGACCGTGTTAATTGTTTCAATTATAAGCAAAAACAAGTAGACTATTACGATGTCATAAAGCAAATATTATTGCAAATAGAAATACCGTGATAATTACATATCCAAATACCAAAATTGTTTAGAAATATGAAATTGTTTAGAAATGGTTTAGATGCTGATGAAAATAGGCCCCCAATTTCTTAAAAAGCTAGCACGATGTCCTGGTTTTTAATAGAGACTGACCTGCTTCAATCTTACTGTGATTAATAACGAGTTTAAAGAAATTCATGATGCTAAGCCCTTCGTTATCGAAAAAAAACATGAAAGTAGCATATTTTTACTTAAAAATAATAGGAAAAACTACACCGCTTGGGGGATTCTTTCACACTGTTTCAATGTCTCAACTTGGAATTGAGACTCAGAGGTCTGAGACCAAGACAAAACTTAAGGGTTGCAAGATTGAGACGATACCAAGACTTTAGAAAACGTTTCTCGAGGCATTCAACTCTGCCAATAGTTTTGAAAACTATACCAAAATAGTGAAATATGCTATTTAGAGTGATTTAGAGTTTATTAGTTTTATGCTTTAATATTTACAAACTTTCTTGTGCACTTGTAATAGGACAAGAAAAATTAAATTGTATGACTTCATATTTAATGGAAATTAGACTTGCGATTTTGAAGAAAAACACAATAATCGAAAAAAATTGATTAGGAGTAAAATTCGGAGTTGGACTTATTCTAGCAGTTGGATTGGCTCCAAAATGTCTAAAAGCGCAATTCCTTCATTTGCAGACCTATTGTCCATAATTCAAGAAAAAAGGACAGTGTTTCTTTGTCATTATTGATTCAAGAAAAAAAAATTGATATGGAGGACTTACTCCGACCAACTGAAGTTATTCCTTTAATTGGTCGGAATCGCAAACCGTTTTTTTTTTGTATTAATGCGTAGAGCACAAAGCTGACAAAAAAAGTTGAAAAGAATTTGATTGTTTTGTAATTATTTTGCTCTAATATCAATATTTGACAGCAATAGAAACAAAACACGCCGGTTATTATGGGATCACAAATCTTTTTTTAATTGACATCAGCGAAATCGCAAAAATCTTTTTTGTCGACGAATTCAAACAATATAACAAAAGCAAGCTTAAGCAAAAATAAGGTTTATTACTTTGCTCAATTTGGAGATTTATACGAAATTGAAAATTTAAATTAATGCAGTATGTTCAAGTAATGGTGAACAATCGTAGAAAGTTGCATTTAAACACGTATCACTTCCATCAAATTTCAATTGTATTTTAGCTGATAAAAAGCAATTAAAGTAAACCTGTATTTTTTGCTAAATCAAGATGTCCAACTTTTTGCCATCGCGAGCTAAAGTTTAGTAAGCAAGTTTATTACTGGCCGCAATCATTCTAGCGCTTCTTTTTGCTTCACTTTAATTTTAATGTGTTTCATTTTAATTAATCTACTTGACAATCGGAATTCGATGCACAATTCAGTTGAAGATCACAAAAAAGTCTTCTCTTTAATTTTCGTGTTTTTCCTATATAAAGCGAGGTTCACTGGGCTGAAAATATTTGTATTCTAAGTTTTCTCTTCCTTAATAAAACGGTTGAAAATTTCTGCAATTGTTTAAGTTAATTGGGCATAAAAATTTGTTTGCGGGCCGCAAGCTGGGCATCTCTGGTCAAAAGAAACCCAATTTTGCTTTTTTTAATAAAACAGAAACATGGAAAATTTTAGCAAGTCTTTAAATTACTGTTCGCTCACAATTTACTGTGCAATTGAATAGAGTGAAAAATACAAAACCTTTGATATAAAAAAATATTGTCATTTAACGAGTTTAATTAATATCAACAAAACGAAAATAACATATCCTTATAACGGGCAAAGGTAAAGATTATCAGTAACAAATTTAAAAGTGCAATTATGTTGTAACATGTAATTACTAGTCGTTGATTAACTTCCACCAAACTCCAAAACGTCGGCAAAGCATTTTCAAGTATGACTGATAAAACAGCAAACCAAAAAGTTTTTTTTAGAATGTGTTTAATCTTTTTTTTCGATTGATTCTGTTCACCGCTTTGCCTTCGTCTGAAAACCGGAAGTCTGGATGATGAAAATGTAGTTGTATTTCCTTCATTTGAATTGTGGGTCGTACTTATAGAAGTGCTATCAGTTTTTAAATGATTTGTTTCCTTTCTAAACTTTTTACTCTTTTTAGTGTCAGTTACCTTTCTTTGTTTATCAATATTACGCGATTTTATCAATGCATACGAAAACAAACTAAACAAAGTTCCATGAACTAGAATGACAGATGTTCCTATGAACGCCCAATAACCTGCCGCCAACTCCACACGCAGGGTGAACATACATCCAACTAAATCTACTTTATGATTATACATAAAAACAGTGAAAAGTGTGTATCCGATTCCAGTAGCTACAATTAAGAGAATAGTAATAAAGCTGAAATATCGGATAGGTTTTGGATAGTTTAGCGCCAACATGCGGTTTGTATAAAATACATATTGACGAAGCCACAAAAAAAGCCAAATAAAAAGATGAATAAAACTGTATAAACATGATCTTAAATGAGAAAGTGCTTTACATATCACTTTTTTATCATCTTGCAAATCCAAATCCAACATAACAATTACACTGATCATATAACGGAGAGCACAAGTCAGAGCACATAACAGAACCAAAGAATAAATCCGCCCGGAATTCAGCTTTTCATAATTGCTCCGTTTATTCCTTTGGAATTTTTTGTTCCTAATTCCATAATGTAAGAGAGAGAATACTATCCAAACAACCAAAATAACAAGAAGGATGTTTACAGAGATTGGAATGATCCAATCCGCTTTTCCTGTGTAATTCGGCTCCGTTCGATTGCTAGTTGATTTGTTCATAGTTAACTTATTTATCAATGGTTTTCTGAAATCCTAAAAAAACCGCTAACTATTTTTATTGCTTATTTTTTTATTTCATTAAAAAAAAAGATAAAAACAACTGAATATGAGTAATTTTACAAAAAAAAGATTTTAATCTTTACTCAGTACAACTTAAACTGCAATAAAATACATCGTCACAACTGTTCTCATAGTGTAAAACCGTGCAATAGAGCTAACCCTCACCGAATCAACTTGTAAACTACTCATTTAGATAATAAAATATTGGTTTATTGTTTGAAATAGAATGCCCAAGGCAAATTTGTCAGGATTAAAAATAATAATTAAGTAATCAAATTATTATGAAGAAAATTAAGGAAAAGTGTGGAAACGCGTGATAAGCATTCGTGCTGCGAATTGATAATTTGTGTAAAAATTTTTTAGAGTAAAGATCGGTTTGTCTAGTACGATGTTCCACCATTACCATAATGTTTTTTGTTGTACAATAAAATGATTATATGAAAAGACGAGTGGGGAATTTCTTTTAACTCTGCCAATGTAGATGACCAAAAATACATTTGGCCTGTAATATAGTAGATTTGGTTAATCAGGATTCGATTTGACAGACAAAATTATCCGAATTTGGCAAAGTACGTATGATCAAAAGCTTTTTATTAAGAATTTCAATATATCATTTGTACTTTTAGTTTTATCCGAGTTGAGCAAAATTTCTCATTAACCGAATCCGGATTAACTGAGGTCCACTGTTAATTCAACGGATTGAGAAAATGCACACAGAGAGGTAGTTTGACTTCTTAACATCGAGGCAAATGGCTTATTACTGTGAAAAAGTACTAAGACTCATAATATGATATTGGTCGAAATCGAATGAGTCGTTCTACTTTTACACAGTAATATGTTATTTGACTCGATGGTAAAAGATCAAACTACCCTTTTATGATTATTTTCTCGATCGGTTAAATATATTATAGGCCAAAAGTGATTATGGTCATATTTATTAAAGCATTGGTAGGGTTAGAAGTGATTTCCTACTCATTTTTCTATAGAATAAAATAGAAAAAGCCCTGCATCTCATAAAACTCACCACTGCAATTTTTTTGGAAACAAAGTTTTTTAACACTTAGTCAAATAGAATCTTTAAACTATAAAACTAACAAGCAATGATATACAGTACTTTAGCAATTTTTTTTTAAACAAGTTGTACTAGTTTGCAAATTTAAAGTTTCAAATTTCGTCAAAATCAAACATCGCAAAATTGTTACAAAATAAGTATCTTTTGTTAAACAATTTTTTTTGTAACAATCTTCATGTGGCGTTTTTGCAATCTTACTGCAGTAGAATTTGCCTAATTCGTCATCTCAAAGGAATTACAAAAAGTGACAATTTGGACGAAGTGATGAATTATGCAATCAGGTTACAACTCTATCAAAGCGGTTTGTATACTTAATCATAGTAACTCGTATACATAGTTCTTTAACTTGGAGTAGAATAGGGGTTCAATGACGATATGGTTGAATACAACAATATATACATGATCCACACATGCAATACCGGTAAGGAAAAAATATTAAATGAAGTCAACGAAAGTAAAATTTACTACAATAATTGGAAAAATTTTAATAGCAATATGGCATCTCTGACTCCTAATTTTTTGGGTAACTTCGCTAGTGCCAACAATTTTGAAATCAACTGCGGAAAGCGCTACTTTTAATGGAAATTGGGAAAACTTTTTTATCGTTTATATCAAACTCTTTAATTCCTCTACTCTATCTAGACTCCTCTATTTAATCTAACAATTTTTAAATTATTAATAAACTTTAAAGACTTTTAGCGTTTTTTCAATGAGGTGTCTCTTCGTGCTTTGCACATCTTGTGTACATTTGATAAACAAATTGCAAGGTCAACAATTCTTAGATAAAGATTCTTAATTTGTTTGAATTCTCACAAGTGTTAACTAACTGCTTAAACATTAAAAGGAAAACTGCAAATGACGTATTAGCGGAATAAAACGCTTCTTAGGGATTGAAAGAGGTGACGAATTGAGCGAAGTGATGAATAAGACGATGTCGAATTAGACGAATTAGAATGTAGATGAAAGATAGGAATTTTATCGGGACAAACAAAAAAGTAACGAATTGAGTGAACTGACAAATTAAACAATGACGAATTAGACAAACTCTGCTGTACTTCTTTGTCATTTGCAATATTGACCTAATTGCTGCTTTCTTTATTACACAGCGTCAGCATCGTTCGTAACAGCGCGACCACGCTTAAGAATTTTTTGTTAAGTTTCTTTTTCAAACGCACCACAGAAATCACTCCGGTAAAATGAAGGTGGAACTTGCTTCCTTTGAATGAACGCAATGAGTAACATAATTCTTCGTTTTTTTTCAATATCCTTCCCTTGCATTTTATCAATTATTTTGGACGTAATTCTGGTTCCAAATTTAAACAATTATTGTTTTATTTCAATTTTAAAAAATTTTTGGATTGATAAAAGAAAAAAATTTTATCAATCTTTCTTTGCTTTTACTTCAAAGTTTTAAAAGGGCCCAACTTAATTAAAAAAGTATTTTACCATGGCTTTATGGAATGAAAAAAAGAATATCTTAGCCATTAGTGGCCAAATGCTTCTTACAGGTTCAGTTTTTTAGTTGCTGTAACACTGTGCAGTGGGCGAAACCCGGGAACAATAGAATTAATATGATTTTTCTTTTATCAACCAAAGTTGGAAACCCAGTGCAAACTACATCACGTGATCACTTTCTTTTTTGAATGAACTGTTTATCTTCACTTTATGCTGCGCTGCGCAAAAGCGTCTACCGTTCCAGTATCATTAATTATACGTACAATTTTATTTAAAAACAGGTATTATGTTAAGAATTTTTTTGTTTTTAAAACAGTAAAAATTATGTATGAAATAATGTTTTCTAATGCCTACTTACGGAAAAACTTTTATTTGATTCATTTCGGTATCTAAATAATTTTCATAAAATTTTTTTTAAAAGTGTTAATTTTATTGCATCAATTAAAATGCATTTCTAAAAAATAGTATTTTGTATCTTTAAAAATAATTTTTTTTATCTCATAGCGCCTATAAACAAAAATATTTGTTTTTCTATTCTTGACATATGCATTTTGAATACTTCGCAATTTTTCTGGAATGTTGTTTCTGTAAAATTCCATCTAAAAATTACCTATCTCTATCAAATTTTGAAAATTTAAAAAGAAAGCTCAATCTTTTATTCGAAAATAATTTAATTTTATATTTGTCCAGCTATGAGCTTTTATATACCTTCTTGTTAAACTATTAGAGTCGTAAAATAAAAAAGAAGACATTTAAAGATAATTTATCTTGCTTTTACAGCTCATCAATGGCTTATCTGTCAACTATTTTCCTTGTGTCTTTCAAAACAGCGGAGAAGTTGTTAAAATGTCGGGTGGTCGAGTGATCAAAGCGCCGTGATTGTGATCGACATGATCTCGGTTCCGAATCTACTTGCGCCATTCTGTTGTGTCCTTGGGAAAGACATTTTACGACACTTTCCCCTGTTTGGTGGTCTTGGCAAGCACTCTAAATTTCAGTCATATTTCTATAAAACTAAAAAACGAAATAAAGAATTTATATCGAACAGCAATATCTTGGCATCTACGGAAGTAGGTCGGGGTAATTGCTTGCCCTGTGTATCAGCGCCTTTCCTGCAAATCAGTTGGATAAACATAAAGATGAAATAAAAATGAAAGCAACCAACAAGCAATTTCCCTGTCGGGTTTTGGAGATGTTATTTTGCGTTTAGAAATTTTTGCTTAATTTTTTTATTTATTTATAAAGTGATACTATCGGAACCTTGAGCTGATTGTAAAGATTTCCGAGTAAATAAGAATCTCGAAAAGTTGATTTGTTTAGATCCTTGGTCACAAGGTGGCGACGAGGATAGGAGTTGACCAGTTATGGCTTTAAGAAGTAAAAACGGTGCGGACGCAACAAGCCCCCTAAAATTCATCAAAAAGCCGCCTCCCTGCACAAGATATTGCTTTATTTTTTCATTGTAGTAACAGGAAGTTGGTGGCATGTCTAAAATTAAGATTTTTTTAGAGATCACTTTGGCTTTCCGTATGACAATGACCGTTTTTTTAGAGATTGCTTTGTTTTGAACACTAAATTGTGGCCCCCCTTATTTTTCTCGTACCTGGTCCCCTTTTTTGTAAGGGCATTCCTGGAGTAAACCCAGATCATTCTATCACAGTCGACAAAAAAATTTTTTTGTTCCATTAGCAACATCTCACGCGCTGGATTTCTTCAGCATAATTTAACAGCAAAGTTTAGCTTGTAGCGTTTTCGTTATATAGGCCGCTACTGCCTAGAGTGTTCTGTTCCTTTCTTCTTTTACTCAAAACCAAATAGTCAATGTTAAGCTTCCAAGCACGTATTTTGCATCAATCTCCAATCTGTCTCGATTGTCATTTTACACGAACATAAAAATTGCGACAGAAGACTTAAGGCGAAAAAGGCGCAATGGAAAAATAACACGGTGAAAAAAAACGGATGATTAATTTCGAAGAACAAAAAAATGTAACGCGGAAGTTCGAAACTCTGGTTCGCCACAAGCTAAAGAGATGCCACTTTACATTTTTTTAAACTTAAGTAGCTTTTAAAAAGCTGCCTACATTAATTTCCAGTGAAATCTTTTTAGCCACAAATGAAAAAGCTAATGTAGGCTGTGGGCAAATTTAAATAAAACAATGCCAATTCTCACTTTGCTGACAAGTGAGTTGGCGATGTAAACTAGCTTGTTTACCTTAGATATTGAGCTTGATATCCTATCATATATAGCGTTGAGCGATTTTTGGATTATATTATTTTGCTATTTGTTTTTTCATTGTTTTCGAATATGGACTGAATAAAATTTTCTTTATACATGTAAAACCAAATTGATAGTAGCGGGGAAAAGGGGAAAGGAGGACAACTCCTCGTTCTCGCAAAACAAAAACTCACAAAGAAACTTTTTTTGCTAAACAACTAGAATTAAGTACAAAACTGTTTAACAAAAAAATTGGCAACAAAACTCTTCTGGGTTTAAAGCAATTCAAGCTTATTGCTTTTGCACTTGTGATATAATAAACGTGCAACGTAAATAACGCTTTTCCTATGTTTTGCAAATAAAATAATAAGAACTTTTTTTAACTGGTAAAATTTGACTGCCACCAGATTTGGCGATTTTTAATTTTGATTCGCGACCGAAAATTTGAATTTTTAAAGATTGGCAAATTTTTTGGCTACTTTAGAGAATGGTTTTGGCAACTCTAGATGAAATTTGCGACATGAAAAAAACATGCTTTTAAACTAATTTTTAGCTTGATATGCCAAATTTTGTTTTAAAAACTTAACATTATTGTTGCGTTTGCGGTGAAGACTTTTTTTAGAAACTATTACTTGTGTAGGACGGAAATCGTGAACTCAGAGTCAGATTTAAAGTGAAGACCCTTTTTTTTTGGCCTTCAGCCTAAATTTGAGACAAAAATTCTTCTCAAATCCATAAAGTACATGAAAATCTACAGTATGCAAAAAGTTGCGCTATTTTTAATTCAGATTTGCTACTTTTGGGCATTTTCCATCAAAAAATCTGGTAATCTTGGTAAGATTTAGGTATAGTGGTTAACTATTACCCTACATTTTATTTTTTGAGGCTCAATACTTTTTTAGAATTAACCATTAATTTATTTCATTCATTTTTATTTTCAATTTATTTTTACATTTATCCTCCTAGCTCGCAGGAAAGCGACGGAGGCACTATACTTAGCGTAAGCAATTACCCCGACCTACTTTCGGAAAGAACCTAGAAATTGCTGTCCGATATAAATTTTTTATTTCGTTTTTTTAGTTTTATAGAAATATGACTGTAATTCAGAACTCTTTGTCAAGACCGCCAAGCAGGGGAAGTGCCGTAAAGTGTCTTTCCGAAGGACATTACAGAATGATGCGAATAGGTTTTAAACCGAGACCATGTCGATCACAATTACGACGCTTTAACCATTCAATCACACTGCCGACTTATAAGCTGACTTATCAATAAAAACATTCCTTGTTGGAAAAAAGATTCGTACCAGTACTCTAGCTACTACAAGTAGTGAAGTAGTCTAGATTTATCGTGGTTATATTCTGCTATAAAATTCGGGAAAGGTTGATATACATTAGCTTTAGAGCAGGGTTTCCCAAACTTTTAGTTGATGGGTACCCTTTGGACACTGTAACAGGTTTGCATGTACCCCCAAAATGTTGTAACGTTTCTCTAAAACAGGGTGGTCCAACTTCTTCACTCTTCGGGCCACTTTTCAAAAGTGTTCAAGCTTGTGGGCCTCAGCCGGGTAGATATTGTTCCAAATAATGGTGTCCTGTAAAAAAAAAAAAAAAAGATCTTCACTTTGAATCATATACAAATTTTCCCAATTCATGCTGAAAATCAAGGTGATCTCTAAAAAATGAGAACTTTTCCCTTTTCAGCAGCCACAAATTTTCCCTATTCAAACCCAAAATCACGGTAATCTGTAAAAAAGTCTTCCCTCTTAATTGTCCTGTTTGACGTAATTACAATTAACCGGATTCGAAAATTCTAGACATTTGAGTCTATTATTTCTTCCGGACACGGAATTTAACTTAAATAAGGATATTCTCTCACATAATAATGTACCCCTTGAGAAGCCTAAATGTACCCCAGTTTGGGAACCCCTGCTTTAGAGCAAAGTTAACTTGTTAATGATGATTTTGAGTTGGTTAGCAATTAACCAGTGAACTGTTTTTTAACTTGCAAAAAAGTTTAGTTATCACATACCTATCTGAAGAGTGCTTAAGCCTAATAAAATAGAGTTGACATTTGATTGCAATGGTTTAGCACCATAAAAGAACTACACCAAAGTTGCGAACTTTATAGATTGTTATTCGAGGTTTAAATTCGAGTTCATAAAAAATGTCTAATTCCAAGTTCAAGTTTTTTTATTTCAATTTTCAAGTTCAAGTTCAAGTTCTATTCAATGCTATAAAAATCGAAAGCTCGATTAAGCCTATCTACACAAAATCTTAAAATTCTTTAAAAAATTGAAAGGCTACTGCAAAGAGATAAATATAATGTAAGAAATAATGAAACAAACCATAGGCGTACCGATCAAAAATTGTTGGGGCAGGGCAATACAATTGTGCCAAAATTTTATGAATTTTTCCGAATTATGCCTTTTCGTACTTTACAAAAATGAGAAGAAATTTTGCCTCAAATTTAGAATAAAAACAAAAAAAAAGTTTTCACTTCCAATCAATCTCAGTTTTCTCAATTTTTATCCCAAAAAAGTGATCTTTAAACAAAATCTTCACCTCAAACCGTAATCTTTTTTCTGATTTTGGAAACTTTGTCCCGCAAAAGTTGTTGGCTTTCTGTGCTCAAAACCATTTTTTGTTGTCCAAATACTTTTCTGTCGCTGCCCGAAAAATTCTGACTTTGCTCAAATATTTCCTGAGTCAAATACAACTCAGTTGCATTTAAAATTCAACAATTTCTATAAAAAGTAAAATCCAAAATATTATTTATTCTCTTTCTAAAAAATTTCAATTAATGAATTTAAATTTAATTGTATATTTTTTGAGTTCGAGTTCAAGTTCGAATTTATCACTTTTTATTTTTCGAGTTCAAATTCGAGTTTGAGTTCACAGCTCTGCTACAAACCAATCAAGTTGTCTGAAAGGAATTTTTAAAATGCTTTTAATATTCAAAGTAAAAAATTATTAGTTAAAAGTGCCTCAAAAAATATGCCATGCTTCATACAATTTTGACAAGGCATTTGAAAAATAAAGTGTCTGCTTCTGATACCAAAAAGTTAGAAAAATTTCAAACAGTATTTTTCACTGAAGTTAAAGATCTGCGGGTAGATTTTATCAAAGAAATGCATATCCGATTTTTCGTATTGACCAAGGAAAACGTTTGTTCTCTCGCTGAAATATTTTAAGCTAAACGCTTAATATTTTCGTTTTCGCCTTTTTCTGCATCGCCACGAGGTGACCTAAATTCTTCATCCGAACGGTCACATGTGATTAGTTTACTGAAAAACGTTTGTAAATTAGATCAAAAAGTGCTAGACTTAGTGCAGTTAGTTTTTGTTTTATTGAGTAAAAATCTTTGTCTTTCTAATATGTGTTTTCTTTTTATATTTATTAAATTTTATTTGAATAAATGATCGATTTGAATACTACCGTGAATATTTGAATTGAAAACTTGGACTTATTTGGATCTTCATAACAATCAACATTTAAGTGACTACAGCGGTATCGTGGCCCGATAAGCCAGAAAAATCCTACATACATTGGTATATCACTGTATCGCCTCGTTATCGAGCGCTAATACCGCCCTACGCGTGCTTCAACCAGAAGGTCAGCGGTAATTTTGTGTTAATCAACTCATCACTTATTCAAAAAGACTCTTCGACAGTGTAGTTGGCGTTTGGGCCGTCGCCATTAAAATAATTATTTTAAAAACTACGCTTGTCTTTCATTTACATTTATTATTTAAGACTTTAAAAAATATTTATTTAGAGGAAAGATAAGAAAATAATTACGGATGATGATGTAGATAGAAATATCAAGTATAGTTATTTGAGTTACATTAAACAAAATTTTCATGGGCTAAATTTTTCTTTTACTTCTATTTTAATGTCGACATACCTATAACTATTTTTTATATTTTTATCTATTTTATTTATCTTTTCTCTGAGGGCACATTTTTTTTTTAATTCTTAAAGAATAAATTTAAACAAAAAATATTGTATTAAATAGATAAGTTTAATAAAAACTTTATATTAAAACTGTAAGTACTATGTCGCCGTAAATTCAACTTATATTCTGCATATTTCAATTGGTAGCCTTGTTTCTACCTAATATAAGAGATGTTAAAAAGTAAGTTAAGTACTCTTGATGGCGCTAGAGCATTTCTAAATCAATTATTTTAATAAGAATAACTCTTGTAAGAAATTATGGACATTACCACAACACTTTTTAAAAGTTTTATAAGAAAGACCACTTTTAACAAGTTATCAAGAAGACCCAGCAACTTTACTGATGACGGATTGACTCGTTTTGTTGCCAATAGAACGTGTGTTCGCAAATTTAAAGTAAATAAAATTAAATGCAGATTGGGAATTTTACCTTTAAAAAAGTTAGCACAAAGAATATTAAAGTTCAAAATTGTTGAAATACAACTAAAAGTCTATTAATAAAAATTGTTGATTGTTTTTGATATTGTTGAAAAACTCATTTCATTCTAAAGAAAAAAGAAAAAAGCATTTTTCTAGAATTGGCGAACGAAAATATGATTAACAGCAAATTTAAAAAAGCAGCTACATTGTATGATGCTATTACTATTCTTCTGTTCATCTTGACAAAATTCCAAAGTAATGGCAAAGTGATTTCAACAACTATTGATGCGAGCACAAGCAAAAAAGTCTTTTTCAATATCAATTTAACACTTTTTCTTGATTGAACTCGTTTACTTTCTCGCTTGTGTGTTTTTGGTGAGTTGGTTTGGACTCGTTTATTTTTGCTTGCATCACGGTTGCTTTTTGAAGGAGTGTCAGCTTTAAAATCTGGGTTAAGATTTTTACTGTTATTTTTTTTATCGATATTTCGAGATTTCAATAGTGCATGAGAAAACAAAGCAAACAAAATACCATGAACTAGAATAATCGTCGTCACAACAAATATCCAAAAACTCATAGACAACTGAGTGTGTATAATAGACGTACACCCATCTTCGCTGATCTCGAAATCGTATATAAAAACAGTAAAAGTTGTCAATCCAAATCCAGAAATGACGATCAATACAATGATGATGAAACTGAGATATCGTAAAGGCTTTGAATATGTCAATGTTAACATCCGGTTGGTGTAAAGTGTGTATTGACGTAGCCATAAAAAGAACCAAACAGAAGGATGAATGAAAGTATATAAACAAGATCTTAAATAGGATATTGTTTTGCACAGACCAATGTTTTCATTATAACCTTTCACATCAACCAGCCCTATCAAACCAATCACAAACCTTGCAAGACAAAGTCCGGCACACAATAACACCGACGAATAAATCCATCCTGAACTCAGTTTCTCAAAATTGTTTCTTTTAACGGAATGCCATTTATTGTTTTTAATTCCATAATGTACAAGAGAGAATATAATCCAGATAACGGCAATAATGAGAAGAATGTCAACAGTGATTGGAATAATCCAATCTGCTCTGTTAATATAATCCGTTTCTGTCCAATTACAAATTGATCTGTGCATTTTTCATAGGCTGTAAAGGCTGTACCAATAAATTTTTATAAACCAGAAATAAAAAATATTTTTAACATCGAATAAAATATTTGCTAAAATTTTTTAAGAAACAAAAAATTCAATGTTTTTGATGACGTTATTTTTTTACGCAAGAAATTTTTATAAGAACAGTATTTTTAAAAATGAATTGTAAGTTGCTACAATATGATTTAAAATAATCATGCTTTACATTTTTTCTTTTGAATTCTGAAAAGTGAAAATTTCTGACTCATGTGCAACCAGATGTTCAAGATTAAATTTGAAGTATATTAAAATCAAGTGATAACTCGTTTAAAAGAATTAAAAAATCTATAACTTTTATTTAACAATTCAACGCAAATTTGCTCAAGTTACGTTTGAAAATTTTTGGCGTTTACGCATAAAAGTTTTTCTTCTTTATGACGAAGCGAAAACTATTTGGTCCACTAGTCGTGGTGTTTGAAATTAAATAACCCGGGTCATTGGTGTTTGAAAACGTTTTTATCTTTTTGTATCTTTATCTTTTTTAGTTTTTATAATTATTAATTTTAAATTTTTTTTTTTTAATTTTTTTTTGTTTAAGTAAATTTCTACTTATTCAAACAAAAAAGTTTTAAAAAAAATAGCAACTAACCAATCCTCTCAAAAAGATTCGTCTTTATTTGAATAAACATTTGGTGGTACAGAATTTGAAGATTGCGTGAAGTAAACGATTTTTCTTCCCAAATCTTTTCATCTGACACTTTACTTGACTTGATGAGACTTGACATCTTCATCTGGTTTCAATTCTGACGATTTCCCCTGAAGAGTGTCAGATGAAAAGCTTTGGGAAGAAAAATCTTTTACTTCACGCATTCGTCTTTATCAAAGGAGATAAAAAATTAGATGCTATTTAAAGATTCTTTAAAGTAAAATCTCATTAAAAATATGTAGAAAAAATTTTCAATATTGGAGAATATTTTGCTTTTAAGTAAACAATCATTGCTTTAATTTAATATACTCAAGTAAAATCACTTGCAGCTGTGAAAGTAGTTTGTTACATTGGACAAACCACCAGAAACTTTCAAACCAAACAAAAACACAAACCCGAACTTTCCAAAAAAATAGAAGACATTTTAAAACATTTAATTAACAACCAAATTTTTTGATTAATTTCAATAATATTATAATTATGACCCACTTTAACAGTCGGCAGAAACTACTAATCAAAGAAACATCGCTAACATAAAATCAAAACCTTTACTATTCCTATTAAGCAGAGTTTTGTCCTATATATTTAGAACAGATTAATTACAATGTGTTTTTCTTTTTAATGACGTATAGGCTTTGTATAAAAAAAATTACCTTTATTTTATTTCTTTCACATTGAGCTAACTCGGTGTACCCGCATAAAAATAACAATGTTCACTACTTCGCAATTTTCATGTTTTACATTAAAATAAGGTATATTAAGTATAAAATGATGATGTTAATTATTTCTGTTTTATTTTATTTTTTTCTAATGACTTGACTCTTATTTGTAATAAACAGTCAAGATTATTGCTGCAATTCAATAAAAGGCTCGCAAGGTTTCTTCACTTTACTATGGTTTGATTTCCATGGGTTCACATTAGCATTTTATGATTGAAGCTTAAAAAAATATCTTAACTTGAATAAGATTTTAGTTATATCTACGTCTACGCTTTTATTATTTTTGTTAAGCTTATGCTTTGATAGACAAGTAGATAATTAAATGGAGAAAACAAATTTATTGGTCAAATGTTTTCGGCTTTTTTTAAGCTTTTTTTAAGAAAAACCAATAAATATAAAATGAATTAGAACAATGCGTGAAAACAAAGAGAATCAACTATTTCTACATGAACCATGGGTCAGGCTTTGTCTACACTAAGCGTGGTTTCTCAACGTAAAAGTCTATATTTATTATATTTCTATGCCAGCTCTGGCTTAGAAATATATAATAAATAAACACTTTTACGCTAAGAAACTACGCTTAGTGTAGACAAAGCCTTATTGTGACGATTAACTCAAAGCGAACAAAAGTTTTTGGGCCAACTCTAACTTAATTATACATTCTATGTTCTATGACTGTATTTTCTACTTTAAAACTAATAATTAATAAATCTTAAAAGAAATGAAAAACCATTTTCCCAAAAATGACAATTAAAATGAAGATTTAACTTTTTTATGCTTGATAAATGCTTTGTGACTTTTGTTACAAAATTAGTGTTACACTTTTTTATTTCTTTATTTTAAACGGATTTAAATTTACTGTGCATTTCATCTAAAATAGAACAAATTCTATTCGATTAAATCCATTAATTTTTTGTTAATGAAAAAATATAAATCTGATTTTCATACCGAAATTTATAAAGAATTTTTACACAGAAAGTTTAAGTTACGAGCATCTATTTGAAAAGATTTATCTTGCTTTAAAATTTCAGTTTTTTACAAATGTTTCTTTATTTTCATTAAGGTTTTTTTATGATTTGAACATAAATAAATTTATTTCTTGCCGCAATTGTATCTAATACCAATGTTTGTATGATGAATGTGCTACCTCTATAACATGACCACAATTGTTAGTTCACTCTTGCGTCTATGTTCTAAAAAGCACTTTCCACCTCAAAATTTGCGCACTAAAACCAAGGTTGGGTAGTCGGAGTCGGAGTCGTAGTCCAATGGAGTCGAAAGTTTCAAGATGGAGTCAGATTTAAAGTCGAAGTCGGACCTAAAGAGTACAAAGAGTCGGAGTCGGAATACTTTATCCGACCCCTATTCCTTACGTCTAATTTTTTTTTAGAGAACACTACTTTTCAGGAACAAAAATCGAGAAATTCGATACAGATTCCAATTAGGAACAATTTTTTTCTGTTAACAAACATCCCAATTCATGACTTCAAAAATATGGCCACCCTAATTTTAAGCAAATCCTATTTTGCATAATGCTATTTACCTTATTGGGGAGTCGGAATCGGAGTCGCTATCCCTAAAATTCTAGAAGCTGGCATCCTAGAAATTCTAGAAGTAGGAGTCGGATCTTAAATCTTCCGATTCCGTAACCCTGACTAAAACAACTATTAAATATCATTTATGTTATTGTAACATTCACTCTGTTATTGAACGCTCAATTATTTTACTGTGTATTTTACGACAACGCGCAAATAAGATACAAAATTTACTTTGCAATGAAGCATGAAAACCGAAATTAAATGTCGGAGCATAAAATTTGGAACGCTTAATGAATTTTGGAATAAAAAATAAAGTTAATATATTTTGAAACATAGTTCATTCAGGATGTTTCGAAATTTTACCTCAATTTTTCATCAAGTGCGTTAAACTAAGTAATTAATTACAATTTAAATACATAAATTTAGATAACTTATGACGTAACAAAATAAAATAAAATATTTTATTCTGTTACGTTATAAGTTATAAATAAAATATTTTATTCTGTTATGCCATAAATTATCTAAATTTAAATGTTTAAATTATAATTAATTAATTAGTTTTACGCAGTTGATAACAAAATGAGTTACAATTCCGAAACGTCCTGAATAAACTATGTTTCAAAATGTATTGGCATTATTTTTTTTTAGGAAATCTAATGAAAAATCAATTACAAAAAGTTTTTATTGTTTTTCTGTTGAATGCTTTTGTACAAAATCCACTCTTCAAATACTTTATTTGAAGCCAATAGTCAAGGAATTTGATATACTTTGTGAGATAAAAAAAATAAAGTTCTTCGAAACACTGCCAAAAAATAATATTATAATTTTGGAAAAAGAAATACAAAAACTAGAGTCGGATATTTTTTACCCTGTAGCTATGTTTAGTAAAAAACTATCTTTTTTGCTGCTAAGCTAAAGGTTTGAATCAAACCGTTTTTAAATTAGATTAAAACCAAAAAATTTGTGACGTGAAAATTTTTTGGATGATTTTTTAATGTTATGTGTAGGCGTGCAAAATTCTTGTTGTCCTCAGATTTTATTTGTTTATCCTAACCTACATTTTTAAATAAAATTTTACGATAATATCATTATTTCAGCATAGTGTTTTATTGAAATCTATGCAACTAAATTTCCTCGAGTTTTTTTGCCTCTGCTTGTGATGATCATTAGTTTTTTGTCGGTAATGATTTTATCCCTGCTCCAGTAGATATTTTCGGCAACTTTAGAGCACCTTTCTTTTCATTTATCTATCGTTACCCTGTAATTTTTAACTTATTATTTTTAGACAATTATTTATTATATAAAATGGGCCCACTAATTTTTTCTTTTTTGTTGTTAAAAAAAGTTTTTTCTTTCAAGTATCAACATTGCCTCCAATCTTTCGTAAAGCTGATTATTTCAAATATTTGCTTAAAAAATATTGCTTTCATAGATAAATCCAAAATAACAAATTGAGCTTCAACATAAATAGCTTCACACATCTTCAAAATATACATATCAGTAAAACTAGTCTCTAAAAACTTTAATGGCAAATTTATGCAAGTTAAGTAACACTCACAAAATTAATTATTCTTAATATTTACTGGGTTTTTGGGAGCCAATACTTACTGAGTTTGTAAAAAATAAAAAATTATGTCATCATTTTGCCGCTATTTTCAAAGTTGTTATTTTTTTATTGTTTGTAAAACGAAAAAGATGTTAAAAACATTTATTTTCTCTTACTGTCATTCTCACCAAATTCAACTAGCTTACAACAATAATTGATCTGACTACAATTTATCAGTTCTCATCTTTTATTTAAATGGAAAGCTTTAGGCGACATATAACATGATTGAGAGCAATAATTAAAACATAATTATAGCATTGAAACGCAGCAAAAGAGATCAAAGCAAACCCAAATTTAATCTTTTAATTAACTGAAAATTACTTCAATTAGCGGCATCGAACTTTGCCAATGAACATGTTTTTTAGTTTGGATTTTTTATCCGGTTTTATTCATCTCAAACATACGTTTAAATAAGCAGGGAAAACGCTGAAGTAACAAACACACGCACTCTGATATTTTCACATTAAACTAATATTAAACTCAAATCAGTTTAAAAAGTGTAAGAATTTATCTAAAAAAATTTACAAATTAGCAACAATTCCACTTCTATTGTTTTTACTGGTCTGTTTCATTGCCAGAAAATAGTTCGACCACTACTTAAAATTAAAATCAAAGTAGTAGTTTCGTTTTGTTTTGTTTAAGTTATTGGTTATTGTAATTAAACTAATTAGAACATTGAAAAAGGCTCTTGTACAGAAATATTACTAAAATTATTAATAGCATCGATCATAGCCCACTTACTTTAAGTTGATTATTTTGATATTTGACACATTCCATGTCAACTCACACCCCTATTTTGCCGACCATCTCCAATTCTGTTGAAATTTGGCATGTTGTAGATTTGGATGAGAAAATGTCTCACACCAAATTTCAAGTTTTCAAATCAAATAGTTTTTGATATATGAAGGTTGAAAATTAGACACAAAATCGCCGCTTGAACGCCCCTGATCGAGAAAAAGTGGCCCTTCTGGCTTTATTTTTTGTTCGATTTCAAAGATGTTAATATCATTGGAAAACTCTTTTCAGCAGCTTCCTAATGATAGTTATATCTCAAATGTATCTATATAAATAAAAAAGTTATTTATTGTCGTGACCTTGTGATCTTGACCTCGCATGACCTCAAAACCCCCAGTCTAGACAAAAAATTTTTTCAATATTTTTGTTCCTCACATAGAGGACTATCATCATGCCAAAAATCAAAGTGGGATCTCTATGAGTTTTCAAGATATTTTTTAATTAGAAAAAAATTTGCAAAAAACTTGCGAAAATGATTTATTTGAAAATATCGACAAAGTTACGAAAATATTTATTGCGTAAATATCAACAAATTTGCATCATTAGGCACACCTGTTCAATAAAATGCAAATATCTTGAAAACCCATAGAGATCCCACTTTGATTTTTGGCATGATGATAGTCCTTTATGTGAGGAACAAAAATATTTAAAAAATATTTTGTCTAGAGTGGGGGTTTTGGGGTCATGCGAGGTCAAAGTTACAAGGTCACGGCAATAAATAATTTTTTATTTATATAGATACATTTGAGATATAACTATCATTAGAAAGCTGCTGAAAAGAGTTTTCCAATGATATTAACATCTTTGAAATCGAACAAAAAATAAAGCCAGGAGGGCCACTTTTTTTCGATCAGAGGCGTTCAAGCGGCGATTTTGTGTCTAATTTTTAACCTTCATATATCAAAAACTATTTGATTTGAAAACTTGAAATTTGGTGTGAGACAGTTTCTCATCCAAATCTACAAACATGCCAAATTTCAGCAAAATCGGAGATGGTTGGCAAAAAAATGCCAAAAAGGGTGTGAGTTGACATGGAATGTCCCTTTGTTTCAGTCGTAGTTTCTGATTCTATCTAGCGACACACGAGTAATTGGTTCGGCTTTCAAGATTTGTGTTCACGTGATCAGCACGATTTTTTAGAGAACTTTTTTATTTCCCTGCACTTCAAACCCAAAGCTACAGTTTGCACGGTTTTTGCTGATGAGCGTAGAAGTTGATTGCTTGCTATCAGGAATGTTGTATCACGAAAATCACAAAAGTTTTGAATCGAGTCGTAAAATTGCTTTGAATTTTAATCGCTAAAAGATTCAAAGTAAGGTTTATCTTAGTACAGTAAGTCAAATCAGTATTGTATTAAATAGATAAAACTGTCTTTTTAAAATGTAAATTTGGAAAATTATCGATGTATATCTTTTTTAAATCTATATGCAGTATTTTACTACAAACCAAACTGCTTAAAAATGAGAAGCACCACACTCGAGTTTCGCTCTTATTTAAGCTCGTCAGTGATGCATATCACACTGCGAATTGAACTCGCTGCATGTGGTTTTCCACGCAGGAGACAATACTAAAAGACCATGCGAGCCGGACAACAACTCGACTACAAGCAGCTGGAAATGATTCCCGGCTTTGCCGCGCAAGGAATACACAGAATCCACTGTGTGGTAAGACCAAGGCCGCACCTCATGACTGGGACTTACCCGACAAGCGTTAAGTATCGCACTTATACTCCTAGATGTTGACAAGCGGCCTTGGTCTTACCACACAGTGAATTCTGTGTATTCCTTGCGCAGCAAAGCCGGGAATCATTTCCAGCTGCTTGTGATGGAGTTGTTGTCGGGCTCGCGTAGTCTAGTGGTGTTGTCTCCTGCGTGGAAGACCACATGCAGCGAGTTCGGTTAGCAGTGAGATATGCATCACTGACGAGCTTTAACCCTTTACCATCCACGTGGACGTTTCCGTCCATTAATTAAAAAACTCAATTAAAATGATTTTTCGGAATGTTTTTTTTGTATTGACTCCTTTTTCCTATTGATTTTTTTCCGCTTTTAAAAAAAACCAGTTCTTTGTTTTTTTTCCCGCCGTTCTAGGTTTTTATTGCAGATTCAAAGTAGCATTTTCACGTGTGCGTAATCAGTCAAAAATACTCATTTTTCTCGAAGCTATGGAAGACACATCTGGTAAGTTTTGGTTTTAAAAAAAATCAAGTCAGTAAAAAAAGTATATAAAAAGGTGTTAAAACTTTGTAAATTAATTTTATTTGTATATGTGGAAAGTTTTCATAGATTAATATTAATGGACGAATTCGTCCATTCGGGCATGACAAGCATTATATTATAAGCCCTGAGAAGTTGGTATATTTAAACTAAATTGAAAATGGAGACTTTATTACTAATTATGCTTTACTTGTAGTATGATATAGTATATTTTATTACTTTATCTTAAAAAATTTGTCAAATATTTATATTATATGAGCTATCAGCTATCTTTATTGCCTTGTTTGAAGTAAAATTCATTCTCTAAATAATTATTATAGTCAGATAATTTATATATTTTTACAAAGTTAATTTATTTATGTTACTTATTTTGAGGTGTATGTTTTTAGAAGTTTGAATAAATTTATTGGTGCAGGTATTGGTACATCTACTTTTTATGGAAGAGCAACAAAAAAGTCGAAGCAATATTTACAAATTTGTGATATTGCTGTGACGGTAGCCGTTTAGTTTGTTCCTTGTTTTAATTTGAAGTTTATTTTTGGCAATCCGGTTTGGTTATTTCGCTCATATTTAAGTCAGTGCAGCGTAGTTTTTTTCTTTTCATTCGTTCGTTCATCATTGGTGCAGACATTTCGTTGGTTGGTAAATCATTCTTTCGTTCAAAGAAACGCGTATTAAGCAGGTAGAACTTGATTTGTTTGTGTTATTTTGATTTATTTAATACTGTTTTGTGTTTTATTTTAGTTACCGTCGTCTCTAATACATACAATAACATTGGTTCGTTGTTCGTTGGTGGTTATTGTAAAAGTGACGTCGCGTAAGTATCGAAGCTGCTTAATATTTCTACTCAAACTGCAACCTGGTGTGCTGCAGCTACAATTGCTCTTGATAGTTTGCTAAGTGATGGTGATTCTGATTCAGATAATGATTCTTTAGCGGATCCTGAATTTGTCCCTGAACGTGAGGACAGTGAAAGTAAGTAATATAATTTAACTGTTTGTAACCTAATAAGATTAGGGACAGATAAAAACAAAAATTTAGTGTAATCATACTGTAAGAGTTAGAACAGCAATAAATCAAACTGTAAGTAGGAAATAACAATATCCTCATAATTTTTGTGTCATTGTATTTGCCATTTAAAGTTTGATTGTGCCACTTAGGTCTACTTAGATGCAAAATAATAATAATATTTTTGCAGATATCAATCAAGTAGGTTCTTTTCATGAACAACTGGACAACACTATTTTGGAATCTGATAATTTAGCTGCAGATGGATGCGACACTCTTATGCATGATATAGCTCCTTCTCGACTGTTATGGCGGCAAAGAAATTCTTCTGATTTAACCAGAGAGTATGAATATCACGGCCCAGAACACGAATTTCCAAATTCTTTAAAACAGCCTCTTCAATATTTTAGACTGTTTTTTACAGATGAATTCATGCAATTACTTGTTTACCAAAGTAATTTATATTCAGCTCAAGTAAACCCTAATAAACTTTTAAACATTACTACAGAAGAACTAGAACAATGGTTGGGAATAGCAATTTATTTTTCGATTAGTAAGCTGCCAAACACTCGTATGCACTGGTCTAAACAACTGGGCAGTTTTCGATCAGTTGAGCTGATGTCATGAGTCGAAACAAATGGGAAGAGATAAAATCAAAGCTGCATATGGTGGATAATTCAACATTAGACTCAAATAAACCTGACAAGCTTTTTAAGGTACGGCCAATGGTAGATCATCTTCGAGCACAATTTAAAAAGATACCAATGACCCAAAGTTTATGTGTAGATGAGCAGATAATTCCCTTCTAGGGTATCAGTGGCATAAAACAATATATGCCAAATAAGCCTCATAAATGGGGGTACAAATTTTTTGTGTTAGCAGATAGTAAAGGCATGACGTATGATTTCATTCCATACACCGGAAAAATTCAACCAGTTGATGATCCCGCCGTTCCAGACCTTAAAGCAAGTGCAAATTCCGTACTTCATTTAGCACAGGCAATTCCATCTGATCATAATCATCTTTATACTTTGACAACTGGTTTACTTCAATACCGCTAATGAATCATCTTGCCACAAGAGCAATATAGTGCTGTGGAACAGTTCGGGTCCCTCGGATACCAGGAATAAAAAAAACAAAAGATGACAACAAAAATCTTGTAAAGAAAGGAAGGGGAGCTTTTGAAGAGCTCAAGTTTATTGGGCACTCAATTGAAACAACATATGTCAAGTGGTTTGACAACAAAATTGTAAATGTGGTTTCTATGTTTGCCAAGTCAAGGTCTCTCACTTTTGTGTCTCGATATGATTATAAGCAAGGCCGAAAAGTTGATGTTCAATGCCCTAACATAATCAAGCTTTACAATTCATCGATGGGTGGTGTTGATTTGGCTGACTGCCTTATATAACTGTATAGAATAAATATAAGATCCAAAAAATATTATTTTCGTTTAATCTTCCACAAGATTGACATGGTGATTGTAAACAGTTGGCTTTTATACAAACGTGATGCGTTTAACTTAAAAACACCCCAATCAGAAATACTTCGTTTGGCTCTTTTCAAGTTGAGAATAGCTAATTGTTTAATACAAGAAAAAAAAGTTTGTACAGGAACAAAAAGAGGAAGGCCGTCTCTTCAAAGTGTAAGCTGCAATTCAACTCATAAACGAGGAAGGCCATGCCAAATTCTTCCTGACGATGCTGTAAGGTTTGATGGTATTGGTCATTGGCCAGAAATCAAAGATAGGAGAAAGATGTGCAAAAATTTTGGTTGTCGTGGAAAAACCAACGTTTGTTGCTCAAAAAATCCACAGCACTGTGCGTCACCTTTGTTTTTATAGATTGAGATAAGCACACTCCTTCTCCATTCTTCTGGCATCCATTCACCCACTGATAGTCTGTTAAACAGTTTGTTCAAAAACTTTATCCCTATCTTTCCCATGCACTTCCAAACTTCTAGTGGCAACTCGTCTGGCCCAACTGCTTTTCCTTTTTTATCCTTTTTAGTATATTCATTACTTCTTCTCTACTGAAGCAATTTACTTCTTCGATAACCACTTCTGCTTCCTCTTCCCTAGCCTCTCTGTCACTTTCCTTATTCATCAGTTTCTTTAAGTACTATTTTATTTCTTTAGCACAGCCTCCGAACTTACCATTACATTACCATTTTCATCTTTCATAACCCTCACGCGCTGTACATCTTTCCCTGCTCTGTCTCTCTGCCGAGCTAATCTGTAAAACTCCTTCTCATCCTCTTTTGTTTCCAATCTAGCACACAAATTTTCATACGTACGTCCCTTCGCCATCGCAACTGCCTTCTTTGCCTTACTCTTCTTTTCTTCGTAGATCTTTTTACTATTTTCATTTCTTACTTTATTCCATGCTTTCTTTGCCCCTTTCTTTTTTTTTATCCGCTCCTGAACTTTTTTATTCCACCACCATGTCTCCCTATCTCCTTTTTGTTGCCCATATGTCACTCCCAGCACAGTTTCAGCTATTTTTCTTATCATTTTCGCTGTTTTGTCACACTAATTAGGTAATCTGTCCTTGCCTCCCAAAATCCTGGTCACCTCTTGTCTAAACGCTTTTTGACACCTTGTCTCCTTCAGTTTCCACCATCTTATCTTTGGCTTTACTTTCTCTGCTTTTTTCTTTTTTACTATGAGAGCCATTTTGCATACCACCATAGGGTGCTGCTTTGCAACACACTCATTCATTATTACCTTACAATCGCACATTTTCTTCAGGTTCTTCCTTCCGCACATCACATAATCTACTTGGGTACTTTTTTTGCCACTTTTATATGTCATCCTGTGTTCGTCTTTCTTCTTGAAATAAGTATTGACAACCGCCAAATCCATCCTTTTGGCAAAATCCACAACTATCGATCCTTTCTCATTTCTTGTTCCAGCACAGTACCTCCTCATTATTTCCTCATCCCCAGTGTTTCCTTCGCCCACATGTCCATTTAGGCCTGCACCTAGAATTATACTCTCCTGTTTTGATACACTTTTCATCAACCCATCCAGGTCTTGCCAAAAATCATTTTTTTCTCCATGCTGTTGCCAACCAATCGAGAATACGCGCTTACTATGTTTAGTATCGACCCTTTTACCTCCAGTTTCATGGCCCTTAGCCTGTCTGACACCCTCTTCATCTCCAAGACACTTTCAGCCAGCTCCTCCCTCACCACTATTTCTATCCTATTTCTTCTTTCATCAGCTCCATTGTGGAATAATTTGCAGCTACCTTCAATGTTCCTCACTTTACTATCTTTCTACTTTGTTTCCTGTAGTCACAGTATATCTACATCCCTTCGCTCCATCATGTCTTCCAGCTCTCTCCATCTTCCAGTCATAAAATACCAACCCTTATGAGTGTGCGTCTCCCCTTCCACAATTCCCGCTGCTTCTTCACTCGCCTTCTCTTTTTTTTCTCTTGCTTTCACTAAGCCCAGCAGTAGCATAATTTCTACAGGTGCCCTGCCGTGCGGCACCTGAGCCGGTCGTTGATAAACTGGGCCTCGACCAATCTGGTATTGATTCATGATCATAACGCATTTTGTATGTTTTGGCAAAAAAGTTTGCGCTGGATGCTCTTCCTGCCTCAACCTTCTACATTTATCCAGGCTTGGGAGCGGCATCAGGAAACACTGTAATGTGCCCTCGATGACTAGGTTCATTTTTGTTCATTTGGTACGCAATAAAACTGATAAATGAAAAGACGAACGGTCAAATGAAAAAATAGTAACTTTTTCATCACTGTATTTTTTGGCGCACATAGTTTATAATTTGTTGTGCCTCTTTGATAGTCGGTACGTAGGCCGCACATCTCAACAATTACAGGACAGAATTTGTCAACACGTGCCAAAATTTATTAGCGTCGGCCAAATTTCAAATTCTCGCAATATCTTCATTCGTTCTTTCATATCTTCAAACCCAGACATTTTTAGTAAATCTCCGATTGGTCAACACTTTTTAGATAACCTATTACTATCAATTACAGTGACAAAAATTACAGTGATAAAAAATTTACTATTCTTTCATTTAGCCATTCGTCTCTTCATTTTTTTGCTTAAGAAGCCATGTACATCAAATCACGCAAGCCAAATTCATACCGCCAAAAAGAATTTGTTTGTAACTTGAAACTCTTCTGTTGATCACGTGTTGTGACGCTTTTCTCAAACATCCAATCATCTTCATTCAGTTTTATTACAAAATCAATTGAATTTTTTTTTCCTTCATTCCGGCGTTTATCTGCTGATGAGTGTCACACTTCATTTGAAATAATTTTAAGTCATGGCAATATACTGTAGTTTTCCGTCTTAATGTAATTTAAAGTTTTATTACGACGTAGAAATTGCTTGGGCAAGTTACAATTGCTCTTGAGCTATGTGATTTAAATATCCGCTTTTGTTCGATTGCATCTTTCTCTTTTCTTTCGCCAGACGGTGATGACGTAATGCGCTTTGTTTGCAACGTATGACCGAGTTATATGTAGTACCGGAATGATCTCGCTCACCATTGAAAAAACGTTCTAATTTCAACGCGCTTGATCAAAGCGTTTTCGAGATAACTCGAGCCGATTTGTCGTCATGTGACCTTGTGTCTATATATATGTACGCTCGCTTGATTGACGAGGACGAAGACAAAGACGAGAATGACGAAGAAGACAAAGACAAAGACGAGAACGACGAGAGAGAGTAGCGTAATCTGGTTTAGCGTTGGTTTGGGCGCAGAGCGTGGACGAAGGACCCTTTGATCGTATTGCATTGATAAGTGTTATAATTGTTTTTGTGCCAGTGTTTGGAAATTGGTTTTACGAAGGTAGAATTATTTGCATTGAACGAATTAAGTTGCAGCGCTGATTTTTGCTTTGCAGTGGCAGAGCGCAGAAGAGGATTTTCGTCGGTCGTGAGTCGTGATTTTTATAATACATTCGTTTCAGTTAGAGACAGTGGTCTCTGTTTGTTTCAGGAAAAAAGTCTTCAACGAATCAATTAGAACTTAGTCAAAGCCATGTATAAAAGTACAAAGTACAAAGTAAAAGTACCTATATAAAAGCTTCAGGCTCATAGCAAAGTACTTCTTGAGCCGGAATAAAATAAAATTTGGACACAGCTTTGTTTCAGCGCAGGTGTTCGGGTTACCTTGCTCAACTGGTCCCTTAGGATTCCCGAACAAAGTCTGTGACAACAAGTCTCTGACGAAAAGCTTAGAGATGAGTTTTTTGTCAGTTAACTTTAAATTTTGTTCTACTAATTGCTTATTTAAAATTTTTTCTCATATCTGTAATGTTCTAGAATATCATGGTGTTACAGACTTTGTTCGGGAATCCTAAAGGACCAGTTGAGCTAGGTAACCCGAACACCTGCGCTGAAACAAAGCTGTGTCTAAATTTTATTTTATTCCGGCTCAAGAAGTAGTCTGCTATGAGCCTGACGGTTTTATACAGTTGGTTTAACGAAAGCTCGGATTGATCCGTTGAAGACTCTTCTTCACAACAAACAGAGACCACTGTCTCTAATAAGAACGAATGTATAGTCACTACCAAAAGTTTAAGACCACTTACAAAAATAATAAGATTTCTTGGTATTGCATCATATTGCATCATACGAAGTTTAAGATTGCATCATACTTATTGTTTTAGCTCTGTTACCTCATTAAATGATCTCTTTTCAACACAGGTTAATAGTGTAGACATTTATTAGTAGTTTTGTGCTGAATTTTTTAAATTTCAAAACTTGTAAAAATGGGTTGAAAAAAGTCACTAAGTGAAGTTCAAAGAGGCCAAATTGTTGCTTTTCATAATGAAGGGCTATCAGAACGTAAAATTGCTGCTAAATTAAAGGTCAGCAAAACTGCTGTGCATCAATCAATCAGGAAATTCAAGCCGTATGGCTCCTACAAGGATTTGCATAGGAGCGGAAGACCAAGAAAAACCACAATCACTGATGACCACCTCATGAAAAGGATAGTTACGTGGTCACCACTGAGTTCTATTAACAAAGTTCGAGCTGCTTTGCTGGAAAGAGGGGTTGGTGTTGACCGCATGACTGTTTCCCGACGCCTTTCACGGAAATTTTGTCTAAAATCCTACAGGCCTGCAAGAAAGCCTCGTCTTACACCTGCAATAAAGGCTAAATAATTAGCCTTTGCCAGGAAACATCAGGACTGGACGCCAGCACAGTGGGGCAAAGTCATGTTTTCTGATGAATCTACGCTGCAACAATTCGTAGTTAGGAAAAGACACGTTCGAAGGCCACGTGGAACTCAATTCAATGAGAAATACACGATTTCTACGATGAAGCATCCACCAAGTCAAATGATTTGGTGTACGATTTCTGAACATGGTGTGACTGGGATCTCCTTTTTGCCACCTGGTACAACCATGAACGGCCCTCGTTACGTGAAACTGCTGGGAGAAAAGCTAAAAATTTATATGGCAGTGCATAACTGTACTATCTTCATGCAAGATGGCGCTCCTTGCCATCGATCGAAAGTTGCCAAGACTTTTCTGGGTGAGAACCGAATCAAGGTTCTGGATTGGCCGGGCAACAGCCCTGACCTCAACCCTATCGAGAATCTGTGGACTAATATGAAGAATAAAGTTGCCGAGAAACATCCATCAAGTGCTAAGGACCTTGTGAAAGTGATTAAAGAAGTGTGGGTGAAAGAAATCTCCCAAGAATTCTGCAGAAATCTTGTGCACAGTATGCCACGGCGCCTGCAAGAAGTGATAAAAACCGGAGGGGGATCCACAAAATACTAACTTTTGGCTCAAAATACTGTAAATTTGGTGGATACAGCATTAAAAGGACAATTACAATGTGAATTTTATGTGAAAATAAAAAAGTTATTGAGAATAAATCAGCTTTTATGGAGTTTTGAATTAAGTTTTGTCAATTTTGTTTTAAAATTAAGGGTGGTCTTAAACTTTTGATAGTGACTGTATTACAAAAATCACGACCGACGAAATTTCTATTCCACGCTTTGCCAAACTGCAAAGCGAAATCAACACTATAACTTGATTCAATCAACACAAATAATTCTACCTCTGTAGAACACAACTCCCAACCACTGGCACAAAATAAATTCAACAATCGTCAAACGATACAAAATTTAACGGGCCACCTTCTGAGCGCCCAAAATCACTTTCACTCGAACCGTCTCTCGACTCGTCTCAAATTACCTCTCTCTCGTTTACTTCATTTTCGTCGTCTATCAGAGTTGAACGAAGTCACTTTTTTTGGGGTCCGAATCCAGTCCGGCTCCATTGATTTAAACTCCAACTCCAATCTGACTCCAAGAATTTTTTCTAAACCATGATCCGACTCCAGTCCGACTTCATTACAAATTAGCAAAAACCGACTCCAGCTCCAGTTCCACTCCGACAAAATATATCATACTCCGGGTCCAGTCCGACTCCGACTCCAGTCCATGCTCATCTCTTTCGTCTATATCGTCTCGCCTTTATATAGATAAAAGTCACGTGCCGACGAATTTACTAGTATATGCGGAATTTAACCAGAACTTCTTGGAGAGAGCGATACGCTCGAATGCGCCAGAACATTCTACAAATATCGACTATAGTGGCGCTCGGACAAAACATATTACGTCATTACTGTCGGCGAAAAAAGAAAAAGGGATACATACATCAGGCAATAAAAAGCTGTCACACTTCATTACTAATAATTTTAATCATAACGATGTAGTTTATCTCCGTTAAAAGTAATTTGTAGTTTTATTATAAGATAATAATCGCGTCTCTTTGAGCGCTGCTCTTGTATTATGCGATATACGTCCGATTACTCGATACATGTATCTTTTTTCTCTTTTCGCGGACAGAATGACGTAATATGCTTTTCAAGCTTTACTACAGCTCGCTTATTGTAGAATGTTTTGGCGCATTCGAGCATAGCAATCTCTCTAGAGCAGGGGTTCCCAAGCTTTTCTCAGGACGACCCCAAAGACAACTTTTAAGTGTTCAGTGCAACCCCAGGTCAATATATATTTTTCTTTTTTTCTTAAAACTTTAAAGTTTTTTTTCACAGAACTTTAGAGTTTGGTCACGTGGTGATATTTAATAAAATAAGCGAAAACATGATATTGGGAATGTTCACTGTTTAATCAATTTCCTGTATCCGGCATGTATAATGTCAGGCAACATATCAAAGAGTTTTCCAAGTTAATGTTTGTTACACGGCTGCAATAATCATTTTTAATAAAATTAATGAAAATCTTACCTTACATACGTAAGTGATTCCGAATCGCACAAGAACTTGCAAGGCTCGATTTTTAACTGTTGAATGCTTGTTTGGTAACTGTATACAAAACTTTGCTATATCCTGAAACACATTAAAATTAATCCTTGCTTCATTGTCTGCCTGCAATTCAGCTATCTCAAGTGCAATAGCACCACAATGCTTGGTATCAGCTTTAAATGGAAATTGCACAAAATCCAAAATTTCTGCTATCAAATCTTTAAATCTTTCAATCATATTTCCTGTCAGATTCTCCAAGTAGTCCAGCAAATCTTTTTTTGCTTCTTCGAGGTCTAATTCCTCATGAAAATCAACATCTATCGTAGCATTAAATTCCTGGAAATGACAAAAATAAGAATAATTATTGGTTTTACTTTCTCGCAGTATCTGTATCTTGCTGACAAAAGCTTTTATTGAGCTTTGAAAATCAAACACCCATTTGCCTTTCCCTTGAAGTTCAGTGTTAAGCTTATTAAGGTGTTTAAAAACATCAGTAAAAAGTGCAAGGCGAGCAAGAAAGTGTGGATTATGAAAATAACAAGCATTCTTGTGCCCCTTATCTTGCAAAAATATGGCAAGATCACAGAAGGAAAAGAAGAAAAACCCTTTCTAAAGTTTTTCCCCGTGACACCCACCTGATAGCAGTGTGCATTAATGATGTGTGATGATTAGAATTTTCAGTGATGCACAATTGTTTGAACATGCGAGAATTTAGATCCCTTGCTTTCACATAATTGACAGTGGATATGACTACCTGCATCACATCAGAAAAGTTCAGAGACAAGTTCTTTGAGGCCAAATTCTGGCAATGGATTATACAGTGGTTTATTTTTATGTGAAAATATTCCCTGGAAAGAATTCTCAGCAATCCAATATTCTTTTCCATCATTGATGGGGCACCATCCATACTACATTCAATCACTTTATTCCAATCTAGGTTATTTTCAGTGAAGAATTTATCAATACCATTAAAAATATCTTCGCTTCTTGTTGTGGTTTTAAGTGAAATGCAAGCAAGCAGTTCCTCAGTGATCAAGCTTGCTTTCAGAAATCTTCCGAAGATTAGGAGCTGCGCTTGTGCTGTTATATCAGTTGACTCAGCCACTGCCAGTGCTGTCCATGGAGAATTTTTAAAATCCTCTAAAATCTGTTCTTTTAGATCAACTGCAATAGTTTGAATGCGTCTTGTTATGGTATTATTACTAAGAGCAGAATCATTAACAGCTTCATGTATAATGCCTTTCTAGCAAATGGTTCACCCTCAAATATTTCACAAAAGTTTTTTAAAGCAGGCTTTATAATAGTCTCACCCTCAGTGAAAAGTTGCTTATGCTGAGCAATAAGAAAAGCTGTCCATTAAGAAAATATTTCAATCTTTTCTTTTTGTGATAGAGTTTTGCATAAAACTGCCTGCAACTTGGTTAAATTTTTATAACGATAATGGAAAACTCTCTTGCGGGCCTCTTCTAACATGACAGCAATATTGCATAAGTTTTGATGTGTCTCTAAAGTTTATTAGGTTTCAGTGATTCCTCGGCAAGTTCTTTAGAACACATAACACATATATTCCTTTACCACTTACGTTAGCAATCCCGTACTTATCGAAGAGTAATGATTAATAGAACGTTTTCGTTTTTTGGCGGAAGTTTTAGAAGGTATTTTAAAAAACTTTTCCATTATGGCTGAAAAACAATTTTTATTTAATAAAAACATTTCGATATGCTTTATTACACATTATACATGCTCTTATGTATAATGCCTGTACTTATTTCCGCATACGAATGTTGGCCAATAACAAAGTAAAAATAGGCTTGAATTTACTTTACTTATTTCTTGAAACAAATTTAGATCAGTTTTACTTTATAGCACACAGAGGTAGAGCAAGTGCTTACTTGCCTCTGCTAGCCTATCATTTATAAAACGCCTGGATAAGAAAAAATTCGACTGTTTAAGAGCCATTATAGGCTATTTTGATTGAAGACTCGGAAAAACCTAATCTGCATTTTCACTTCTATTCCAACTTTAAATTTTCTTTTTTTTTTTTTTTTTAATTTTTTTTTAAATTTAAATTTTTTAATGACTTTGTTATATCTATACAATGTATTGTTTGCATGTCCTACAACGTATATCGTTTTTACTGCTTCCTTTTTTTCAGCTTTTATTGTGTTTTTGTGGTTTGATTTGTGCTTTTGCGGCTGAGAAATAAAAAAACATACATACATACATACATACATACAACTTTAAATTAAATATAGGTTTACTTAAATATTAATTCCAATACTTGTCAGCCTACTGATAGCAAACTATCTGTACTGCAGAGTGCATACAAACAATTAAAATCTGCAAATCAACAACAAGCCATTTCATTGTGAACAATCAAACAGTGATACCACAGAAGGCACTTACATTTTCAATAGCATACACATAGAGCAATGCCCATAGGCCTGTTTTATAATAAGCAATGGTACAAACAAATAAATTTAACATGGTTTGTCAAATCCTAGATGTTTTGTACATTCATCCTTTATGATACCTCAGCGACCCCACCAAACCCATGACCTGTTTGCGACCTCACCTAATTATCACTCCGACCCCATTTGGGGTCACGACCCCTGGTTTGGGAACCCCTGCTCTAGAGATTTGTAGAATAGTCTAACGTTTACGAGAAATTTGCGTCACGTGATCTTTTTTCTATATAAAGCCGATGCGTAGCGAGAGATTATTATTATTATTATGATTAGGTAATTTGAGACGACCCGAGAGACGGTTCGAGTGAAAGTGATTTTGTTTGGGCGCTCAGGAGGTGGCCCGTTAAATTTTGTATCGGTTGACGATTGTTGAATTTGTTTTGCGCCAGTGGTTGGGAGTTGTGTTCTACAGAGGTAGAATTATTTGTGTTGATTGAATCAAGTTATAGTGTTGATTTCGCTTTGCAGTTTGGCAAAGCGTGGAATAGAAATTTCGTCGGTCGTGATTTTTGTAATACATTCGTTCTTATTAGAGACAGTGGTCTCTGTTTGTTATGAAGAAGAGTCTTCAACGAAACCAATCCGAGCTTTTGTTAAACCAACTGTATAAAAGCTTCAGGCTCATAGCAGGACTACTTCTTGAGCTGGAATAAAATAAAATTTAGACACAGCTTTGTTTCAGCGCAGGTATTCGGGTTACCTAGCTCAACTGGTCCTTTGGGATTCCCGAACAAAGTCTGTGACAAAAGCAAATCGGACGTTATATCGCATAATACGAGGGCAGCGCTCCAAGGCGATGCGATTATTATCTTATAATAAAACTTCGAATTATTATTAACGGGAGTAAACTACATCGTTATGATTAAAATTATTATGAATGAAGTGTGACATATGGTTTGGGCAAACGTCACAAATTTGGACAAAACTGTATTGCCCCAAAAAAATTTTTTTGGCTGGTACGCCTATGTTATCAATTGACGTACAGTAAAAACCTTTTTTTTTAGGTTTTCACCTGAATTTCAAAAATATTTTGACTTGGCGTCCATAGAGTTTTACACAATTGTTCTGGTGGTCCACGTGTATTAACTAGAATAGAACCCTTGAATTGGAAGCTGATTCAAAAACAAAATACACCCCGCTTGTGCGAGAGGGGCAAAAAGATATTGACCAAAATTTTTATAGCAAACTAACAAAAAAATACCCAATACTGCATAGATAAAAAAAAGTAATGTGTGCATACATCAAAAAAAGTGATATATTTGTGTTATAATTGGTTGATGCTTTACTGCATATTGTAAAATGCAGGCCCACCAAGTAGCCTTTGATTTTATTCTTTCTATGAATAATTAGTTGTTAGTGCAATTTTAATTGTAACTCGCATATAGGTGCAAGTTTAGTATGCTTTGCGTTTTTTACATTAATATAGATATGCACACTAGAACAAATTCAAAAATATAAACTACATGTGACAGCAAATTCTTCTGTCCAGCCCTGTTTAAATTGTTTCATCGTATTATACAACTTATTATCTTTCGATTACCATGAATTACATTTCTTTAATATTATTGGTTTACGATTTTCATATGAGCACATAGCAAATATACACTTTCTCATGGTTAAGCGCAGACTTAGTTCTCAGTTTATTCTTTTTGATATTTTTTGCAAATAATATATTTTTGATATACTGAAGTTGAATTTGTTTGCCGGCCGCACTATAGTGATCTCAAAAAAAAAAAAAAAAACATAGGTCTTCACTTTGAATCGGTCTCGAATTTTTTGATTTTTGTACCTAAAAATCAGAGATTGCTAAAAGCAATTGCCGAGAATTTGCTTGAAGAGAAAAACAATCACTAATTATTTGTTTGAAGCCTTTGCGGGCCGCCCAAAAGGTCGAGGCGGGCCGTAGTTTGCCCTCCTGGTATACAAAACATGCTTTTGGTATTTTTCGGAAATTAATAATGAATGTACAACAATAAAGTAAGACAAGCAATCGGACAAGTTTAAACCAATTTAAAAAATTTTAAAGTAAACTCTCATTTCTTAATTTGTTTTTTTGGCACTTGGTCTTTTTTCTTATTAGGCAAAACATAAGCATTGGATACTTGTCCTTAGTTTTTGTTATTACACAATAAAATTGAATTACATTGCGATTGCTTTTACAAAAACGAGGTTACGCAGTTACAAACAACGAGGGGCTTCAGAAGCGGGGGGCAGGGAGGAAATTTCCATGCTTTTTTGATTGCTTGAAACTGACCTCCTGCCCTTTTCAAAAAGGGAGGGTACAGATGGGCAGATATGTAAAAGTATCGGGTTAAATTTACTCCTTCAATTATAGAAACTTGACCAAAATATCAGATCAATTAAAGTGAAGGCTTTTATTTTAGTTTTTGTCTGCACTTTAAATTCAGGACAAAAGCAGGGGTGATAGATTTGGTTAAAAGCGATTGCTGGAAACAATTGCGATATGAACTGGCAACTTTGTAAATGGTATTGTTGAGAAAGCAAGGTGTACTTTGTAAATTTTGCCCCTTTTTTTGCTAAAATAGCTTTCCGGCATTCCTGCATACAACCGACAGAATTTTTATTTTATGTCCATCACATGATGGCTTACCATAGTTTTATTTTCATTTAATCTTCCTGATTTGCAGGAGAGCAACGGAGGCGCTAATACATAGGCAAGCAATTACTGCTTCCGGAAATGCCAAGATATTGCTGTCCGGTTAAAACTTTTCCTTTTGATTTGGTTTTATAGAGATATGATTGAAATTTAGAACTACTTGTCAAGAACGCCTGCCATAAAGTGTCTTTCCCAAGAACATAACAGAATGACGCGAGCAGGTTTTGAACCGCGACAATCACAATCACGGCGCGCTTAACCACCTGATGACGCCGGCGACAAGTATGCTTATGATTAATAAAAATATTTAATGATTCCTAAATTTAATGAGACTACTCGTAGTGTACCCATTCCAATGGAATGATAAGGGTTAAAGAACACCATTAAAGACCTATTATTACAAGAGACCCATTGTCATCCTATTACAAGAGACCCATTGCACCAATGCAGACCAGCTAGTAATACTACACCTCATACTGGCTGGTTGGGTTCCACGCAGGAAGTACGGCTTTGCTACGTTCTTCCAGAATAAACTTATCTGGATCCTTGTGGGTCAATCCTTAGATAGATCAACAATTGAGTGGTTGCAAATCGTCAATGTCTACAAACCACCAACCTTGCAACTCACACTAGCAGCCATTTCAGTATTTTTATACCTTTGCCTTTATGCAGGTAATTTTAACTTTCAGCACACTGACTTGGGCTATAGTTACACCAACCCAGACGGAGAATCCCTTGCTGACTGGGTAGCCAAAAGAAATCTTTCTCTCTTGTATAACTCTAAAGATGCCCCTAGCTTCTTCTCTGGTCACTGGAACACTGGAACCAATCCCGACCTGGTTGTTTTAAATGAAAATTTAAACAGATTCGAACTGGGCAGACGTACTTTAGAGACGTTTCCTAGATCTTAACATCGACTTTCGCTAATTGCGGCCTCAAAAAATCTAGCCCCAGTCGCAAGTGAGCGTTGAAACTTCCGCAAGGCCAACTGGGAACTATACGACCTCATCACAAACCAGCTATCTCAGGAATACCCATCTCCTGACTCTAGTTCTATTGATGAGGCATACCAAGACTTCAGTAATACTATCTCTGCAGCAGCAAAATTGTCAACTCCACGCTGTCGCAGAAACACTTATAGACCGTGTTGGGATGCGGAGTGCAAACACCTTTACCAAGTTTTTCTACAGGCTCCTCAGGGTGAAACAACTAGTTCAGCTGCTTCCACCTTGCTGTCTCATCTTGATAAAAACCGAAAAGATTGCTGGTTCGAGACTGTTAATAACATCGACTTCACGCATTAGAGTCGGCTGGCATTGAATATAATTAACAATCTGACCGGGAGAACACACGCCGCCTCTGCCTCTTTACTGCCATCTCTAATGCCTCGCAGTTCGTTGAAAATGGAAAATACCAAACAACAAACCACGACTCAACCAGACTTCTCGTTAAGAGGTGTGGCGACTCAGCAAAAAATTCCAACATCGCACGACAAATGTATCTCTGGAGATTTTTCCCCGGAAAAATTTTTCAGTGCCCTACAGCTGTTAAAGTTGAAGTCTGGAAAAGGCCTTAACCCTCTATGTCCAAAGGCCAGAGCTAATACTCCATACCGGCTCTGCTTTGAAGTCCTGGTTGAACGCGTTCCTGTCTACCTGCAAATGCCATCTAAAGCTTTTAAAATTTGGAGGAAAGCATTTGTGGTTGTCATACCGAAGCCGAATAAGTCATTAGGGGATCAAAGTGCTATAGACCTATCTCTTCACTTTGTGTCCCTTCAAAATATTGGAGAAACTTATCTATGTCTGCGTTAAACCAATGATTGACCCACTGCCACCTAGATTGCAAGCTGGATTTTAACGCGGAAAGTCTACCGTAGATTAAGTTATTCTTCTAGCCCAAGAAATTAAAAATAACCTTTTGGCCAAAAAAAAAGGCCGGCGCTGTATTTGTCAATTTCACAGCAGTCTACGATACTTTATGGCACCACAGCCTCACCTGAAAGCTACTCCACCTTCTTCCAGACAGGCACATGGTCTCATTGATTATTATAAAACTTCTTCGTTATCAAATTTTTACCCTAACCATTGGTACCGGAAAGCAAAGCAGGTTACGACGCTTTAAGAATGGCGTTTCACAAGGATTAGTTTCAGCTTCCCTCTTGTTTACTATTTATACATATGACGTGCCGGTGACAGTTGGTAGAAAATTTGCTTATGCTGATAACCTGGGCATTTTGCACTATGCAAACGACTGGCAGGCATTAAGAGAAGCTTTTACTGAGGATGTGGCAACCCTATCCTATTGCCTTTACAATGAAAGCTCAAGCTCAGTACAACAAAGACTGTGTTGGCAGCCTTCCATCTTTACAAAAAGGAGGGACGATGTGAGCTTAACATCTTTATCAATGGACAAGCCCTAACGTTTTGTGCTGAACCCATTTATCTTAGCATGAAGTTGGATAGGGCATTTACGTTTCGCCGACACTTAGAGACACTACGCACAAAGTTAACATCTCGCGTTGGGCTTTCAAAGCAATTAGCTTGATCAAGCTGGGGTGCGGATGCCACAGTACTCAGCACAGCCACTCTTGTCTTGGTCCATTTACGGATGAGTACTGCGCGCCTGTTTGGTGTCGCAGTGCCCAAATTCGCCTCACCGACAAGCCCATTGACGATGCCTTGAGCATAGTGACCGGATGCCTGCGTCCCAATCGAACGGACAACCTTTTATCTTATCAGACATCCAACCAATTGAGCTTCGCCGGCAAAAAGTAGTACTGTCTTTAGCTCGCCTCCCATATAACAGGCTCCTGTCTTCACTTCGTGGATAGCTGCAGCAACTTAAGTCAAGACATCCATTGTGCCTGCTGCACTAGAACTTCTGAACGACCCCGCCCAGTCAGGCACAGTATAGCACAATGGGAAAAATATTAATGAAGCATGGAGAGTTGAGAAAACATTTATTAAAGATGTCAACTCAACGTCATCGAGATTTAACTTTCCCAGAACTGCATGGGTCAGGCTTAATCGCTCTCGAACATGCATTGGTCTATTCCGCAGAGAAAAGCACAAATGGGTATGGCTTCTACGGCGCTCTGTGAGTGTGGCGCAATGGAACAGACAGTCGGCAGCGTGGTCGAGTGGTTAAGGCGCCGTGCTCATGACCAACATGGTCTCGGTTCGAAACCTACTCGCGCCATTCTGTTGTGTCCATGGGAAAGACACTTTACGACACGTTCCCCTGCTTGGTAATCCTGGCAAGCAGTTCTAAATTACATTCATATTTCTATTAAATTACAAGCAGACAGCAATATCTTGGCATCTCCGGAAGCAGGTCGGGGTAATTGTCTACCCTATGTATTAGCGCCTCCGATGCTTTCCTGCGAATCAGGAGGATAAATATAGAGGTAAAATAAAATAAATAAATAAAATAAACAGTTGAGCACGTAAAAACATCTTGCCACATTTATCACCATCCAAATGGAGCCCGCGAATAAAACAGTATAATCAATCACCCTAACCCTAACCTAACCCCTAAACCCTATAATTTTCAAGATTTTACGAATAAGAAAACGACACACTGCCACAATGGCTGGCGCCAAAACGGCTGCGCCAAATAGTTCATACCAAGCCGGTGCTTTCTCAGATGTCAACAAGAACCTGGTGACCTGGCTGATGGAAACATGTCCGGCCATTTAGTGGAACATTCAGCTCTCGTCCATCTCTCCCGAACGAAGAAAAAGAAGTACCATTAAAGATCGATTCAAACTGAAAGTGGTCGGGAAAAAGGCAAGAAGAAAGTGTAGCGAAAAAATTACGCCTTCCGTTTGATTTTTCGGCCCCCGTTTTTCAGTCTGAACCTAAGCAAAAAATTTAACTGCGATTTCTTTCCGCTAAGCAAAAAAATTGCGCGTTTTACTAATTTTTTTATAATCCCGCTTTTATTCTGAATATCTTTGTTTTTACGTTTCGGCCAGTCACTTTACTTTTTTTGTGTCCGCTTTTAATCTAAATCAGTTTGAAAATTTCATTAAAATTTCCTAGAAACAAAAACTTCATACTTATACCACTATAAGATCAACGCTCTAACATCGCACTGTTTGGTATCTTATTGGGTTATTTATGGAGTATCATCACCGTGGTTTCTTATCTCTGTTTTTTTTTTGTTTACATTTAAGATATCCGACAAAATCTTTTGGTAGATTGAAAAAAATTTTTTTCTTATTTTTCATAAAACCTTTAAAAATTACAAAAATAAAATAAATACAGTTTTTTTTTCATTATCAATTGAGCAACATTGAATAATAAACTGTATTAATCAGATTTTAGCAAATACACAATATGGCGAAAACGCATTTTACAATGTTTAAAAATTACAGAAAAAATACAAGATGATTAAACTTGTTACTTAAATGTACAATAAAATTGTTCAAATACTGATAGTTCACTCCTGGTACAAAACAAAAAGCTTGAAAAATGCCGAAACACTAGTTACAATACATTTGAAATGTAAAAGAAAACTTTGTTTTTTGCGAAACTTAGAAAACTATTTCAACAAATACTGAAGTTTGCACATTTGTAAATTGGTCTTTTATTTGCTTAATCGTTTCAAATTCTTTAAAGTAGTGAATTGAAGGTCTTTAAATACAAAATGAAAAAAGCATATTTTTGTAATAAACAAACGAAAATATTGTCATCAGCAGATTAAATAAGGCAGTTACACTGTATGATGTCATCACTATTCGTTCATTTACTTTTATGTAGTTCCAGAAAAGAGGTAAAAAAATTTCAAGAGCCACTGAAATAAGTACAAGAAAAAAACTTTTTTTTAAAATAAGCTTGACTTTTTTTTTTGATTTTGTCTTTTTACTACTTTGTCTCCTGGCATTGGTAAATTGTTCAGTTACTGTAAATTGCGTTTGTGGTTTTTTCACTGAACCGTTGGGAGTGTTTATAGTAGAAGTAGTAGTTTCTGATTTTCTAGTGAACTTTTTTAAGCTAACAGAGTTTTTATTTTTAGTATCGTTTATTCGGTTGTTTATAGAAAGTTCTTTTGTTTTGTCATTACTACGAGACTTCATCAACGCGTAAGCAAACAAACCAAACAAAATACCGTGAACTAAGATGACAGTTATCCCAACAAATGCCCAATAACCAACAGCTAGCTCAAGCCTCGGGGCAGATGTACATCCTTTTGCACTTATTTTTAAATCGTATGTAAGAACAGGAAAAATACTAAAACAAATTGCAGAAATGACGATTAAAAGAATAGTAATAAAGCTCAAATACCTTACCGGCTTTGAATAATTTAACGCCAGCATGCGGTTAGCGTAAAATGTGTATTGACGAAGCCACAAGAAAAGCCAAACAGAGAGATGAATGAAAGTGTACAAGCATGCTCTCAAATAAAAGTTTGTTTTGCATGGCCCCATCCTTTCATTATAAGCTTTAACATCAACCAGGCTTATTAAACTAATAACATATCGAACAAGACAAAACGCGGCACACAACAACACGGTCGAATAAATCCACCCTGAGCTTAGCTTCTCGTAATTGTTTCGTTCGACGCGTCTCCATTTTTTGTTCTTGATTCCATAATCTACAAGGGACAGTATAATCCAGATTACTGCAATAGTTAGGAGAATGTTCACTGTTAAAGGAACAATCCAATCTGCTCTGTTAATATAGTTCTGTTTCGTCCAGTTACTAGTTAAATTTTTCATTACTAACCGAATTTCTCTTCCTTGAAATAACAATAAAACCAGTTCTTGAATAAAACACTTGAAAAACAATACGTTAATTTAATTTAAAGTTGTCTTATCTTGTTATCGTGAATAATTATCGTGAATATCAAACAGAAATCTTTTTTATTTGTTGTAAACTTATTATACGAAGATGGAAATAAAAACGTTTAACAACGACTAGTACGAAATTGATCATCGACTAAGAGACAAAATTTAAAATGTACTAATATCTCAGAAACCAACGAACAAAGTTTTAGGACTTTTCTTGCTTCATTTATAAACAGGGGTTTAAAAAAATAATTGGAATGTTGAAAAGTGATTAAAAAATTAAATTACCATACTTAAACGATGTGAGCTATATGATTTTGCCAAGTATAATGAATTTTTTAATTAGCTTATTCCGAACAACCTGTACTTGTGAGACTTATTAACCAATTATCTTCAAATTTTTTTAAAAAATCTAAAGCAATTTTTAAAAAAATATCTCCAAATTGTCGTTTGTAATCATAATTTCTTCTCTGTCACCTCCGTTGAACCCGGAGTTTTAATTCCCGGCTGCTAACAGGACAACATCGATGAGGTTCTATCAAGACCCCCATCGATGCTGCATCCTGACAGACCTTCTTGCTATGTCTGATTGATCTTTGTAAGTATTCAAAGCAAAAATAGTTTTGCTTTTCAAACAGCAAAATTTAATTAAAATTTTTTATTAAATTTCTTTATTAAAGTTTTACATTTTAAGAAAAATCACTTTCAAATTGCTAAACAATAAATTCATAATTTTATTTTTTAGTTAGCACAGCTGTTTCTAGTAATTACCGAAATCAGGGTTTCTCAAACTTTTTTTTGTTATGAAATTTCATTTAAGTTCTTATGATTTCCACTTACGGAACACTGAGTCAAAGACAGTCTGAACGCAAGTTTCTTAAGAATACAAATGTATTTCAATTTTTTATGATAGCAATCAAAAAATTAAAGTTATTAAGTTATTGTCAAAAAAGAACATAACATCATAGTAAATAAATTAAATAATATTTTAAAACAACATGTAAAGCTTATGACACATTTATTTTGACGTATCAGCACTCCGTTGTGTTTCTTGCTGAGCGGAGCACTTAGGAGAAGTTCACCTAACCTAGTTTTGCAAATCCTGGCCCAAGCTGACAGCAGAAAAGGGGAGATGTGGGACTTATGAAAGCAATTAGTATGCATACTTGGTTTGTTTTAACCTTCTTAATTAACTTTTTGATGTATAATAGATAGAAAGCATTTTTAAAATTTCATTATTGCCAATTGCTTTTCGACGACAAATTTTTCCAATTAAATAAAATTTTTCGAGAAATTAGACGCTTGGTACTTTGTGACGTCAGAAAGAGTAGCTATGCAAAAGGACTTTTTTCTATTGTTTAAATCTTTTCACTAATTAATAAGATTTTTCAACAAAAAAATTTTATATAAAGTATATCATTAAATATTTCTTCACGATAATCCGAATGAAACTGAAAAAATTGTCCTGCACTTTTTCATTACATTAAGGAGTAAGCATATTTTGGTACATTTTAGTATCGTTCTTGCAATAGTTATTTTAATTGTCTTCAAAAGACAAATTGTACCTTAACATTATAACTTCAATTAAATCACCAGTCCAATCACAATCGATGAAATCAAGAATTTTTGTTGTTGCAACAAGGAGTTATTACAGAAATATTCTTTTGTATAATTTAAAAATATCCTTCAGATTTAGTTGAATTTATAAAAATAAATTTTCTATTTTGCATGTGCTTTGCTGTGATGTGTTTTTAGGAAATCAAGACGATGACTTATAAGATTTTGAAATAGAAAGATGGCCCTCGCCATTCAAATAATGGTTGAATATTTTTTCGCCTTTTAGCTCAACTTTTTGAATCTAAATAAAATAAGTGGCGAAATCAGCCATTTCAAAACCTTTCATTAAAACGAATACAAAAACTTTTTTTACGATTTACAAGAAACTAAATTGCATTTGTAGCTTATACAGATAATTGATAAAGAAAGGCTCGTTTGCACTACGTGCGTTGGCGGGAGTATTCTTTGTTTATCTTATTGATATTTTTACTTCTTTCCGCGCTTAAGCGCTAAGCAAAGCAAAAAAATCAATAAAATTAATAAAGAATACTCCGACCAACGCTCCTAGCGCGAACAAGCCCAAATGCAAGTTCTGTCCTAGGTTTCATTTTGTTCTACACTTCAAGCTGGGCAGCGCAAAAGGTTGCACATCTCTGTTATAAAGATTAATAATCACAAATTCCCTGCAAAACCAAAACATTTGTTCATGGCTTCATGAATTAACCTGCCACTTTTCTAAAAGATTAACATCAAATAAATTAATCTTCAACCTTTTTCGAGCTATTGACTTCTCAACGTGGGCTTTAGAAGCGCACCAATTTTTGACGATTCATAACTTAAAAACTACTAAAGCTGTTGTTTCAAAATTTAAACAGAGTAAAAATCATTTATGTAACTTTTCTTTAGGCAAATAAATTTTGTTACTTTATCGCTCCACCATCTATTGCCAGTAATTTTTTTTGGAGAAACTAACCCGGAATCCCCCCTACAACACTAGGATGAAATAAAAAAGAAACTTGTAGGAAGATTCCGGGTTAGTTTCAACAACAAAAAAATTACTTGCATTAGATGGTGGGACGATAACAAAAAAGTATCAAAATTTTTAAAAATTATCAAAAAAATTATGTAAAATTAGACTTTAGCAAGGTTACTTTAATTTTTACGTTTACACATTTCTTCAACAAGCGGAAAATACGATTGTGACGAATTCGCTGTTGTAACAGTCGTAAACGTAATTAAAATTTGGACGTAAAGAGTGATGTCAATCCGCACGACAATTACAAACAATGAAGAAGCCAAGGAAAGCTTGCTTAATTGCCTGATTAATTAAATTATTGAAAATACATTTGTAATTAATAGCAATCAGAAGCCAACTGTTTGTCATTTTGATTTGCACAGTTTTACTTTTAAAAACAAAGCCAAACGCTTTTGTCATTCATAAGTCCTTATCAAAGCAATTTAGGGAGAGAGTATAATGTTTTCTTCATCCATACCACGACCACATATAACAGCATAAATACATTCATCCTAACATAAAATTACTAACAAAATATAAAAAAAAAAAAAAAAAGAAACCATAATGAACGTTTTCGGCTTGCGTCAGCCCTTTTCAGATGAATAAAATGTTCTGAAGAAATAAGTACTTATTTCTTCGAATCATTTTATTCATCTGAAGAGGGCTGACGCAAGCCGAAAACGTTCATTATGGTTTCTTTTGTTTTTTTGTTTTTTTTTATATTTTGTTAGTAATTTTATGTTAGGATGAATGTATTTATGCCTTTATCAAAGCATCCAAAACTTGCACAATTTAACAGTAAATCATAAAACGACAATTACATACAATCAAACTAAAATATATACAATAGCTTTCCCAAATTTATGCTCACACAGGTGCTACTAATTTAATTTAAAATCAATAAAAATTCAGTAATTGAAGTTAACTGAGTTTATATTAATCGCACAAGCTTTCGAGAACTATTGCTCACTCGTCAGGTGCAATGAAGTTTTGTTTTTTTCTGATTGATTTTAGTAGTTGACACGGCTTTCCCAATTTTTATTCTCGGCAATCCTTCAATTTTAATTACAGCAATAACAGCAGCGTTTATGTTTTTGAATAAAACTTTGTAAACTAAATGATAAAGTTTTGGCTTCGGAGTGCTATTATTTTACAAATGGATTTTAAAAAATACCTTTCTTTCTAAATTATCGAAAATATTTTACACCAGTTCTAATTACTTGGTGTACAAGTAGGGTTGTAATTTTTTAAAATAAATAAAAAAATCGAAAAGTATGTCTTGCAAGAAAAATAAAAACAAGCCGCTTAAACGACAAGAAGCACCAGATTCGAGTTTTACTTCTATTAGAGCTCGTCTGTCATACTTATATCACTGCGAATCGAACCGATTACCTGTAGTCTTCCACGCAGGAGACAACACCCCTAGACTACACAAGCTGGACAAGGAATCGACTCAAAGCAGCTGTTATCTATATTGATTCTATTTGAATAAGTTTCCACCTGACATTCTTAGGATGAAACAGGCTGTCGTGGATTTTAAATTGTTAATTTTTAATCTATTTTAGTGCTTTTATTAATATATATATATATATATATATATATAATTAACTTACAGACCACAAAATTTTTTAATTTAACATTAATTTTATTTGCCCCAACAGACTGTTTCGCCTGCCTGGGCTCGTCAGGGGGCGGTTAAAAATCTGAAAAACAAAATAAATAAATAAATAAAAATACAGTTTAAACGAAGCGCTTGAATTCCGGCGGAAAAGCGTAAAACAACAAGAAAAAACAAGAGAAAAACTACGGTTGTAAGGTTAATCGATAAATGAATTTTATTGCCAAAGAAAACGTGTTTTTTACGTAGCTTGCTCTATTGTTTAAAAATAATGGGTAAATATAAAAAGTTTGCATTAAAAATGCGTTAAAATTAAATTAAATAGTCTGCACATTGGAAATACGATAAAAAGATGCTAAAGAAATGCGTTTAAAATGACAATTATTAGGATATGAATTAAAAATTAAAACAGTAAATTTTTTTACAGGGTATAATTTAAGAATATATTTAGTTCGATAAGTATGTAGTGTAGAGATGGATTGATTTATTTGTTGATCAAGTAAGTGGACAAAGGTGCGATGTAAAAATAAGGTAAACCGAGTTGGTAAATATATTTATTAACTGCCAGCGTAATTAAAACTTCGTAATTTAAATTTACTTCGATGTCGACATTTTGAGACCAACTCCGAGCGTTTATTTAGTAATTTATTTGGGTCAGCCTGGAATATTTGTAATTTTTCTGATAAGCATAAGTTGCATGTTTTTGAACCACATTGGTATGGAGTTGCGTGTTGTACGATTTTCCATCTTATTTCTGGCGATAGTCCTGATTGTTTTAATTTTCAAACGGCTTTAGATAGTTCGGTGGAGTTAATTTTTCTACTGTCTTTAAAAGATTGGTCATGGTTATTGTATCGGAGTTTAAATGATGTTTCGCAGCTGCCGTAATAAAACTTGTCAGTTTCATCAGTTTTTAGGGAGGCTTTATAAACTACTGAGTTTCTGCAACATTTTCCGTTAAGTGGGCAGTTTTTATCTGATCTGCAATTGCATTGTTTGGCGTCTACTTTGTTATCCAAGTTGTTTAGGCGTGAAGTGTTTTGGTTATTTATCATAGATTTCATATTTGGCATGCAACTATAGCTCAGTTTTATGTTGTTTTTGTTAAAAATTTTGTGGTATTTGTTGCTGGGTGGAAAGTGTTTATTGAGAAGGGTAAAAAATTCTTTGCCAATATTAGTGGTGACTTCATCATTAAAAGGAGGGTTGAACCAAATAATCTTTCTTGTTCTGTTTCTTGATCGGTTTTTTGAGGTTGAGTTGAATTGATCTGTTTGTTTTGGTTCTTCTTTTACATAAGTTAATTTTTCTCTGTATCCGCTTTTTTCAAGGGCTAGTTGATATTTTGGGATTGTTTTATCAAATTCTTGTAAGCTGTATGAATTTCTAGATAAGCGTGATGATATCATTTTGGGTAATTGTTTTTTTATATTGAGGGGGTGATTCGATTTTGCATTTATATAAAGGGGTATGTCTCCGGGTTTGCGGTATGGCCAGTATTTACCTGTAGTTAAATTTAGGGTGATATCTAAAAAATCAGTTTGTAAAAGATTGGAGTCTGTTGTTATCTTGAGGCCGTTGTTTTGAAAAATTGATGATATGATTTTCTTGATTCTTTTGATGACTGGTCCTGATTTACTATTTATTACTGCCAGGCCATCGTCTCTGTATAGTCCCAGGTGTTGATTTTTTATGGTTTTATTAAGTTCGTGTAAAAGATACAGTCCAACTAATTCACATATTTCTGCCCCATCGTATGAGCCCATTGTTACGTCAAAAAAGTTGCCGTTT